>CM070107.1:17305000-18505000 GCA_036178185.1 Liparis tanakae
TACCCCTTTTGCCTCGGAAATGAGGCAAGATTACTGCTGTGGGTATAAGCCTGTTAGGCATGCTAACATGAGCTGCCTATTGTACTGTAGAGCAGACAAATACACAGTTGGCCGACGCATGGCACAGCCAAACCGGACTGCAGCGGGTCGTTTACAGTGAGGGTTGTTATACTAATGCTATCAAGGCCTTGTTGGATCCATGCACAAATGTAAGTTGGATGACAGGGCTCTAGTTAAGCTGCTTTGTAGCTTGAGTGTGGGTGTATGCAGTTTATATAGTTAAACAGTTAACATATTACATGTGCTCCCAAAGAACAGTTCATAAGTCAAGTCCTAATTCTGATCATCAGTATTTACTATTATGTAGGTATACAGTTGTAGAGTTTCTTAACATTTCAGATCTTAAAAGTGTACATTTTTAAAGTATTCATTTGACCTGTGTGCTTGTATTGCCAGTTGAATTCACCTTGTTTACTTCATCAAATGAATTGAATGCTTCAATCAATTAGTCATAGTCTGCAAAGTCAACAGAGTTTGTCCCTGTCATTTGTTTTAGGCTGGAGGTGTCTTCTTAACCCTTCCAGGGCTTGACCTGGTTTCATACTTCAGCAACCCACAGACAAAAACAAACCTGCATGGAGATCATCTGATGGTAATGGGGGCCATTCATCATCATTTACTAGCTATGATACTCTATAATTTATCAGCATGTCATAATAGCTTTCTTTTGGTCACCTAACAAACCCGATGCTATCTACAGAACATTATTATTTCTCTGGGCTCTGCTTCACATCATTGGTCATCCATGCAGGTCTGGATAGATGCAGAAAAAGGATTTGGAGATGCAGATGAATCGGACATGCATTCCTGGGTTGAAGCCACGGAAGGTCTGTACAAACATGCTCCATGTGGTAGGAATGATCAGCTTGTGAGAGGTCACTGTTTGCCTCTTATCCCACTGTTTGGACAGGACTCTAACAATCACATGGATCCCAGCAAACAAGTGCACTGCATGACAAAGCGCCAACCCACATTTGTTAGGTATTAACTTGCAATGCAGCGATTCAAAACTCCATACTGTCTAAATATTTAGGAGAGCTTTAAGATAACTGGTGATCTCAAGGAACATGCTGAATGAGTTTGAGAGTGTGTATTTTGTTTAGAAATTATTGATCAGAGATCACGGACAGGCTAACACTGACTACATGCTCAGGGGTCTGCTAGACAGCCGTTATTAGATTCTAATTAGGAAAATCAGCATGAAGGGACCTGGTTTTCATCAATTCTTTCAGGCCAGTTCGAAAAAAGCATGATGAAGTCTGAGGTCTTCTGTCTGACTCACCAGAGGTTTGTACCACTGTACCACCAATGTTGTGGAAAAACACAGAATAGTCTATTTTTAATTATACAGTTGCAGGCACAAAAATGGCCAAAACAAAAATATATATTGTACCTGTTTTATCTCCAATGTAGTTAGTGTGATATTTAACTTCAAAAGTCTATCTAAGTCAACTTTAACTGAAAAACATACACAGAGGTCATTAACTCAGGTGAGGGTTAAGTTAAGGTTAGTCAGTCATTAAAAATAGTATGACAAACAATGGTCGCAATACTTAACCAACTCTCCCCCACTTTTTACTATTACATCTATTTATTAGCATCATCTCTTTTTCACATTGTTCACCTCTAACAATAATGTTTATTGCGGTATTTCTGTCTCCTCTCGGCCAATTGCTGTCCTTGCTTAGTACCGGGCGCTGGCACACTGTCCGCTAAGCTCATGAGTCTATTTCAGTGTTTCCATCCACTGACAAAAAGGTAGGTGTCTTATTCAGCCATTCATCTGCCCCCAGCAGCCCCCACTGTCCCCAGTTCAGGGGAGGAACTCGCAGCTCTCACTGATTATGTCCAAGGAGAACATCCCCAAATAAAGAAGTAGATGAAGAAATGGAATATCCTCTCCTGCAACAGACATTGTGACATCAGTGTTTATGTAGCAGGATGGAAAAACACCAAAAAGAAAGGAAGCTCGAGAGAAAATTTAGAATAAGATTGTCAGGAAGTGGAATGCAGTCATTTTTGGCCAGAGTAGAGGGATGTTTAATTAGAAAGTGTTGAGAGATCACAGTTTCCCTTAGAGCTATCGAGCCTTTTCATGTTTATATAATGCATATGCATGGGCTAGTGCAATCATCTGAAACCAGATCCCCAATTCTACATCGTGTAGCTCCAAAAACCTCCTGAGCAATTCATTTCTGGACTTGAGACTTTTCATTGAAAGGTAAAGGTTGTGGCCAGCATCTGAATGTCAAAACATTCAATATATATAAAACATGATCAATGTGTCTTATACTGTATAAAGTTCCCACCAGAACATTGCGATTATAAAAAATAATCAAGTCATGGCAGAATGCATTATGGGATGTGGGTAATTCACACAACCGTGCATCATCTTCTAACGGACTAGCCAATCCCGGACTGTGTGAAAGCAGACCGTCTCCCGGCCACGGGCCTAAGAGCTTTGACGTCTGCCAGAATCGTCAGAATCAGAGCAGATCCCCGAAGACGATCCGACAGCATCACAGCGAATAACTCCCCCTCCCTCTTTCCTCATCTGAACCAGCAATAATATGATGCTGGATTAATTTGTGTTTCTCTTGGTAAACTATGAGAGAGAGAAAAAGGCTTAGTGTCTAAAATAATGAAACAGTCCATGACACGTCCTTATCAGCCAAATGAAAAAAGTTACATTATCTTCAAAAGGGGTTTTATGCCCACCCGCCCCTTTGCCAACTACCTCGAGCTGCACGGGGAATATTAACTGAGAGACAGTAATTCGCTCAAGTGCTTAATATTCAGTTCTCAGCTATGTAATATGCAAATTCATCGGGGTCATACAGAAGTCACATTGAAAAAAAGCCTTGAACTTAATTTGAGAGGCAGTTGGAGATTTTTCTAAGAAAATCAGTCAGTTATGGATAGGGTTCAAGAAAAGTCAAACGTGCAGCCCACTCTAGGGAGCACAGAGGTCCCTGCAGCCCTGACTCACGTTGATCTCTTCAGATTTACTCTACCTGCACTCTTTTAAACCCTAATGCTACCACATTAACACTGAGCAACTCCATCCATTTCCCCTCAGGACTCAAGTGCAGCAGTAAAGAGCTTCTCCTACAAATAACATGGTGCAGCCTGTTGAAAGAAAACACCCACTTTGGACAAGGACTATTTATATTTACTTATTTATATGCACTTGACAGATTACAATATCCATACACAGCAAGTCATGTGGGGGCTCTTTATATTTCCTCTGGTATATGCAGACACACACATTTATAAACCTCAACCGGCCTCTGGAGAAATCATCATCCACACTGTATTGATCTCCTGTACATCCCAATCACACACATCCATTCAAGCTTGTTGTATGAGATCACATCACACTACAAAGCTGTCACGAGAAATAAATGGCATCATTTAGCAGCTAATAGTGCTCTGGTAAAAATAATAGGCCTGGTATAAACTCGTTAATCCTGAGGATGAAGATCCATTTTAGAAGTCTACAGATGTGTCATGTTGTTGTGACTGCATGCTTTATTAAATCTATTCCGGCCTGATATCACATGTCTGCGAACAACTGGGGCTGGTTGTCCTCATGATGGCCCGAATGATGCTGAAAAAGGGCCGCGGGACGCCGCGCCACAGGCCCCGCTAATGGCTGCCAGAGAGGAAGAATTAGCCATTTGAAGATGGGCAGGACTGATAGAGGGATCATGAAGCTATTAACCTCTAAACAAGCTGCTGAGAGCCCAGCAGATGGCAGGGCTGATGGTGAGCGTGCTGCCAGATTGGGCTGTGAGCAGGACGACAGCCCAGACTCTTCATGGATGCTGACGTCGTGTGGTCTTCCCGGGCTGCACGGCATGTGTTTGGACAATGTGTGTAGTCATGTTTGCGTGAAGAAGTGCAAATATGAAATACGTAGAAGGTATGTGTGCATTGATAAATATATGCAAGAGTTCAAAAGTCAGTGCATGCTTGTCTTTAAAGTCCGAAAGACCATGTGCCTCTCTCTGTCTTAAAAACACCTTGGCCATTTTCTTAGTAAAATGCAGTTACTTTTGCAATACATTTTAAACTTTTCTATACAAAACACTGAATTTCAATATTACATCCTGGCAGACAATCATGAGAAAATCATTAATGTTACTTCCACCATGGATAATAGAATTGTAAACCAGATGCATCTATGGAATGAATGCACACCATAATTGAGATCATAACAAATATATCCTCTGCTCTAACTGTGTTGTGTGTGATTGTGTTTGACTTCCACTGATCATTTGTTTACTCTTCATGACAAAGAAAAGTGCTGAAGCTGACAACAGAGACTTAAATGGCAGAAAACACAAAAGCTCAAAGTCACAGCTGCACGGAGGAACATTTCTCAGAAATGTAGTTGTCAGGGTAAAAGCTGCACATGCATGTCTTCAGCCTGGAGCTCTGTGTGGAGTTGACAGAGTTGTAAGGCACGTGCTGGGATTCAAATGTACCCCTGAATATGAGGATGAGATTCATATTTGATGTCATGCAAAGAGTAAAGGCGGGAACAAGTGAGTCAACACATGCGGTCTTAGTCTCGGCCACTAATACTTTTTCCACAGAGGAATGCTTTTGACTTTGTTTTGCACAAAGAATGAAATAAAACGCTTGAATTGTAATTCTAAATAGATGAACTCTCAGGGTATGAATGCATCACAATGGTACTTTCTGTCAAGTGCATTTATTTCTAATCCAGTGTTTAAAATATGGGGGTTGGGACCACCCAAGGGGCCATAAGATAATACTTAGGGATCACACATGTTTTATTTTGTTCTCTGTGAAAAACTGAAGCTAGACATGTTCAAATGAAAAAAATCAAAGAAGTAGAATCCTCTAAAGTTGAAAGATACCCAGAGCTGTTTGTCAATCATTTCATTGCTTATGTAATCTTAACCCAGAGTTAGCCATTCCACGTAACATGGAATCCACCCCCTCCACTATCTGTGCTCTTTCAACTGAGACATTATTTATATAAACATTCCAGTTAAATGCCACGTCCATGCAATGGAGGGGGTTTCCCCTCACTGTTATGAACTTGTTTGTGTTATGTTTTATTCAAACGTGCTTAAAAAGAGGCCTTTGTTGAAACTGCTACTGCTTTGACAAAACAAAACAAAGCGAAGGTGAGGCCATGTTTCGAAATGCTAACATGTAGGTACAGATTTCAACAAGCGCTGTAGTTGTAAGGTGAAATGAAAGACACCAAAGCAAGTTTAGGGGGGAACAAGTGTGGGAGACAGCGGGGGGGTTTCTCCGCTATGCCGTTCCTCGAGGCTTCAGCCTTTAGCTACACCTCCAGGTGGTACACAAAGAAATGACACACATTATATTACATTTAGCTGAAGCTTTTATCCAAAGCAACTTACAAGCAGGTTACATTCATACACCGTAGACACAGCAACAGGAATTCAGGGTGAAGTGATTTGCTCAAGGACACATGGACTAGTGCAGGGATTGAACCACCGACTCCCTGATTGAAAGACGG
The DNA here is from genome assembly GCA_036178185.1 of Liparis tanakae. Taxonomy (NCBI): domain Eukaryota; kingdom Metazoa; phylum Chordata; class Actinopteri; order Perciformes; family Liparidae; genus Liparis; species Liparis tanakae. Next base: position 17,310,585 of record CM070107.1, read on the forward strand.
ACCTGCTAACACTGACCCACAGTCGCCCACCCACATGCTCTCGAGAGCAGCGCAGCGGGTCAGCTGGATGTGAAAAAAAGGCCACGGAGTGTGTGTCTGAGTTAAGATAAGATAAGATATTCATGTATTAGTCCCACAGTGGGGAAATCCAGGATCACAGCAGTGGGTGTACATAGAGCATTAATAAAAATAAAAGATACAAATAAAAACACAAAACACAATAGTAAAATACTAAATACTAATACTACTAATAAATTACATATACAAAATACTAATACTAAATACTGAATACTAATACTAAAGAAGTTAAAGGTGGGAGGGACAAAGGAGCTAATCAGCTCACACTCTACTTTTAAAATCACAGAGCTGTTTTTTTAGGTCCAACCATATCAGACCACATGTAATAAACATGTATTCAGTGTATGATGAAATAAATGTAAGTTTGGTCTTCATATTTTGTTATTGTGTGGGCACATTGATTTCTATTAGTTTTGTTGTTCTCTCTCTTTCCCTTCTCTCTCTTTATGGTCCTCTCCCGCCCCTCTACCTGGCTTTTCTGTAGGAGTGGAGCACAAATGACTCATCTGAGAGAAGGATAAGGAGCAGAGTGGCAGAGAGAGACACAGGCCGGCTAGTGGCCAGCACAACCTTTATCTTTTTGCTATTTTAGTGTGTTACTTTAGATTACTCTTGGTTTCGGGGAGTGAGTGTGTGTGACAGCCCGTTGAATATTTTGTCCCGTGACTTTTCCGTCGTAGATTTTCTTTTGGTTGGGATCTCAACATCTTTTGTTTGCTTCCATTGAACTTGAGTGTGGTCCCTTCCCTTTCTCTTAGTAACTCCAGTGAGATGTAGGCGTCCGTTACATGTTTCGGTCTCCATTACAACCGTTGACTGTTCAAAGAGGCCGTAACCCTTGTCAACAGCCAGTTGCTCTGCCCCTTTAACCTGTGATGTGAGCATGTGACTTGTTCATTGTTCCAGAGCATGCTTTGCTCTCTACGCCCTGGAGTTGTCCTCAGTGTTTCCCACCTTTGACATTCACTTCACCTGCATACCTGCTTCCATAATGTCATCAACTCATAAGCATAAATACCAGAGGCTGCTATTTATACCTACTTTACGTGCCCCTCATTGCAGCCTCGCCTTAGGATTCCAGTGCCCTTGTTCCCGCCTGCCTATTTCTGTGTGAGACATTTTGTGTGCTATTTTATAGATAAGTAATGCATGAACAACACACAACATGATTACTATTTTACACATTATAATCCAATCCAATATGTAATCACATTTAATATATCCATCTACACCTTCTCAAGGGAAAAGGTCTGACACAGGAAATAACCTTTTCCTGTTCCTATAGTCCACCGACCAGGCCCTTGTCTACTTCAAACACAAGCCCCACTGACAGTAATGTAAGACAACTGAACAAACACCGTCATTGCTGGCCGCGGTGTCTCTTTGGGGCCACACAGACACAAGTCAAATGCTCATAAATTGGCCTTATAGCATAGGAAATGAGGGCGTGTTTGGGGTCCAGCGTCCTGTTAACAAGGTAAACAGCGCGGGAGGTCACTGTGGGGTATAGCGCTGGTTGTCGGGGGGACCAAGCAGTTTGGCTATTGACATCTGTAATGAGATTAAGACATATGGGGAGGAGCGGATGGAGAAAACGAGGAAGGGAAGGAGTAGATGTTACCTTGACAAGGAGGTTAATCTTTAAATATAGAGACTGTGGGTCAGTGGGTAGGAGGTCCATCTTTCAATCAGGGGGTTGGAGGTTCAATCCCCGCCCTAGTTGATGTGTCCTTGAGCAAGACACTTAACCCTGAATTGCTCCCTGTAGCTGCATCAATGGTGTATGTTTCTAACAGGTTTGTAAGTCGCTTTGGATAAAAGCATCTGATAAATGACATGTAATGTAAATGTAAAGACAAATCAATAGAGGATGGTTTTAAAGAGAAGTATGGAAACCGTGGTTGTTGGATGAATCCTACTATGCTCTTATTCATTTTCTCATTCTTCACACTGAATGATCGCTCTGTGGGCATCTTGGCATGTCATCACAGGAAAAGCACAATACATGCATAATAAACATCGCGAATCATAATAATGAAATAGTAAACATATTAAGGACGTAAAGATACAGGCAGTACGGCAAGAGTCAAGAACATGAATAAAGAATAGATCGCAGCCAATCAATCACCTTCTCTGCAGAGCTAACCTTGTCCTTGCCAGTGGATGCTGCATACAACATTTAGATGGTGCGGGTGGACTCAATGATGGTGTGATAAGTTTGAAAATATGCACTTTTAAAAAGTAAAAAAAAAAAAAAATTTTAAATCTCTGATACAGTTAAAAAGATTAAAAAGCTGTCCGGCCGGCGTTTATGAGAATTATGGAACAGACTCATGGAACAGACTCATGGAACTGTCAGGGTCTGGAGTTTGTGTCTAGTTTTATGTCTTGTTTTGAAGTCCTTGTGTCGTCTGTCTCCCTGTGATTGTCTGCCCTGCTCCTGATCGTTTCCTCCTGTGTGATTGCTGGCCCGCCCTCATTGTGTCCACCTGTGTCTCGTTCCCCGTTGTCCAATCCTCTCACCTTGCCTGTGTATTTAAACTCTGTTCGTCTCATTCCCAGGGTGGCCCGTACTGTTTGGTCCAAGTTTTTGTCGTCCTGTTTCGTATTTTTGGAAGATTAAACCTTGGTTTTTGCAGTTATGTTGGCGTTTGGGTCCTCTCTCGCTCGTCCATCCGTGACCTCACATGACAGAACGAAGCCACCAAAAGGACCCAGCCTTCAGCTTCCTCCGCACCCTTCCTGTCTGGCCAGCACGAGCGGACATCCTTCTCCAGGAGATGTGGAGTCTCTTCGGCCCTTGGGCCAGTTCCGTCGCGGTTCCTGTCCCGGCGTTCCGTCACCGTTCCTGTTCCTGTCCCGGCCCTCCGTTGCGGTTCCAGTCCCTGTTCCTGTCCCGGCGTTCCGTCACCGGTTCCTGTTCCAGTCCCGGCCTTCCGTCCCGGTTCTAGTCCCTGTTCCAGTCACCGGCGTTCCGTCGCCGGTTCCAGTCCCTGTTCCTGTCCCGGCGTTCCGTCACGGTTCCTGTTCCTATCGGCGTTCCGTCACGGTTCCTGTTCCAGTCCCGGCCTTCCGTCGCGGTTCCAGTCCTGTTCCAGTCACCGGCATTCCAGTCACCGGCGTTCCGTCGCCGGTTCCAGTCCCTGTTCCAGTCCCCGGACTTCCGTCGCCGGTTCCAATCACCGGCGTTCCGTCGCCGGTTCCCGACCCCAGTGTCCCAGTCCCCTGTGTTACGGCTCCAGTCCCGATGTCCAGGTCCCCTGTGTTCCGAATCCAGTCGCCGTAGTCCAGCCCCGGTTTCCCGTGACCCTTCCCGTCCAGCCCCGGTTCGCCCTGTCTCTTCGCCTGGTCCCCGGGCTCCACATTCCTTTTCTCTGGCCCGCCCCCCGGAGACCGTCCCTCGGCCGGTTGGTCGTCCGCTGGCCCTCTGCCCCCCATACCCTTGGCCCCTCCTCCGGCTCCCCTCTACCCACCCGTTTTGGACGTCTGGAATCCGTCCCTTAAGGGGGGGGGTACTGTCAGGGTCTGGAGTTTGTCTAGTTTTATGTCTTGTTTTGAAGTCCTTGTGTCGTCTGTCTCCCTGTGATTGTCTGCCCTGCTCCTGATCGTTTCCTCCTGTGTGATTGCTGGCCCCGCCCTCATTGTGTCCACCTGTGTCTCGTTCCCCGTTGTCCAATCCTCTCACCTTGCCTGTGTATTTAAACTCTGTTCGTCTCATTCCCAGGGTGGCTTCGTACTGTTTGGTCCAAGTTTTTGTCGTCCTGTTTCGTATTTTTGGAAGATTAAACCTTGGTTTTTGCAGTTATGTTGGCGTTTGGGTCCTCTCTCGCTGCGTCATCCGTGACCTCACATGACAGGAACAGACTCATGGAACAGGCTCATGGAACAGGCTCATGGAACAGAATCACGGAACAGACTCATGGAACAGGCTCATGGAACAGGTTCATGAACAGACTCATGGAACAGACTCATGAAACAGGCTCATGGAACAGGCTCATGGAACAGACTCATGGAACAGACTCATGGAACAGGCTCACGGAACAGACTCACGGAACAGGTTCATGAACAGACTCATGGAACAGGCTCATGGAACAGGCTCATGGAACAGACTCATGGTCCTGTTCTGGCTGTGGGTCCCATTTACCGTCTACTGAGGTTGTGAAACAGCACATTCACCCGGTTCCCCTCAGGACTCAAGTGCAGCAGTAAAGAGCTTCTCCTACAAATAACATGGTGCAGCCTGTTGAAAGAAAACACCCACTTTGGACAAGGACTATTTATATTTACTTATTTATATGCACTTGACAGATTACAATATCCATACACAGCAAGTCATGTGGGGGCTCTTTATATTTCCTCTGGTATATGCAGACACACACATTTATAAACCTCAACCGGCCTCTGGAGAAATCATCATCCACACTGTATTGATCTCCTGTACATCCCAATCACACACATCCATTCAAGCTTGTTGTATGAGATCACATCACACTACAAAGCTGTCACGAGAAATAAATGGCATCATTTAGCAGCTAATAGTGCTCTGGTAAAAATAATAGGCCTGGTATAAACTCGTTAATCCTGAGGATGAAGATCCATTTTAGAAGTCTACAGATGTGTCATGTTGTTGTGACTGCATGCTTTATTAAATCTATTCCGGCCTGATATCACATGTCTGCGAACAACTGGGGCTGGTTGTCCTCATGATGGCCCGAATGATGCTGAAAAAGGGCCGCGGGACGCCGCGCCACAGGCCCCGCTAATGGCTGCCAGAGAGGAAGAATTAGCCATTTGAAGATGGGCAGGACTGATAGAGGGATCATGAAGCTATTAACCTCTAAACAAGCTGCTGAGAGCCCAGCAGATGGCAGGGCTGATGGTGAGCGTGCTGCCAGATTGGGCTGTGAGCAGGACGACAGCCCAGACTCTTCATGGATGCTGACGTCGTGTGGTCTTCCCGGGCTGCACGGCATGTGTTTGGACAATGTGTGTAGTCATGTTTGCGTGAAGAAGTGCAAATATGAAATACGTAGAAGGTATGTGTGCATTGATAAATATATGCAAGAGTTCAAAAGTCAGTGCATGCTTGTCTTTAAAGTCCGAAAGACCATGTGCCTCTCTCTGTCTTAAAAACACCTTGGCCATTTTCTTAGTAAAATGCAGTTACTTTTGCAATACATTTTAAACTTTTCTATACAAAACACTGAATTTCAATATTACATCCTGGCAGACAATCATGAGAAAATCATTAATGTTACTTCCACCATGGATAATAGAATTGTAAACCAGATGCATCTATGGAATGAATGCACACCATAATTGAGATCATAACAAATATATCCTCTGCTCTAACTGTGTTGTGTGTGATTGTGTTTGACTTCCACTGATCATTTGTTTACTCTTCATGACAAAGAAAAGTGCTGAAGCTGACAACAGAGACTTAAATGGCAGAAAACACAAAAGCTCAAAGTCACAGCTGCACGGAGGAACATTTCTCAGAAATGTAGTTGTCAGGGTAAAAGCTGCACATGCATGTCTTCAGCCTGGAGCTCTGTGTGGGAGTTGACAGAATTGTAAGGCACGTGCTGGGATTCAAATGTACCCCTGAATATGAGGATGAGATTCATATTTGATGTCATGCAAAGAGTAAAGGCGGGGAACAAGTGAGTCAACACATGCGGTCTTAGTCTCGGCCACTAATACTTTTTCCACAGAGGAATGCTTTTGACTTTGTTTTGCACAAAGAATGAAATAAAACGCTTGAATTGTAATTCTAAATAGATGAACTCTCAGGGTATGAATGCATCACAATGGTACTTTCTGTCAAGTGCATTTATTTCTAATCCAGTGTTTAAAATATGGGGGTTGGGACCACCCAAGGGGCCATAAGATAATACTTAGGGATCACACATGTTTTATTTTGTTCTCTGTGAAAAACTGAAGCTAGACATGTTCAAATGAAAAAAATCAAAGAAGTAGAATCCTCTAAAGTTGAAAGATACCCAGAGCTGTTTGTCAATCATTTCATTGCTTATGTAATCTTAACCCAGAGTTAGCCATTCCACGTAACATGGAATCCACCCCCTCCACTATCTGTGCTCTTTCAACTGAGACATTATTTATATAAACATTCCAGTTAAATGCCACGTCCATGCAATGGAGGGGGTTTCCCCTCACTGTTATGAACTTGTTTGTGTTATGTTTTATTCAAACGTGCTTAAAAGAGGCCTTTGTTGAAACTGCTACTGCTTTGACAAAACAAAACAAAGCGAAGGTGAGGCCATGTTTCGAAATGCTAACATGTAGGTACAGATTTCAACAAGCGCTGTAGTTGTAAGGTGAAATGAAAGACACCAAAGCAAGTTTAGGGGGGAACAAGTGTGGGAGACAGCGGGGGGGTTTCTCCGCTATGCCGTTCCTCGAGGCTTCAGCCTTTAGCTACACCTCCAGGTGGTACACAAAGAAATGACACACATTATATTACATTTAGCTGAAGCTTTTATCCAAAGCAACTTACAAGCAGGTTACATTCATACACCGTAGACACAGCAACAGGAATTCAGGGTGAAGTGATTTGCTCAAGGACACATGGACTAGTGCAGGGATTGAACCACCGACTCCCTGATTGAAAGACGGACCTGCTAACACTGACCCACAGTCGCCCACCCACATGCTCTCGAGAGCAGCGCAGCGGGTCAGCTGGATGTGAAAAAAGGCCACGGAGTGTGTGTCTGAGTTAAGATAAGATAAGATATTCATGTATTAGTCCCACAGTGGGGAAATCCAAGGATCACAGCAGTGGGTGTACATAGAGCATTAATAAAAATAAAAGATACAAATAAAAACACAAAACACAATAGTAAAATACTAAATACTAATACTACTAATAAATTACATATACAAAATACTAATACTAAATACTGAATACTAATACTAAAGAAGTTAAAGTTGGGAGGGGACAAAGGAGCTAATCAGCTCACACTCTACTTTTAAAATCACAGAGCTGTTTTTTTAGGTCCAACCATATCAGACCACATGTAATAAACATGTATTCAGTGTATGATGAAATAAATGTAAGTTTGGTCTTCATATTTTGTTATTGTGTGGGCACATTGATTTCTATTAGTTTTGTTGTTCTCTCTCTTTCCCTTCTCTCTCTTTATGGTCCTCTCCCGCCCCTCTACCTGGCTTTTCTGTAGGAGTGGAGCACAAATGACTCATCTGAGAGAAGGATAAGGAGCAGAGTGGCAGAGAGAGACACAGGCCGGCTAGTGGCCAGCACAACCTTTATCTTTTTGCTATTTTAGTGTGTTACTTTAGATTACTCTTGGTTTCGGGGAGTGAGTGTGTGTGACAGCCCGTTGAATATTTTGTCCCGTGACTTTTCCGTCGTAGATTTTCTTTTGGTTGGGATCTCAACATCTTTTGTTTGCTTCCATTGAACTTGAGTGTGGTCCCTTCCTTTCTCTTAGTAACTCCAGTGAGATGTAGGCGTCCGTTACATGTTTCGGTCTCCATTACAACCGTTGACTGTTCAAAGAGGCCGTAACCCTTGTCAACAGCCAGTTGCTCTGCCCCTTTAACCTGTGATGTGAGCATGTGACTTGTTCATTGTTCCAGAGCATGCTTTGCTCTCTACGCCCTGGAGTTGTCCTCAGTGTTTCCCACCTTTGACATTCACTTCACCTGCATACCTGCTTCCATAATGTCATCAACTCATAAGCATAAATACCAGAGGCTGCTATTTATACCTACTTTACGTGCCCCTCATTGCAGCCTCGCCTTAGGATTCCAGTGCCCTTGTTCCCGCCTGCCTATTTCTGTGTGAGACATTTTGTGTGCTATTTTATAGATAAGTAATGCATGAACAACACACAACATGATTACTATTTTACACATTATAATCCAATCCAATATGTAATCACATTTAATATATCCATCTACACCTTCTCAAGGGAAAAGGTCTGACACAGGAAATAACCTTTTCCTGTTCCTATAGTCCACCGACCAGGCCCTTGTCTACTTCAAACACAAGCCCCACTGACAGTAATGTAAGACAACTGAACAAACACCGTCATTGCTGGCCGCGGTGTCTCTTTGGGGCCACACAGACACAAGTCAAATGCTCATAAATTGGCCTTATAGCATAGGAAATGAGGGCGTGTTTGGGGTCCAGCGTCCTGTTAACAAGGTAAACAGCGCGGGAGGTCACTGTGGGGTATAGCGCTGGTTGTCGGGGGGACCAAGCAGTTTGGCTATTGACATCTGTAATGAGATTAAGACATATGGGGAGGAGCGGATGGAGAAAACGAGGAAGGGAAGGAGTAGATGTTACCTTGACAAGGAGGTTAATCTTTAAATATAGAGACTGTGGGTCAGTGGGTAGGAGGTCCATCTTTCAATCAGGGGGTTGGAGGTTCAATCCCCGCCCTAGTTGATGTGTCCTTGAGCAAGACACTTAACCCTGAATTGCTCCCTGTAGCTGCATCAATGGTGTATGTTTCTAACAGGTTTGTAAGTCGCTTTGGATAAAAGCATCTGATAAATGACATGTAATGTAAATGTAAAGACAAATCAATAGAGGATGGTTTTAAAGAGAAGTATGGAAACCGTGGTTGTTGGATGAATCCTACTATGCTCTTATTCATTTTCTCATTCTTCACACTGAATGATCGCTCTGTGGGCATCTTGGCATGTCATCACAGGAAAAGCACAATACATGCATAATAAACATCGCGAATCATAATAATGAAATAGTAAACATATTAAGGACGTAAAGATACAGGCAGTACGGCAAGAGTCAAGAACATGAATAAAGAATAGATCGCAGCCAATCAATCACCTTCTCTGCAGAGCTAACCTTGTCCTTGCCAGTGGATGCTGCATACAACATTTAGATGGTGCGGGTGGACTCAATGATGGTGTGATAAGTTTGAAAATATGCACTTTTAAAAAGTAAAAAAAAAAAAAAATTTTAAATCTCTGATACAGTTAAAAAGATTAAAAAGCTGTCCGGCCGGCGTTTATGAGAATTATGGAACAGACTCATGGAACAGACTCATGGAACTGTCAGGGTCTGGAGTTTGTGTCTAGTTTTATGTCTTGTTTTGAAGTCCTTGTGTCGTCTGTCTCCCTGTGATTGTCTGCCCTGCTCCTGATCGTTTCCTCCTGTGTGATTGCTGGCCCCGCCCTCATTGTGTCCACCTGTGTCTCGTTCCCCGTTGTCCAATCCTCTCACCTTGCCTGTGTATTTAAACTCTGTTCGTCTCATTCCCAGGGTGGCTTCGTACTGTTTGGTCCAAGTTTTTGTCGTCCTGTTTCGTATTTTTGGAAGATTAAACCTTGGTTTTTGCAGTTATGTTGGCGTTTGGGTCCTCTCTCGCTGCGTCATCCGTGACCTCACATGACAGAACGAAGCCACCAAAAAAGGACCCAGCCTTCAGCTTCCTCCGCACCCTTCCTGTCTGGCCAGCACGAGCGGACATCCTTCTCCAGGAGATGTGGGAGTCTCTTCGGGCCCTTGGGCCAGTTCCGTCGCCGGTTCCTGTCCCCGGCGTTCCGTCACCGGTTCCTGTTCCTGTCCCCGGCCCTCCGTTGCCGGTTCCAGTCCCTGTTCCTGTCCCCGGCGTTCCGTCACCGGTTCCTGTTCCAGTCCCCGGCCTTCCGTCGCCGGTTCTAGTCCCTGTTCCAGTCACCGGCGTTCCGTCGCCGGTTCCAGTCCCTGTTCCTGTCCCCGGCGTTCCGTCACCGGTTCCTGTTCCTATCCCCGGCGTTCCGTCACCGGTTCCTGTTCCAGTCCCCGGCCTTCCGTCGCCGGTTCCAGTCCTTGTTCCAGTCACCGGCATTCCAGTCACCGGCGTTCCGTCGCCGGTTCCAGTCCCTGTTCCAGTCCCCGGACTTCCGTCGCCGGTTCCAATCACCGGCGTTCCGTCGCCGGTTCCCGACCCCAGTGTCCCAGTCCCCTGTGTTACGGCTCCAGTCCCCGATGTCCAGGTCCCCTGTGTTCCGAATCCAGTCCTTCGTAGTCCAGCCCCGGTTTCCCGTGACCCTTCCCGTCCAGCCCCGGTTCGCCCTGTCTCTTCGCCTGGTCCCCGGGCTCCACATTCCTTTCTCTGGCCCGCCCCCCGGAGACCCCCCCTCGGCCGGTAGGCCGTCCGCTGGCCCTCTGGCCCCCATACCCTTGGCCCCTCCACCGGCCCCCCTCTACCCACCCGATCTGGACGCCTGGAATCCGTCGCATAAGGGGGTACTGTCAGGGTCTGGAGTTTGTCTAGTTTTATGTCTTGTTTTGAAGTCCTTGTGTCGTCTGTCTCCTGTGATTGTCTGCCCTGCTCCTGATCGTTTCCTCCTGTGTGATTGCTGGCCCCGCCTCATTGTGTCCACCTGTGTCTCGTTCCCCGTTGTCCAATCCTCTCACCTTGCCTGTGTATTTAAACTCTGTTCGTCTCATTCCCAGGGTGGCTTCGTACTGTTTGGTCCAAGTTTTTGTCGTCCTGTTTCGTATTTTTGGAAGATTAAACCTTGGTTTTTGCAGTTATGTTGGCGTTTGGGTCCTCTCTCGCTGCGTCATCCGTGACCTCACATGACAGGAACAGACTCATGGAACAGGCTCATGGAACAGGCTCATGGAACAGAATCACGGAACAGACTCATGGAACAGACTCATGGAACAGGCTCATGGAACAGGTTCATGAACAGACTCATGGAACAGACTCATGAAACAGGCTCATGGAACAGGCTCATGGAACAGACTCATGGAACAGACTCATGGAACAGGCTCACGGAACAGACTCACGGAACAGGTTCATGAACAGACTCATGGAACAGGCTCATGGAACAGGCTCATGGAACAGACTCATGGTCCTGTTCTGGCTGTGGGTCCCATTTACCGTCTACTGAGGTTGTGAAACAGCACATTCACCCGGTGGTGGTAATAAAAGCTTTATAGAGTATTAGATTGAAACATTTACGAGAAAGTGTGATCAACACAAACAGCCCTCCTTGTTAAAGTGCAATAAAGTAAAAACGACTTAAATTGATGCCAAGTCTAAATGAATTGTGTGTCAAATTAATCCACACCTCCTCAAGTCGCAGGGCAAAAGTAATAATGCACAAAGTGTTATTGGTTTTGTGAGGGAAAGCAAAGCTTTCTTTCCCAGCTTTTTTATTGTAATGGCTCAAGTTCAAATAGAGGTCTGTTGCCTTGGGAAATGACCATAGAAAACTTTTAGTAGCAGTTTTGTTGAAGTAAAACAGAAAACGTAAATCTACTGAATAAAGTATCTATCGATATATTTACCAAATACGAGTGATCCGATCTACTTCTCACAAAAGGCACTTTCAATATGAGAATATCAACAAGCTTTGAATAAACAGGCAAAATCAACAAACCATGAGCAGTTCTTGAAACACTTCATAGAAATAAAATGCAATGTAAGATGTATTCAACTTACAATACAAAACAATGACATATATACATCCACTTTGATTGAGGGTTGGGTCGCCGTAGCAGCAGGCCCAGCAGGCTGACCCAGACGTGCCTTCTTATAGGCTGGAGCCCGGCCTCCCGGAGGAAACTCCTTGTGTCCGCCTGCAGCCAAAAGCAGTTTACTCCATAGGCGGGTCTCTGTGATCTGATGTTTTTTCTTATTGCCCTCCTCCTGTCAGGTCCTGGGTTGTTTGGGATGTTGCATAAAACAAAAAGTATTTTAAATCTTCAGGATCACAGTAAATCATAAATACAGGGAGTTGATGCCAAACTTACCTTCTAGTATACATCTTTAAAAGCCCTCTTCTTCCCGCATCATTCTTGTGGCTGATGTGCAGTGTTGACTGCTCGAGAAAGGCTGGTCATCAAATTAGTCTGAAAGAGGGAATGTTTGAACGTTTGTCTGGTGTAGGTGTCAGGGCCCTGGCTGTGGTGTGGGCTGGACTACTGAGACCCAGGCCAGCCAGCAGGTGTGTGATGACAATCACATCCTTGTCATGAACAGGAGTCTGAAAGGAAGTTTTTTGATACATTTTTAAACCATCTTTTTTTAAACCATAAATATTTTTTTTAAAGTTTGAACTGGAGTTTCCCCACCAAAATGTGTTTTTCTGCAAGAAATGGTTGATTTTATTATTACTGTAATATATCTTTATGTTTTGTATGTGCTGATTGCACCTCTCAGTCAGGCTGAGAAAATAAAATGAATCAATTCAATTCAGTTTATTTGATATAGCCCAATATCACAAATGATTTGATTCAGTGGGCTTTACAATCTATATAGGACATCCCTGTCCCAGGACCTCACATCGCATCAGGAAAAACTCCCATGACAAAGAAAAAAGGGAAGAAACCTTCCGGAGAGCAACAGAGGAGGATCCCTCTCCCAGGTTTTAGGAGGAGTGTCCTTGTCAGGATGCTTGGACATATTATGCAGCAAGATAAAAAAACACATTATGAATGTCTACAGTGAAACACATATTGAGTTCAGGGGACCTCCTTCAAGACAAGGTATGCCGTCTTACACCATTTGGGACCAAAAAGCTTGCAGACAAAATATCACAACCTTTATCTGAACATTGATCAGGGTGAACATGCCGACTCACTGGTAAAGTATACAGGGAACTGAAATGCACAAAAGGGACGCAGAGACAAGCATCAAACCATGCGGAAGAATACAGTATCTTTGTATCCTTTTTATTTATTTTTCCATTGTTCTACCTTTACCACTCCATCCCTCTCCCTTTTCACTTTCTCCTTTCCAGTCTCTCTTTCACTTTAGTTTCTACCTTTACCCTCACGCTTCCTATTACTCTCCTTCCTTCCTCACTGTGCCACAGTCTTTCATGCATCCTTTCCACCTATCTCGGTCCCTCTGTCTATGCCTGCAGCCTAGTTGTATGTTAATCCGTTGGAGAAGGTGTGTTGGCTTTCATCACCCTGAGGGCGAGGTGGCTTCTGGAAGCGTGTCTGCTTGGACTAATTGGAACAAAACGCTCCCTTGTCAGAGGGATAAAGTCAGAATCATGTCTGCTGCTTCAGGTAATTGGACGAGAGAGGTAGGAGTGTGATGTGATTTGCATACATGCATGAACTCTTGGCTTAGAATGGATGGATGTGAGTGTGTCTGAGTGTGATAAAGGAAAAGGAGTGTGTGTGTGTGTGTGTGTGTGTGTGTGTGTGTGTGTGTGTGTGTGTGTGTGTGTGTGTGTGTGTGTGTGTGTGTGTGTGTGTGTGTCGAGCTTGCGTACCTGTGTGTGTCCAGCATTGCTTATCCGGCGGTGACACATTAGCAGGCCCCCGGCTGGTAAAGTGATTACAGGAGAGATGTGACTGTCCTCTCCTGAACTCCATCAGTGCCATTGTTAGCGCTGCAGCTCGTGACGCCGCTCTGGTGTCACTTTCCCCTTTAAGACGCCACTAAGTGGATTTTGATGCAGTGAAACACTCGGAGGCCAGTTCTCACCTTGCTAATGGAATCAGTGTGTTGTGGAACAAAGTGAAGGGCAAATGATCCCAACCCCAAAGCATGTGGCACTCTTACAGTCCTTTCAAACCCATAATTGGTTTGCTTTGTCAATGAATGACTAAATGTGAAAATGGTCAAATAAAAGCAGAAATCTGGGAGAAATCACCAGGAGCAAAATGAGAACTGTTAGAAGGCCTGCAATGTAATGTGAATTTATCATAGACGAAGGCCGGGATTAATACTTTTACTTTAATTTTAAGAGAGAGAGCTCCGTGTGAAAAGGCAATGCAGGTAGCTGTGCGTCATCAAGGCCGAGGAGCCTGACAGGCTAGAAACAAACACATTTAACCGTGAATCATCTGGTCCTCATGGTAAAGGGACACCGGTCCTTTAGAATAAGAAAGAGCCTCCTGTTGGTAATGTGTTTTTTACGACTTTGTTCCTCCTGATGACTGCAAAAACATACGCACAGCAGAACAAAGACGGGTTAAGGCATCTACTGTTCTCTGCTTTATCGATTATCCATTTTTAATATGTATTTTTTATTTCTCATAATAAATCTTGAGTGAGGTGGTTTAACACTGCAGACAGGAGCAGGGGAAATCCCGATACCTCGTAGATATTAAATAATGTAATCTCCGTACTTTTTGGCAAAACACTGTGCTCATTAGCCCAAGTTGTACTTATTGACAGGCGTTTCGAACTTTTTAGCTGTTAGTTTTTTTATCTTTTGTTAAATAATTCTCAGCTGCATTGCAGTTTAACTGAATAATTCTATTGTAGCCTTTTTGAGCCATCAATTAATCAGTTCATTGATGGAGGTCTCCACAACGTCATCATCCAGCCCCTTAGGTGAATTGAGCTCCATCCCCACGGCTACTCACACTGATATGGACACACTCGTTTCCTGCACACATTGGCTAAGATACAGAGATAAATACCACTGGGAGACCCCCTTTGTCTAGAGGCTGGGAGAGAGATTCATAGCTGTTAAATCTCCTTTCAGGGTTTGTCACAAATTATTAAGTCTGATGGTCTGATGATCAAAGATAACGCTGAGATCCTTTACAGTGGTGATGGATGCCAGGGCAATACCATCTACAGAAACATCAGAAGATAATTGATCCCTCAGGTGTTTGGGGACGAGTAAAATGACTTCAGTTTTGTCCGAGTTTAACATCGACAAGTTGCAGGTCATCCATGTTTTGAACACTAATACATCGGGTACATATGCCTATAACTGATTGTGAAACATTTCACAACTGTATGATCGCTAAGTAAATACATATATTTAAATACTGGTTGAATAACAGTAAAGCTTGATGTGCAATGTCTAACAAGTTCACGCAGCATCCACGTCCATCTGCATGAGAGCACCTTGAGGACTGACACAATGACACAACGGTGTCACTGTGCCACATCCTCTCACTACTCATAATTGCTCTCCACTTGCCTTTAATTAAAAGACATAATCCCATTAACTAGCAGAAATAGGATTAATACTGCCTCAGACTCCAGCTGCTGTTCTGTAATGTGTGTGTGAGTAAGAGAGAGAGAGAGAGAGAGAGAGAGAGAGAGAGATGTGTCTTGTCCCTTGACTCAGAGATATCACCAGTGCCACAAGGGCAATGTGGCTGAGAGGAAGCCAGCAAGACAGACATATTTAAGAAAGGACATGAGAGAAAAAGGAGGGCTGGAAAGAGAGTCATCTGTCTTATGCAGCCCCGAAGCGGTAATTGAAAGATCAGAAACAGATCCATACACTCCTTTTCAATGCAACATGATCACCGTTTTGCAACTGTGTGTTGACCGCTTCATGCTTATTTCAAAACAATGCTACAGCTGATTCCAGTGTTGTTTGGATGTATAAACGGTTCTTTGTTAGATGCTAGTTTGCATCCACTAAGGGAAACAAAATGTTTTGATGTAAACCCGTAACACTATTGTATCCTAAACGTGAAACCTGTCGAGATAGAAGGGTTGAAACAAGGACAAGTGATTAAATGACAAACAGATGTGACGAGAGGTGACAGTCTTCTCCTCAGAGACATCCTCCCATAGCTGCCGAGCTAAAGGTGAGAAACAATGACCGTGAAAGGATGACATGCCAGCACAACGCCACTATTGTAGAAATAACAAAGGCTGCTGCTGAGCCTCAAGGATAAGAGGACACGGTAACAGGGGAGCGTTCAATGTTCCTGAGTCGATTATGTTATTGTTGCCTCGTAGCGACGCCCTCCTACATGGGTCCTGTCCTCTAATGGGCCTCTTACAAGCCAGCAGCATGCTTGTTCTCATGTCTGCTTTGTCAATTAGTGAATATTGTACATCCCTCTAGCCACTGTCGTTGTCAGTGAGTAAGGGACCGTGTGTATTATTTTCCATGGTCCTCTACTCAGTAACCCAGCAGCCAACTCTGTCAGTCTGTCAAGTGTGTGTGTGTGTGTGTGTGTGTGTGTGTGTGTGTGTGTGTGTTTGATGTGTCATGGTTTGAACCAGTGAGTGGTAGAGTTCAGAGGGCTTGTCTATGCTCTCTCTGTGGGTTTCTCTCTGACATGACAGTCAAGTGACAGCGTCGAAGCACGGACACATCGCTGACAACTAAGGTTAGATGGATAAACGTGGCCTTTTACTTCAAAACTAGATATACCTGTCAGTGTCATCTTCCGTTATCACGATAGATGTAATGAAGTTTGATTAAATGCACACTTAAGATGTTGACCGAATCAACACTACACTAGTCCTGAAACCCCCAACATGAATCATGTTTAAATTATTTATTCCTGAAAATGGAGATTCTAAATACACATGCACATAATGTATATTATGTGCATGTGTATTTAGAATCTTCATTTTCAGGAATAAATAATATATATATATATATATATATATATAAATAATATATAATATATATATATATATATATATATATATATATATATGTATAAATATATACAGTATGTGTATTTAAATAAATATATACATATACATATAGCATGTGCATGTGTATTTAGCTTCAGTCCAAAACTCTCGGTATCAAACCCTGGGGTCCACAACATCAGTGAGCCGAGTGAACTCCGGGCATCACAGCGCGATCAAACATTCCTGACTTTTATCCTCACAGAGTCTTATAGCAGAGATCAGTGGTTGCTGCAGAAACCACATCAAACACCACCAAATACTCAGTCTGAGGGCGGCAGTATGTCAGAACTGCCTGTGGGACAGTTCAATAGCTTCAGAAAGAAGCTTTCTGACGTCGAATGAAACGGACTGGCTGGCTTTCTACCCTCCTCCGAGCTGTAACATGTTGCCGTCTGACGAGGTCCTACGAACTCGTTATTTATATGTCCTCACCAACTCTGTGTGTGGGGATGTGGCTATGGAAATCAGAATGTTATTTATATCAATAAGAAATGTTTCTAACTCCCTGCATGCAGTAACAACACTAAACAAACAACAGGCCACCATAGCCGATAACACGGAAAAGCATCTCTCAATGTGAAATTGAAAATACGGAGTTGCTTTTTTATTCTGTAATTATTTTTATCCCATTCACAAGGTAATAATAATAACAATAACAACAACACTAATAATAATAATAATAATAATAATAATAATAATAATAATAATAATAATAATAGTTTCATGTTCAGATGAAACTGTGTTCAAACAGTGGAAGAAATATTGAAACAAGCTGATCAGAATATCATATCTGGTTTAACATTTTTTAATACAAGATAATAATGTGATAATATTTAAACTCTGAAACTAAATTTAAAGACTAATTGGTGAATTAAATAACTTTATCAATATAAATAGTGAGGATGTATAGCTTTAGAGAAACACACCACAGTGTGACTCAGGGTCACATGGGTCATGTAAGAGCTCCTTACAAAACAAGCAGTATGAAAACATCTAAGTTTTGAAAGTGGAAATTTGATCTTTAGTAAAAGTCAGCTATCACATGCTACCACTGATGTAGAATAAAGATGAATACAAAGTTGGGTTAACTATGTTATGATTTAGAGCCACTCAGTATGAACTGATGAATCATTATTCCTCTAAAATATCATGCCTTCATATAACTTCCACCACAGCATTACTTCTGGCCATATATTGTAGTTATGTGCCATGAATCCACCCTAAATGGATTTATTTCAGCCAGAGAGAATGATGAACAACTCTGTAAGTTAAATGTGTGTCAGTTGAGTTGAGGCTGAATTGCCCTTCTTTCATGCTGCATAAGCCCACGTCTCTGCTGCGAGTGACATGATGGAATATATATCCGTACGTCAATGCAAAGCCAGGAATATGAAATGGCAAAGCCCCGATGCTGTCTGCATAGAAATGGAGCCCCACTGCAAGGCTTTGACACAGGGATTGCATAACAGCTCATGCATAAAACATTCAGCTATGCATATGCATATGCATTGCACAGACACACACAGGCAGGCAGACATATGGTGTAATCTACTTTTTTTGCTCAGCCAAGGAACCACAAGTCCATCATGGAGCTAAGTCTATGCTGTATGTGCATTCCTGCCCTCATGTCCAGATGTCCATGTCAGACAATGTGACCTTCCTGGAGAGCTGCTTAATTGGGAAAATGTTGTCTCCCCCGCCCACACACACACTCTTTCTCAATATCTCTCCCTCACAAGTTCTCTCTCCACGTCATCCTTTCTCCGGCCCTGAGAGGAAGCCCACCGAGTCAGTTTAGCACATGTTCATCAAGTCGAGGTTTACAGAGGACTCCGGGGGGAGGAATAGGATTCAGTAGGCTGCAGTCCGAAGGCGATAGCAGTGGGAGCGAAGACGCACCCAGGATCATGTTTGCTTTTAGATTTTTTTTTTAAAAGGGAGGAAACAGGAGAACATTAAAGGTAGCCAGACTTTCCGTCACGTGGTTTTTTGTAAGTCACACAATTATGTCACACAAAAAGGCCAAGAGAGGACTTTAAAACTTCAGCTGAAGTTTGGGTTGTGAGGAAAGTGAAAAAAGCTTGACAATCATTAAAGTGGGAGAAACTTCAAAGTGAAAGTAGAAAAAAAAGACTGGAGATAGTTTCGGGGATAATTATGAAACTTAGAGTTGAAATTTGTCCCATTTTCCCACATCCAGAATCTTCTTCCCCCGCCTCCCTGTCCTCGAGTTCACCTCTCCGGCTTGTTTTTTCCCAAGCTGTCCTCGTTGTTACCTAGCTAATCTCAGCCACTGTCAAAATGTAAATGCTGCTTTCAGCGTGTGCCATATTTTCAGCATTCAGCATCATTTTCCCTGAGCCCACCAGACGAGGAGGAGGAGAGAGAGAGAGAGAGAAAGAGAGAGAGAGAGAGAGAGGAAGGAAGGAGCTGGTGAAGAGATAAAGAGACACACACCCTGGATTACACACACATACACACATAAATATGCATATACACATGCAGGAACACATTGTATGAGCCTCTGTTTAATTAGCCCGGCGGTTTATCAGGGTGATCAGCAGTTCAACACAGGGAAGTTTCCTGTAGATAAAACATTGTTTGGGGAAGCCAAGCCTAATGAATGCTGAGCAGCACAGAGGAGGAGGAGGAGGAGGAGGAGGAGGAGGAGGAGGAGGAGGAGGAGGAGGAGGAGGAGGAGGAGGAGGAGGAGAAAGAACAGAAGGAGATGAGACGAGGATGACAAGAGAGCGCCTTGGTTTAATTGCTTACCTGATACTTTCCTTTCCTGCTTATCAGCCTCTGCTCATCTATTACAGCAGATGAAAAAAAAAGTGTGTCTGACAGATGCATCCGACAAAGAAATGCTTTCTTTTGTGTGCCAGGAAGGAGTTGAAGGTTTATGATGACAGTTTAACAGCGATAGTAACTGACGGTGCCTGCTTCCACCATTAGGACATCCCAGAGCTTTGTGTACTGATGTGGGATCGACCAGTACCAGTTGATCAAGGCAGCTTGTGTACTCAGTATTTTGAGTCAATACTTTGAAACTTGAACTTTCACAACAAACATATATTTTAATGCTTTTATCAAGTCATAATGAAATGTTTCCTTACAAGCGGGAGCCCTGTGTGCTATACTGGGGGCTGTGGGGTTAATTTTCTAACATATAAATATCTGTTATTTTAAGTATGGATGTGAGGCACAGGGTTGACAAACTATGGGAGGAGGATGGGCCATTCTGTTTTCATATTAATTGGGACATGCATGCTTAAATGTTATATATTAAAATGTTATGAGATTCTGCTTACTGCTTTTTTGGGGATTGTAGCACGGTAAACTGCAGTAACAATATTCTCTCTCTCATATTTGTAGCATACGTTGCTTATTTTTTTAAGTCCTGTTGGGCGGTCGCTGCTGTGCCGCCATCGTTTTGTGCAGCGTGTATCATTCTGTACCAGACAGGAAAACAAGATTTTGTACATTTGCCAACAAGCAGAAACAGCAGGCATGCTTTAGGAACCTTATTAATGAGGAGGCTGCTAAAGGGATGTTGCTTCATCACAACTGAATTTTGTTTACGGGAATCCTCAGCCTCCTTTTTTATGTTGTGGTGTTTTGTTACCAAGAGGCAAATTGTCCCACCCTCTGTCACAGTTGTGTCCAAACATTGCAATGATGCTACTAGATGAGAGACATTGTGTGTCTGCCAACTTTTATTCAAAGAAAATGAATTCAATAAGAGGTGATTTGTGGCTGAACAAGTACCCAGAGTCACCCCTGCCAGCGACTGGGACCGTTCCCTCCCAGTTTTAATGTAATCACGCCCAATTAGGGGAATGACAAAGCGGTCTTCAGCATTTTCAACGGGGGGAAAGTGTCATCTTACTGCCTGTCTGTTCGAGAGGATAAGCTATTTCCATCATTCCCGTCGTACTGCCCTTTTACACCCCTCAAAAAAATTTAACCGTCCAATTTTCCACTGCCTGTATGGCCAAATCATCAGAGAGCTGAGACCAGGGAAGCAAAAGCTTCACCATATTGATGATCCTTCTGTTCTTCCAGAGGAGGTGAAAGGCACTAAAGCTGGGAGTGAGCATGGATCTCTTTTTATAGTGAAAAGGTGAACCGTTCTGTAGTTTTGATCATTTTAATGGGGAGGGAGCTATTGGTAAAATATATGGACGAAATGTTCCAAGAACTTAACAATGTATTTACCCATGGTAAATCATTTTCAACGGCCATATTTCATTTGTTTCGCCAGAACTTTCCTTTTACTTTTTAAATATTGCTTTATATGTTTGTTTGAAGATTTCCATTAAAAATAATAAGATGCAGCGACTTCTTCAGAAAAATACAACAAATATTTCTTCCATCCTTCAAGTGTTTCCATGAAGGTCAATCTGGTTTTCCCTTCATCCACTGAAGGTTTCAGGACAATACAAAGGCATGGGGGGGGGGAGGGGGGGGTATGAACGATAATGCCAGTTATGGAAATCAATCATAATGGTTAAGGGAAATCAATCTGTTACCTTCTTCAGGAGAATAATGGCAATACTTTGCATTGGAGCATACATATTATTTAAATACTGATAGAGGGAGCCACAGAACTATTACCAGAATAGTAAAAATGGGATATTGACTTAAAAAACAGCAGTATGGGATTTGCTGAGGCTTTGAGAGGCTTGAAAGCCGAGATTCCTTTTAGGCGGTGAACTGGCGCACAAAGAAGGACGAGGTGGGCAGCCAACGTGCGCCGTCTGCTTCCAGCACCAGGTAGACGCTGAGCAGGCCAGGCAAGCAGGGGAAACATAATGTGGATTATTCATGCGTCTACAATATTCCTGAAATGTTGGATTGAAATATATGGCCCAGAACACATACAGCACAGGCCTAGAAGTTGTGTTAATGATGTCATTAATTGTTCTCCATCTTCTCACCACTACCCATGAACGACCCCGGCCGATAGGGGTGCTGATGAGGAAAACGTAGTGACCCTATCCGACAGGGGATTGGTCACCGCTCCGAGCCAAAGAGAGAGGAGTATGAAAAAAGGCAGACCACCCACCAACAACAGCAGGTCCCATTGGTTAATCCACCCAAGTGTTCGTCGTCTTCTTCTTCGTCCGTCACAGAAGTTGGCCTTTGTTGTTGCAGAGCGACTTGGTTCTGTGTGGGTTTAAGCATGCGGCAAGGAGGAAATTGAACATTTCTGATCTCTGCCTGGCGAATGGAGAGCGGCGGCCCACAGGCGGCCGTCAGCTCGGTTATGCCACCCACTCTGACAGCTCTGCCTCTTCAGTGGAGCGCAGGAGTTTCACGAGACTGAATGCGAGGCCGCCCGCTGGATTTGATGTAAGATTTCCGCCTGCTTTGCTGACTTGTATGCTCCCGAGGAAGCCCGACCTGTGCTGTATGCGCCCTTTTTATATTCATATACTTGTTTAAATGTCTGCTTATGCACATGGAAACACTTCAGTGGTTCTTTGGTTTGAATAGTGGCTTTGAGAGAGAAATACTCACATAATTGTATGACTTCTAAGATAAAATGCAAGACCAACACAAAAATATGCACTGCTCATTAATAATAGTTCATATATTATTACATGTTTTCTATATATTATAAATACCTATGTGGATTGAAGTACAAAAACCTGGACAGAAGGACGCCTCGAACGCTCACGAGATAAATCTGAAGTGTGTTCATATTTATTTTTTTAAACACTGAATCATATTTAAATTGCAAATTAGGGCTAAAAAAATAAAAATGTGATTAATTGTGAGGGGACATCCTTTTAAGATGACACAAGCCATACATTCTGCTCTTTGCTCGGTGATATTATTTACTACTCTTCCTACACAATCCCAAAAAGCCATGTATTCAAATTGTACACATATTGTACATATTGTTACCTGTATGCTCATGTATAATAGTGTATACACATGTGCACTCTCTCTCAAGTGCATGCACACTCTCATGCATGTGTGTGTGTGCGTGTTTGTGTGCGTGTGTGTGTGCGGGGTACGGGCCTCTGCCGTTCGTTGCCACTGTGACTCTGCGGTGGATCAGGAAAGGTCTTCTGAAGGTAGAGGAAGGATTAGAGCACTTCAAAGCAGCGCTCACTTCTAAGCTGGCTGATGCAAAATCCGTTTTGTGTAAATGGACAGCCGGCCCTCCAAAAGAAATCCAGGCCCGGAGCCGAGGAAGACTCGACTGTACCGTCCATACAGATATCACTTGAAACAGACTCGACTTAAACACTTCCACGGAGGACGAGTGAACGTGCTCTCCGATTTCAAATGGCTCTGTCATAAATTACAACAAATTATTATCTTGACGACGTTCACATGCAGATTAGATTTTAGAGGCATCGTTTGCTACTATTTACAATGCAAACTTTGACTTATATCGTGCTTTTAAAATGATTTTTTTCAGGAAGAAGAAGAAGAAGCCTATAGTGGTTATGCAACACATTAATGCCATAAAAAAAACATCGAAAAAATACAACAGAATACAGTATATATCTTTTAAAACATAAATTAATTATTATATTAATCAAATCAGACTGAAACATAGAGTTTTGGCCAGTATCAGTTTATTCTTACTTCATAGATTTTAAATCTGTATTTTTATAGACATGCAGAGAGAGAGAGAGCGCGAGAGAGAGAGAGAGAGAGAGAGAGAGAGACAGAATGGACTGAGCTCTAGGTCGCTGTGCGGTGACATTAAGACGAGGAGGTGGGAGGGTGATGGAATGGCTGTGGTCAGAGTACGGCGGCTAGCGGGGCCGCTTCAGTAAGTTCTAAATCACCAGGAAACCAGACTGCCACTCTGATGGATGTGTGCGGCACGCCCCGGATCAGGAACCCTCCAATCCGTCTCTTTAGAAGAAATGTTTCAATATAGACACACAAGGCTCGGTCATACACTTACCCTCCCCGCAGAAAACACACGTGAATACGTACATGTAAATATGCATGAATATAAACCACCCAGAGTGAAGCACGCCCAGTACAAAGAGGCTGCAGACCAGTCCAACAGATTTATGTGAGCAGAGGTGCTGTGGTCAGGTGAATAGATTGGTTAGCTGGCAGGGTGGGTGGGTTCTGCATCCTCAGTGGCCAAGACAAACCATCTAATCATACGTGTAGGCTGGCTGATTTATGCTGATAAATTATATCTGGAAAGAAAAATCCATCTCTAATAGCTATTCTGCCCAACGAGGGGATATTCACAGTATGGATTTTAAATATTCTCACAGGTAACACTGAAATAATCAGGGCACAAAAAGTCAGTTTTATGTCAAAGAGAAATTCTAGCCTTCCTCAGATTGATTTGCCCAGAGCGTGAGGGAGACTCGGATAACTTTACCTCATGTATTTGTCACCTTTAATTATTTTTTGGGAATAAATATTAAATTACAAAGAAAGTGAAAACAAAAAAATATATACTCATTTTTTTTGGAGACAACACTGGGTATAAATAACAAAACATCCAAACACATCATTATTAAAAGTATAATATGTTGGAAGATGCTGGAATAAACCGCACAAGGGAGAGCTTTTAAATCTAAAACATGTGATCAGCTGTTACTGAATGTTAAAGATGAGTCCCGAGCATGCTGGACGTTGACTAGGCCCTCGAAAATATGTGTTGTATCGTATGGAGTCAATCAGGAGGAGCACGTGTTGTTGTGCATGTTGTCTTGATCCAAACAGATTAGATGTCTGCCTGATGATCCATGCCAGCTCCTCTCCTCTTATTCCACATGTTGTGTTCTCCAACCACAAGAACTGGAAACTTCTTTGTGCAGTAAATGATGCCATCCGGCTCAGTAGAGCTCCTATAATTAGGGTATGGAGCAGAAAAGGTTCTCCAGAAGATGGTTCTTTAGCTCTCAAGTTAAGTTCTTGACTTTTCATTGTGAACCATTATCAGTTCTCTACGGCAACATTACAACTATGTTGATGATGAGCAAATAAATTAAATTAAGCATGGCTAAACTACATTTTTTATAATTCGAAAGTATAATTCACGAAATGCAACTCGTCCACATCCAGTGGTCCATTGAAAATGTTTAAATAGGCAACTTTAAATACTCAAGAACTCTCATTGAATATAAAAGGAATTTCTTCAGAACGTTTTTAGCGATGTGCAGCGTGTGAAGAGCAGCTATGCTAAATCCGACCGTAGTGGACTAACAGAGAACACAACAGCTGAGCGAATGAACAGAAGAGACGTCGGCTCCACGGACTTATCACTCGGCAATAACGTCCCGTCATTTGAAGATGACCACACAGACTTTCAATTAGTAGCGATGGCTTTTGCAATGGAGAGTTATGTTGCCCTAATCTGCGTTTAGCCCTGATGAATGCTTAGTACAAGAGGAATGGTGTGTGTGTGTGTGTGTGTGTGTGTGTGTGTGTGTGTGTGTGTGTGTGCGTGTGTGTGTGGCATTACATTAGTTGGAATATAGCCATTGGATGCACTTGTCTTGCAAAAATGATGTTATCTCTAAAACAGGATAAAAAAAAAAACAATCTCATATTCGGGTATATAATAGATAATTAAATATATTTTTTCTGCATTTCAGGAACTCTGGAATAATTAACTATTATTTTCCCTGTAAACATTTTAGATTCCAGGTTGTCTTGGTGGTTGTTTGTCTTGGATTACCACCATGTAAATTGACCAGCTCTCTAAGTCCTCTATTAACGTGAGTGCATGTTTGTTCCTCTGTTGTCTTTCTAAAAGTGTGTGTCTGGACGTAGAGCCGGTCTGAACCGGGTGAGACAGCTGGCCCCTCTGAAGCTATCTGAGAGATCACTGGGTGTGTCGTCCTATTTCTCTTCATGTCAGGCTAAAATGAAGAAATCCACGGGATTAGTGCTTAGTTTGTATTCGCTGACAGACTGGTGACCGGCCAAGATCCAGAGGCAGGGTTTCATATTCTGTGTACCACGCCCGGCAGGCGTGCACTTTATGTGGGCTTTTAAAGCATTAACAACTGTATTTCCGAGAGAATACACTTTTTCCTTCCCAAAATTATTAGAAACCCCATAATTTATCAGTTATGAGTCCTTCATGACCAGATGGCTGGAGAGCTATGACAGTTTTGTGTAAGCTGGAAACCAAGTTAATGCAGATATGAGTAACCAATCCAACACTGGATGATTCAAGGTTTATTTATTTATTAAGGTTGTATTGTTGATGAGACATGTTTTTCACTTGGATACATTGAGTTTTATGTTTATTCTGTTGGCTTCTTTGTATAGTTTTATAGTGAGAATACAGGAATGAGAAAGGGCTACGACAAATGTAAACACTTTTTTCCCCTGTATGAGTTGACTGTTCCACTCATTGCTCGTAATATTGAGATGTAAAAGAATACATTAAGTAAGGTTTTAATGTATTCTCATACAAAAAGAATATCCGCTGAGCACTGACGCAATTCCCCACTGGTTTATTTGGCTTGCTCCAAAATCTCTAGCAGAGTAGTGAACCACTTAAAACACATTTCTGAGATGCCGCACGTCATGTTGATGACAACATAACAAAGAGCAATTCCACCAAATGTGATTCTAAATGGTTGCAGATGTCACTTTGCATGATATTGATCCGCGGTGGCGCTCCGTTGTCTGAGTCCCGACCAGCAGGTAGGCAGCACCAGCCTCTCCCTGGGTAAGCGTGTGCATGGCTGCATTGATTAGGTGTGACTCCTCGGGTCAGGGGCCAATTCGGGGTTACCAGAGGGTCAAGCGTGTTGTCCAATAAAACAGCAGGACTTCCAAAATGGATCCGGCCAGTATCCTGGCAACAGGCGCCTCCCCCCCGCCCCGTACCCTGAGAGCACCCGCCCGATGGTGATTGAGACGGCAGGGCTCCATTCTCTTTTCATCAGCTTCAATTCATCTGCTCCTATACACTAGGCCCAGATGAATTAACCTGAACAATAGAAACAGGGGGTCAGTAAAGCGTTCGCTTTTGTCAACATGGAGAGCAATTACACACAACGTTCAGAAAACTATTCGGATGCCGAATGGTTTTGGGACCGCACCGTTCAGATGAAGCCATTTACTTTGGTGCCTTCTTTTTGCTTTAATACCTGATTTGATTGTGAATCTCTCTGTGCATAATGTACACTGTCTGTTTTTATACGGTATATTATAGATTATATTTGTACATGGACATTTACACAGCCTAATAAACAGTTACATCTTGAATGCGATGCATTAGGTGTTTGTTTGTGCACATGTACTCTGTAATTCATGACAAAAATGTCAGTGAACTTATTGCCTCATTGCATCGCAGGTCACTTCACTCACAGGCAGGAACGCTAAGAAAATCAACAGAGCACCCTCAAAATGAACAAATGTACCGCTGATATTTGTTCAAGCTATTAAGTAATTTTATTAGAATAACATATGCCTTGGTATCTAATTATGTCAAGTGAATTACAAAGTGATTTTCAATGAAGAGGAGTCCGCAATTCCGGGATTACATGCTTAGTTGAATTCGATAAGGTAGTGTATACTGTAATAGGAAACCACAGACAAATCCATACTTACTGCATCATCTGATAAAAATGTCTGCTTGCTGCTCAGCAGGACTCTGTTAAATCTATTAAAAACACTTTGTTCTCCTGCTAATTTCAAAATAATATGCTGATTACAGAAGAGAAATAACAGTCAACGGTGGTAAATTATCTTGCACAAATCCAATAGTTATTAAAAACACCATGAACTATGGATCTTTAACATTGGGTGTGTGTAAAAATGAAAATACGAATTTGTTTCCCGTTGATTATTCCCTGCAGAAGGTCAGTAGCACTTCCCAGTTACAATATCACACACATTTGAAAATCTTTTGTGGCTCTATAAAAAGCTGTAGAAACTCGGGGGGAATTATGGCCATGCCGTGTTACCCCCCTGTGTTTGTATTATATTCTATATTGTATCTTATTTGTCTTATTGTCCAATGTTAAGCACCACCCACCAAGATGTATTCCTTGTACATCCAACATAATTGGCAATAAATGGTTCTTATTCTATGGCCTATCAACTAATTAACACGTTTTCCCCAACAATAATAATACACCCATTTATGTTAGAATTTGTTTGTTTTTCTCTTTGAATACTTTAAAGTTTTTTTTTAACTCTTAATATGATGTGCCTGATGGGTGAAATGTTAAGCTAAAGGCAAAAATAACTGCTGATCATGCCGGGCATTGTCTGCTGAACTCTTCAGAGGCGAGGAGTTATTTTTGGAAACACTCAACACAACTCTGAAAAGTGCTGTTTGCGCAGAAGGCAAGTGGTTTACATGAAGTCAGCTTGTTTAATATGCAGTCTGAACATTGCCAGCCGGGGTTTGGACAGCCAGGTGTCACAAGATATATCTGAGGGGTCACAAAATGGCCCATTAAAGAACCAGATCTATTATTTAGTTATTTTTTTGTCTTTGTTATTTTATCATGGCCTTTTTGGCAATTTGACATCTTCAAAATATTCAGATAAAATCAAACATTCTTGAGTGAAACAGATCATAATACATAGACTGCATCATAACAAAGGGTTGCGACAAGATTTTGTTTCTTTTTCAGGCAAACGTGGTGAGAACGGGTCTGTCGGGCAACTTACATATGATGAATACAAATATGTCGTATTAACATGTGGAATTTGCTACACAAATGCAATGTGAATATGTTTAAATTAACATATTTTAGTAAAGTTAACAAACATTATTGTTGATTGCTTCAGTTTATTCAGCCCGAACAAAAATAACACAATCTTTTTTAAATACTCTTGACACCATGAAAACCAAATAATAATTTGTATATAATGTACGGTAAAACTCAGTAGAGAATAATAAAATACGACAAGACAATAACATTTATTAATTTGACTTTAAATAGAATGGACATTAACAAAAAAAGTCATGCGTTGGTTGGATGAGGAGTTATGCAGCTTCCTGGAGCTCCTGTCTGTTACAGGTGTCGCCGTAGATCTTCACCTTGAAGGGGCACCATAGCAACCATAGAAACAAACAGCAATGGCAGAGATATACAAACAAACTTGGACTACATTTGAGCTTTTTTGTCAATTTAATATTGTCATCTATTTTTTCTTCTTTTTTAAATGAAATACCAGCAATACAACACTAACCTAACCCAACAATGTCCCTTGAGTAAAACACTTTGTAACTCTCGGCGTGTCAAGTGTCAAAGTGAATTTACTCTTCCCAGGAACTATAGTTTTTCCCTGCTCGTTAGCGGCTTGCTTAACGGACAGTCCAGAGAGAGAATCTCCACCAAGGGAGGGGCCCCAGCGAGCATCAGGACCTGGCCCTCGGGAGTCGTGACCGGCATCATCCATCCGGTGGATCATGACACTAATGACTGTAATGTGTGCCGAGTGGTTTACACAGCGAGGGCTGCATGTCCCTTCATCCCAAAAAGCTCCACTGCTGTAAGGATGGCCATCCCCGGTGTCCACTGTGTGTGTGTGTGTGTGTGTGTGTGTGCGTGTGTGTGTGTGCATGTGTATGTGTGTGTGTGTGTGTGTGCGTGTGTGTGCTCCTACAACTGCCTAAAGACTTGGATTTGCACTTCTCTATTCCAAATATTTGCTCACCCTGTGTCTGATAATGAAGATGATGTTCTCCCAGTTTTCCCAGATTGTTAATAATAGGTGTGCGTGACTGAGTGAGCAACATGCATA
Source organism: Liparis tanakae (assembly GCA_036178185.1). Lineage (NCBI taxonomy): Eukaryota > Metazoa > Chordata > Actinopteri > Perciformes > Liparidae > Liparis > Liparis tanakae. The sequence continues at coordinate 17,339,762 of CM070107.1, forward strand.
TGTCCGTGTGTGTGCGTGTGTGTGTGTGTGTGTGTGTGTGTCCATGTTAGCCTCAGTAATTGGCCCTGCTCGGCTCTCTCTCTCTCCGCCCCCGGAGGTAGAACAACTCAACGTGCCATTATATCCTCTTCCTCGCTCCCTCGATGCAATTTTGTCACACTCCTCCTCTTTCTCCCTGCAAGTGTTTGCATCTGTGTTTGTGCGATTGTGCATGTTCAAGTTAGTGTATGGTTGTGAGTTTGTCGAGGCCGGTGCGTCCTCTTGCATGGAGTGTGTGTATGTGTTATGTGTGTGTGTGTGTGTGTGCGCCTCATAATGAAGCCATATGGCCTGTCTGTTAGTATGCGGGCTGCCAGCACTGGGAGCTGTGACGCTGGCAGAGAGCGCTGAGATACGACGTGAGTGGCATACACCTTTCTTCTTCTCTTTTCTCTGCTCATCTGCTTTCTTCCTCTTCACTGTCCGTTATTTATTAATTTTCCCTCTGTGCTCCTCCTCCTTCCTCCTGCTGTCTTCTGCCCATCCCTCACGCTTCACCTCTCCTCTCCTTCCCTTTCTTCTCACCCTCATATTTACTTCTGTCCATCTGTTCTCTTTTTTTATTACTCCTTTTCTTTCTTTTTAACTTCAATCTTTTCTCGCTTTCTTCTCGACTTCTCTTGCCTTCCCTTATTTTTGTTATTTCAACAATTCCACAGTCCCCATCCTCCTCTCCTCTCTTCTCCTCCCTCTCTCCCCCCGTCCTGTACATTCGTCCCTGTTGTTTTTTCTTCTCCCTCCCTTTCTCTCAATAAGATTAAGTAGTGTGAAACAATCCAATTTCCACATTTTCCTGTGATGCCCGGAGAGAAGGCTGTGGCCTGACCTAAATGTACATGTTAGGGAGGGAATCTGGATGACAGGACACGAAGGAGGGAGAGTGAGAGAGAGCAAGAGATAAGGGGGGTGGGGGGTGGATCAGGGACTTCCTTTGGACAGTAAGACTATAAGTATAAGTATATAATTCTATCTTTTCGTTCAAATGGATATCTTCAAAAGAGAAAATGATGATCCTCAGTTATGTCATTAATTTAATCGTCTTTCTTTGGAAAAAAATAACTAATCTACTCCCTGTAATGCATGTGGGTTAAATGTAGAAGGGTGACATCATTTAATTCATAAGATAAAAAATAATTATGGATGAGAAAAGGATTTATTCAGACTTGTTAGTGTCTAGATGAATTAATAAATTATGCTAATATTAGTTTAAAACTGTATATTTTGTAAATCGAAAATATACGAAAGGAAAGGTTTAAATAGACAATACCATTGAGTTATTATCAAGAATATAGTGAAAAATTATGGAATGTAAATATTAGTAGAAAGAAATACAAATTTTGTAATCTAGACACTTCCATTTTCGTAAAAACTAAAAAAACTATATTATCACTTAGTTGTTTTGAGATGTTGGAATATTTTCGTCAACATTTTGTTTTTCTATGTTTTGTACAACAATATTTTTTTATTCAAGATGTTGGTGTCATAACGCTTGTTGCATGTTATTCAAGAGCAAACAACTTTATTATATATGTATATATATATATATATATATATATATATATATATATATATATATATATTCAAAATAATACTATGTATAATAATAGATAGTTTTCATAATAGTTATTATAAATTGGCTTGATTTGTTTTATAAACAGGAGCGCTTTTTAAAGTATTGCAAAAGTTTGTTGTGTACACCATATAATGTATAAGTACAATTACAACTACAACATATGATTTTATTTCAAATGTAAAATAACATTATTGTGTGTAGATATTTATACATTTTAAGACAATAAAATAAAGCATTGTATAGTCTTAAAATTAAAAATGGGAAATTAGCCACTAAATTTAGAAACAATCTACCTCATGTTAGAAATGGTTCAGCTGGTGTTTAATAACAATACTAACTATATTAATCCCTACATTCATTTTAGTAGTTAGTTTTAATTATGTCCTCACCCTGCTGCAGAAGGATCATCATATATCTACAGATTTTTTGTTTTGCATGAATTGTATTAAACAACAGATCGTATGAATGAACCAGAGCTGCATCAGCCTGGATTCAACAAGAATGTTCAACTCTTGAAATAAAGAACTATTTCAAAATCACACCCACTTTCATATTATGTATTTTTAATGAAGGGATTCTGATCTGATGACAAATTAATTGATTGGAAAACTAATCCTCTACATATTTCCAGACCCTTCCTGCTGTATGCATGTGAAAGCATCAAAGAGATGAGGACTAAATGTGGAGTTAACATACTGTAAATCTTGTAATGAGAATGTAATTGGATAGTTTGGGTTAGGCAAAGAGAGAGAATAAATTCATAGTAGAACTTTAGAGATTCCCTCTTCTTCTATTTCTGTCGTCCATGTGTCCTCCGCAGGGATTCGTCGAGGTAGACTGCTTCCGCATGCACGGGTGTGAGAGCCAGATTCAACACCCCTTCTTGCTGAGAACCACATGGATTGCACAGTTTGGTGCATGTGTGTGAAAAACACTCACGAAACAACACAAGACAGTTTGTCCCTCAGCTGGCTGGAGTGGGCCTTCCACTCAGCGTGTGTGCGTGTTTGTGCATGTGTGTGTGTGTGTGTGTGTGTGTGTCTGACCAGTTGTTGGTATGACACTGCCCCTGTGTGTCTGTGCATGTGTGTGTTTCTCTTCCAGCGTGGTGGGCATGAGTTAGGCCTCTGTGTTTGCCAGTGTTCCCGTATGTGGGATGGCAGCAGCTTGCGTGATCAGAACAAAGCAAGAGAGCATGACAGAAAATCCCTCAATGCCCGGGCCTTTAAAAAATGCAGGAGGCCGACGCACGCACAAGCAAGTAAGGTAAATGTATAAATTATAGACTAAAAAAAAGTCTGCTTCAAAAAGAGGGAGAGATCCCCCACATGAGGCAGCAAACTTTATTGCATGTGAGGAGAGAGTGGCTGCAGCTGCAGAGTGTTTGTTGGAGTTCCTTCAATCCGTCCTGCTAAATAATGAGCCAGCGCCTTTCTATTAAATGGACCGTGTGTAGCTCCCGTGCCAAATAGTTGGCATTAAGCCAGAATAGTTCGCTTTTAAAAAAAAGTAGAATAAAACTGTAATGATGAAAATGATTTTTTCCCTTCATATATATATTTATTTATAACACATATATATATATATATATATATATATATATATATATATATATATATATATGTATAACACATACATTAAAATAACAAATACATTTGCTTATATACAGATATCTCTTATCTAAATAAAAAGTTTTCAATAATATTGTTTGTAACATTTACAGAGTTGATTCAATATTAAATGATATGCCGGGTTGTCATCTTCCCTTTTATTTATATATATATATATATATATATATATATATATATATATATATATATATATATATATATATATATATATATATAAACTTACACAGTATTACTTTATTTCTAAGCTTTAAAAAAGTCCATTAAAGAGTGTATCTGAAAACATCACTACTACTGTTCTCGACTTCCTTAAATCAAACTGACTGTATGAAAATAATCCCAAATGTACCAGGACGAAAGTCTAACTCTCTAAACACCAGAAGAAGAAAACAATCCATGTGCACTGAAGGTCAAAAGACAAATTATGTCAAATATTAACATGTTTTTACTTTAAAAATGAAGAGTTTCGATATACTTTTTTGGACATCTAGTAATTGTGTCAACCATCATGTCTTAGCTTACACACATTTTAAAAGCAAAGTCATGAATAAAACAGTGGACTATAATATGAACGAATAAAACAGATGCTATATTATTTACTTTGGAGCCTGTAATTCCTCATTTTCGCAAAGGGTGCCCGATTTATTGCTGCAATTAGGTTTATGAATTCTGCGACTGCTCTGAAGTCCTCTCATAAAAACACATAACCCAGGTTTGATGTCTGACGACCAAATGATGCAGCCGCTTTCCTTCCAGGCACTCAGTGGCTGTGTGTTCTTTTGTGCAAAAGTGTGTGTCTTCCGTGTGTGTGTTTGTGTGTTCGATGTGCCCATGCGCATTCATCCGGCTTTCTGGAGTCCTCTTTAACCTGTGCACCAATGCATGACTAACAAGTCAGCACACAAGCCGGTCCTCGCCCGCTATGACATCACGGCGTCATCGCCGGGATCTGGACGCCGCCTATCATGGCTCAGTCAGGGGCTGAACATCTTCAGTTTGCTTAGTAACATGCTGCTGCAACACACTTGAGGTGTCTGAGACACCCCAACTGGGAGTGAGAGATCGATGCTGCATCACACAAGATGGTCAACTGAAGTCAAACTCTCTTCATGTGTTTACTCAAATGAGAAAAATGCTTTAAATAAAACACACACACACACAAAAAAATAACAATATCACAATAAGTTAATGCTGTGGAGAGATTGTTAAATGTACCGCATCGAGAAATGGAGACAATACATACAGAAATGTCATTGAGGAACAATGCATGATGTCTACATGCAGTCACATGGACCGCCACACAACTTGATGGAGCTCTCTGGGGTCCACGCTAGAGAAGTATAGCATGTCACCGGCTGAGGCAAACTGATATTGGACTGTATGTCACGGTCTATATTAAGGAGAGAAGGGAAGTTCTCTCTCCGGGCATGGCTCAGTACAGTGACACTCACACTGCGCTGGACAGAGGAAACGGATCAGAGACAAACTTAAACAACACAATGTTACGTTACTTTGGACAGAGTACAGTATGTACAGCACCCCCCCACCCCCCTTATAGTTGTAGGTGCAAGTTGCACAAATATTTGTTTGAAAAGGAAGGGGGTGAATTATTGAAGGATTATTAAATAATGCAGAGAAGGGAGGGAGAGACTCAAAACCATGGCAAGGAAAACTGCTCAGCCTGGAAGCTGCTGCCACGGATCCAGAATACGCATCGCCCTGTCTCGCTTCTAATCGACAGCCCAGTCTTCTCAGACTCAGCCTTCATTTGGCTCTTACAGATATCCCATTACTAAGCATAGAAGTGGAAATGCAAATTTGCTCATTTGCTTTTCCCATCAGCTGGAAGTCCCCCGGATTCACCCAGAATAGCACATAATTCAGTGATACTTAGTACACAGAGTGTTAAATGTGTGTGTGTTTGCATTTATCTGGGAATCCTGCAGTCTGACGCGCAGACCAGCGATATCGTTAGAAAACAGCTGCACTTGTCACCAAACAGAGGAGGCAAAGTATAGAAGTAAAGCCGAGATGATATAACATCCCCAAACACATGCACACACACACACACACACACACACACACACACACACACACACACACACACACACACACACACACACACATAAGCACTGTCTATGCGCTGATCTGTTTAGATGAGTCACCACTTCTTAAAGAAGCAGTGGGTCGTTATGGCACCAGCTTTAAATAGACAACATACAAAATAGAGTCAATCTGTAGAGTAACTGAGACTGATAGAGAGAGAGAGAGAGAGATGGAGAGTGAGACAGGAAATACAGGAACACGAGAGAGACATTGGGAGAGTGTATTTGAGTTGTGCCGAGTGCGTCGTGCTGAGCCGGAGGGCGAGGAATCATCGCACATCCGTCATGGAGGCTGGTTGCAGGGTCAAACTCAGTGCTGTGGAGAATGGCCCTGTTATCACACGGCTTTGCATTCGCTGCGCTGCCATTACTCAAAGGCAGCAAAACAGGGCTGGAAGACAACCAAAAATAGAGACGCCCAATTAGAACTGCTCCCAATGCTTTGATGGAATTAGCAGTAAAAGGGGGCTTGCATAACATACCATCACAAAAAAAAGACAAAATGTGCAGACAGCATATGCAACGCTTGTCCTATTTTACTGGAAATGAGTCCTGGGTCAATGTTCTGGTGCCGTGAAAAAAATAAAATAAAAAAAAATAAGGTGTACAGAAGGTAACTTTCTCTTTGTTTTTTTAACTGTTTTGCCTTAAATGTGGCTCTGTGAGAAACGGTCCAAAGGTTGGTGCGCAGCTTCCAGATATTCATGTATGCATGCTGGCGTGTGTCCTCCACATCAGCAGCAGCCTGCCTGCTTCCAGCTACAGCCTCACTCTGCAGAAAGGGAAGCTCCCGTTCTTTCATCACGAGGCTGTATGTACGCCATATTTTGTGAATGTGCCTATACTGCCAAACACTGGGATGCAACGGAATAGACCAGCATTTCAATTTAGTAACACCTTGTTGAAATCACATTTATGAATATTGCATTATTGAAAGAGCTCATTGAAATGATGGTCAATACCGCTCAGGCTTGTGTGTAAATAAGGTGGTCCTGGTAAAAAAAAAATCGAATTGTAACAGACCAAGTGTCCAAAGTCAATTATCAAGAACCTTCCCCTCATATATGTTGAAGTAAGACACATGCAGATAATGATTATCAAAGAGCATTTCAAAGTAAACAGACGAAACAAGCCATTGACGTGACATTTTCTGAAGACGATATTTTAAGCCGTGAAATAGACACATTTTAAAACGGCTGTTGTTGACAGATATTTCCTTCGTCTTAGCTTCATATTTATAGTTCCCCTACTTCACAAAGGTGTAGGATTTCCTTTTCGTGAGCTGAGTCACTGTAAGTATAGCATTCTTCTAGCTTAGCACACAAACGCAGACACACAGTGTCGGAGGGGACATTCTGTCCCCGGGGGTTCGATCACAGCCCAGCGGACGATGTCTCGACTGCTGCCTGGACCGGAGCGGAAACAACCAGCATGCCTCCAGGATGCCACCAGGCTGAGTCCTCATGTGTATACAACACGCAGAATAGTCTGAAAATAAAACATTCAAACAATCATTATCGTACTTGTTGCCTTATACTAATTTATAGTTCACATATCTTCCTTTATGGCAGAAGTTAGGGGCTTTTAATATTTTGGGATCAATGGATTTTTAATCAAATGATGCAATAATTGTTGTAACTGTCATTTTCATTGAGACCATTTTCATGGGATATCACTTAATTTATGTATGTATACCAAAAAATGAACTAACCCTATAGTGCTATGTCTTATTCTTCCATTCTATTAAAAATACATAATGTTCCTTCATTATGATTAACATGGGCGCTGGAGCTTATTTGCAGCCGATTTCAAATGCACCATCCAAATGTAAAAAATCCTCTCAAAATACTATGTGTGTGTTAATCCACGGTTAGAAGTCGTCCACAACACATCAATTCAGACAGGTTCAATTGCAAGTTTTACAAAATCATCTCATAACACACTTAAATCATTTTTTTAATTTTGTTTAAAAAAAAAAAATTAAATTATAAATTTGAGACAAATTACCTCAAGTGGCTTTTATATATATTTATAAATTTGTACTTTTATTTATCCAGATATATCGGTCTTACTCGATTACGCTGTAATTGGCCACCGTGAGGTAAAGACTGGACGGGCCCAGCAGGCGAAGGCCTGAGCCTGAGACACGGGAATGAGAAGACTGCGGCAGTTCATGGGTTAAGTCCCAGGAGCAACTCCCCTCCTGCTCCCGTATACACAGCAGAGGGAGAGGCTTCCTCCTCCTCCTCCTCCTCCTCCTCCTCCTCCTCCTCTTCTCACTAAGCAAGGAGCTGGATGGGGACAGAGAAGGTGGAGCATGTGGACGCAGAGTGCCACCGAGCGTGTCTAATCGAACAGGACAGTTCCCGCTTATTATAGAACCAAGAGCACGGATAATAAAATCCGAATCAAACTGCCAGCTGAGAGCCACGAGGGAACCTCCTCCTCTTCAATGTTTAAAGTCATGGAAGCGCTTGACACTGAGGTGGATGATCACATATCACCCGTATGTGTGCAAATACTTACTCAGCGAGGCCCGCACGGCCTAAATCTGCGCAGCCCACACGCAGGTGAGCGGCACAAGCCCATTTGACAACACCCCCCCCCCCACACACACACACACACACACACACACACCACCACCACCACCACCCCCCTCCCAGCCCCACCAACTGTTATAATAACCCCCTTGAGTGGGCACAGTTCATTTCTCTCTATTAGTTTTCATGGGAGCAGTGAGAGCAATGACACATTCATGTTTTTGGCAGCAATCAGGGAAACACTCATGCACATACAGGAGAGAGAGAGGGAGAGAGAGAGGGAGAGAGGGGAAGGGAAGAGAGAGAGAGAGAGAGGGGAATGGAAGAGAGAGAGAGAGAGAGAGACTAAGTGAGCTGCAGGCCAACCTTTATCTTTTAAAAATAAAGTGCTGCCTGGATGATGTTTTTTCTTCTGCATATCAAGCACAATGTTAATATTGAATGTTTCTGCTACATTTTCAGTGCCAAAGTTTTTAGAAAAAAATATTTGTGCCAATTTAGGTAAGTTAAGGTGTTTTAAAGTTATGTTCAAGATGGTTCAAGTATATTAAAAGTCAGTGCCAGCTACCGGGATGAATTTGGACTCAAACTTTAATTCCCTAGCCAATATTTCAAACCTGTAATATTGTGTTCACTAATTTATAGCACATTAAATACATATTTGCCAATATTTCTGCAAAATAGGCTGGAGCACATGGTGGCATACAACTGCCAGTCAACATAGGACCAAATAATTGGTTTCCTTCAGTTTCTTGAAGTTAAATATTCACATGTAGCCCATGGTCGTCAGTCTAGAAGAGCATGACTATAACCTGAATAATCTTTGCTGACTTGGAGTATTTTCATTACTCACCTTGCTGCAGGGATGTAAAACATATTTCTTTGGTGCGGCTAGAGGTGCAACAAGAACCATTGTCGCACACGCTTGTTAGAGGCAGATTGTGACTTCCAACCACAGAATATAAATTAACAATGTTTCGCCCTCTTGTGTTAAGTCACTTTATCTGTGTATTCAGCATTCAGAGGTAAAGTAATTACCCGTTTACAACTTGTAAACATAATTTGCATCAACATCAAGGTAATTATTTGGTCTTAAAGATAATCAACCCAAAATATTATGAATATTGTTTCAAATGTTCAGTGCATCATTTTGTATTCTTACACCTCCAACTCTGTGAACATATAACCCTCTGGAGACATGTAGGTCATGCACATGAGCGTGACATGAATGCAGCATTAGTACATTAAATATAGGATTATTTCCACTGTTGCAGTTAAAATACGATCACTGGTCAATAAGTGCGTGAAGAAGGAAGTGTAAATTAGTGCTTGTTAAAGAATAAGTAAAACTCAATTGATCTTTAAATGAGTTATGGGTTTATAAGGAACACAGGTACAGTACTCTATTTCACTGATATCTCTGAAATGTTATTTTTTTCAAAATGAATGCCTAACCCTAACCCCAATCGTTAGGGTTAGGGTTAGGATTGGGTTTAGGGTTAGGGTCGGGTTGGGGTTGGGGTTAGGGTTAGGGTTAGGATTGGGGTTAGGGTTAGGGTTGGGGTTAGGGTTGGGGTTAGGGTTAGGGTTGGGGTTAGGGTTGGGGTTAGGGTTAGGGTCGGGTTGGGGTTGGGGTTAGGGTTAGGGTTAGGATTGGGGTTAGGGTTAGGGTTGGGGTTAGGGTTGGGGTTAGGGTTAGGGTTGGGGTTAGGGTTGGGGTTAGGGTTAGGGTCGGGTTGGGGTTGGGGTTAGGGTTAGGGTAACCCCGACTCAGAAAAGATGATTATTCCTTAACAAGGTGCGTGTGTGTGTGTTTGTGTGTGTGTGTTGGGGGGGGGGGACACGACGCAGAGAGAGGGAGTGCCTTTCCATTTATATTCACTCATTCTCTGTTAGTCCATTGACGTTAATTTCATTATGAAAGACATCGACTCAAATTGTTTGCATTTCAATCTGAATTATTATCAAGCAAAACCATTAGTAAAAATAAAAATATACAGAGAGCTGATCCAAGTTCTAAAGAATTTTAATGAGATGAGTGTTTCAACATTATTTAGTGGACATTTTAAAGGTCTAATTTAAAGTCTCCATATGAGGGTAATCATGTTGATGAATACTGAATGAATAATTGATTTGTAAAAACATCCAAAGTGTTTTCTGGAAATAAAAAATAAAGTGGCAAAATAAGATGATATAATGACAATGGATGAGATATTTATCAAACGTTGTGAATTGATTTCACAACTTGAGACAAAATAGAATTTGAAAAGTCGAGGGACGTAAAGATGGAAACGATTCCATCTCAAGAGAGAGAGGGAGGTGAAATAAGAACAATGTTCTGCTCCTTTTCTTTGCTTAAAGTTTGCTTTGAGAAGACCATGAAACAGCAACAATATGACATAAGATGGAGGCCTGGTCTTTGTTTCCCTCTGACAGCTTACGAATGAAATAAGATTTGAGGACAAGAGGGGTAAAAAAAAAAATCAAGTGAACATAAAATGAGATGAGATGAGGCCAGATGGAGCAGCTAAAGGACATGTTCATTTGCAGACTCTCACACGTTCACCTCTCGGTAAATGAGATGAGATCAGACAAACCAAAAAAGACGAAATGAGAAATGACAAACCAATTAAACAAGATTAACCAAGGTGTGATAAAAAGAGACAAATAACACAGCGAGAAGAAGGCGCCGCGTGGAGACAGAGTCTTTTCAGTTTCCTAATAACCGAACAGAGCCTCCACGAAGCCCACAATCCTTATCGGCATGCCGCGTCCTGTCCCCCTGATCACTGCAGATGTGTTTACTGAATTATCCGTCTCCTCTGATCTTTCCATCTGATAGAAAAACGACACTTCCTCCTCTCCGGGGCACAATTCAACTCCAGTGAACTGCCACCGTTTCCCAGCCTCACATCTGCACCCCGGCTCTGATCATATCTGTGCAGTTCAGCAGGAGGAACAGAGGAGATCACACAGAGGCAATCGCCTGTCATGATACATCGGAGGAGAGCCGGCCTCGGAGAGCGGCGCTGGTTGGAGGGTATGTCATGGCTCATAAGTGGCACACATGGGAACCGGAGCGTCGTCGGGCTAAGTGGTCAGAGGAGATCCAAGCAGCGAGCAGGAAAGGCGTACACATTGTTTGCATTAGTTAAGATGAGTGCTTTAAAGCCCCATTATGTAGTTTTTCCCTTGTAGCGCCCCCTTCCGGTATTTAACGTTTACTTCAGTGTCGTAAATACACAGTTACGATAGATCAGGTGTCGGGAACCTCTGGCTCTCGAGTCATATATGGCTCTTTTGAGTTTGAGTTAAAAAATAAAAATCTCCGCCCGCCCCCCTGTAACTTTCTCTATCCTCCAGATGACAGAAGAAGTAATGTCAGGTCCCTTTCTTAAAGACGTCTTTGTTCTTTTATTAAACTAAAGGTCTGTTATTGATCGTCTCCATAGCAGCTTGTCATTCTGTCTCTACGCGTCGCGTAGTGGAGCAAATAAAAAGTCACCTGTGAGGTGGACTGGCACTATGTGACATTGCGTAATCACTGCCAGAAACCTGCCCACAGACCCCCGATGACAGTGGCGGAGGCGCAAATCGGCATATTTAAAGTCATTGTAGCGGCACCATTTTTGGGGGGAAAATAATCGGAGATTTCAAGGATGATTGGAACAAATGTACAATAAAAAATGAAATACTTTGGGGAAAGGTTGAAGCCCTAATATTGCCACATTGAACGTAGTGAATAGGTGAGAGCGGTCCGTCAACTTTATGAGTCGATGGTCTGAGGTTACAGGTTTCACCAGATAATACCTCATTAGCAACGGTTTTAGGATGTTGAAATTTGTCACGACTCAAAAGACAGGACCCAAAAGCACGACTCAAGGTTTCTCAAGAAAATCACAGCTATGCTGGAAAAAACTTGAACAAAGTACAAAACAAAATCTCAACTACGTTGGAAAAGCAAACAAGACGATCTGACACAAGACACAGGTAGACACAGACTTAATTACATGAGGAAATGGGGAACAGGTGGACACAAGCAGGGGTAGAGCAGACAATCACACTAACGAGGAAACACCGGGCAGGAAATAAAGTCTCTGAAACAAGCGAGGACAGTTACTACAAAATAAAAGCGGACATAAAAACCGGACTAAAACTTAACATAAACTACGAGATATGACAGAATTGACAAAATGAAACCATCTACATGAAGTATGAGTCACAAGCAGCAGAACTTTGTTTATCACAGCTCAACCAAAGAGCACAGTCATGGTGTCGTGAAGATATTAAAGTGGTCTTTATGAAAAAAGATATGGAAGGCAGCCAGAAAATGTTTTCTTCGACCCACACATGTCCGTCAGCCTGTCAGTTCAGAAATGTTCTCTCTTCACTTGTCGTTCGGTTTCCTCCCAGCACCGCAGAAATTCTTTAGACTTATAGAACCATTCAGTAAACCACTGAAGCTGGTCTTCACAGCACCATGAAGAGGTGTGAACCATGTTCTGTGATGACGAGTGTACATCTATACAGCTTTTCAACACACGGAGGCTCGCTGACCTTCTTTGAGGTCCAAAAGTTTGCTTTATTGAATGATATTCAACTCAGATTGAAACAAAAAGTAAATGCCACTGTTGTGTTTCAGGAAAATTGATTATTGCCACATTGCCCTGCACCTTTCTCATTCTGTGCAAAAGAAAAAGATACAAAATGATAACGGATAGCCAGTTAATGAAGCGTGGATGATTAAAGAGCCCCGCAGGGAGAGGTTGTCAAACACTGCAGACAGAAAACCTTTTCTTTCTTCGTGCCATCCTCTGTTCCCTTTGAGCTGGGGGCAGGAGAAACGTAGAGAGAAGAAAAGAAAAGGAGAGAGATGTTGTGCCATGGAGCGAACTTAAAGGACACCAGACAAATTATCGAGGAAAAAATAAATAAAGAGAATCAGACACTGGATAAAAGAGAGGGTCATCTCACCGTGAAAGAGCAAAGTAAGAGGTTTGGAGCATCGTTTTTTATTGCACGGGCATATTTAAAATACCCTGACAGTTGACCTGCTCTAATATGACATCAGAATGGCATGAAAACAAAAACATTTAAATCTTTTAAATTTAATGCGGGCCATTAGACCGACACATGAAACCCCTACACTCATACAACCCCATGACTCAGCTTTGCAGCTCTACAACTTTTCTTTTTTTTAATTATGACTCTCCCTGCCACCTCCATCCCTTCCTCCTTCCTTTGATTAGGAACCGTCAGTAAACAGAAGCAGGATGTACATCAGTGGAGGCGAGCTGCTCTCATCACTTTGCTGTGCCAAAGCTTTTTTTTTCTTCCTCATCAGAGCATTTCAGGCACCCAACATGGAGGAGAATTACATCAGCTCTCAGGGCGTAGCGTTTCTGTCAGCGAAACGGTGACTATGTCTCAGAGCTGGAAAATAATCCCTAAGTGCTCCTTATTTGACCTCAGATTGATTCGTCGGAAGTAAATCTCGTTGCTGCGTGCACGAAAAGGAAAGCGCTCTAATGAAAGTGTGAAAACACTCTGTTGTAGCTCACTCATTTAGTTTGAGTCAACCAATCAAACATTAAGAAAACTATAAATCACTAAAACCTGCTTTGTTAATGGTGTTTAGAAATTAATGCAATCACCCTGTGGTATAGGTTTTCAAATAGTGCCGTTTCTTTTCTCAGACTGTAAATCAAGCAGATCTTACACCATTTTATGTGGCTGTAATTTAAAGCCTTTTTAAATTCCTCACCCTATATGATCTTATTCTCTTTGGAAAATCATCAAATATCCAGTTTACAGTTGTTTTTCACAAGCCGTGCTTGTTTATCTGCTTTGGAAATATGCTTCTCTTCTATTACTGAAATGATTTGACCTTTTATCCGATTGTGTAAGGCTTAATTGAAAATATATATAATCTGAAGGTCCATCCTCCATCCATTCATCCACAGTGTGCAGACACACAGTGCCCAGACACAATAAATGAACATAGCTTGTAAAATTGAAGGGAAAGTTGGACACTCATTCACTGAGAGTTAGATGAGGTGGTCGAAAACCATGCTTTAAATAAAATAACGCCACATAAATGCTCCGCCGTCTCACTTAAAGCTCAGCTAGAAACAGAGGAAGCAGGTAGCCCGGCTCGGTCCAAAGGTAACTCATCCGTGTCAGGATTTGCACAGTAAATAACAATTTACTTATTTCAAAAGGGGCTTTTTTAAAGATGGCAAATTCAAATAAACAAGAGTCTGCTGGAGAGGGTGTAAATATGCAGCAACAGTTACAGATTAAAAATATCTTCCGTTACAGTTTGTGTGTGAAAGTGACACTTTTCAAGTCCAAAGCAGCCCCTATCACCCAATCAGCAAACACCTCCTGTCTGTTATCTTGATAATATTCTAAAAGGAGGATTTTTGGCTACTGATGTGAGTTGCTGATCCAAGCGCCTCGAACGCAGATGTAACCCATTAATGTACAATGTTTAAACAGACTTTCACATAATGGGGGTCTCCTAATATAAATACTGTAAGTGAACTTGCGGTGCTATATAAAGAATGATCTGAATGTGTGCTAAGCAGAGCAGATGGTTGCAATTCCGACAGCGCTAACTAGCACCGAGCGATTATGTGTGATGATAAGTTGCTTCTCAGTTGAAAGCCTATCATTAGCGCTTAATTAAAGCAGTAGCCGGAGCGGGTGATACTGTCACAGATTCCTTGTACCCATGGGGTCGAGGGAGGGGGGGTCGCGTCTCACACTCATTCTTTTTCTGTCAGAGCCACGTGGCGCACATGTGTGTGCCACATGAATCTCTTTTTCCTTTCGTGTAAGTGGCTTGGCATACAGAGAGCCAGCAGCACGCACACGGCTACGTCTTAGACTCGGGGCGAGCAGCGTCGCCTTGTGTGGTCGGGCGTCTAGACTCAGTGGATGCCCGATGGCGTTTGGAAAGGGGATGGCCGGGGAGGAGGCAATGAAGATTCTCATGGATTAAAGCGGCCTTTCCCCTGTTGTTTGGACATCAGAGCCTGTCAAACTCAGTGCAAACCATTTTGCCCATTACTGTTCAAAACTGCAAGTGCATCGTCCTATTGATAGAAATTACATTTTGTCCATTCTCTGCTGCTCAGTCCCTGAGAGGAGGCTCGCATTACAAAAAGGACAAAAGCACTGCTCTGTGCATTTGACCCGAGGATGAAAAACAAAACAAAAAATGCCGTTTGTACAAAGGACAAGTGAATAGACCAGATTATGTGTGACTGGCCTAGTTTGTTGAGGATGCAGATGGATTAATAAAACATGGCTGGGAATAGATGCTGTGCCCCAAACCCGATTGGAGAGTCAGACGAGGACAAAGTCTCCTTGCAACACTTTTAATGTTTCGGCTCAAGAACACACACCATCCAGTGCAAACACAAAATGCTCTAGAGGCAAAGTAATGATCATTAATAAAAGTACTTAAAATATCTAATCCTTATCATAGATTTGCCAAGCACAATATGATTCACAAGAAATAAATCACTATTCTTACGTGCTAATGACCAAACTTAAGGCAAAAAGCCCCTGAACAAGTAACAAGTAGACCATGTGTTTAGAGGACATTATTAATTGCAATCAAGTCATCTATTTTATTTTTTTTATGATATAAATATAACAATGTCAAAATAAAGCTGAGAGTAAGCACTTTAACCTTAAAGCCTTTGTTTCATTACACATCTAATGCAAAGGACTTCAGGGCCAAGTGAAAAAAAGCCTATCTTAAAAATAATTGCCTTAGAGAAAGCCCGCCACTTGATTCTGACCTTCTTTGTGTCTCCCTCCCTTTCTCTGCATCCTACTGTCTCTTAAAGAGCTATTTGAAAGCACCAGGCATCTGGCAGCTCCCTTATTAAAAGAATATATAGTTAAATTGAATGCCATCAATATCACTAAACTGCAGAAGCTGTATAAAATGTCCATCAGCGTCCTTGAGAGGCCGGCCGTCGACTGCTGCTGCAACAGGCTGCTTTGAATGCTCCTTCACTTTGTTACTGTCTCAGAATGTATGGAGGCAGGAAGGACAGTGGACTTTATTTCAGACAAATTGAAAGAAAAGAAAAAAGACTGCAAATAAGTTCTCTTTTTCCAAAAAAAAGTGTATTTAAAAGTGTTATTTTAATATTTTTATTAGAACATCGAGTGCAGATGGACGTTGGAGGTGCACGAGATATTTTTTGCTCAGCATCCGGCAGCAGAATATGTTATTCGTGTCTGACGTTGGTAATGCAACATCATTATGGATCATTTATTTACGTTTATGTATACTCTGCTGTCCTATGAGTCACACTAAATCAAATATGTTGGTTTATCAGGACATTTGTAAATAAAATAAAACAAAATTAAAACAAACTAAAATAAATAAAATAAATAAAATAAAATAAATAAAATAAAATAAAATAAAATAAATAAAATAAATAAATAAAATAAAACAAATAAAATAAATAAAATAATTAATAAATAGTTTTTTAGTGATGTTGCTATCTGTATTTGATTGATGCTTTATTGAAACAAAGCAATTACAATACAAGCACATTCCCATTCAAGTCCATGATAGAATTTTAGTTTGAAGGATGTTCCAACAATCAACGCACATTTAATTTAAAGCTTTTTGTGCTCCAAAGCCAAAGGAAATACTTTATTTCTTGACATCTCGGGGCAAACAAACTATCTCATATGTTTTAAATCCAATTGCATGTAATGCGGTAATGATCATCATCTCTGCCATTACCGCCGGTGCCCCCAAAATGAAATCCCAGAGTAATCTCATCCCCTATTAAACGTGCATTACATTACAGTTGAGGGAATGTCGAGGCTACATGTGTAGACTCGTTATGCTCTCCTTATCGACACGCAGAATTAATTCATGGCAATAGCTGCAAAGTTACAATATCCTGTAATTTACCAGGAAGAGACCGTCTGCTTGGGACTCTGTATGAAGAAGACAGCCTTCACCTGTTCTGCCTCTTTCATTATTTGTCACTATTTTCCTCTGTTATTTTCCCTGTGACCCTCACTATAGGCAGTCCAAACAATTACTGTCTCAAGCCCAATGATATGAAGCCCAGAGAAGTTCCACTAAGTGTGATTCTATTCTCCAACTTGCTGTGATATTGCTGTGCTTTCTTGGATTTAAGCCAAGTGCTTTACATTTACGGTGCACTTTCTGGTTTAAATGAATAAATATTGTTAATTTCTTGTGTGATGATACTGCTGCAGACTATTATTGCAAATCACACATGCTGTTGCTTTCAGCGGAGGATGAATGGTGACATTAAAAAGAACACCTATTGTATGCTGTTCTAAGTGTAAGTATAAGTGTGTATGTGCTATGCTTTTTTTACAGCTGTTTTATGGACACCATATTTTAGGTTACAAAAATGGAGACTTATAAAGTTTGTCTCGATAGCTGAAGCATCACATTTTCCCTTGTAGCTCCGCACCCAAGGATTAAACTAAATAATTCATATGCTACATTTGTACTGAAGGTGTATCATCCCATGAAAAGGTCGGTTTGTTCTCCAAACTGGCTAAAATTGTGTTGTCAGCACAGCCACATTGGACCAAAAGTGCTTACGTCTGCTCACAGTATACGACTTCACCCGACTGCGAGTCCCCCTCATGCACAAAACAAACGCTCCCCCATGTGTCCGTTCATCATCACAAATACCTCTCCGTCACAGCAATGGGAAGCACATCCCGGGCGTGAGTTATGACCCCGCCTGTGAATACAGAGGAGAAGCCTGTGTCCGGCAATGGATATTCAGTGGAAAGAAATAATAATAAGACTGTTTTGCTGACACATCTGCAGCGGGGAACTACACTGCCAACTGGCAGCTACGATGATGACATATTGACAGAGACGCCACAGGGACGCTACCAACTCCATGGCTTTACTGGACATGGGGCAAGAGATTTCTGCATCGGGGCTTCGTCGGGGGAAATCTAGACAGGGTTGATGACGCCTGTGGGCCTCTTGGATGAGGATGGATGAGGACATTGGCTGTCAGCTGTGAAGAGGCCTATCTGGCTCTGGCAGTAACCCCCAAGAGAAAGGGTAGACACTTGGGGCCTGGTCTCAATAGACAAATGTAGCCTTCCTCTCATGCATTCCTCATCATCCTTATCTTTCACTGGCTGCGATTTGTTGTATTTTGTGTGTCTGAGTTGCTTTCTAATACCAGAACCTCTTTATTTTCAGTGAAATGAATCTCTCTTCAGTCATTGATTGGTTCAGTGCAGCATGTGCTTGCAGTACCTCCCTGAACTATAGTGTCTTTAACAAATCATGTTATTATTTCCAGTGGAGGTGGGTGGAAGTAGGTGCCAAGGGAGCCACTATAGATGATTTGGAAAAACGTACTAGAGCCCTGTGTGAGACAGTCATTGATTTTGCTGTCTTTTTCTGCCTGTCTGTGTTGTTCAGGGCCTTCGGGGCAGCAGTCTGGTATCCCACAACAAACACACGATGGGGGGCGAGCAATCCACAGCCCAATCCACAGTGTTCTTTATCAATCAATATGACCTTCTGCTCGAGCAGCGCTGCTTTCCTTCGTCTTTTCCTTCACCCTCCAGCCTCCGTAGCCCCACAGCATGCAATGCACTCTGGGTAACGTCGAGACGTTCAGCACCCACAGACAGAGGCAATCTCCTTATCTGGATATTCTTTTAAAAAGATAGGTTAACATATTGATGTGAGGGACTTGTCATGGGATGCCACGCAGCCAGGAGTAGAGTAGATTTGCAGCCCACTGGTATTTGAATCGGTGAGTCACTCCTTGGTGGACCATTAAAATCAGTCCGAGAAAATCTCAGGAAGAGGGTGAAATAAGTAATGGATTAAATAAACGACCACGGACGTCTTGAGAATTTGAGTCAGGAATGTTTTTTCTCCGACTGAGGACTGGTTCACTAATTGGCTAACGTGGGCTCAGCGAGGAAGTTGTCAAGCTTCAGGGTTTTTTATTTGTGCCTGGCCGTCAAATGGCAGCGCAGGGTAGTGACCCTCAGGCGATGCCCCCACGAGGCCCTTTAAGGTACAGCTGTCTGATGAGTCAGTCCAGAAGCCCCACTTTCCCAGAAAATCCCAGGTTCTGAAGCGATAGGGTGACAGAAGGCAAGAGGCCACACAGCTTTGTATTACGGAGGGCTGTTACTGCCACTCAGGTCGGCTTAGAGGCGGCTGAGGAGAAGGAGCAGCTTCACTCAGTACGTCTAAAGGGCAACACGGAAAAAGAAGCTGCTGATAATACTGTGGATGATGCGCTCTGTGGGCGTCAGTGTGGACAGAAACACACACACACACACCTGCACGCAGCCACACATTTTGAAACGGTACTGTATTATCCTGGATCAAGAGCTTGTGGGCTTGTGATAAATATAAAAATTGCTTGATATATTTGTTGACGCCGTCAGCTTCCTGTAGCTCATCCGGGACATGTTTCCTCTCACCAGTATTGTCACTCTGCTGCTGCACGTTAGCTAAACATGCTACTATGCTGTGAGGAAAGTGTTTGCGTCTGAGCTCGAACGTTTTACGAGAGAAAGGTAATAAGTTGATTTTTCCTGGCACTTTTGAGCAAAGTCTTTAGCACTGCCATATTTACTAGGCCACCCTGCCGGGCCCAGATGTTGGGAGTTTAACAAATGTGGTCCACCTGCTGGGTTGGGGACTATGACTTGTGACCAGCAGGTTAAAACAACTTTCTTCTTGTACCCTTGTACCCAGACGGCACACAAAAAGGTGACCCAGAGGGCGTGCCAGCATCAGAGGAAACGGGCAACATGCAACTAATGATATGTCAACGTATATGTTCATGTCTTCATTGTCTTGCACAGACTCCGACAAAGTGCAGGTTTGACCAGAAAATCACATTGTATGCTAATGATATAAATCCTAAAGATTAATAATCTGGTCTTAATTTAATTAAGAAATACTACCTTAAAAAAGATTCAAGGTGACGGATATGGAGTGTAACATTTAAAATGAAATGAAATGAATGAAATATACTTTATTAATCCCTAAGGGGAAATTTGGTGACAACAGAAGCAGCCCGATAAAACTAAACACAATAAAATATAAGTATAAGAAAGAAAGAAAGAAAGAAATAAAGAAAGTGACAGTGCATAAAGTAAAGTGTGCAAAGTGAATAATATATATATATATATATATATATATATATATATATATATATATATATATATATATATATATATATATAAAATACAAAATAAAATAAAATATATATGTATATATACACAGCATATACATAAAATATATATGTATATATACACAGCATATACATAAAACACTGCTCAATCAAACTTTCCCACTGACCCAAATGTAGTTATTTTATTTTGAACCATAATTGCAGTATTTAGGGGTTTGCCAATTGAGGAGAACACTTTTTAAAGAATGTTAATACACCATACATGAAATGCAAGGTTGTGTCCATACAAATATGCTTGTACGCCTGTCCATGCATATGTGCGAGAGTGTGCGTGTGTGTGTGTGCGTGTGTGTGTGTGTGTGTGTGTGTGTGTGTAAAGGGAACTACGGTGTTGATGGCTTCCTGGGGAATTGAAATTAATGAGTGTAATCAGAAGCAAACAGCGAGCCAGGCAAGAGCAATTAATACAAGCAAGGCGAGCAGAGATGCTGGTTTGCACCATGGTTGCCGTGGAAGAGATGGAGGATTAAGATGCAACCACAGTCAATCTGCACAGCTTTTCCACACAGAGCAGATGTCCACAGAGGGATGGCACTGGGAGCCTGGCATCGACACACATCCCCCAACCGGCCACTCGGTCAGCCCGGCCCAATACGAGCTGACAACCTCCTGGCAGCGTTCTGATAACAGCGTCTTCTCTGCTCAGCTCGAGAGCCAAGGGAAGGCCCTCATCGGGGCTCCTGCACTGCATACGAAAGGGACTCAGAGCAACGCTAAACAGTGGAGCCACTATGTATGAGAGAGGGAGAGAGGCATAATAAAGAGATGAAAAGAGAGATGAGGGGGTCCTTGTGTGCAGGCTCAACTCAAGTGCATCTCAATGTGAGGGACATGTTTGTTACCGCTGTGCTCTCCTCATGTTTTTCTCATTGAAACATCTTTGGCCGCATGCATTCCCTCAAACATGCATATTTGCTTCAGTATAAATAAACACATCGGACCCAGCTGCCTTCAGAAAAGGCTCTGCTTGTTGTTTGCTTTAATTGACACTAAACGAGAGCGTCACCGCCCAGGAACTTTTCACTCAGTCCCTCGCTTTGTTGCCTTGAATGGCGTTCGTTCCCCGGCGGTCTCCCATTTCCACTGTTTACGTGAGATAATGATGCATGTGTAAGGATACACCGCCAGGCCAAGAGAGGGGCTGATATGAACTGTGACGGCCGCCGCGACGGTCCAAACCAATTTGTGTTGAAACGGAACAATGATGTCAGCTCAGACGGCGGGGGTCGTAATGAAGAGTGATGCACATAGAAAGTAAAGGCTCAGGTGCACTCTCAACAAGGCCTTAAAGGTCACTTAAGGTCAAACAAGCAGGAGGCCCAACTTGATTCTACAGATGCCACAATGTTGTCTCATTGCTCTTTGTGTAATGTCCTTAAAGCCCCTCTATGTAGTTTTCCCCATTGTAGCGCCCCCTTCAGGTATTCAACGTTTACTTCAGTGTCGTAAATACCCAGTTACGATAGATCAGGCCCTGTAACTTTCTCTATCCTCCAGATAGATGCCAGCAGAAGTAATTTACGGTCCCTTTCTTAAAGACGTCGTTGTTCTTTTATTAAACTAAACGTCTGTTATTGATTGTCTCCACAGCAGCATGTCATTCTGTCTCTACGCGTCGCGTAGCGGAGCAAATAAAAAGTCACCTGTGAGCGTGGACTGGACTATGTGACGTTGCGTAATCACTGCCAGAAAGCAGGTCTAAGTACCGGGAGGCTCCAAAATGTTACATAGCGGAGTTAAAACCCCACAGACCCCCGATGGCAGTGACGGAGGCGCAAATCGCCATATTAAAAGTCATTGTAGCGGCACCATTTTTTTCAAGCTGTTATTTTAAGGTAGGAATTGTTACATAGTGATGCTTTAACATGTACATTGTACTACTTTGCCTGCATCTGGAGTCCAAGCAGACCTTCTCCAGTAAATGACCACTACTTTGTGGCAGGAAGTGAAGTAACAAATTGTTGTGAGGTGTTATTGTGTGCAATGTCTTTCTCTGTGGGTATTCATATATGATAGATATAGACACACTCAAAACAGCAATACTGTTTTTAAGAGCACATTAAAATGCAAGGGTAAGTAATGAGTGTGTATAAGTACAGCAGGAAAGCAATGCAAATCTCAGCAGAACGTGCAACAGGCCTCTATACCTCAAAATCGGAAATCGGAACCTTTCCTCGGCTAACTAAGATTAGGTGAGAGAATTGTGTCTTTTGACCTCAACCCCTGCCTCTAGTTATGCAAGTGTTTCCGTGAAGTTTCAGTGTGTCCTGGTTTATGAAACACTGCTGGGTTGGAGGGCAAGTCCAACAAAATGACAAAACAACTCAAACTTTGATTGAATTTTTCTCCAACATGTTGTGTCAGCAGGAGAAATATTATCGCCTATTGATTGAGTCCCTTCCTATTCATAAATCATGTTCTTTATTGTCCAGAGAGAGAGAGCAGACTGCAAAGAGCATTGTGTGATAAAATTGTCTCTAAAACCGTCACAGGTATCGATAAATTACTGACACTTCAATAACTTGTGAAATACTTGCTCTTGTGCCTATGAAAGGCAACAGTTTACCATGTCCCTCTTTTAGAAGCCCATTACTTTAATGGAGGACAATTCAAATACAAATAATTTACAGTTTCCCTCACGGCGTTGGCCAACAAGAAATTGCCCAGTAACGTCAGCTCACTCAGATTGCTCTGGGGACTTGATGAGTTTCTTCATGTAATAGTGTTGAATGGATTTTTACCCCCCCACTTTTCTCTTGGCCAGGGATCAAAGCCGTTCTTCTCTCTGCTGTGGCTTGTCTGCCCTCTTCTGGCCTCAAGTTGTAATGAGGTCAAGCCATATTGACGCAACATTGTCTATGAATATGTGTCATTTAAAACCAAACAAACACATATGGGCTTATGTATATAGTTCCAAGCTTGCAATATGTATAAATCCACCCACTCTTGCAGTCCAGTTGGGATCATTTCTATAAAATTAATAAACACTGTAAAGATGAGACTTATTACTCGTTTTGCATAAACCCACTTCAAGGACTCCTTGAACTCCCTGAGAAAAGCCTGGCTGCCCCTGGGCCCCACTTTAAGAATTACTGCTGGAGACATAAAAAAGACAAGAAAAAAAAACACTAGCATTAATGGATCATTAAAGCCATCATATTGTCAGAGAGAGATAGATGGCTGTTGCATGAAGTGTTTAATAAAGTAATCTTTGATAACTAATGAGGCTGTTTCTAAGATCAGACTGAACATACAATCAATCACAAAATAAATGTATAAAATGGAGGAAAAAAATGAATTGATAATCAAGGCAGCAGACTCCATGGTTCACCACCCATAAGCTATTTCTAAGAGCCGTGGATCTGCGTTTTAGCATGATCTTTATGACAAACATACTTCCCTATTAGAGGACAGAAAAGAAGAAAAAAAGAGGAAAATAAAAAGCTCTCAGAGTCAAAACCATCACCAGATGCCAGCGCAGCAGTATTTGTTAACCCGTGCGTAGGGGCTGCGCCCGTTGCTAAACCACTTATTAAAACTCAGCAAAGCCAAGTGCCATAAAGACAGAAGGCAAGCAGCTTGTTATTATTCTTTCTGAGAGGTGAACAGGCTGAGATCAATGGCGGCAGTGGTTTCTGCTCACCACAACTATGGCACAGTAAAGCACAAAGGGCCACGTGGCTCCAAACCATACAGTCACAGATATTAAATATTCCAGGGGCCTTTGAAAACAGCTGCCAAGAATAATTTCCCACATGTAACATTTCCCACCAAAACCACAGTCATACGGGCCATAGTCTGTGCCCAACCAAACCTAAATGGGCTCTGACTACTATGACAGAGTATCAATGGAAAATCACATCCAATTTATGAATAAGGAGTCCATTTGAAGCTTGTGACAAGTATTGTAGATTAGTCATTTAGTTTTGTACGACTAATGGGGCACAATCCATATAGCAAGTGAAATAAGACATCCCAGTGAATGAGAAAGGAAAAGCTGCTATGGGGAAAAACATCTGTTT
The DNA here is from genome assembly GCA_036178185.1 of Liparis tanakae. Taxonomy (NCBI): domain Eukaryota; kingdom Metazoa; phylum Chordata; class Actinopteri; order Perciformes; family Liparidae; genus Liparis; species Liparis tanakae. Next base: position 17,363,947 of record CM070107.1, read on the forward strand.
TTTAAAAGTGTGCAGTCTGTTGAGTCTGTTGAGGCCTCCCATCAGTTGTTGTTTATCTATTTCATAGCACACTGAGGTACCGTGTTAATGATGAAGAGGCTGAATCCTCTCCAGCCTCCTCATCACCGTGATCTCTCCGATACGCGTCGTGTGTACTGCTCTGAGGAGGAGCGACCGCTCCTGCTGTCGTTTCCACTTCAGACTGCTAAATGCAGGATGTTAGAGCTGGACGGATACAGCTGCATGTCATACGGCATATTGACACAGTAAATAAAATGGAGGTTATTCCCCGAGCACAGTTAGTGAAATTGTTTATCATTCATTCACGTGCAGCGTGTGAAGCTTTCAGTCGTTAATGACACCTACAATCAAACCTATAGACGGTGGAAATGATCAAAGTTAGAGGTAGTTCATACAAAAGGCTGTGATGTGCTACACAATGTACACACGCTTGCCCTCTGCTGGTGGGTGAGGGGTGAAAGTCAAAAGGATTAAACATACGTGAGGACAAAAAATATATTCTAGTTATGCGTTCTCACTATGAACATTAAAGAAACGTGTTTATTCTTAGGAAAACACCAGGAGCAACATGGAGCGTCACATCTGTGAGGAAAGCAGGGATCAGCTCATCTTGAGAATACTTTGATGAATGATGTGATTCCACTAATTTTCTTGGCCATTCAACACATCAGCTCTGAGCCACGGGGGAGCTCTGCATCTGGCCTCCTTGTGAGCAAATAAAGTGATTCAATGCATTTCTCGTTTTGGTTGAGGCAAAAGGAGACTCACATCCTTCAGGCGAATGATGTGCAAAATTACTCCATGCCTCGGGATAAGGAGAACACACAGGAAACAAATACGCACTTAACAACTGGGCTGTCATCCTCCCCCACAGCTGTGCTATCAAACTGTGAACTGTCATGAGAATGGTACTCTATATTGAGCCAGCTATTCTACACTACTGCTGGGGATCATAAATAACTCATATTTGTCTGACAACATTTTGCCAACAATATATGCAGTGCCACAATTAAAGTAATTCAGAAACGGACATCATCAAGGAAGCGTCGCACAATTGACAATTTACCTGAAAAGATGACAAAAATGGCAAATTAAACCGTAGAAACATGGCAAAGAACCCCGAGGAGGACCCACTTCCCATGTAGCTATGAAGGGCTCATGTTGAGCGGAGCAAAACAAAACGATTCTTCGTTTCAGCTCATTATACACTAATGAAAACATAGATGCTAATAGGTTGAAATGCTACACACTGGCTCTCTGAGCCCCAGTATTTAAATGTATGAGAACTACAGGTATGTTCTTGTATTAAATGGCAATGAGAGAAATAACTCAAACTGAAAATGCTGATGTATAGAAAGTATATCACATGAGACATGCTTTAATAGTATTTGCTGCACCTACAGCCCCCAGTACACATCACAAGGGTACATCAGAGATATGTTATCTGCTCCGACATTTGACATTCAGACATACCCTTTGCATGACTACGCTCAGTTTGTGAGCTTGTTTGACCCACACCTGTAAACATTATGGACCTCTACTCATCCCATGAAAGCAGTGTCAAATAAAAACACACAATATGTATTGTTTGCTCGTGGCGATTGTTTGCCGAGCGAGTAGACACACATGATAAAATAATCTTCATATGTGATATTATATATATTTACAAAAGCACATTCAAATCTGTATTTACATGTTATCCTATGCAATGCACAGGGTGCTAAAGCACAACTTAGAATCAAGGGACAGTGCATTTGATGCAAAATGTGAACAGAAGCAGTTGAGATTTAAATTTTTTGGAAATAAGAGAAACTTTTCTCAAGGTGTCATTTCTGTTTGTTACATCAGTGAAGTGCAAATAACTTTTAGATGTCCACCTACCTGTACACCTGGACACACTAAAATAAATAAAAAAAGGTAGAAGAGGGGTTTGTCTAAGTTGTCAGGTCCTAATCTCGACAGAGCATATTATGGGTAAATAATGTAAAATAACAAGTGTTATCAATTGCATAGCAGCTGCAATTCAGTTGAGTTGTAACTCAAGGTGGGCGCTACCATCTCAGTCCCCCCCAGAGCGTCCTGCCCTTTGATCTTCAGGTTAACAAACTTGATCTTCCAGCTGTTGTTCTCCAGTGGGGAGCGGATGAGGCCAAAGATTTGCTCAAAGATGCCCAGACAGGTTTTGTCTCTGTGGATGGTCCCAGCTACAGCCACCAGTACCAGGCCGTGGGGGGAGGCCAGCGTCCTGAGGCCTTGAGGCTGCAGATTGGGACTGAGGATGAGGTGCTCTTCCCTGGTCAAGGCTAACAGACGGAGGCTAACCAGTTCAGCCCCCAGGAAATCCTCCATCTGTTCGCTGCCAGCTCTGGGAAAGAGAGAATGGCTCTGTTATAGTTTAGCTTTGGGTAATTTCTCCCAAGTTAATCCTAACTCTTTTAAAACTAAAGGTCATATTCAAGCCCACATTTGTACAATGCTTATGCTCCTATCCAATCCAACCTGAATGCATTTTTGTTTGTAGAACAATTTGACAAGAGGTGCAGCCAAGTCCTGCCCAGACACATCACTGACGCAAACACAGAGAAACCAACAACCACACATCACCAGCAGCCTGATCTACATTCCTTTACTGTTAATAACATGACCTGGAGAGGAGGTGCAGCTTCACATCGGGCCAGAAGTGCTGCGGCCCCCAGTCTTGAGGCGGCTGGCCCAGTGAGGGGTTGTGACTGTTTAAGAGTTGGAAGAACCAATGGCAGAACTGCTGGCCAAGTACCAGCGGGTCGAAGGCCACCTCAGCCGTCACCTCTGTGGTCGGTCTCGGTCTAGTCTCATCTGTCTGTAAAAGAAATGCACATCAACTCAAACACATCGCCACATGATGCCTTGATTGCTTTGTAGTAGACGTGTTTCCATAACACATGCTTGATTTCAGAAGCTGATTGACAACCTAACGAAGTACCACCATCTTACCTAAATGACACCTTCAAATATGCAACCATATCATCACATAAAGGATGGCTGAGTTGACCTCCTGTCCATACCTTCCCAGACGACCACAGCTCGAGTGTCCTTCTCATCAGCTGGTGCTTCTCGCTGTTGGGGGGCATCACCACGCCCTCTTTGACCAGGTACTTGAATATAAGTTCGCGAAAAACCTTCTTCCTTTTCAGGAGCTCCTGGGCATTGTTCGTGAAGGAGAGGATGGTTTCCATGGCCTCTATATAAACAGATGAACATAAGCGTATCCTTTAGGCAGAGCGGACATTATGACACATTTAATAATGGAGTATAATCAACCGTTGATGTTAGAAGCGAGCTATAACGTGTTTCTTGCGAACTTGTTCAGATTAAAAGTATACGATACCTCTATGACTTTCCACAACTATCATCTTATTCGTGACTGTGTCGCACAGCGATAGTAGGTGGTCTTCCGACATTAACTTCAGAATCTTTGCACATCCAGAGCGCTCTGTTTCTGACAGGCCGGACATTTTCGACACCACAAAACAAAACTTCCTCCATTCGCGACCAACTATAAATATGTCCGTGTAGGAACATGTTTTAGAAGAAGAACGTTCCGCACGAAACCTTGGCTCTATCCGGATGGAAAGCTGCATTTAAAACTATAGGAAATCATGCTTTCGTTAAATAAAATAAATAAATAATGCTTTCGCTAAATTAAATACATACGAATACCCCCTTTTATCTATAAATTGCATGTTTAAATATTCGGGAAATAATAATAATAAAAAAAGAAATCATGATTGTGCTTTGCAATAATAATATAGATGATAGATGGTATGATATATGCATTGAGGTATTTACGATGAGCACGCGAAGGCATCAAGAGACAAGACAGCTAGCTTAACTGAAGCAGCTAGGCTATGGGTTAGCGTCGTTCTCGCTCCACCTCTAATGTATAGCTTGCGCAATGATGTTGTACTGTCGGTGTTGCTGGGTAATTCACCTGCAAGACAAGCGACCTTTGAGCCGGCAAAGGACGCAACCAACGTCCTAACAAACATGTTTTAATTATCGTGCACAGGACTAAGAGGAGCAGCTGTGCGTTTTGAAATTGTAACATTACAGCCGAATTAAGCAATTGGGAGTCGCTCGCTCAGAGGTAACGTCCTGTTTTCATTCGCTAATAATGTGTCCGCAGTTATTGTTAATCCATTCTGTGACTGACGTTATATTCCGCTTTAAGTAGTGCTTCTCATATGCCACTGAACGAGTTGTATAACTAACTGATGTAATGCTCCTGCGTGTACAGTACAATAGTATTCCTTTGCCGAACTCCATACAACACTTTGGGAATTTAAACGTCCGCCTCTCTTATTGGTATTGACGTTATGCCAATGACAATTAAACAACTTTCTTCTGAAACACGACGTGCCTTTCTTAAATTCGGTATTCCTGCACAACTGCACAGTGGCCCACAAATTCTTAATTAAAATATGTAAATAATTCTAGATGTACGGCTTGGTTTGTCTGCAGTCATCTACCATCAACATCGGATTAACGTTAATCTGACTGTTATTTGGCAGGTGAATGCATTTGCAAGAGGAATACAGTATCGTAGTGGGACATTCTGAAATGTTTGTTTACCCCTTTGGACGATAATGTGTGTTGTCCCAAACATTAACATGAGATGCGGGTTGATTCAGCTGAATCATGATGAGTCTAGATTCATATTGACTGATTGCTGGCTTTGAACTGTGTCGCAATGAATGAGGAACTGTCCTTGGCTAACTTCAGACAAATCAGTTGCATACATTCCACAAAGTTGAAATCCACACCACAGTGGCCTGCTTTCAACACAAGGAGATGTGAAATGAGATGAGAGGAGTTTTAAAATAACTTCCCAAGTCACGGAAATACAGTTCCTTAACTCTAAATAATCACTTCTTGAAGTTATTAAGGACTTTGATATTGCTGGTTTAATCTTGCATATATGACATACATACATGCATACATGAATGAATACACAACACATACAGTGAACACAATGCACTTAGACATCTAGACTAGACACAAAGACCAAAGCTTAACATTTCTCTCCAAGATTAACATAACATGCAAGAATCAGAAATAGAAAAAGCCCAGCCAATTTCCTCTGGACATCAAAAGCATAAACCCCTTTGCCCTCTTGTCTTCCCTTTTATTTCTGCAGATGGAGGAGTTCAAGAGCAGTACTCTGGGCCGGGTCACGGTCTACTCTATCCAGGCCTGCCCACACTGTATGCAGGCTAAAGCCACCCTTGGACGTTTGGGAGTACCGGTGTGTGACGTGGATCTGGGAAGGCATCCAGAGCTAAGAGCCAGGGTCAAGGAGCTGACAGGACGCAGCTCAGTCCCTCAGATCTTTTTCAACAATATTCATGTTGGGGGCAACGATGACCTCCAGAAAATGGTGAGAAAGAGTGGAAAACACCTAAACTTATGACTTCCCCTTTTTGAACACTAGAAAACTTAGTTTAATGTTTTTTTTAGTTTTTTTTTTAAGGGCGTAAACAAATCTATGCACTAATGTTCAAAATTGGGTTAAAACTCAAATGTCATGTCTGACGATTTGCATGATGATATATGTGATTGATCGGCTTTGCCCCTTCAGGTTCCTGAGGAGCTTCACAGGTTGGTGAATCTTGTCAAGGAAGAGCCTCTTCCAGCCAACGCTCCACCACTACCAGAGGAGAGTGAGGCAGAGGACATGGCGGGGGAGACGGATGGAGGTGAGGGGCTTCAATGAGCCGACACAAAGTATAGAGTTTTTGCTTTTTCCGGATCACTTACTTGCCTTCAAATGTGTAAACAGAGAATTCTATCATCGGTGCAGAAAAAAAACCTGAATTCTTTAGTCTTGAATGCTTTATCCTTATCTTAATGGACCGTTCATGGTGTTTGCCGGGGGGATTTTCTGCCTCATTTTTGACAATTTGTTTGTAAAAAAAGAGCAATATCAGATTGGTTTAATCTGCTTAAAAAATGGGTTGTCAACTTGTGAAAAGAACCAATTCAGGTGGTTCCATTTCCCTCAATCTAATGTGTTTTTGCACACATGCTGGACTGCACATATTTCATACATGCAGGTATGAACATGTGTATTGTTGTGTGTTTGTACATGTGTGACTTGGCATATTCCTGCCCTCACAGAGTTTATGTGTGAGAAAGATGAGTTGGCAGACCTGGTAGAGGACCTCAAACTTGGCAATGTGATTGGGACTCATAGGAGGGGACTGACATTGTACAAAAAGAGCTTCTCATGTGACCAGCTGGTCGACTGGCTGCAGAGAGAGAAGGGCATGGGTAAGTAAGGCTGTCCACCTGCAGTGAAACAGGCTTTTAGTCTTCTGTACATTTTGAATTTTTGTGGAAGTTATTGGATCGGGAAACTCACCTAATTGTCTCGAAGTTCCCCGATTCCTACAAAGTGCAGTTTAAATCCAGATCCGTCAACTCTCGACTGTGTGTGCTAGCCAGGGCCGAGGCCTGTAGTACTGGCCAAGCATTGTTGCAGAAGAAGTACATGGTCAGTGTCCGTGGCGTTGGGCAGCAGGATGGCTGTTTTGGAGAAGGGAAAGACGCACTGTACAGGCTGCTGCAGGATGACCCTCATTCAGCCCTCAACGCCGGACAGACGGCGGCCTGCAGCCCCATCGAGGGTAGGTCAGGCCGGGCTCGGGCTGGGACACGCCGACCCGTGTCCTCCAATGCTCTCTAACTCTCGTCCTTCTCTGCTGCTGGCTCCGTACACGGGGACCCGTTGGGGTTTGCTTTGTTTTGTGTCTTATGTCAGTACGCTTAGTGTTGGGAGGAACTGAAGCAGGGCTTCGTGATATATCTCAAATATGGCTTTTGATTTTTAAAAAGAAAAACACGTATATCATTCCACCAGTACCCTTAACTTCTGCTATAATGCAGTTTTAGCATAAAAGTCCATGTTTACCTTGAATGTATAACAAAATAAATCTTTGAATGTGTTTTATAATATATTGTATAATAAATGATCTTTGATTCTCTGATTTTAATCAGAACCTTGAAAACTCCTGAATTGATTTCTATAGAAACTGAAGAAATACGAACAAAATGCCCTTAGTATGGATATATCACTAAAGCCCTATTTCAAGACCACGTTTTCTGTTCTGCAGGTTTGTCGTCACCTTGTGACAGATTAATTGATTTCTCAAACCTTTCTTGTTCTGTGCTGGTGGTAAGACATGTTGCCTGGCTCTGTTTTGTATTTCTACCTGAATGTTGCACACCTTTGGAGGTGAAGTAACAAGCTAATCTGTGTTGTACAACACAGAGGGGATTATAATCTCTCTGTTCGACATTGTGTTGTTTAGCTTGGCTGTTCTGTTCCTCTTGGATTTATCAGCAATGCTCTCTTTTCTAATCGGTAATATGTCCTAATGATGATGTAACTTGTTCTACATCCAGGTTACCCTGATCTTTATGCAGTTTTTTTTTCCATGCGTTTATTTCACAGCCACTTTAAATATTCACTTATGTTATCGAGCCAAATGTCAACCCTCAAATTGTGTCCCAGGTCATTGTTAAGCTTTTAAAATCTGGCTATGTACTTTGTGCATTCGTTTTTTAAATCAATCCATTATTCGTCAGAATTCTGGCGTTGTGCTAACACAGCTGCTCTTATCATTCAGATATTGGCTTGGTGAATATGACCAGAACATGCTGTTGGCCTCGTCAAACATGAACCATCTGTATCTCTCTTTCTCAGCGGCTGAACTCTCTTTGCTGGTGCGGGAGTTGATTCTGAAAATGTTCTCTGAGCATCTCTCTGCCGATGGCAAGGTAACCTCCTCCTTAACTCACGGCTTCTGACGCACGCTGTGCTCAGTATGTACGTTTGGTCACCTGTACATTGGTATGGCTAAACTAACTAACTAACCACATGTGTCATTTGTACTGGTTCCCAGTCCGTGGACTACAAGGCCATGTCGGTGAACCCCTCCTTTGAGCGCTACTGTGAGCTCGCCATTCAGCTCCAGAGGGTGGAGCTGCTCACGCTGAGTCGGGAGGAGAAACTGGCCTTCTTCATCAACATCTACAACGCCCTGGTCATCCACGGGAACCTGCGCCTGGGGGCCCCCACCAACATGTGGCAGAGATACAGGGTAGGCTGCACTAACCCCATAGCTGACCTCGTTCGGCACAGTCCCAATAGAGGTCCCCGAGCCCTTAAGGCCTTCGGCTGCATGGCCTCTTCCTTTAGGGTCGGCAGTTCTGCATGATAAGAAAAGGTGCTTCTTAACAAAACCCTAAACTTGTTTGGAAATACTTGTGCTGCTAAAAGTATGTGAAGAAAACACGAATGCTCAGATGATATTTCTATATTGAAGCTGATGATGACTGTTTTTGGTGCTGATTTAAATTAACTATGGCATACATTATTTTACATCCAGATTGAAAGATAAAGCATCTATATACAAAGTGTCCGGATTGGTATCACATGTACGTAAGCGGGAGCAGATGGCATTGCATTAAGACTTTTTTTGTTTCCTGTCCCGTTTCTAGTTCTTCAACTATGTGAGCTACCTGATTGGAGGAGAAGTGTTCACGTTGCAGGACATCGAGAACGGAGTTCTGAGAGGGAACCGAAAAGGTGTCGCGCAGCTTCTGCGGCCCTTCTCCAAAACAGACCCGCGACTACAAGTATTCACACATGCTGTTGAATCCCAGCTGAACATGCAACTGATTCACAGGTTTACGCATAATAAGTAATGTAACGTTGAATTCCAATTCCCTTGTTGTCGTCGAGGTGGCCCTCCCAGACGCCGAGCCCCTCATTCACTTTGCCTTGAACTGTGGCGCCAAGGGCTGCCCGCCTATTAAAACCTACACGCCACAGGTAAGCAGATTCTCTGGAAATGATTACGGGGTGTATATCGGGTGTTGAAAATCTAGCTGTTAAATATTTGGAGAAATCTCAAACCCCTGTTGATCTACCCGACCCTATCAGGACATTGACGGCCAGCTCCGCACAGCCGCTGAGGCCTTCTTGGAGAACGACGACGCGTGTTTGGTGGATTCTGGGAAAGGAGAAGTGCGACTGAGTCAGATATTCAAGTGGTACAAAGCTGACTTTGGAGGAACTGATGAAAAGGTAGTTTAGTCTCCCAATCGCCAACCCTGTGTTCTTATTCAGACGTAATGTCGCAACTGATACATGTGGGGCTGACTATGACTTAATATACAGCCTAAACGATAATACTCTATTATAATATATTGCTTGTTCTTAAATGTTGTATTGTGGAAAGTGATTAGCACCTGAAGTTATCAAATACATGATTGGAGTAAATGGCACAATGTGTGCCTCCAAATTGTAGTAGAAATTATATAGAAATAAAAAAAATGTTTTAGATACTTTATTCGGCCACTAGTACTACTATCCATGATTTGACCGTCGTGCTGGTGGAAAGGGATGGTGGTATAAAAATACTAATATCTGCTTCAAATGACCGTCAACCCAATAACCCGGAGCCTCAGCGTGTGTGTTCTCCTCCGCCTCTCTTGTAGCTGCTGACGTGGGTGGTGGAGCACATGGGGGACTCTCCGAAGAAGACCAGCCTGCAGGGGGTCCTTTCTGCTGGGAAGACCAAAGTCAGCTTCCTCCCTTACGACTGGAGCACCAACGGTTCTCACTGAGCATGCACGCACACGCACACACACACACACACACACACACACACACCAGCTCCATGCTACGTCTCCTTGCATCGGTCTGCGTTCTACTCGGCTGCATACACTTAAACAATGGTTGATGATGTGCCGCTGGTCCTCAACCATGCAAATGCTTTTGAATGGGAACCTATCCAGGTGGTGAGGGGGGCACATTTGCACTGTACTATTGAATCATACTTTGCTTGTAGGCATATCCGAGCTTTACGGTCTTCCTGTTAGCGCCTACCTGTGTTTTGGAAGTTGTATACAAGTTGCACGTGCAACCTCTGGTGATATGAAGTCACAGCAGAGAGCCTTCAGAAATGCAATTGCACACTACTGAAACGTTGTCCTGCAGCAGCATAACTAATAGGATGAGAGGCACATTAAGCGTGTTATTGACTTCCATGTAAAATGTCAAAGCCTGAACATTTCCCAATGAACACAGAGCTAACGGATGGCACTCTTTTTAATCGTTTTAACAGCGATCATCACCATGGCTTCCATGATCTCCAGTCCTAATCTTTAACCACTATGTCAACAACTCAGGGGTATTGGATTATCGCGATCCAACAATCGTTGGGCTGTTTTTCGCGGAGCAGAACAGCAGAAGGTACAAACGCTGCCTCGTCGAGCCATATGGAAACCTGTTGCCCTTTCCAACCTGTAACTCATTCATGCCTTCAGGCTGCGGGGGAGAGTCACTCATTCTAACCTGTGCATGTAAACAAGCCAATTTTGTTTTCTAGAAGGAAAGAAAGTAATGGCTATTCCATTTGAACGCTTAATGGAAATAGCACATTAGTGTATCATCCAAAGCCCTGGAGGGTAAATACTCAAATTAAAACACAACTTGTGGCTGTGAAATATCTGATTTAAATACGTGTATGATTAACTTCCCTCCCTGACCCAGGTATCAAGCTGTTTTCATGGCACACACCCAATGCTGGAAGGTGCTGCTAGTCACTTGTTCTCCAAATCGAGAGCCACAGGTCGGACTGGAACTGAGATGTGGCGTAGTGGCTCTCAAACTCGTTCTTGTTTTGAGCGCACCGATCATTTGAATCCTACCTTTTTTCTTCCCTCCTTCGTGTGAACATCCATGGTTGTTCACCCCTTTTGGATCCAGGTCTTCCATCTGAAATTGGAAAAGAGCTACTGATGTTTTGTAAAAGATATAGGAAATATTTCTAATTGTCAACATGTTTTGTATTTATTTAAAATACAACTCGGACACTTTGCATGTTTATCACCAAATGTTAATGCTGTTGAGACATATTTGTAAAATGTTTTCTTCAGTAGTCATGAGTTAAATGTAGCAAATTGTGTTGATTTGTGTGTTAAGACCTTTTCATTTATTTGTTTTCCATCATTGAGATTCAACTAAATGTTTTCTATATTACCTGGACTTTAGTTTGAGACTTCCTCCAGTGTGACGGCCACAGGTATGACTGAGGGTGTGGCTCCAGAATGTTCTTATCTCAGGTCCAAAGTAAATGTGAGTGGAAATGAGGCTGAGTGGCTCGATGTCATCAATGCACGGTGTGATGCAGTCTGCTCAGTCCATACTCTTAAAGACAGTCGTGCACATTGCAGCTGTTGGTTTCTTTGTTTTGAGCTGCACCCGATCAAAAAGGTGAAACAAGCACGTATTCAAACTGGAAAGCACAAGATACCAGACGCGTCTCTGAACTTGAATGGCGGCCTGTAGCAGGAGGCGCTTCTCACTGCTGAGTTCGTAGCTTCTAAGCTCAGCCAGAAGGAATATTGACTTCAACACTCGTCCTCTCACTTAGACCGTTAAATGTCAGACTCTAATATCGGAATAAATGTGTGCAACAGATTTAAAACTAGAGACCGTCAAAGTGCACCGTTGGCTTCACTGAGGGATGAAGTGGACAGAAGAAAAGGGTTTTGTTTATCTGTTTTGATCATTCATGTACTTCTTCAAAATGACCTCATGTATCAGGAAATATGAAGCAAAATGTTTTTTTTTTTAAATTCTAATATCTTATTTCCTCTTTCCTTTGAGTTAAAGCAATATGTTTATGAATGGTAAATATGCAATGCTGAAATAAAATAGATGTCTCACTTTCTTTTCTACTCTTATTGCATTTAATAGGAAAAAACAAACGGGTTGATCCACATGAATAATATGCAACATATCAACCATGAGCATCATTGGTAAGAACAGACTGAGTTTAATTTGTTTATTCAAACAAATTCACTTTCTTTAAGAAAAAATAGATAGGGAATCAATACCTTTACAAATCCAATATATTAACATTTGTACATATAAATAAGCAGGTTTTAGTGTGAAGTCCCGTACAAACATTACATTAAAAAGTTATTAAACAGATCAACCATCTCAAGAGTAGACACATAACCAATGTGACGTACTCTGCATATCGACACACATGGCTGTGGAGGTAAACAAAACGCATTATAGCTAACTGTCATATTGTCTCATGATATATTTCATGTTTATCTTTACCTATAATCAACACTGATGTAGTTATGGCACAAATGCAATGGGGACTCAGACTGAAGACAACAGTGTTGCATTATGAAAGCAGATTTATATGTTTTCAGACGCTTTGGTCACGGCTTAAATGAGAACGTGATTCCTGAGCAGACAACGAGTAAACAGCCAAACCCAATCGTGCTTTGGAAGCAAACAGCAGCCCACATCTGGAGGTTAGAACACCTGCTGTGTGAGAGAACGCTTCAGAGGCTCGATTTGGAATTAAAATACGTTTTAACGATAGCGATGCGGAGAGGAGACTCCACCACGTCCCGTTACTGTCATCTCAGCTCTCAGGGCTGTGCAGGATTCAGTCGGAAGACGACAATATCTGTAACAAACATGCGGAACAGAGAAGGCAACACATGGAGCTCGGCTTTCCATCCATCACAATGATTTCTCACAGTATTTCAAACGGCTGTAAAGACGTAAACGACAAAACTGGACAGGACTTACAAATCATAAGCTGGAGCCATTCGGCATAATGTTGACCGCCAGATGTCCAACACGTCCTTATGGGAGTATGATAGGCCACCAGATGTTTCCAGCAAAGCAGGAGAGAAACACTTCAAAGCCAACTCATCCCCCCCAAAATACATGATCAAGATGGTACAATGAGTTGTTGCCCATTAAAGAAATTTGGAGAACTTTTAATCCATAATTCAGATAAAAAGCTTCCAAAAGATGCAACAAATATTTAACTCAAAACGTATCAGTGTCAATAGGTCAAACTGAAAAATAAATACAAATGTTTCTTTCAGCCACATAAACCATGATTACTAGAACTTAACCGAGGCCAATGTTTGTTATTTTAAAAGAGTGACCTTGTGTGGTCTGAAAGAGGAAAACTGTGATGACAACTTATCTTACGCTAACAGAACGTGTACAACGGTCAGATGCCCGACGTTGTTCCGTTACTTTTAAATGTGGCGAGAAAAACATACGTGCTCCTTTACAACCCATATTGTTCGACAAGGCAAATGAGTACTCATTCAATACAGATGAAGATAATATATATTCATCACAGATTTGCATTTATTTGGCCTTCCCAACTAAGCGTGCACTGATGACGTTTTGAGGAAAAACAAGTTTTATCCATCAAAAGCATTTCTTTAAATATAATTGGGAGAGAAGAAAATCCTAGAATTAAGCATTTTGGCACATAATTCCTCATCGTTTACAAACAGGTATTCAGTGCGTATTGTTCTAGCGACGGTCGGGGGATAAGGAAAGGGTTCCAGTGTTGCTCCATCTAGAGTCCAGCGCCTCTCGCCACTAACCTGAGAAAGAAAAAGACAAAACAAAGATTATCCAGAGGTAAAGTAGGTATGAAATATCCAATAAATAGTGTCTGGATAAACTTTGTAATCAGCGCATCGAGTATACTCACTGTCATCGTCTGAATCGAAGCCAAAGAGGGACGAGCAGGTGTTCAGGTCTTTGTGTTTCTGTAATTCCTCTGCGCTGCTGAAGGAGGAAAGACATTTGTCACAGCGCTGCCTGATCTTCTGCCCAGAGCTCACGTGATCCTCCTGCTGCTGGTCCGGAAGATGCTCCTTATTCCTCTTATTGCTCGAGTAAACGTTTTTCTTCGGCGCGTCGTCCTCGTTGGACCTCCTCTTGCGCATCGAGAGCCGAGACTCGTCCAGGTAGGAGGAGGGCGGCGGCCGGATGAAGGGCGCCTTGACGAACATCGCGTAGGCCGGGTCGTCGGGCTTGAAGGTCTTGTGCTCCGTGATGTGCGCCTCGCCCAGCGGCTTCTGGACCCCCTTGGACAGAGTGGACTGATCCACGAGCTCTCGGACGTTCAAGGCGTCCCACTCGGTGGGCGCTCTCTTCCCAGGGCTCTTTAGCAATGTGGGCGTGGCCTCTTTCGGATGTCCGTTGACGGCGGCTTTGCAGTCGTCTGCGGGCTCGTGGTGGACGGTGATCTCTGGACAATGAGGAGGTTTAGACGGATCGGGGACGTGGACTGTGCCGGGCTGGCCTTCAGCTTTATTCATTTCTCTGGAACCTTCCAGATTAGAGGCCTCGGCGTGATTAAGGAGCTTTTTACTCTGAAGCCACACGTCTTCAACCTTCACTCTCTGCTTCCACGGCGCCTCTTCACTTTGCGTCTTCTGTCTGCCGGCTCCCAAATCCACTTCCTCCCGTTGCGGCGCCGGGATGTAGTGCCTCCATTCGTGGTCGTAGAGGCCTTGGAAGCTCGAGAACAGCTTCTCGCAGTCGGCGACTGAACATTGCGGCCTGAAGGGCTGGTGAGTGTTGACGTGGTTCTTCAAATCCGGCAGTGCCGAGAAGCGCTGGCTGCACTCCAGATGGTAGCAGAAGTGCTGGAGGGACGAATCGTGGAGCTTCATGTGGTCCTTGTAGTGCTGCAGGAACGGTAACTGCCTGTTGGAGGGAAGCACAGTTAGCCCAATAAAAAGCTTTCAAAGCAGCGCTTGCAATAAAGATTATTTCGGAAGACTAAATAAAATAAACATATACACAGGGTTGTGTTGGTCTTAAGAATCCCAGCACTCCTCCATCTTTAACATTAACGTCCCCACATGCAGTTGATCATAAGGACAGCTGTGCGGTTTTAACCAATTCATAACATAGAAGAATAGAAATATACTTTATTAATCCCCAAGGGGAAATTTGTTGACACAGTAGCACCAATAAACTAAACACAATAAAATATAAATATAAGAAAGAAAGACTGTGCATTAAGTATACAAAGTGAAATATAAAATACAATCAATCAATATATTATATATATATATATATATATATATATATATATATATATATATATATATATACACAGTGTGCAAAATGCAAAGTGTAAAGTTGTTACTAGTTGTTGCTGAACTGTATTAACAGTCAGCTCCCCCAGACATGTAAACAATAGGTGCTCTAATGTCTCCCACCCCTCTCCTTTAAACAATAGAGCAAACACATTAGACTGGGCTCCGGATGCGCGTGCTGCCCGACGGTGAACTTCTGACCTGAGGCAAAAGGTGCACTTGTGCTTGGTCCACAGGAAAGTCTTCTCCAGCACCTTCTCTTCGTTGATATGGCATTTGATGGCGTGCTTCGTTAGTGTGCTGCTGATCCTCAGGAACACTCGATCACAGGACTCCGAGGGGCACAGGTGATACGTCTCCGCCCCGTAGCCATTTTCTCCTGCTGGCTTCTTCTCTTCCTCCTCCTCCTCCTCCTCCTCCTCCTCCTCCTCTTCCACAGACGGATCTCTTACGGTCACCGTGTCGTCTTTAATGACCACCTGCTCATCTTTGAATGCGACCTGCTTGAATATGTTTGCATCCGGGTTCTTGCACTTCTTGTGGAGCACAGATGTCTTTTTGATGAGCGTGCGGAGGTTCCTGATGATTCGATCTTCCCTCTTGAGACTCGACATTTTGGGTTTGCCTACGGGTTTCTGTTCGGGGGGTTTCTCAACGGAAATGGAAATCGGAGTTTCAACCGCAGGCTGACTCGTATTTTTCACATTTTCTACTATTCCATTAGCAGCTGGAATGTCCTCGGTGCACGGCTCCTTATCCGGGGCTTTCTGCTTGGACATTTCAGCAATGTGGTCCAGAATATGCTTTTTGGCAAAGGGGAGCTGTTTAAAGCGTTTTCCACAGAGAATACATTTTAGTTTCCTCCTCTTGAGGTGTGAGAGCGCATGCCTCATCACATTCAAGCCTTTATAGTCTTTGTGGCAGAATTTGCAGTGGTGAGCCAAGTGGGCATATTGTTGAGTGCGGAGTATTTTGTCCTTCCATGTTCTCTTGGCTTTCATCTGGAGAAAAACAAACGACTGAAATAAGTGCTACAAGGTCAACAGAAAGAATTTGCCCAACATCAAATACATTGCAAAAAAAGACACTAGAAACCTCCCGTGTCTTTCCAGTCGCTTCATTATCAAATTCCTGGGAGGTGATTGCAGAAAAACCACTGACCTCAGTGTACATATCTGGTTCCACCGCGGGTTGGGGCTCCCGTCGTGTGTCTCCATTCACCTCATCGCGTGCCAAGGAATCTGGAGGCTGCAGTGTCTCCTGGTCAGGCTTTCTGGATTTGAGAGAGTAGCTGTGTAGCTCTATTGGACAATCCAATAACGTCAAGAGTGGCCCATCGAGCTCAGGATCCGCGTCGACAGAAGGCGCAATAGCTGGAGGCTCGTCAGGAAGACCGGCACCCAACTGTGCTCGAGAGTCCCTTTGGGCGTGTTCATGGAGATCGCTGCTAGAGGTCAAGTCGGGACGTTTCTCGAGTTCATTCTCCCTCTCGAGACTATCCATCTGCTCGAAATGATTCTCTTTCTCGTCACTCGTTTGTTCGAGTTCATTCTCCAGGTGAGGCATATCCAGCTCTCCGTCTTCCGTGTCAGTTATCTCCTCAAAACCAGACTCCTCCTCATTGAGGGACATCTCGTTATCAGGGAAGGAGAGCTCCAGTTTCTGCGACGGCTTCCGTCCACGTTTTTTCCCATTGACTATCTTCACTTGAACTTTGACCGCGTTCTCTTGAACCGTCTGCACCTGTTCCGGCCTCGGAAGACCCTGCAAGCATCCCCTCTTCAGACCCTTCCTCTTCAAAAGGTGGCTCTTCACACACCTCGACAAGTATTCTCTCTTGCGGTTCAGGGGGGCTTTAACGATAGCTGCATTTTCAATGTTAGTGTGAATGCGCCTGAGTGAATACATCGGCTTATTGTCATAAGAGGTGGATTTGAGATTGTATTTGAACTCCGGATCATCACCCCGGTCGGCCTCGTCGTCAGACTTCGATCGGTTCCTCCTTCGCAGGCGTTTACGCCATTTCGTCCTCTTCCGTAGAGCGATATTTGGTGGGGCGACCCCCTTTTCGGTGTCTTCATCCTCGGTGCACTGGCGGGAATTGAAACCTTGAGTGCACGAGTCATTTACACACATATTTATTAACAGCTCTTCACTGGATTCCTTCTCTTCTTCCTCCTTAAGCTCACTGAGAACCGCCGCCTTCATGACCTTGTCACTCATCAACTCCAAGCAGTGGGTCCTGAGGGTCAAGAGGTTCCAAAACTCGGGGTCAAAACACAGGCGCTCCTTGAGCATCTGGAAAACAAAGATACACAAATCTTAGGCATGAATCATAATGCCAATACATCAGACAACATCTTGCCCTCTGCACCACCTCCGACCTGCAAAATATGGAAGCGAACGTTGGTCCGGACAGGGCTGTTCTGGGGATGCGGCTCCTGGTCAGGGTGCATGTACAGCAGGCAGACGGTCCGGTAAGCTTCCAGGGTGCGTTCCTGGCAGAAGACCAGCAGCGCGCACGCTCGACAGATCTCCAGGTCGTGAGGCAGCAGGAAGGCGATGGTCTTGCAGACAAGGGACCGGGTGACACTGTCCGCCTGCACTTCGCCCAGCTGCAAGGCCCTGGCACAAAGCTCCACACACACCGGGACTCCTTCAACCCCCAGCTGTCCACAAACAAGAAAGTGATTCAAAACAGGGTAAAATGGTAGATAGGAGAATCATATTAGGGTCAAGATGAACAAATGGAAGCTGTGTAACGGGTGTTTTCCTCTGCTCGTCCTCGTCACTTTATTCACACATTTCAGATGCACGCGTCAAACATTGTGCTAAAATACATCGCTTATTCGGAGAAATACAACAAGAAAAAAGGAGACGCTGTGAGTTGTGACATCGGTCGTACCTCTGTGGTGACCAGTTTGATGAAGGGGAAGATGGCTCTGACGTTCATTGCAGAAGAAGCCAACAGCAAGCACTCGGCCAGAAAACCATGTCTGGAGGGATGGGCCCTGAGATGCAACCTGCTCCAGATGAACACCAGGTCCCTGCAAGAGGCAGCGTTGAACAAGATAAACACCTCAGTCGTACGTTTTGACTAAACAACAATGTTCTTATTCCTAAGTTAACAGAGGGGGTACTAAACTAAATCAAAAACATAAAACTATATATCTCGACAACAGCTCCCCTTACTACACAATTTACCCCACCCGTATTGTGTAAACACTGGGTGAATTACGTAACCTGAAAGTATCAGCTATGAACACTGAGGGGGAGAATCCAATGTAGTATCAGTGTGACGTAAACGATTGAAGATCATTCTTACCAGATGTAGTACATGTCTCCATTGTGTAGCTGCTGGGTAAGGAAAGCTTTACACAGAGACAACAAAAGTTCATCTTTTTCAACGCTCTCCGTGTTGCAGATGATCTCCACAGCATCACGGCCATCTATCTCTGCCATCTGTGGAGGAAGATATGAAGAGGCACATGCATGAATAAACAAATACACCAAATATAAAATGAACCAAAATGCATTAAAATCAACGAAAAGGACCAGGAATAAAAGAAGCATCTGTTCAATTGGGTGCTTATTATTATGTATTCCATTTACCTAAAACCTTACAACAGATGAATTGCAGTTGTATTTAAATACTGCATCATATTAATGAGTCATATTTCAATGGTTGATAATTAGGATAATTGGATTATTACTGTGACATCTTTAGGGGAAAACATTCATCTCCAAAAAGCCCCATAATGCCTCACATCCTTTGCCACCTTGTGTCCTTACCCCCTTGTGAAGGTGTTCATGCAGTGAGGCCTTGTAGAGGCAGGTCAGGTAGGCCTGATGGAAGTACAGATGCTTTCCAGCCTCGCGGTTCTCCAGGCAGCTTTTAGCCAGGGCCATTGACTCTTGCATCCGCTCACAGGCTTGCAGATAGCGAATCCGCAGCTCAAAGAACACGGGCAACTCCGAGCTCAAGTAGTCCTCAACTGCAGAAGAGAAATTACAGAAATTTACATAGATAGGAAATACTGGATTTTACATACAGGTGCTGGTTAGGGTGATGCCAAATAACACCACTAGTATTAAGGTCATTACATCTATTTACTTATTATTCTATGATATAATGGTGACGAGTTTAATCAGCTACTAGTTTTGGTGAAATATTTTGCGATTACAATAAATGTTTTGCATTAAAAGTGACTGTAGATTTGACCAAATGCTGTTAATGACAGCCTGCAGGACAAATCCAGTTGAACAAGTCTATAAAAAGCAGCAGCAGATGAGCTCCCTTTGTGTGTGGATTGATGGTATGAGAGTGATAAGTGATAAGACAGGAAGGCAAGTCTATGACATCTCATCAATCAGAACTGCTGCTCCACAAAGCTGTCTGCACGCCCCTCTCCTCTCTGTACCTTTCTGTTGAACTGATTACATTGGTCATTGACACAACATCAGTGGGTCTTATCAATAGCAAGTCTGGTCATAAGAGTGGGGTGATCATATTACAAGAGTGTATGGCCATGAGCGTACCTTCTTTTAATGGCAAGTCCCCCTCTTTCAGGATTCCTTGCAGCACTAAATTCTCCCACGGGCCTCCCGCTTTGATAATCAGCTTCACATGCTGAAGGTAGATGTTCCTGTGCCTCAGGAGCTGAGAGTGGCACTCCTGCAAAGAGCAGTAAAACATGGGGTTAATGTTAATACTTAATTAATTATGAATATAGTAGCAGTAGAAAGCACAAGCAGTTTTTAATTTGATAAAACATTTGGGGCACACTGGACGGTAACTTGTAGGAAAACACTCATAGCATATGGCAGCTGGGTGTAATGAAAGTGTGAATAAGAAATGTGGGAATTGAAAGGGTGAGTCAGTTTTTGTCACCTGAAAGGAATCAAGAATGTCTTTTAAAGGCTCTTCGACAAATTCTTCTTTGCTGAAAAACAGCATCAGTTCAAAAAAACTCCTGCAAGACAATAAAGGAAAATTAGTTCGCCGAAAAACATTTCACAGTGAGACAATATCTTGATCCCCAAAAAATCCACTCAGAAAACCCTTTGAAATCCTCTTCTATACAAGTGTTAATGTTCAAACAGTAGCCAACACATGAAAAACACTTTTTTAACTGCAGCTCTCCGAATATCGGTCAGGGACAATGCTGTGTACCTGAAATGGTTGCCTCTCTAAACATTAACAAACAATGTCTACCAAAGAATAAGCTATTACGTTACTTTTAAACATTCATTTTCAAGTTAACATAGTGTTCTTCTAACAGTTACTGAAGGACTGAAAGGTTCAGTATGCTTGCTCATTAAAACGTGCTCAATTAGAAATTCAGAGCATTGAGACGGCAGCAAAAAAATAATGTCTATGTAAAAACGGAAAAAAACGTGATTGATGGCATCCTGAGAAGAGAATAAAGTCACCCTGCCTCTGTATGTGTTGCCGGTTTACCTCTTCTGTGCTTTGTTTACGTGTGTGCTTGTTAGAAGATGAGTCACTGCACTGTCAAAATCCACTTTGTCTGCATGGAAACATAACGCTCCCCTAAGATTCCCCCACAGGTGAACACCATTTTCATTGTGATGATTTGGAGGCAATTCTTCAATCTTATAAACTTATAGAACAGAAATATGAGTTGACATGGCACAACTACTTACAAGGCCATACTGCTGAGAACATAATGGATGTGCTGACAGTCATCAGGGAAGGCAGCAGTGGCTTTGGTGAAACTGCAGAGTGCAGTCCGCAGCACTTTCAGCTGAGGGAGAGGAACTTGCCATTGCCCCGTGTACTCCTCAACCAACTGTGCAGGAAGAACGCAGACACGTAGAAAGATTACATACATTTAAATTGATCATGACTGTTAAATATTCAGCTCATTCAGTCATAGTTTCTTTCATAGTACTTGAAAATATTGCGTACGGATGTTAACGTTACTTCAGAGAGGAAGGGGTTTTCAGCGGAGGCCAATTTTTTGTTGACAATAACGGTTGTGTCAGTCGAATGTGTATCATCATAACATACAAGTTTAAAGTGTTTTCGTCACATTTGTTTGCAGCTTGCATAAACTGAACCCACCTAAACATCTATATATACACATGTTATCTCTACAAGATGAATCATGGACAATAATTGAATACGGTGTCCTGACCGAGGTAGTACAGTTAACCCATTAAAAAGCATGACACAAACTATCATTGACAAAACGACGTATGAAACAAATATGTAAAGAGTGCTAGGTTAAACTACATGTGTGTGATCTCTTTTAATGTTTCACAGTTAAGTTCCCATGCTCCAACTTCCACATCTCGAGGAAAGGTGGGAAACACATTTATAGTGGGGTAAGTTAAATGGAATACTATCTTAAGTTATACCGTATAAACAAAGCTGGTACACTGATGAACGACTTCAACCGGGGCAGGACAATGAGTCAGAGTCCTGTGGCTGACAACAAGTTCGCCTTGTAATCAACGCGGAATAACTTAATAAAGTGTCTTAAACAAACTGTCCTGCTGATAAAGTCACGTGATTGCTGGTAATCAAGTTTCCCATTGGGGATTTTGTAACGCTAAATATATTGTTTTGGTATTTCACGTTAGCTCCGACGTTGACTAGTTAAGCTAGTTAGCTCTTACTGTGGCGACGGCTATGTCCGTCTGTGCGAGACTAGTAACGTTAGTTAGCGATTATACTGTTTAGCGTTAAGTTGGCTGAGCTGGCTGGAACATTGTTTTCCTTTCATATTGAATTAAAGTGGTCATAATAACCAGTAGTGTGGCTGACTGCAGCTTGTTAGTAGACCCATGTTGACTTCATGCCGTTAACACGCTTAACTTTACTGCCTTAAGTTAACGTTAGCCACACAGCTAACGAGTAAAGCTAAATCACATATCGGACAGGCCTGTTTGGAGGAGCTCTGGTGGCCTTCTACATCACGGTACCTCGCCAGAAGCACAGTGTGCATCTTCCTTCGTTGTAATACACGTTGTGTGTACGCGGGGCTCGGAGGCTTAGCTCCACAATGACGCCAAACATAACGCGACCTAACCTGGGGACTGACGTTAGCTCGCGAAGCTAGTAGCGTTAGCAACAAACAGATACGGACCGTGAGGCCCATTTGACCCAATAGAGACGCGCATTACCTCACAGAACTCAGCGCAGTATCCTTTACTGTTCAGAGACGACGTGTGTCTGCAGTGTCTGTCGCATAACGTGTCCAGGGCCAATTCAAGTCCGTCAGTTTCCAAATCGCTTTCGCTGTCCGCCATACTGTCTACTGTATCCAGCGCATAGTCAAAGTTGCCAGATTTTAAAGGTAGCGTCCTCCTTATCCCCCGCGAGGAAATACAACCAACCTGGCAACCCCGTAATTACGCTAGTCATATTTACGGTTTAAGTTTATTAACAATACACAGGAAACAAAGACCCATTTTCAATGTTTATTTAGTATTTTCTTTTTATAGAATAAATATATATATAAATAAAAATATTATCCAATTCTTGTATGTAGCAATTTAGATATTTTATTTGGTGGATAATAGGGTAAAATATATTTTGGATAGGAAAAGTTGCCGACCCCTAGACCATTTTGCAAACTTGAGTTCATCTAATACGTATACATTTCATCTGTGAAAGTACTTTTCAGTAATCAGATTAGATACTGTTGATATATGTTGATTATTGTATTAAGGAAAGTATTTCCCTGAAAAAAAATAAACGCAGGCATTTTTAAGTTTTAAAAATAGGTAGTTTGTCAGTTACATGATCAAGCAATTCTGGCTAAACTTGAAAAAATTGGAGGAGATGAACGTTTGACTTAGTTTTGCATATTGTTCTTCAGTAATAGCCTAACATGTTTTCAATGTTCTCTCTAATGAGTCATTTTGTGATGGCTCTTAAATTTATGTTGAAATATTACCAGTAACAAAACATCAGAAAAGAGCATTGCCCCAAGCATTACCAACAATAAACTATACGTAAGGAGGGATCTGGGGCAAAAAATAAAACATATTGTTCATGAAACATAGCCTATGTGACACATACATGCATATTTAGTTTTTATTTCGTTAGTTTAATTTGTTTAATTGTTGGGGCCAATCGAACAATTCAATATGTCCAGATGCAGGATCTCTGTGTAGAAGCGGGTGGTTAAATCTGTGAAAGACAGCGATGCAGTACAGCCAACTGGAAAGACAGCAGTTTCTTTCACAGCCACAAGGGAGCGCAATCATATCAGAATATGGAAATATCCTCAAATATGTAACAGTCGGCAGACTAAAATGTGTTATTGCAGTTCATTCTATCAACATTCATTTACACATAAAGCTTATCAGTGAGTTATCAATTATGTTATTCCTGCTATCATTCTCTCTCCACACACACACACACGCACGCACACACACACACACACACACACACACACACACACACACACACACACGCACACACACACACACGCACACACACACACACGCACACACACACAGGACTCATATACCAAATCTTCACAAAATGATGATAAATGATAACTCGGAACATCTGTGGGCTGTTTATTATTGATTATTGAAACAGGGAGAGATAAAGATAGAAGCAGTATACAAATACTGTTGATACTGTCATATGTACAGTATGTCCATGTATGACACAGTTGATCTTTCTGGCATACAGTACACCCTCACACATGACTCATCCAAAATGTGTTCATCAACATATGGTGTACCCTCTTGACGGAAGTATATAAATAGTAGTTATAGTCCAAGTACTTGAGTGGGATTCATGTAATGGGATTTCTGCACTGGTGGTTCTCAAATCCATTGACCTACTGATGGCTATGCCGTGGGAGTCAGATGGGGTGGAGTGTTTAATGGCTCCAGGACATATGAATGAATATCCCAAGAAGTAACTTTCAAGTAAACATAAAGGTTCTGTAAAACATAAATTACAGTCGGTGTGTCTTATAGAACATGTTATACCGTAAGCCCTCTCCAGAAGATAACCTTGTGTACTGAAAGTTGAGACAGGGTCCATTTTTATATCATCTCTTATGATTCAGAATGTGTTATTAGTGATATGATTTGGTCCTAGTATTGGTCCTATACAATTTGTTATTCACATCAAAGCCATTCTTAGCTGTTAATACTAAACATTTAAAACATGATAAGTTAAGTTCAGCACTGTGGAATTTCTGAAAGGCAGTCAATAACGTTGCGCTTCCGGATTGTCAAGTGGATTACGCCAACATCGTTGCCATTACCTGACAGAAAGCTTTATCTTTTATCAATCAACAGATATATAATTCATATTCGTTGGAGGGTTTTGCTGAACGCTTGTCACATTCAACAACAATTTATGTTACAGTCACAATCACCGTGTCAATCAGTCAGATAAAAGTCACCCTCTACAAGGCCATGGCCGAAGGAAATCACAACTTGGTATGCTGTGGTATTTTACACATGTTAGCCAGCAACTTGGAGTAGATAGAAGGGAGGGAAAAGCCTTAACGGTGAGCTGTTTCAAGGCCCTTTAATAGAGCTGATCAGTTATATTCATAACCCAGGCCTTAAAAATGTCAGGAATAGCCCATTTTCAAAAAATGTATATGTCAGTGTCCTTTCAAACACACCCATTAACATCAAAGGAATCTCAGTCTGTTACAATAATAGCAAGACTTGGATTTCAATGTGGAACTTTGCTGCAAAGCTCATTCCTCTGTTGGTAACATTTAGTTGTTTAGTTGTTGGAGTCTCCGGTGAAGCAGCTGGACATGGCTGTTGATCATTATTGTCTCTCCGGCACATTGATCAGCATTCAGTCGGTGCCTTTAGTTTGTCCCTCTCCTGGTTACATGTGCATGTGTGGTGGTTGTATGGGTATGATAGTGCGTAATTGAACCATCAGAGGTAATGGCTGCACCTAACGAGTCTTTGGAAAGCTTTTTTGAAGTCTTCATTAAAGATGGTGTAGATGAGAGGGTTGATGAGCGAGTTGAGGTACCCCAACCATGTCAGAAAGTCAGCTATCTCCATCGAGGTACTGCAAGAACCGCAGGTGTTGACAATCACCTCCTTGACAAAGAATGGCAACCAACAGATGACAAAGGCCCCTATTATTAACCCCAACATTGATGCTGCTTTGCGCTCCCGTGAGCCCGAGATGCGTGGTCCTTGGTAAAACTGAGTCTTGCGTGACTCACTGCGTGACTCACTGCGTGACTCTTTCCGGCGCTGCTTGCACTTGAATGCCTTCGTCGATGCACGCACCCGTTCACGTGGAGGTTCCTCAGTTGAGGGTTCAGAGATCGATTTTTCTTGTGGACTTATGGGCGGCGGACTTTGAAGTCCACCATCGTCAGCACCTTCTCCAGCAGGGGAGGATGACGGGATCATGCTCCCGTTGGTCATGCATGAGTGACGGCTGGCCCGGCTGGCTTCCCTCCGCATATACAGGGTTTGAGCAGCCCGGTAGATTTTGTAGTAGAGGATGAGGATGAGTATCAGGGGGATGTAGAATGCTCCGAGGGTGGTGTACATGGTGAAGGCCATGTGATGGTGCATCATGATGCACTGGTCTTCCTGCTCTGAATCCCCGCTAAAGTGCCGCCAGATTAGAGGAGGAAGTGAGATGAGGATGGACAAGAGCCACACCACCGCCACCATGGCCCCAGCTCTGGCCCCCGTGCGTTTGCGAGAGTACTCCACCGCATCAGTAATGGCTCTGTACCGGTCGATGGCTATTGCAGCAAGGTGCAGGATGGAGCAAGTGCAACAGGTGATATCCACACTTAACCAGATGGTGCACACCACCTGACCCATGAGCCAGGTCTCTTTCTGGATGTACATAATACTGAAGGGCATGACCAGCACCGCCACCAGCAGGTCAGTCGCCGCTAACGAGCAGATGAGGTAGTTGGCCGGGTGGTGTAATTTGCGCGTGACTGCGATAGCCGTGATCACAAGGCAGTTAAAGAAAGTAGTCAGGATAGCCAGCGCAGACAGGGTCATTGTAAGCAGGATCTTACTGGGAGGGAGTTTAGTGGTCTCCAGTGAGTCGTTACCACTGCAGTTTGTGGCAAACACCCCTTCAGTGCAATTGGGGAAATCCATTCTGCAAGCAGAATAGACAGGGAGTTATTCATTAGACATAACAGGAGTTTAGGGACATTTTCAATTATTTTCAAAAGACGATGAATCATTACCAGTCGATTCTTTTTTTGGGACTGCTGTGTATATTATTTTGTTCATCATCTTGATATTCCGATTTTGGAATGGATATTTAATCAGTCAGTCAGCATTTTAGCACATTCAAATGATTGAAAGAATGCTGTTATTCTGACATCTTCTTCCAAACAGTCAAAATAATACATACAGTAAAACATGCCGAGGGGAATAAAATGAAAGACTATGGACTTTAAAGACAGCGGCCTTGAAACCGTATATGGTTGTATAAATGCTTTGACATTTATTTCCTTTTCTTTTCTTTTCATTTCAACCTTTCCAAAACTCTAAAAGTACAAATCTAACAATCCCCTCCTACCTGTTCTAGACTCTAACGTGTTGCATCCAGTTGGTTCAGTGTGCAGCAGACCGTCCGCTCGGTTCTGTCCTGCCGGCTGGCTCTGCCATCACATCCCCTCTGTCACTCATCAACACCTGCGAGAGAGAAGGAATAAAAGAGAGCTCTTGGAGACGGCTTCAGAAACAGCCAAGGACGCGTACACCTACCTACACAGCAGATGCAGTGAATGGTTCCTTAGAAACTAATGTTTGCATGTCGGTTCCAATTAATATGAACTTGATTCTTTAGAACAGCTTTCTGAATCATTATTATTGTGAGTATTCATCAATGTGACTACTGCTCTTCAGGTTAGTCTAACACAGCTCATTGGCTTGCTTATTCATGTGAGTATCCTGAGTTTGACTATAACAATTTATGTTGTCTTAGAGTCCTTTCAAATTCAAAAGGAATCAAATTATTTTCTTTGAATTATTGCCATACTGACAAATAAGGCATATATATGTATTATATATATATATATATATATATATATATATATATATAATTAAATCCTTATCCTCAGATGATATTGCAGCTCTCCTTCACTATCCGCATTGCACGGTATCCTGAAGACACGAGTAGGAACTGTTGCTATAGAAACAACAACTAGTACAGTACTTTTACTTTGTGTGGTGATGGAGCAAAGACAGCCAAACTCTGACTCCCAGTTCTCTGCGGAGACTGCTGGATTCCCAGAGTGGGTCCACCAGGGGGTGGGTGGGTGAGCGGTGGGCCAAAGGTACATGAGAAGTGAATGAGATAAGAGATGTCAGTTCTCTTAACCTTAACAAAGTGCCAGCTAAAATAATTATTTATTTCAAAAGGGTTTTTCTATACATATATCTGGTTTACAGTTGGACCATTCTAGATAAACCATGCTTGTACAATATATTATCCTTTTTCAAAAGTTACCAGGTAGCATCAGATGCAGGTACAATTGTGGCATAAGTAAAATATTGAATGTGAAGAAATGTGAAGAGGCATTGCAGATATGACGAGTATTGTTTCTTTATTGTATTCAAGGTGTGGGCACTGCCACCCCATAGCCAGCCTGAGTCACCTTGGTGCTACTTTTTATTGTGTAACAAAAGACAGACTATAACGGACACGAATAACCCTTAGATTATGTTTTTTGTTTAAGTTAAGTTGAATTAGTATTTTTCCTGCACACACAATGTCATTGCTTCTCCAGCTAATCCTTAACAGGCTGCAGGACTAGTTTTGAAAAAAAGAAGCTCTGTTCTGTTAGCAAATGTCTTCGAATCGATTCTCAGGGTTGGTGCAAGAAAATTCCTTTCAGAAGTGCACTTTCACCAAACTCTTTAATAAAGCTCTTTGCTGAGAGTCAGTCACAGTTCATTACGCTAGACTGGCTGCAAAATAGATAAAAAAATGTTCACAGCTTTTCTAAAGCGAATTGCTTGCCTGTGTCAAATTTGTTTCTTTACAACTGTGATTTTAGTCTTTAAAGAAAGTAAATGTGTTTTCTTCTGTGCTATGATGCAATTATACTCTCCTTCAAATTGACCATGAAAGGAATTTGGAAAATAAACGAACAGATTACTTTGTTCAGGTAAATAATACTGCAGAACTGCTGTTACACTCTTTACACACTGATATATAATCTCAGCTGTGTATCTGAAAATAGTTTGTGCACAAACATATATTCATATATACAGTAGGGTATAGTGGGCGTGTATTTCTGAGCATGCATGCATGTGCGATGATTGACAGCATGCGTTTACATTGTGAGCTTGTCATTATGCGCACAAAGAAAATCATCTGCTTTTGTCTCGAAATGTTCAAAAACACAGGCTTTCTGTTCAAGGCCATCTGAAGATAAGCTCCAGTAAGCCAGAGTGAGTCTGCCCTCTGCTTTATTCAGAACAAACCCAATGCCCTTGCATGAATTCAGCCAAACAAGCAACACATTACAGCATAATTCACTGACTGATGGCCACATAGTATTATAATTATAGAGTCATTTCAAATTGGTGTTTCTCAGGAGTTGCTAGCGTACATTATGTTCTCCATTAATTATCTCCATTATAGTGAGGTTGATAAGAGATAAGAACTAGCACACTGTGGTCCTGTTCAGTAACATATAGTTCCGTGATCTGCAATTTGAGCTGATTTATTAAATAACTTTCTTCACATTTACAAATCTTTTAAAGAAAGAGTTATTCATGATGTAGCCGTGATACTAAGCTGCACACATATAATATGATGACGCTTCTGCAGTCTGCACGTCGTAGATTCAGGTTGTGCAGATAACAAGGAGGCTGACAAAAGCAGAAGCATGTTGAAAATGTTCCCACCACAGTCAGAGATGGAGATATCAAGATTAGTTTAATCCATTCTCAACCTTCCTCTCCCTCCCACCTCAAACGCATATATAAGCACCCTGAAGAGATCCCGTAAGCAAACACGGATACAAACCCACTGTATGCTCACGCACGAATAGAAACACCATCTTCACTCTAATTGCAAAAGGTTTGCAGCCACCAAAACAAATGTCAAACCTGTGACATTGAGCAGGGAAGCTGCATCCAACACGTGGAATACAATCTCTGGACCTCCAGCAGTTTGGACCGGGAAGGACATCAAGCTGCCAAGTGTTGGGAAGGAAAGTTGTGAACAGCTGACTGACAGAGCTCTGGAAATATGGAAATAGATGACTAACTAGCATCCATTCATTTGTTCGTCTGTCTCGTCTTTTTTTTCCTTCTGCTGTATCTATTTATTTTGGTGGTTGAGGTAAATTACAAAGTTGGTGAGGAAATCCCTCTGAGATTAGATACAATTTGGGTTTTCTTTTAAAAATGTAAGTGGAATGAAATGTCATACATACATCATTGAAAATGAAGATCAAAGAAGTGACCAATATTTGGGACTATAATGACAAGTGACTAAAAGACTGCTTATTGTGCACAGAAGGGTCGATGTCATTCATTCCAATTAACCTGAATGGGTCAAACTGCTGCCATGTCCACTTTGCAGCATGTGGTCCCTGTTCTCATTCATTGAACTGTGTTCTCGTTTTAGGCCTGAGTGGATCCCCCCATGCACGTCACAGCTGGTGTGTCACTGTACAGGCGGAAAGCTCCATGCTGAGAGATAGTTGAATTGAATGGGACTGGTTTAAGTGCTCACCAGATTCAATGGGGACCGAGATGGTGATTTAAAAACGTGTTGTATCATGCTAAACTAAATGTATGATGATATGTACGATGCATATGTGAATGTTGTCATATACCTATTTACCCTTGCTTTTATTGATATCTCTAATGATATAGTTTTAAGACACATTAATGCATCAAATAAAATCCTATCAAATAAAATCCTATCAAATAAAATCCTATCAAATAAAATCCTATCAGATAAAATCCTATCAAATAAAATCCTATCATTTTGTGTATTTTATATGCAAAGATTCCTAAAATCAGAAGTATCATAAGTCTATGTGCACCCGAGGTTTTTAGATACATATTGGACCATGATTGGCCAAACTAGGTGATACAATCCTACATTTATACATTTATACATCTTCTCATGTCAAAGTCTGCACATACATCATTCTGAACAGTGAAATATCAAAATAAGGGAACAATAGGAAAAACATATTTTTGAGAGAGAGAAATGATCTATTGTTTTTTGTTGTCTAACATCTGTTCAGACATAAATTACATAAATGGAAGCTCCCAACAATTGAATGTGCTTGAACTTCACTATTGTGTTAACGCCACATATTGAACAAAGCAGCCATTACAAACACCATGGATGAATGACACGCCTGCACTATGCATCTGGGAAGTTGATGACGTATAATACAGTTTATGTACAGTCACGTCTCAGTGCTCTGCTGCTGTCAGATCATGTGTGTTTATGTATGGAGGGAAATTACATTCATGGAAGAGCTTTAATGCTTGAATGTGGAGAGATAATTCATAATTAATTTTTATTGTGAGCTTATGTCACATGAATTTCTCCTTTCAAATTGAAACCCTGTCAAAGCAACTTCCATGTTGACACAAAGCATGATGGCAGAATTGAGCCTTGTCTTTTACGCCTCATTCAATACGCTACTCAGTGCCATCAACGCAATGAGCACTCAAAAGGCTTGTATCACGCTGCAATGCTTACTGAGATTGATGTTTTTAATTGAGTAATAAGGACAGGAGTCTCTTTAAATCGTTATAGTAATACCTTTACAAAGTAACTTCCCCAACAGCACAGCTTATCATTTTAGTGAAATCACTGAAGGCACACAGACCTTTAGCATGGAGGCCCGCAGCAATTAGATATTGTGAAAAGAACATTCCGATGAGGTATTCTCTCTAATTATAGGAATACATAATCCAATAAAGCCTTTTTATAGTGAGCAGTGAAGAGACATTCTACAACCAATACACCTCTATGGATCCACAATTTTAAAAAAAGATTTAGTTTGACAAGCAATATGTGCACAAACCAGACTGTGTATTGAGTTTAAAATCAATGGCTGATTGTTACTGGTGTCCATCATCAACTGCGTATTTTCAGTGGATTCCCTTTCAGCCGATTGAGTCTCTCTGAAGACAGCATGGCTGGTGGTATGTTTGATCTGCGTCCGTTAATTGGGAAGCACCATGAAACCATTTATCTTGATTAAAGCCCCTGAAGTATTTTTTTTACATGTTTTACTTTGTATCAAATATATACTGTATATTGGTCAAGTATTACGGACTCTATTTTGCTGAATTTCTACATTGCAGCATTGCAGTGGGGTGGAGTTATTGCAACGTTACATGGAAGTTACTTTCCTCTCTACATCACTTGACATCTTGAAAACCCAACTGGTCATTCCCACCATCAATCAACTCTCTGTGACCTCATCCAGGAAGCCAGGCCGCTGTGTGTCATCACGGCCTCCTCGTAGAGACTTCTGCTGCCATCCACCTATGATGGATACCTGTTGATGGGCCTATTTCAAAGTGGTTGTGATTGTGCCAATTAAATATTGTAGACTGTCAATGGTTAGACCTTTGCATGAAAGGAAAATATACTCAAAGGAAATTTCAATGAAATCAGAATAAACTCCAATACAACAATGACATATATAAATGAACACATATTGTTAGATACTAATAATGGGAATTTAAATGAATTGTAAAGTCATTTTGATGTATGGGCTTATTTATAATCACTTTACTATACTCATACACAAAGCATGGAGTATGATGTGCTATATATTTAATTGCACTCCAACGAGGAGTGTTTACTTGTGTCAGCAATTACTGTGAGCATCCTATGTTGAAACATAAATAGCACTAGAAGGTATGCAGCTTGGAGTGAACCCAGAAGAGTGTGCTATGGATATTTGCATTCATCACATTATGAAAAGTATGATGATTTCTCTGAAAACTTCCTTTCCTATCCTATAAGGTGAGTCTTTACACAGTTTATGACATAGCCATGTCCCCAAAGGACACAAATCTGAATCAAATATGGTAAATCTGATGGGGATTATATACTATAATAATAAATAAAAAAATTCTAGAAATAATAATATAATTTGTCATCTTATTATCAACAGCTTTTAAATAGTATAGCTTTTGGAGAAGCATTATGGAATATCAATATACTAAACGTGTCTGAAACCGAAGTCTATTCTATTTACTTCAAAGTAATCTGTCAAAAAGGTTTGGATCTCTCACCAGATAAGGGATAAGTGACATGATATTTTTTGTATTTATTGTAGTTATAGTTTGGCAATTTGTGGCTTAATCCCCCAATATTAGAGCTGTTAGGGTCACTTGTGATACTTAAGTGGAAAGCTATGATCTTAATTATTTGAAATTCCCCTGGAGAAGAAGCAGAAATAGAAAACTGAATTGTTTGCCTCTCCTAATTGCATGGCCTCTTCACACTGAGAATCATCGATGCAAGAACAACACTAAGCCACATATACAGTACGTGATGAAGTTCGTTGGGCTAATTTGTTTGCAAAATATGCCACTAGCTCCTAATAAACACTGATGTTCACCAGCTAGCTGCCAAATGTTTCTGTCTGTGGTTGAGGACTGGGCTTATCTCTCTTTATTTGAAAAAAGTTCATATTTGTGTTGCTATATTACACTGTGACCCTAAAATGATCAAATCATTTTCCATAAAATCAATAGTACAATTATAACAGATTAAATAGAAACAACCAAAATTAACAAGAAAACACCCAGAAAAACATAACTTACTTTTTTATTATGCTTGTAAATTTACGAACAGATACAATTGCGTTACGTTTTAATGTTTGTTGTAAAATGTAAGATGCAAGTGTGTGCAGCTTAAACGCTAACAGCAGTTAAGAGCTTTATAAATAAGTAGAGATACCGAGCTAACCTTTTCATGCCAGTTGCAATAGTCGTAATATAAGTCACCGGTGTTAAGTCCGTGTTAATAAATATACTCATTAAAGCAGATAGTTAATAAATCAAAATGTTAATATTAACCTTTTATTTGTTGTTTGTAAAGCAAATATTCTGTCAGTCACATGAATATGTATGTTAATTCAATCATGTGTAAGGATTTTTAAAGATGTGTCACAAGATGTGCACATGCTAAGCATTTTGCTTCATTTAAACGTGCTATGCTTTATGTGAAAATAATTAATTTCAATACTGAGATAATCAGTGCACTTCCTCCATAGTTCCTCAAACCAGCAGGGACTCATATTGTGTGCCAATATTCACTTATTATAAGAGCTTTCTTCTAATGAGGGCATCTCAGTGTAAAACAACTGAGTGGAGGCAATTAGGCAAATGGTAAAACTGATTGGAGTTACATGCAAAAAGGAAGCATAATTCATGCGGAAATAAAATTGAAATGTCTTGTAATGCCGTGTCCTCTTTTATCTCACGACTGCCACGTTTCATAGCAACATCAAACACCATCCAGACGAAAAGATGGGGACTGGGACTTTGCTTCTTTGATTAAAAAGATTGCTGTTCAGCAGCAAAGTAGGATGTCTGAGAAGCAAGGTTGTCCTTCGAATGCTTAAACTGCATTACATCAAATATTTGACTTTGTTGTATTAATATGGAAGGTGTTCCCTGTACTGCGTCAGTTTGCTCGTAAACAGACCCATACATTTGTTTTTAGTAAGTCTCCTTACAGTTCTTTGGTGCAGATCAAGGTTATACAGTTTTGGCAGACTCTCATTCTGGTAATAAATGTTTCAATTAGAGTGATGTTAGGAAATGTACTAATGCAGGTAGAGATGATAAAAACAAGCAGCTTCTTGGCAATCTGTATGTGATTGTTCAAGGTGGATATGAGTTGGAAGGAGAACCCGGTGTGCTGGTATTTTCGGTATATAACATGTATTAGTAATATGTTAATACAGTATACAAACTTCTGAAAAGGTAAACGACGTGACTGCATGTTCTGCTGATGTGCTGCTGACTCGAGCTGTGTGCGCTCCATTGTTGGAAACGGACGTGTGATTAAAACCTGCAAGGTGAGAGGAAGCGCTTAGAGTGCAGCAGCATGCAGCTTTACAATTTACATTTTCTTGAGTAACATAGCTGCAGGGGTTGAATATATTAGAAATTACCAATTGAATTATGTTATCAAGTGGTGAGATGAAGGGCTTTCAAAATGAATGTTTTTCAGCGGGTCTATTAGCCTTTACTAAGCTCACCACTTGCAGCTGATAATATACTCGGGAAATGCTGTGAACGTGAATGAAAAGCAGAGGGACGCATTCATTACGCTACATTGCACACATGCAGATTCATGATGTACATATGTGTCTATAACTCTTGAAAACTAGCAGTGAGTATTGACAACAGACTGCAGTTTTCAAGCAACATACTTTTTAAAAATGCAATTAAAACTTTTTTTTATTGCTAAAAAGTTGAAATATTGTCTCAGATAACTGCATAAGTAATAGGCGTTTAACAGTAAACCACATGATAACAGAGTTGTATGAGTCATGCAAAGCTTGTTATATTGTATTTCCCTTTCATTTGTTTTCCTCACTCTGTTGTTTATATAGATAACATGTTAGTGAAAGTTGCTCTTGGGCTTCAATATTTGAGACCTTGCTGAAATGAGAACATGGAAAGTGTGAAACAAAACTATACTCTACATTCCTAATAAAACCCCAAAACAGATCCATCTAACATGATTGTGGCAGTGATATTAGATTAGTCTGATTGTAAAAAAGTGAAACATGAAGTCAGTTATTGAAAGATTATTTTGCACCTTTTGTGATGAGAAATGAAATGAATCATTAAATGATGTCAGGCAGCAAGCACACAAAACGTCATACACTAACTTTAAACTATATATATATATATATATATATATATATATATATATATATATAAAAAGTATTATCCTCAGACATGATATATATCCTCAGACATATATATATAAACTAATAACAGTTTGGTTAAGTCAGTGGATACACTATTATTAGATCTGGGAAGCATTTAAGCATATATATATGTATATATATATACATATATATATATATACATATATATATGTATACTAATAATAGTGTATCCACTGACTTAACCAAACTGTTATTAGTTTACCATAATCTCGATCAAGAAGTGGCAGCAGCACCTTGGAATTTCTGTTGGTGACATTTGGGTTTGAGTAGATTTATTAACTCATACCTCCTGGAACAACATCAAAGGATTTGATCGGCAGCCAGACATGACTTCTGAGGATGTTCTGCACAAGTGTGAGTCATTTAGAGTGTTGATTCATTTTAAATAATTAAAATGATTAACTATAGCATCATATTATGATTTTTGTTGATACTTGTCTAGTAAATCATTTACAATAGAACGAGAGTGGTGTGGTTACATCGTAAGACAGTTAATTAAGACAGTTAACACAATCACATAAACACCAGTCGTACACACATTATTCTAACTGCAATTACATCCCTCTCACACACAATGTTTTGAAAGTATCTGGAATCAGTCATTGAATGTTTATGTAACTCTGTAATGATTCCTTCTGTACACATGGAGAGGGACCCTCCTCTGTTTCTCTCCTAAAGGGTTCTTCCCCTTTTCCCCATGAAAGGTTTTTTCCTGATCCAAACATATTGTAAAGCCCTCTGAGGAAAATTTGTAATTTGTGATATTGGGCTATACAAAATAAACTGAATTCAACTCAATTGAAAGTCATCGTGGGATGAATAATGTGCAGGGGCTGCATTTGTTTTTTAAGCGCTCGTACACGTTCAAATTCATGCACTAAAACTGGGAGCATCGCTTTTTCCACCTGAGATCAAGTACTGCCCATCTGTAACGTATTCAGAATGAATTCAATGCGTTTACCCTCCATGATCGATGACGAACTGGTAAATTGATAACCTGAGTGCCAGACCCCAGCTGAAACTAATCTGAAATGGGACCACCAAGTCGTTCATAACCCAAACTGCAGAGAGCCACTGGGAAATGTTCATTCCAGCCTGTTGGCCCATATGTGCTCTCTAGATCCCAAATTCACCAAGCAATACCAAAATATATTAACTTATCGTTGGCTTATCCCACCGATTCAGACTATAAACATCCAATGTGTTGTGGTTTTGCTCAAAGATCAGCACAAACACAAAAGTAATCAAAGTCACACACAGAAAAAGGAATCTAACTTTTCATCAGACAGCGCACATCCGCTATGATCTGAGGGAGGAAATGAGCACATGCAGAGTTGTGTTTAATAATGAATACAAAGAGGTGGGATTTCAACCAACATCTTTCACATATGTCAAGTTTGTGATAATCCAAATACTGTGAGATGAGTTCTTAGTGTGGATCTTATTTTAAAACTATATTACTTAAATGGGTGTGAAGGAAAAACAATAGATTTACAGTCTATAAATTCAGTAATTGCCATAGCAGCTTTCAGGATGGTGATGCTGGTTGGTCACTATGTACGTCCTTCAACTGCCACAGGAAGATGCATCTACAAGACACTTTTCGCTTTTTATTTAGTTTGTTTGGTGATACATTTTTCATAAATATATCCCAAAATGACAGTCTGCAATTGCAATACATAAATATGGAAGATATACACTTCACTGTTTGTACCTGCCAGCATCTTTGACATGTTGTTAATCACTGGGTGTTACATTGGAAATCAATGGATTAAGACATGAGCCTAGGCTGTGAAAACAATACACAAACAATCATGATAATCTGTATCTGCACAGGGTGGATCAGATCCCCTTACAAAAAAGCAAACATAACGATAGCCAACCATCGGACATGTTCTCGTTCCACAACAAAAGTAAATATCTGGGGTGACTTTCAACAAGCACCTTAACCCTCGTTGAGCCGGAAACGAGGAGCCAACTTTGAATATTTGGTTTACAAACCGCAACTGACAAATCCATACTCATTCTACCTTTACATGATTTGTTAAATACTATTTCAAGGATGAATAGCCATGTCTTGTAAGAGAAAAATCCCAAAGATACATTCAAGTGAGCTCCCAACAAGAAATACAGCATCAGTGATTTCAACAAGTACTAGCAAGTCTATCAATAAGAAGTGGTCCTAAACTGAATAAGAAAGTATAGAAGGGATGGATGGATGGATATGAATAACCCAATGATCTTCCCTCTGTTCCACCCCCAACACACATACAGTATCTCTAGCCCCACCAGTGGTAAGTCAGTAAGACAAACAGCATGTTGCCCATTTCATCCAACATTAGTGTGCTGCGAAACTGAATGGATTGCTACTGGGCCTTTAAGACTTTTAGTGTTGTTCCATTAGGAGTCATTTTGCTTTTACAGCCCACGGGGAGAGGCCATCTCTCAGACAAGAGCCACTCTATTAGATGTAGCCTCTCCAGGTCTGTCCAAGTGAGGTGGTTGTTCACCTTTGCAAAGTCAGTTACTGTATAATCCCAAAATGTATAACAGCAGGCAAAAAGGTGCTGTCTCCATCTGTCTCTCATTCTGTTGTGTACGTGCTTCCTCACGAACACACAGTTACACAAACAAGAATCCCGATGATGTTGTCGGTTTGTTCGCTCTGTCTCGGGTTCGAAGACAAAAATCTTCGATCATCTACGAAGAGAGCTGTCGAGCATTAGCACACTGCTGGCAACTTACTTGCATGAGAACCATTAATTTGAAATCTCATTTGTCATGGATTGGTGCCAAATAATTAAACATTGATTCCTGAAGGCTTGGGCATTTAAAGGTAGCTGAGAAGCATTTTGGCAGTGACTTTCATAATCGGCAGTGCTAGCATTAGGGAAAAAGAGAGCTCTATTTTCATCGTGTGACATGGATACAGACAGAGTTTAAATTGCGGCTCTCACCTCTGTGATATGACAGTGGAAAAGCTGTGCATTAGATATCTCCTCTGTGCTTTGTTGCCAGGTAAACACAGACACCAAGCGCTTACTTTAAAGCTCCACAAGCCAGGACCAAGAAGCATGTCCATGTCTCATCAATCTAATTTAGGTGACAGGACCATCAGTGCATTTCAGCCACACTAACACCTAACACAATGCGTTTGTCCTGATTAAATTATGTTATGAGGTAAAGACAGCTCTGTCACAGGAAAGAACACATTTTAATGTAAGAGTGAACGCCAGCAAGCAAACAATCATCCAGTCAAAATACCTAACACCCTCTACTTGAGCTTGGTTGCATTCTTTGATTTAATATAAAAAGCCAACAGCAGTATAAAAACAGAAACTGTGGGCCTAATTAAAAATATGGAGTCTAATAGGTTGTCCAAATATTCTAGCAGCCATTCATTTAAAGTACAGATATTATAAAGCTTTTAGGGTTCTTATAGATCAATTAACTTCCAGTCCAGCACTCAGATCCACCAGGCTATAAACACCAGGAAATGTACCAGAGTGCATCACAAATAAAGCAGAAGAGAAACACTTGATTATTGTAATTAAAGCATCTTTCTCCTCTACACTTTGCCAGTTGGCTGTAGGAGGTTATACTAGTCAAAGTTTGTGAACTATTCATAGTACACCCAGTTAACAGGAGCTTCAGTATAGGCATAGGGCTGTTGTTGTTGTTGTTGTTGTTGTTGTTGTTGTTGTCTCTCTCTTGTCACCTGAGCGTCTATTGAGAAAATAATAACCTCTAAAATTTGCATTTTTCATTTCTCTATTTTGGTTCAATCATGAGCAAATTATGATATCATATTCTATTCATACAGTTCTGAGAAACCTTTGTCTTTTCTCACCTGCAGGACTGCAATGCACTCTGGGAGATCCAACATGAGTTTGGTTTCCACTGTTACAAGCTTACTTTTTTATTTGCTGTTGCTGAACTGTTTCATTCTCCTCGTGTTTCTTTTCCTTTTTGTTGTTATTGTGTCTCCTTGCTTTCCCCTAATCTTTATAATGAATATGTAGAATTCTATTATTATCATTGGCCTTATCAGGAGACAGTATTTTCATTCCAAGATAACTCCCCCACTGTAATTAGGTATAATAAGTAAACGTGTCTCCTTGGCCCAAAGGGGCATTGTGTGCCGTCTTCAATATTTAAAGTCATTAAATGAAAGGGTGCTGCTGGCTTAGATGTAGATACATTTGTTGTTTAGACATGCGAGGACCGGCCCAGTATCCTGGAGTTATGTCCATCATTATATCCAATATCACTGTGCAATACAGGATGGTGCTTCCTTTCTGTTGTGAGGTGTAACTGTTTCCATGGTGCAGGGGTGTGGGGCATTATTAAAAAAACAGTTGGCATCCCGTCACAGACCTGCAATTCTTTCTGTCTGTCCTGACAACATACGTAGAAAAGCCTGCAAGTCACTTACTCCTGTGATCCACTCTCTGTGTTTTCATCACACCAACCCAGTACGACTGCATCTTGCAAGAACGCTGCAACACACACACACCCTTGCAAGACCTATGGAACAAACCATGCTTCTTAATCAAACGTCTCATAGTGTTGTGGGTTTGATCTCATTGTCGGTCCAGGAGTGCCCCCCCCCCCCCCCCCCCCAAGCAAGGACAAGTTCTATGTTTGCTTTCTTTAAAGAAAAGTAAAAGTTGAGCAGATCGAGTATACTGGACATACACAAACAAACATTCTGCCATTGCACTGGAGAAATCCTGGCAATAGCCAATCTATATAAATTAGTCTATACAACAGATATAACCGATGTTCTCATTTCTCCCCTCTGAATATCGTGCACAGCAGCCTAATCAAGAAAAATGACGATCAGGTTGAACACGTTGATACATTTCCCAAAATTATACACATGCATCGATTCATATTATTAAAGTCTGGGATCATGCAGCCCTGACTTTATGAAATTACATGCATTCAAATAGTTATGCTCAGCACAAAGGTGGAGGCAAAGTGGGTGCCCTGTTTAGGTTCCTAAATGAGACAACGTTTAGGAATGCAATATTAAAAAGCCAAAGATGACGACTGCATATGCATGCCATATCAATTACACC
Source organism: Liparis tanakae (assembly GCA_036178185.1). Lineage (NCBI taxonomy): Eukaryota > Metazoa > Chordata > Actinopteri > Perciformes > Liparidae > Liparis > Liparis tanakae. The sequence goes on from CM070107.1 coordinate 17,403,995, forward strand.
TGAGTGCAAATATCACATGAAGCACATGTCTAGAAAACTACTTCCCAATTTCGGTCCATGAAATGAGAAACTGAATGACATCCTGTCTAGCGCTACATGTGCAACCTGCAAAATATGAACGTACCCAGCTTGCGTTGCAGAGATTAAATGGCTGAAGGAACCAGGCAGTGGGCGAACAACATTACATTCCCTGTTAATGTCCATTCACAGCTCCGCGACGTTCGCGCCGACACCCGTCTAATGTGGCGACTGAGAGGAGCGCGCGCAGACGGGAGCGCGCCGCTTGGCCACAGCCAGATCTCAGGGAGGTGCGTCGGTGAGGAGGAGGAGGTGGGAAGACAAGATAAGAGTAATAACAGCCCTCCGGCAACAAAGGCTAATAAGGAGACAAACGTTTTCCCGAAGAAGTCAAAATGTTGAATCTTACTTACAACAACATCTCACAGCGCTTCATTGAGACTGTTCTGTTCTAATGGAGCCCAATGGGATCCAGGGAGGTGGACATTATGTCAATAAAGAGGATTTTAAGTACAGTTTAGTACGTGTATTCACGCACACATATTAGTATGATTTTGTATCAAACTTGTAAAAATAATTGTTTGAAAACACACCTTTTTCCGAATTGTATCATTTAATTCGTGCAAACTATTCAATTCAATTAACTAATGCCTCTTTGTTAAAAATATACGTGAGTAGTTTCAGTCTTTCTGTTTTGTATATTTTATAGAATAATATTGTATTATATTGCAATGATTGACTGAATAAACTACCCAACAACAACAACAAGTGTTTACAATTCTCAGTCATGAGTGTACGCTTTTCTATAAGTTGTAAGCATACAGTGTCTTTTTATGAGGGTTATTAATAGTATAATTCAAGCCATTTCTCCTAAATGTGTTACCACAGAAAAGGGAATTACACTCTCCAAACCTCGACCAAGTATTCAGGTGGAATTTAGGTTGGTTTCATTTTTGTGTTGAACATAAAAGAGTGTATGAAATGCCCTATCTGAGAGGCTGTGTGCATTTATAGCAGAAGTACACAATGTCCTGTGCACCTTGCTCACTTTAACAAGTTAGTTCACAGTATTACAGCAACACATTCCCTTATTTCACAGAGAGAGAGGGAGAGTGTGAAATCTGTGCAGGTTTCATGCAGAGGCAAGGGAAAGGTTGATTAAAGAGTTGAGACAAGTATAAAAGCACCAAAAATGCTTCAATGTAAAAAGAGCCGATTGATGCAATTTGGCTTGAATTAGGGGTTTGGATGATGGTCGTAATTAGGGATTGGTTATAAAATGTGCTGGCTTTATTTTTTGAGAAGGAGGTGTTGAGTTGCATTTTCAATCAATCGCTCGGCTCATCTTCCTCTCACGGTGCGCAGCTCTCTGCTGTTTATTTAGCCGTGTATTATATAAATCTGCAGTCAGTTTTTTAGATGTAAGAAATCCCTGATTGATGTCCAAATCCCCTTGACTGACTGCTATACATGGTTTTAGCGGGCTGTGGAGATATAAAATATGGAAAGTTGGGTCTGATTTGCATTTAGAGTTAACAATAGAGGGATGCAAAACTAATCCAGCACACAATAACAGAGTCATAGTGAGTTAAAGAGATGGAAAACCTTTGTTTATCCTCAGTGAAATTCATTATTTACTTGACATTCTTTGAAACGTGAAATGGGAACCTTAATGGGAAATTTGTACTCAACTTGGGAGAATTTGTTGTGTCAAATCTGTTTAAAAATTAAACATCCTAAGGCTGAAAAATTAAATAAATTGTATATTAAACCCACACGTTCTGCGCTGCAGTCACATATCTTGGCTAGAGTGATGAAGCAGAATGAGGACTGCTGCCCACAATAACACTTCAGTGAAGCTCTTTGTCACGAAGAACAACATATTGGTTGCCAAATGATAAAAGAAAATCTTAATTTAATTAAGTCATATCACATATGTGATAAGAGGTGATTCTTGGACGAATGTTAAATTTTTTGACAGATATTCCTCATATGAATCTGTAAAGTGTGGAATACAATTGAGACAAAGTTAGAGAAGTCCAAAAGTCGACGTCATGACAAGGTCTGTCCCTCCAAAAAAATGCCTGTAGCAACTCCAAACATAACAGCAGTACACCAGCTTCCATCAACAACAAAAATCATGGAGTCTTCCTTCCTAAAATAAATCTTCAGTTGCTCTTGGGCTCCTCATCTGTAGTGGGCGGGAAGAGCCCTTATGTCCCGGAGAGGATTGTGCTTGACTAACTCTGGGAAGTCACAACACAAGCATGAGTGAAATGTCCTTTTTTGAGATGTAATATTGACAGTAACACATAAAGTTAATTATATCAACTATTGTTATAATAAGATCACAGACAATGGAACCCAAATGACCCTGTGGGAATAGTGTGAGATGTACCTAATTGGTTTCCTTCTTCTTTTATGTCGAAGCTAATACTTTGTTCTATCCCTCAAAATACATATAATAGTAAATAAATATAAGGTGTAATAATGACACTCCATTGTGTGTGAAATACATATGTTAGTATATAAAAAACGCATTATCCGTAAACACATACAAATTAAATAATCTTCTCATATGTGGTACTATGTTCATGAAGCACAGAGAAGATTACAAGTCGACTGAAGTATTTTTAACCATTAAGATAATAGCAATTCATAATAAGATATGATAATAATAGATATAATAGGAACATTGTTTTCCTATAAAAACAACCTTTATTATGACAATTAAAGGTAGAGAAATTGAACGAAGCGTTTAAATGTACTGATTTGTGTGAAGTTAGACACAATTCCCTCTCCAGTATATGAACTGACAAACACACATATGCCTCTGTAGGAAAAAGACAGTATGAAAGATGTATGCACCGTCAGCATCTCTGGATCCAACTTCTCCACAAAGAGGTCTCTCCCTGCTGGTTGATACGACTCCAAGAAATAAGACGGTAAATCCAGCTGTTTAATAAATGTCTTAATAACTAATAAAATGCAAACAAAATAAATATAACAAAATGTGAGTTACAATGCCGCTAGCTTGTGTCTGCAGTGTCTCCTCTGAGTTCTCCGACATCGTCATAAGTAAACATTAATATCACGCTTCATGAGCTCGTGAAATGGAAGGAGAGACATTTCGGACAGTTAGTGCTGGAGAGGGGTTTGAACTCCCAGTCACTTTGGAGAGAGACCATGATCCATCATATATATATATATATATATATATATATATATATATATATATATATATATAGAGAGAGAGAGAGAGAGAGAGAGAGAGAGAGAGAGAGATCGTCTTCATGACAAGTCTTACTCATTTTCCTGTCACCTTAAAAACTCTGGTCTCGTCCTTCACCGCCGGGTACCAAGAGTCTTCCCCTAATATCTCCGTTGTAGCTGTATTACTTATTAACTGTCATTAGCCTATTTCAGTATTCATGTGTTTCCTTCAACTCTTGTGATGTGGTAGAAAGCAGAGGTTACGAGGCTTCCAATTATGTAAAGCTTGATTGACTGCTTGTCTATTCCTACTCCTCTATGCCATCACGCAAGTTATGTAACAAGACACTCCAGGTTTTCTGAAAGACTATAGCGTGGTGTCTGCTGTTCCTTTAAGATAGAATTTAGATGGCTCAGAATAACGAGGGGGGGGTACATCAGTGTGGCCTTCTCACTGCGAATCTGATGTTTTATTCAGTGCTGTTTTTGTGACCGCACAATGGGTTTGTCTGGTTGCAAATATATAAAAGGAAGGGAATTGTCTCCAAATTAAAATCTATTTATCGTAATATTAATTATAAGTGGTTATTACTGTAAGCTGGAATCACAAAATACCTGCTTTTCAAGAGATAAGAAAAATCCCCAATGCCAAGCCCTCTCATCTGTGAGTGAAACACATCCGTAACTACTCAACAGGCATTGTGACGACAGGGTAGAGAGAGTGTGATGAGTGTCAATGCTCTTATACAGTATATTCAGTCTCTATTCCTTAATGTGCTAAATTATACGATCCTGGAACTGATGCAATACTGACCCTTACTCACAGGACTCGCATATCTTTGGACAACGGGACAACGAGCTTGCAAAGAGAGCAGCATGTTGTGTTCAGGGACAGTGAACTTGTCCCTGTGAGTTATTACCACTAATTCACAATGTCAGACTTCTCACAGATGCTGAGAAACGCTGAGCGCACAAGGTGAAGACGCTCTGTACTTGTTTGATATCACTCTCATCAAAGCGTTGATTTATCTTTCACTCCTCTGGGTTTGTAGGTATGTGATGCAGTGGGAGTCGGGTGGATGCATCATATCAGGTCAGAAGAAGATCCTTTAGTTGTGATGACACCCCTGCAGAGATATCGGCCTCTCGTGTGTCACAACACAGCCTTGGTGGAGATTAGGGCATATTTTAATTATCAGTGAGTGTGCCAGTGTGCCTCGTGTCTGATTTAAAAAGAAAGAAAAGCCGGAGGGACACCCATTCTCTGAAGTTAGAGTTGTTTCAATTATTCCTGTTCATAGTCACACTCTTAAACTCCCACTGTGTGACTTCAATGGTTTCGACTGCCGTTCCTCAAGAGCAATACATTGGAGCTCTGTGGATGAAAGATCACTTGGTAAAGAAAAGCAAAGAGATATCATTGTTTTAATAACTGTGGCCCATTATTCCCACAAGAAAATCAGCTATTTCCCCACCTACACAATTACAAATCAAGAGCAAAAAATCATTTCAACCAAATGTTCCATCCAAAGAGTGGGAGCAGGAGTGAAGGACAACCACGGGTCACACTTGAGAGTACTGCGTTCTCCATTGTCAGCTATTAGTCATGAGGGGAGAGTAACTAGTTCTCACTCACCACTCGTCAGATACCGATGCCTGTTCAGCGCTCGGCGCCCGATACCGATCATGCAGGAACCAAAGTAAACTCATCTATGTCAGTATGGGACGGTCAGAGCAGCTGGTGTGTTATAACTCAGTAATGATTCCTTGTGTACACATGGCATCTCTTACACCTGTCCATCCTGGAGAGAGATCCTCCTCTGTTTCTCTCCTTTCTTTGTTCTTCCTGATCCGATGTGAGGTCCTGGGACCGGGATGTCGTATGTGTACGGACTGTAAAACCATTTGAGGGCAAATTTGTAATTTTTTATATTGGACTATAAAAAAAAAGTGAGAAAGAGTGAGAAATTGTGACAGGACTTTCAAACTAGTCATCAGTGTCTATTAGCCAAGTGAGTTGTGTATGAGGTTGACCTCAACCTTTTCCTAACCCTAACTAATTACTTTTGTTTCAGCGTTTATGACACGAAGACTGAGTGACAAGAGATGCAATGCTCTGTGCTTTTATCTTTCTTTTGTTGAAGCTTTTAATGGAGAACGACCCGGACCGTACACTGAAAAGCACAAAGTACGAAAAAGAAGTCATCATATTTATTTGATGAATTGGCATGGATTCAGTAGAGGCAGAGCCACACACCAAAACAAAAATCAAAATGTTGTCGATAGTAATAACTTGTTTTGACCACTGTTGAAATTTCTTTTAATTGAATTGACACATTTTATTGTAACGCTTACTATTTGCTACATGAAGCTCTAATATAAAATATTGAAACAAGAATGTTTTCGTTCTAACAGCCTTTATTTTCAGGAACACCTGACACAACACCACCTCAAACTCCAACTCCAACAAATTACCAACAAGCTGAATCACCGCCCGCTCAGTCTGAACACAAATTGAGCATTAAATACTTTATAGTGCAGCGTAATTGCATTTCGATCACATTATATCTTACGGTGCAGCTTCTCGACAGTATTGTAGCTGGATGAAGAAATAGTAGAAATCAGCCTCTCGTGTTCAGACTTGTAATTATAGTTGCTCAGTTGTCAGTCATAGATGTGAGAGCACGGATGTTCTTATTGCTGAATAATGAACAGTAAAGTAATCATTAAATGCCCACATTGTAAATCATTGTGCCGTAATTCCTTCAAACATTGAAGTAAGACCAAGAGCATGCAGTCTGTACAGTGGGGCATGACGTATGACACAATATCAGATTATCACAACACAACTACAAGTAATATCAATATGATGGCAATAGTTATATCAATTAAATTATTATATTTTTTTAACAGGCATTTTTACTCCTTTTTGGCAAATGAATAGCACCCCAAATACAAGTGTAAAGAGTTGGAGTGAAACTGATGTCATAGAAGCACTGGGTGGTGTTATACAAACATTATCATAATTATATTGAATATTGGGGTTACCCCTCATGCTAATGTTAAGCTGGTATAATTGTTGCCATGTTCACCCACTTAGTTTAGGCTGTAGTCATACTAATGTGCTAAATACAAAGCGCAGCTGAGGCTGTATGTGATGTAATCAGTTCAGGAGTTAAGGAGTTATTTAATCGTTGTGTTATCAAGGTTAACCCTGAAAGGAACTTAACTGCCGGGTCCAAATGCCATGTCAATGTATCCAATTGGTGTTGTTTGAGACTCTTTTTACATAACACTGTGCTGTGAAAAGCTCCACGCTGAGCCAACATCACACTGTCGGGGGAAGGTAAGAAACACAGTTTTGAGCATTTTGTTCATGCCAAAAATCACTTTAACATTTATCACACATGTAAAGACGTCCAGTCTTGCTCTGAACAGATAGTGTGCATGCAGTTCCTTAAGTGCAGCCTAACTACGTCAAATATCCTGTAAATCACAGTTTTCATTATGTTTTCACGAACTCCTAACTGTGTGGGAGGCTTTGATGAAGCCTGTGTCACTCTGCCTTATGCTTCTGCACAACCCATGTAAGTGTCTGCCTTCATTAGTCAGGCTTTCACTGGCATGTTAAGTGTCCTTTGATGGTCCAAAAGCTGTTTCATGCATCCTTGTGTTTCATGGATTTTGTGAATAGAACTAGTCAATACACAAACATCACCCCAAGAATGGACGTGTGTATCAGGCCTCTAAAGGCACTTATCAGCCAGACCCTAAAGGTCCATGCCAGTCGAACATTAGCACAGATTGCAGTGGCTCTGGCTTCCGCTCAGTGCTCCCTCAGTCAAACAACGCAAAGGCAGCGACGGAAAGTGCCATATCTGACTGTGTGTTCACAAATAGGATAATAGAGTCTGCCGCCACCACACAACAAGACCGCACACATGTGCAAACCTGTGCGCGCACACAAACACGTGAGCACAAAAGGCGTACACAACCAAAAATACGCCATCCAGTTCAGTTGAGAGGAGATGAGTCACTCTCACATGCGTGATAAAAGCAGAGGCAAATACAGATAATGCCGGGCTGATCCGATGAACGGCAGGGATACGCTCACACACTCGCTGAATGGAGAAACGAGGCCGTCTTCCATCATTGATGTTGTATAATGGACACGGTAACACACGGCGCCACATTGATTGGATACGATAGTTCTTGGGAGAGGTGGGAGGGTTTATTTTCTGCAGGAGAAATAATGAATTGTCAAACCTTAAGCACCACCTGGTATGCTTTGTTTCTAAATGTGGCCATAGGCTCAAGTGGTTTTGTATTCCCACCAACACCACGTCCTTGAGGTCTGAGCCAAACTACAATTGGCATTTTGGCAAAGTCTCTCTCTGTAGATGATAGATCGAGTTGTTCACTGGAGCTTTTCAGTGAATTAGAAAGGGCTCATCTTTTTTGTTTTATTATAATTCAATACACTGACAATGTAAAGGCAATGACTTTTGCTCACAATGGATTTTTATGTAACCTGAACATCCCTTTCAGCTACTCGACTCAGTCTCTTCAGCGAGATGTTACGTAGCGGCTGCATTTGAAATATCTGGTCATTAAAAGATAATATGCATACCAAGGCTGAACATTGAATGAAACGTATATTTCGTGGTACGGGTAGATGTGTTTTTGTCGTGGAGGAGAGGAAAGAGTGAGAAAGAGAGAGTGAGAGAGAGGGGAGAGAGAAGAGGGAGCGAAAAAGAAACAGAAAGAGAGAGAGAGAGGGGAGAGGGAGCGAACAAGAAACAGAAAGAGAGAGAGAGTTGTTTTTTTAACCTACAGCCTCTCGACCTGAGTTCCGTCGAAAACTTTAAGTTTTTCATGGAGGTATGTGGCGGATCATCTCTTGACCGGGCGTCTTTCAGGAGTTTTGTCTCTGTGAGGTTGCTAGGCAACTCTCTGCAAGTTTTGCCATGTAGAGCAAAGAGGGGTATTTCCCAAACTACTCCTTTAAAGTTGGTTTGATCACATTCATGCTGAACGGAAATCTAAATGAAGTTTGTTCTACACATATCTGAGAGTCTTGTGTCCCTTATGTTTATAAATGGGATCAGAAGGACTCATCCCATGTTGTGATGCTCTAACGGGGTCTCTGATTATCTCGTACCATGGCCTCTCTGCAGTGAACAGAGGTTGAGTTATGGCACAATTGAACCAAAATCTATTTTGACTGTCCACCTTCATTTAGATCATATGTTATTATTTGGCAAAGGTAGTGCCTAGAAGCAGACTCATGGGCCGGCACGTCATTTGTTTGCTAATTTTAAGCTCTTAACTAAAGTTTTTTTTTATAAAGCATTTTAATAACACAGTGATGTGTCATTGACCACATATAGGATGTGTTAATAGGATGTATAGTTAAATCTCTCAGAAGGATCCCATTTGTTGTCAAGGCCATCCTTTATTATAGTTTAAGCACAGGATAATTTTGAAGTTACATTTTGATGCACGTTTAGCTGCCAGGGTTGGCTTTTTATAATTGTATTAAATGAAATAGAACTATTCTGCTCGCTACTGAGGGAATTGCGTTTTCCGCTTTGTGTTGGAAAAGAAAAAAAAAGAAAAAGCACCCGACGTCCAGAGGTCATTGTCCAATTAGAAGGATCGAGAGGTGGGCTCGATGATGTGGAACGCCATAACACTGATGATGATTCTCTTCTTAACTGAATCCATCTATTCGTCTCTTGGGTACATCACATGTCGACAGCAACTCTGACAAGTCTCACCTTCCGTGGAGACCATGTCACTTAGTATTCTGTAGGCAGCCCATTTTAATCTTGGCCCCACTTGACATCTGTCATCGATCATCCTGGAGGGGTTTATGGAGTTATTGAAGTCAGATTTAGGTCAGTGCTGGTAGAAAATCACCCATGTTGTAAATCGTTGTGATTGCACGATTTAGATGCTTTTAATCGTGATTGCCAGTTCAAATGATGTTGCTGATATTGTTCTTTTAAGAGATGGTATCTGAGTGAGCAGCTGGAGATGAAGGAAGTGTCTTGCCAAGTAATCAGAACCTCTTGTTGAAACAGCCGGGGGTGTGAAAGAAACCTATGTGACTCGAAGGGCTCACGCTGTCCCAATGAATATGCCGCCATGCGACTGCATTAACTAGTCAAAGCTGAATTTAAAGGGTTTATTGGCCAAGTGTGTTGCACGTACAAGGAATCTGACTAGGTGAAAGTGCAGAACAATACACATAGACATAGGATTACAATTTTAAAAGTACATTGTAAGAAAAGATGTGCAACGGTGTTGAAGGACATTGGTCCACTGTGGATAAAGTTGTCCTTTCAGATTATGGACAAGATGTTAATAAGAGAAAATAAATAATGTTTCAGATAGAAGTCCATTTAAAATGCTTTGTCCTCTTGTCAATTAGTATACATTTTGTTATAATATCTCTATTTCTTCAGTCAGAAGATCACAGCCAAAGACTCATGTATGACGATTATCACTGATCAAGATGCTGTAAGTTCAAATGACACTGAAGGCAGGGCTGCTTGAGTCTGTCTGGGGGAAAGTCGTATTAATAATCTGATCTCCGCTGAGGAGTTAGTGGTCCTGTCTGCTTATAGCGCTGGTTTAAAGCAAATTGCTCATTCTGCTCAAGGTATGGGGTGCACTATGATATGAAGTCCAACTCTCAAAAGAATGTTATCATCATCGCTAAAATCAAGGACGATCAGAAGCTACATTTTCCTTCATTTTTATTGGGAGTCCAGAAGCTAAATGTGGTTCAGAAAGTCAGATATTTGGATCAGGAACGACCTGAGTGATGACGACGATGTGCAGCGGCAGTAGTGCAAACTTTATGCACAAGCCAACATGCTGACACGTGAATTTCATATGTACAGAAGACGTTAAAACTGCCGTCTTAGAGCCGACTGTACTCCTCTCGATACAGCCCACCTGTGGTGCAGTTATTGTAAAGCGATAAAAAAGATTCAGGTGGCATTTAATGATGCTTTCTGAATCTTGCTCAAGCTTCCCAGATGTACAAGTGCAAGTCAGATGTTTGTGACTCGTAAATGTGCACTTTCCATGCTGTGTTGAGGAATTTTATGTATAAATTTAAATATTGATTAAATGACACGGACAATGTAATTATAAAAGCCTTAACTGAGCAAACACAGAGTGATACGAGGTGTTTTTCCTTTTTCTTGAAACATTGAAACAAGTGTTTGTATGTTTTTTAACTGCAAATGACTTTTTAATTGCAGTGATTGTACCTGTGTCCTCGTATTGTATTGCATTTTCTATATTGTTGTTGTATTCGTTGCTTTATGGACTCATGAGTCTGGAATAAATTCATGCTCATGAAGGATATTGCATAAGTGAGAAAAGATTATTTTAACGCATTCAATTACTGCCACACTGTTTACTTAGTGTGAGAACTACGTGTTTTCAGCTTAACCTGCTCAAAAGAAAAAGACTTGCTCTTTGTGAAAGAGAAGGAAACGGCATCTGTGCCAAAAAGCAGCATGCACGCACAGGTGAATACTGTTTGCTACATTTGCTACATTGAATATTGCCATAAAGAACTTTTTCATTGTTGGAGGTTTAGGAATGCAGATAGGGACAGGAGATACAAAATAGAAATCACTCCTCCACTGTAAGATGTCTGGGGATGTATTCAGCTGTAATTATCTGTGTGTGCCCGACCTGAGAGTGAGAATGTATTTCTTCATTCACGCCGCTGCAGAATTATCTCTGCCTGAGTGACTTCCTGCTCCAGTGTCATTTCAATAGGACCTGTATTCTCCACAGTGCCTATTACCCAGAAAGGGAATGAAACAACTTGCAATTAAAGAAAAGAACCTTCAAAGCCCACATTGGTTACTTCCTCTGAGAAATGTATCATTTCTTTTACTTTGAATTTATCCTGGGAAATTCAACAGAACATCATCACTCTTTTTCATCCAAAACTGGCTGCATATACCATCCCAGTGCATTGGTAGTCAGGTCGTGCACTCCCACGTATTGTTGCACGCCTTCACCAGTAAATGTAGTCTAGTTGTTGTACCACTAGTATAAAAGACTGGCAGCATTTCTTGCAAAGAGCTGCCCTGTTGCAGACTGAGCTCTTCTTTTTTATCCGATCAGTTCTTCAACAATAAAAGCAGAAACACATTTATATTCTCCGGTTGGTCTAAATGTCAAGTGAGAGGTGCTGATGTAGGGCGATATTTCATGATGGAGGGTGATACTGACAGGAAAGAAGATGCAGCAACACATTTCCATTGGAATATTAATTCAGCTTTTTACACCTGGAATTAGCATACTCAACTTAAATCATTGTTGCACCATAATAGGCAAGGAACAAGTGTGTGTCTGTCTATGTGTGTGTGTGTGTGTTAATTGTTAGTTTTTTCTCTGATGCAGGAGAAGACAAAAAAACAGTAAGCTTTTCATTTTTCGAAAACCCTTTCTCTAATTGGCCAAACACGCTGAGCGAGCATGAGCAATAGCCGCGGCGACACGTTGTTAGCTTCAACGCGCCACTGAGCTCATTAAAGCTACAGTGCAGAATATTCCAGGAAAGCCAAATACCAACTGTTGCCTCACAGCTGAATATTTTCAGTCTCTCCAAATGTGTCCATGATCAAAATATTTTGAGAGATGAAACAATATTAAATTAAAGAATGATTTCCTGCGGTGTTTGAAGTCCGCACACAATGTTTTTGTTGGCGTTGTAAAAACCCACAGACGTCGAGGACACGACAAAACAGCCGGGAAGGTATTCACAGATTCGGACTATGGACTTCGAACTTCCTGGCGTCTATCTGTTGCCTAGCATAACTGAAATACGACACACAGCGTTTGGTGGCGACTACAATTTTGTGCTGAAAGACAGCTTACTTAAATACTTACTATTTATAATGTCCGATGTTTTTGTCTCAATGATATTTGATTAGCTCACTCTCAGTTATGAGGGTGTGTGGTGCCTGATCATGTTCCTGACTTGATAATGTTCCTGACTTGTTTTATATAGCACCTGCTGAACGTCCCCTTTGTTGTGTTTACATTTAATTTATTTATCTGGGTGTTGAATACATGTTTTCAACATGTATTCAACACAAAGATGTGCCTCGGGCCTAACGACACCCTTGAAGCGAACATTATTGACAATACAGTACTGCCTCTCGTACCTTATTGCTTAGCATATCTTTATGTTGCAACTCATTTCTTTGTAGAAGTATGTCTTTCTGCTCCTTGGAAACTTGATTTATATAGTTGTTCAGTTCCAATGGAGACTAATGAACACCGGTTCACTTTTCTGACTCATTTTACTTTTGTGACGACTTCCCATTGGGAATGAGGTAAAGCTGTAAAGGACTTTATAGTACCCAACTGCCTTCATGGAGAGTACTATCTAAGCCATAAGTTTCAATAAAATTGCAATAAAAAAAAAAAAAAATATATATATATTTTCAACACCGCCTGAGAAAACGTCTTTATTTTGTTCTCTCATATTGAAAGAGTTTGTGAATCTGCCACTCTGACCTGATATTTTGCTCCAAGACTGATTACTAACTGTGACTCTGGCAGATGCAGTTGAGACATATGTGCCGAAGATGCACAGAAGTAATATTTGGGTCAGAGGCTGTGCTGCCTGTGGAAGCTTGTTGCCATGGATTTGTAGCCTCATGCACCACCAGTTTACTCAGAGAGTTCAAGGATTCACGGTCGAGACTTCTGAAGCAGCCAAGTAAAACAGTCGGTGGCTCTGGCTTTAAGAAAAGGACATGTGGAATCCAAAAAATGCACATTTAGTTCATGACAAAACTAAAGTTATCCATTATGAAACACAGTCCACAATATGTGCTCTGTACTGTGTAGAGAGCGGTGATGTTTACAGTGGGCTTTAGTGTCACATAAACATCATAAGTTCCCAGAAGATGCTGGTTTCAAGACTCCATATTAACACTTGAACGGTTTACCAGTCTTTTCTGGTATGTAACCTAATTTTGAGCCCTCGGAATTCTCATTTAAAATCGGGTCAACTAATTTGGCAATACAAATAAATCAGTCAGGCATAAACATATCAGATGCAGAATTGGTTTCAAACAAAGAGAGAGACCCGCTGAAACAGATCTTTATCCTCCGTAGTGACGTATTTCCCGGGGAAATGGAATATTATGAATAAAGTCTTTTGCAATTGATTGGAGCCTAAACAGGCGAGTAGGTTTAAAATGTAACTGTCATGCTCCCCTGTTTGTTCTGTGTGTGTGTGTTGGTGTGTATGTGTGAGTATGTGTGTGTATGTGTGTGTGTGTTTATGTGTGTGTTTATGTGTGTGTCTTTATTTCCCCCTCCTGCTGAAAATGAACCCACACACATGAAAGCCATTCCCTCATCAAGCCCCATTGCATATCTTCCTCTGTTCTCCCTCAACTCCTCACCAGATCGTTACTAATTTATTAGTTGGAATGCTTCAGCAGTCCAACTATTTTTCTTGTAATCTTTAAGAAACGTCTTCTATTTCTTCCGTACGTATTCTGGACGTTATCTCCTCCTTCATATATTAAGCTACAGAAACTGTTCAAATATTAAAATATTCAGCTCCTTCAGCATATGATTGCGACGACTTTTCATATTTCTAACTCTTCAACTGTTCATATTATAACTATTTTATGGTTATTAATTTGAATAGGCTCACAATGGAAAAAGTCTTCAACTTTAAAAGCTTCTAAAGTGGTGAACTATAACTCTATGTTTCAGCTTTTTTTTGTAGCTCTTATAGTTATTTAACTGTCCCCGTTTTAGTTGTATGTGTTTTCTTCGGCACCTCTTGGAGTTTTCAATGATTGTGCACGTGGAAGTTTAGAGCTGTGATGCCATCGCTAGAGGGGAGAGCTGCATCGCCATCAAGCGGGGGGGGGGGGGGGGGGGAATGTATATCGTCACTACAGCCGCTATTATTACTCTTTAGGCATTATTTTTTCGGGTAACATAATAGGGAATCTTGTGCGTGTCGTAGACAAGTGACAATGGAATTCAACAGTTCAACAAGTACGTGCACAGGGCCGTCAACAAGGCTGTCCTCAAGGTGAGGGCCGTCTTCAAGGTGAGGGCAGTCCTCAAGGCGGTCCTCAGGAACGTCCTCAAGGTCGTCAAAAAAGTCGTCAACAAGTTTGTCCTTAGGGCCGTCCTGAACGTCCTAAGGGCCGTCCTCAGGATTGACCACAGGGCCGTCTCCAAGGTCGTTTTCAGGGAGGTCCGCAAGGTGAGAACCAACTTCAAGGTGAGAACCCCCCTTAAGGTCGTCCTCATGAATGTCCTCCAGGTGAGGGCCGTCCTCGGGAACGTTTTTAAAGTGGGAGCAATCCTCAAGTCCGTTCTCAGGAACGCACTCAAGGTGAGAGACGTCCTCAAGGGCATCCTCAAGGTCAACATCAAAGCCAACCTAAGAAAATTCCAGGATCTCCGGCACATACAGCCAATCTGAAGTGGATTCTTTTTTGTCATGAAGACAATATCAATAATCTCAAGAACCCGCTACAGAAGAAAGACAAGAAAAGTATTGATCTGCAGGAAGATAACAAACATCTCAAGTCTCAAAGCAAGCTGGTAAGCCAGACCACTCAGAAACGTGAGACGCAGGTTTGGCAGGACAAATTCAACGGGAAGGAATGAAAGGTGGCAAGAAAGGTAGAAAAAAGGAAGGAAAGGAGAAAATGAAGCTGGGAAAGCACCACCATGACAGCAGCACGAGTCAGAGAGGACTGAACGTTGCAGATGGAGTGATGAATGCATGTCATTATAATATACAACCTGTTTTTTTTATAGGGAGAAAAGACGATTCGCTTTTGATTTTAAATCAAAGAAAAATATTTTTTTGATATGGCTTGTTTATATATTCATGTAAATTATTAAATAGATCGACACTCAAGCCGAATGTTGTCTAAAATGGTAAAAAGGCATTTTTCCTTTCATCTCGCCTTTAAACCTGTTGCAATATGTGGTGTCTGGACCATATATAACAAGATAATATGCAATAAATGCACCATATTATTAGATTTCAAATTATAAATAAACACTGCATGTGTCATATCAACATAAAGACACTAAAATGACTAAAATATCTTTATTTCACACTCTACCATCCTTACACAACCGTAACACAATCCAGACAAAAACTCAATATGACACTTGTACAAGAGCTACAATACAGAGAGTCACAATGATGTGTGCAGGTTTCTGTAATGTAGTGTAGCAGATGCAAAGGGCTGTGCTTTCTGGGACACCAGAGGGTGGTGATGGGAGATACCCACCTGGCAAAGTAATCCCCAGACAGAGGGGAACACAAGATTAACTTAACCTCAATCCAAAGCACAGTGGTGAAAATCCCCAAGTTTCCACAGATTCAAAATGTATTCGATGAATTGTCGTGATAATGTGTAAGAATAGATATAAAATACCTCTACGAATGAAGGGATGAAGAGAAAACATGCCAATGTGGTTAAGTGAAAAGATACAGTTTAAATGAAGTGTTACAACAAGCAGATCGTTCTTAAAATTAAACTTGAATTGGTTTGTCATATTACATATTTTAATTGTCTGCATTTAATAACCCATCCTTACTGGAGCAGTGGGCTGCTGTGAAGGGAGCAACGGAGGGTTCAGTGTCTTGCTCAATGAAACTTTGAAATATGGGGAGACCAGGAAACCAGGGATGGAAACAGGGAGGGAACCACTACACAGGACAGGGACAGCTGGCATCAATGTTAATGTTAATGTATGTTCATATCCATCACCATACAGTATGATAATATGTAGATTTTGGGACTATCTCTGTACGAAAATTGGCATTGTATGTGGCTTTTTTCTAAATGTGAATGAGATGGATGTTCTATATCCAAGCGTCTTACAGATGGACTATAGCAGATGGTGGAAGCGTTTAATCATGTGATAGAGTGAGAAAACGCTGCATACTGAGGAGAAAGGCCAAAAGGTGGAGACACGGATGCAGTTAAAATGTGTCTGACATAGAGGTGAATAGCACATGGAGTGTTTCTTTTCCCCGGTCTCACGTTCTGGGACCACAGTCAGTGTGTGTTTGTAAGTGTGCGTTCTTCATCAAGCTGTGCCGGGGATGGAGGTGGGTCACTGTGTGCTTTACCTGCACTGCAGGAGCTCAACTGCAACTGACTATTTCTAACACCAACTGTTATAATTGTTTCATGTGTGACACCAGCAAGAGGTCAAACCACCAGAGGTGTTTTGTTCTTGAGTTTTACCAGCTTTACCTGGGATGTTGTGAAGTTTAAGGTCATTGGTTTGTAATGTGTACACACACAAGAACACACTTGTACATTCCTGATGCCGTTTCACACTGTTCTGCTGATTGACAGTTTCCAGTGGTAAAGTGGAGGAGAAGACTGCAAGCCAAGGAATATTGAATCATCTCTGAGGAAATAAATACATTTCCATTTTTTGTATTCGGCCTCAAAACATACATGTTTGTTTTGATGAGAAACACTGAATGTTGTTGATCATATGAGAGAAAATAACAAACATGTAGAAGTTGCATCTATTCATAACAGAATCAGACACATTTTTGAAAGCTCATTATCAAAATAGAATGCAATAACTGTTATTTCGCACAAGATGACTCAAGGTATTTCCCAGCAGCACCGAGTAAAGAACGTCTTAATCAGCCATGATCCCTGTCTGTCCTCCTCCGTGCATCACCAACGATGATCGCCGACTGAATGAGTGACAATCTGTCACGGCGCGGCAGCAGGCGAACTGCACTTCAAGATCATATCTGATGAAGAATGTGGAAATGTTGCCGGAAGGACAGCTGGTTTTATCTTTTCCTTTCACTGCTGACACATTTCAACATTATACCAGCAACACCTCAGGAAATGCAGCAGTTGTGTACCACTTACTGTAGTGGCAGCTCCAGCAGAAGTGATAGTCCTACAATGACAGAAGTTCAACAAACTTGTACTTAAGGGTCTTGGTATTTTACTAGTAATTGTTGCACTAGCTTCTTACAGGCCTTGCATTGTCCTGACTGCTATTGTGCTGAATGATTCAAACAAATGTAGTTTTTCTCAGTTATCTGAGCTTTGAAGGATTTTGCTGTGGCAGTCACAGTAGAGGACAGAGTGACATTACCAACATTATCACACATGTTCACCACTGGCTATTAATGAACTTGAGGTAGAAAGGACCAAACTGCACTTGTGGGTTTGGGATGATGGAAACGTATATATATATATACATGGCATATCAACCAAAGTAGGCAACAGAGTAGAAGGTAGAAGATTAACTCACATGTCACAGCACACTTGCCTTATGGTCCAACAATGTAATGTTAGGATGCCCAGATAGCCTTGAGGTGGGATCACCAAAGCTTTAGCGATGTCTTACATTTTCCGTCTGTGGTGTGGCTCACTTTCAACTCAATATGATATATGTTTGAGTGGATAATTAAAGATAATAGTATTGCCACTGTTAATTTCTTTGGAAACTTAAAAAAAGGTTCTGGTTGTATTTGCATGAAAAATAGCCAAGCTATTAAAGAGTATTTGTACAACCTGATATAGAATAGAATAGAATAGAAATATACTTTATTAATCCCCAAGGGGAAATTTGTGGACACAGTAGCACCAATAAACTAAAAACACAAGACTATAATATAAATATAAAAAATAAAGAAAAATATAAAATACAAAATAAAATATATGTATATATATATATATATATATATATATATATATATATATATATATATATATACACACAACATATATGCAAATACAGCAGTGTAAATTAAATTAAATATCGACAATATGCAAAATGCAAAGTGTGTGTATGACATTCCTTTTCCAATTCCCATCAGTCCATTGCTCTAATGATCTGCTATAGATTCCTTCCTTTGGCGGGCTTGCTTCCACTCAACATTACATCAACTCACCTCTACTTATTCGCTTACAAATGTGTCCAACGTCAAATTATCTTTCCTCTTCCTCTCCCAATCATCGTTTACACTTCAAAGTCTCCTGCTCTCTGCGCCGTGAGCTTGTTCTCATTTTGTATACGAAGTGCTCTCGAGCGTGTCTGACCCTTGTCAGAGCCGCAGATTAGCTCGACACAACGCAATCTGGTCACAGTCCTTTGACTTGAGTGCATCAGCTACTTAATCACATTTACATGCTAAAAAAGTTAAATTTGCAGCAGAACAACACTCATAGTGTAGTTGCGTATTTTGTGATATGTGTAATTGTGAAGTCTCATAATGTCTTACAGGAAATAGATGAACAACTTAAAGGTGCACAGCCTTAAAATGCACATGCTATGATGTGAATGTGAACCAGACACAGGGTTGGAAGCTTCCACCTCTTTCAAATGGACTGACCAACCAACCAAATGCTTGTTCTGGTTTGTGGTTTATCAAAAGAGCAGGTGAGAACATTTGATGAGAAGAAAAGTGCAACACCTCTCTGTGTGTGCCGTCAAAGAGCCTGTTATTGTGTTAATCCATTACACCTCCTTAATCCCCACCATAATCATCTTTTTCAATACACAGAGGATGACGCGCGCTGTTCAGAAACAGAACATTCTCCACACAAAGCAGATCCTCATAAATTACATGACCCTTGGTAAATCTAGTGGAATGCTTAAAATATCACACTTGCACAGTTCTCCCTCATATGTAAATACTTTAAGATGCATCTATATCTGCTTTGTCTCTTAGCAGGCAAGCTGTGCTTTCAGGGTTGTTCGATAAACAACATGTATGTGCTGGTAAGTGCAAGTTGTGCAGCATCTTTATTGATGGAAAACGGTTGTGTGTTAGCCCAACACAGCTAACGTAGACAGGATGTCAGACCAAATACTTGAGTAAATCTTACTTGGAGAATTAGGGGGAAAAAATTTATTTGGTTTTGTGTTGCCATGCGGGAATACAAAGAGCTTTCCAACAGCTCGGGAACCTTGACGTTAAGTCTCTAAAGCCTCAGATGACAAATGACAACCTACGAGCATCTCGTATCTACAAGCATGTTTTCTCTTTATCATGAATTAAATCATGATCGTGAACACAAGCTGATGTCTCCGAGCACAGAAACAAACGTACTTTCACCAGTTGATGTAATCCATTAAATCCTCTTATTTGAACATTGAAAGTCTCTTAAGGTCTCCACAAGCCTCTCTCCATGATATATTTTGATTGACAGGTGATCTGCTGCTGTACTATCTGCTGTTGCCATGGTGACTCACACATGTTTGCCATAGTTGTATTCTACCCCAGTGAAGCATACACTTTATTGGTCAATTTGGCGAATGATATGAGATGTCAGGGTCATGTCTACACTGTGTAGGCTACGTAGAAGTGTGAATGCACAACAGCAATTCATCTGTCACAAACATCTACAGCAGTGGTCTATGTTCAAAGGTTTGAGCTTTATAGCAGAAGAGGGACCTACAACTGTCAAACTGAATAAGGCATGTGACATAAAGCCATATCTGCCAACTTTAGTCATGAAGTTCTAAGATTAAAACACGGACAACTTCAAAACTGGTCACTGTGCTACCCATCCTGTAAATCACACCGTGGTCCAACCTAAAATATTTCCTGTTTTATCTTCCATTGCACTCTAAATGGGATCCAAATTCACGAAACGGACATCATGTTTTGAGACCACAAACGCATGTTTAATGTCTTCTCGAGGGGGTTGAACCTCCTTCACAGTAGTTACTCAGGACTACCTCATATAATTATAACACATGGTCACAATTTACACTCATCAGTGGGCTTGTCCTGCTGACGCTGGCACCATGCGTCTGGACGGGAGGATGGAGGCTGGGAGCAGAGATAGGATGTTCACCAGTGGATTATTCCTGAATCCCAGTCGCCTGGTAGTTGTTGAAACTATCAGGTGTAAAATGTTTCCTGCAGGAGCGTGATCCTCAGCTCTCCATCAAGGTGGCTCCTCGTAAAATGAATCATCCCTTCTTCATGTCATCAGTTTTCAGTAATTAAAATAAGGAGAACTCGTTAACTGTATGCTTGGTAAGTGTAAAATGTACCTAGGTAGATCATTAAATGACCCACATTGTACTTCTTGTAGAGGTGATACTAGACTCCAAATGTCTCTACTGGCTCATTAAAGTGTCACTTCAGGCCTGTTCAAAATGTTTACAAATTCTGAACACAAAAATGATGCAAATCCGTCTGAATCCACAATTCAATACACAATAGTTCAGTCCTTTTACATGTTTTCAGCCATTCATTTTTGCCACATTTAAAATGTGTTTGCACGGTGTCGCAGCAGCAGCTCGAGTGCATTCCGACCAGTCGGCTTTCAAATAGAGTTTTGCGGAGGTGGAGTGCGCAACAACAAGAGAAGTAACAGAATATGTAAGCCTATGACGAAGATGAAAACATCTTCAAAGGTAAAATTATTAGGAATAAGACACATTCCCCTGTGCCGGCCCTTCTCTGGCGCGTTGAGATGATCAGTGCACAATCGCATAATCTGACCAATGATCTTAAGTTTGTGCTGCTACTCTTTGAAGCTTTTTAGTTACAGTCTGGATCATCAGGACAAATTAGCCTTCATGTGGTCCTTCTCTGTGATCTGTGTGTCTCGCCACTTCCATTTTCTATCAGCCATCTGAGACATGCTCTTTTCATCACCACGACCGTTTGATCTGAACCTCTGAGCTCTGGTCTTTACAATACAGAAAGAAACGGACCAAAAGGGAGGGAAGACACATTGTTTTCAAATTGTATTATGCTGACCATTTTTTTCTGATATTTGTGTAATTATCACTCCTCTTAATGTCTTTGTCATGTTGCTTTTATCATAACAAGGTCTTTGAAATTAGGAGAAAGAGGCCACGTGCACACTGAAATGTAATGCTTGCTCATACTTCCTGTTTTACTGCCCCTGCAGACACGACTTGGCCTGCACGTTAAACCCAGAGCGGTTCTACCACTCTGCCTGGTGCTTATCAATATACCAGTGGCCGACCCAGTCCCTGTCAGTGCCACCCTTTCATGTTTAATCTGCACTAATGAACCACTAAAGACAGACATGCAGAGATGCAACAGAGTCTCAAACCAATGCTTCAAATAACGCAGCTCGATCAGTGGGACTAGGATTCAAACTATGTTTCGGAACGTGTGATTGACCACATGGAACTACACCCTCCTCACATGCATCGTCTTTTAAAAATGACCTTCCGTCTTCAGAGAAGAAAGTTTGGTTTAGGCAACAACTTAGTTAGGTTTAGGAAGGGTGGTTGACGTTAACTTGACTGACTAACGAGAGTCAAACGTTAGCTAGCTAACTAAGTCATGTGACTCACACAAGTTGCTAGTAATTGCTGGTGATTTAAAGCACAGTTGATTTGAATAAATATGTATTAGTTCATTTTTAAAGAAGCTATCAAAATGTATTTCGAATAACAATGTATTAAATGACAATGTGGAAAAAAGTGATAATGTGAAAAGGGTTTATAATGTACACTTTAATGCTACATAAATTATAAGCCAAATCTGCTGCTCCCTTCGACTTTATATCGAGTTTCAGCTCATTGTTTAAGTGTCCCGCCCACAATGTTACTGGTTAGGTTCACTCACACCACTCTCTAAGTGTTGTTTGTAACTGTTAAAATCCCTAACAACCCACCTGCTCAGCAGTTAGTTCGTAGCTGGTAAACATATAGTTGTGTATTTAGCAGCTCAAGAACAAGATATTTTGCTCGGGCCTCGGAGGAGACTAAAGCAGAGCTAAAAGAAGAGTGAGTATTGGAAGTTCACCAAATTGCCAGAAAAAGAGAACGCTCCTTATCTGCTATATATGTAAACAATAACCGTTTACTAAAAAGTTAATTATCAATTTAAAAGGGGATAACATGTCAATGATGTGTTTGCAGAAACAATGTTATTGCAGGTGTCACAAAAAGGTTATCGCATACAATTTTACAGAGGAATGAAGCGATGGCTCAGTTTGTGTTGCCCACTCTCTGCCTGCTGTGGTGTTGCGCTCAAAAAGTGAAAATGGTCAAAGTAATCCTTAAAAGTTAACATCTTCCATTTTTGTTGAAATTGTATAAAAGCGTAGCAGCACACAGCTTGCTTTGAAGTGCAGCAGAATGAAACAAGTAAATATTTTATACATCAGCATCAGACAATAGAGCATGAAATATTGTCTGCAGGGAGAGATAAGCACACCAGAGAGCGTGATGAGCTGGTACCGGCACATATTACATTGTCTTTTATTGTATGTGTGCAGCTGTCAGTAAGTTACAAGCGTGAGTGGATCTAGATAAATAAACAATCCGTAAATAGTATAAAGTTAACCAGCGTGTGAGGCAGACCGTGAGGAGCCAGTCATCATCTACAGCCTGATCCAGTGGAGTGACGTTTCTCTCAAACACCAAACCCGTTCATTCACTTCTCCGTGTAATGAAGTGCACACAGAGAGCCTGTCGACAGAAACCACAGGCGTCCCTGCTGGATGTGTGGCCCTGGCAAAGAACAAGGACGAACACGAAGCTGGGGTTAAAGGAATCAAAGGGTTCATGGTTCTCTCATGCTTGTTGTTCTGTAGCCTCCTTGTGGTCTGGGGAGGCAAAAGCACAACGAAGGCGACACAACAAGGAGGCAGGCTTTGTTACCAGTTACAAGTATTGTCAGATGCACAGAATGACACAGGGTCAGACTGGGCACTGACATTCTTAGGACAAGGCACACACAACAACTACCATAGCATAACATAGCAAACATAATACAACATAACATGACATACACTCTGTACAAGTACTCTGAACATAATTTACATGTAGTAACATATAATAACCTTACTAAATATGCAAGATAAATATACAATACAACATGCTAAAACATATACCAACCTATACATATAATTCAAGATTCAAGATTAAAGATTAAAGATATTTTAATGTCATGTGCACATATAACAAGTTATTTGTACAATGAAAAGCTTATATCGCTGAGTCCTCCAAACTAAAAAAAAAAAAAAGGTAAGAAATAAATAAATACAAATAAGTCACAAAATATGGTATTGCACAAGAATAAGGCACATAAATTACAATATTGCACAGATAGTGTATAAATAGTGTATAGTGTAATACTAACATTTATACATATAACATATAATACACATATAGTAACATAATAAACTAAACTACAGACAAATGGGAGTAGCAGGTAGTGCAGTAAAGCTTTGACGTGCCGTTGTATAGCTGAATGCACCGGCGTCATACTGTTGTAAGGGTTATACAGTTAGAGCATGACGTATTATACTGCAGAACACATGTCCCAAACATGTTATCTTCAAGAGCAAATTAACAGTAAAGCGTTCTACTCTAATGAGTGGAGTGCAGTGGAGTAGTGTCAGGTAAGTCAATTTGGCCCACAGACGGCAGGCCATGAATATTAGATTAGGAAAAGTACAAAAACTGCTGCTGCATGTCGCCACAGGTGGAACATGTTTTTAAGTCCATGTGGCAAAACTAATGGAAAGAAATGTATGTTCCTTTACTAGGATTGTTATAGATATCAAGCTTTTCAGGCTTTAGGCTTCAAATTGTGTATCTTGCAATGAAAAAAGTATATTTCTAAGTATAGATTTGAAATGTAGTCAAACTTTCTTTGAGTATGAATTGGATTATTTTATGTAGATTATCGTAATTAGCAATTTGATCACGTGTGGTTGTGTTAAGCAAGACACAAGGGACACATTACAGGACCTTCAATAAACGTCAACAATTATTGTAAACTCTGAAGTTTCAAGACTCATTTCAAGTTTAAGTCTTTTGGTTTAATTCTACATTATATTGGGGGCAAAATACAAACATTCAAGGTTTGGACTGTGTTTTCATGAGTTTCTTTTGCACCTGTTACATTCCATTGATTACAAGAATAATACTTTTTAATACTGGTAGCAGGACGACCTTTCTTATTTTAAGTGAAAAGCACTTCTTTCACTTTTGGCTAACTGTGCAAAAGAAAGCTCATAGCTAGAATGATCCAATTTACATTTGATGGGCTATTTTTGCAGTGTTTCTGTAGTTATCACCGCCTCCAACAATGATTGTAACATTTGAATGGAAACGTCTTATTTTCTTCCATGCAGACCCACCCTCCCAGTAACTGAACCTGCCATGCAGATAAACAAGGGGTCCGCCCCCATAAGCTTTCATATGTGGACGCCCATGGGGCACAGCCCTCGTTTAGCAAATGAGGGGATAGATGGAAATAAAGCTTGCAGACTTACAGGGCACATGACTAAACTGCCCTGCCTTGGTGCCTGTTGCCTAGCTACCGCCTACATCCATTCTGTATGATCGTTATTCTATTTAACTCTTCTCTCATTTTTTGCCAGTGCAGAGAGAAGACTTGAATTAAGCTAGTTACATCATGGATATAAAGCGATATGTACATCATGTCCTGTACACGTCCCTGTGTCTCCTTCATTTATTCTATCACTACTTTTACAGTTATTCATTTCACTCTGCAGTTTATTTGTATGTTTTGCATCACAACTCTGAGATCAAGATGGCATTGTGCATCAGGAATAAAAAATATATATTTTAATGGACTACTGCATGGTGCATGACATTTCAGGCCAATCATTGTGAACTGAATATATGAAGACAGTTGTTTCTCACAGTGGGAAACAAGTGCACTGCGGTCTGGGAATACCGATTTCTGAACGATTGAACTGCCACTTCAGACATCAACAAGTGCCTATATGTATGTATTAAATGTGAAGCAGTGTTCGCCCCATACAGACAGCACTTTACAGCTATTCATGTCCTGATGTAGCATTATTTGTATAATATCTGGTCCATTTGTTACTTTTAATTTTTCCTGTCAGTGTTTTTCAGCAAAGGCATCTTATCTGTTAGAGGTTCTTGTCATGATGCAACATCTTGTTATTCCGTGTGTTTGTCCTTCAGACTGTACGCACTGCAACGAGCAGAGCAGAGCAGACTCACAGGCAGCAGCGGTGTTGACTATGTAAAGACGGAGGGCCAAACTCGTCTGGTGCCACGATTGTATATGGATTGTAAAATAAAAGTCTCTTTAAACATTCAGCATGCTGTGCAATAAATATATTTAGCAAGTCGAATAATGCGTACGTATGTTTCAGAGGGAAGAAAGGAACAGTGTGTGTGCTCACGGAGGAAGCTCGGTGGCTGAAATGTGCCTGTTGGATCCAAGACAAATGGAGGAAACTCAAAGTTCACAGTACGTTTATACTTTTCACTTCTATTTCTTTTTCTTTTTCTTTTAATGCAGTCATATAATTATAGGAGATGTAGGTGGTGGATGTGTTGCTGTTGCACTTGAATGGGGGTGTTTGCAAGGACATTTGAAAGACTTTAATTCTAAACTGGATGGTTCATTCACTTGTATTTCCTTATATGGAAGCTTTTCTACAGTGTAAGATGAGTGATGAGGAGATGAGTGGTGAGGAGATAAGACTTATTGTGAATCAAAGAGTAGTTGCCAATTTAAAATGCCTGCCATTAGCCTTGTTTAAATGGGGCTATTGATTAAGTGTATCATGTCTTTGTGGGAGTGAAAGCTCATCACATTATATGTATCATCATTTGTTGAAAGGAGCTATAGAGAGCATAACAAAATTAATTTGCTCTGCTTCATCTTTTCTATACGCCAAAAGAAATTCACTCGATTCTTTGTACATCATGTTTTTATATAACACAAAACTTGAAAAATAAATCACAAACATTTCCTGACAAACATGTTCAAGAACAATACCACATGGATGGTGAAGTGGTCCATTTCTACTAAACTGAGAGATGTACATTACTGTGGGGATAATTCAACCAACAAATATTCGATGTGACATTTACTTAATGAAGAGAGATTGTAATCTGCGAGAGAAGAGCAGAGCAGATTCAGACCTTGTTCTTGGTTCCTCCTCCCGATGGTTAACCTTTGCGGTTCGAACACAGTTTGTTGAATATGTTGATGAAATTAGCCTCTCGGATGCGTCCGGCCGTTGTTTGTGCTGCGGTTGTTGAGTCAGGCGCAGCTCTGGGCAGATGGTGGTCAGAGTGGTGCATGGGGCTTGATATTCATCAGGAGCGCTGACCTCAGCCATGATGTATTCAAGCATTCAACAAACATCATTCAGAGCTCCTCCCTGCATAATTAATGAGTGCAGAAATTCAAAAACAAGACAAAAGTAATTGTCAGCTCTCAGTTTCACACCAACTTCCCGCCTGCTCTCACGGTTCGGTTTGGTGAAAACATGAGATTCTGAAGAAATGAAATTCAAATTAAGTTTGGATGTTGAACAAACTTTGGCGCTGATTGCTTTATTCTGGAGAGGTTCTATGAAAAAGTTGCTGAGGTTGTACGGGGTCAATCAACAAAATTCAGTGGGCATTAATAAAAGAATATGCACACGCCCACACTCAGCCATGAAATTATAAAGTAAAAATCTTTGGTTTTGCTGACTGTGAGAATTCTTTGACAGCTGGAATACCTTTTTTGTTTTTTTTTACGCCATTATCTGAAGAAATTCATTCATAACTAAAAATCAGGAATGAGCATTGTCAGGTTGTGAGATTTATAAAAATGATATGGTAATACTTTGTAATAGACTAAATGAATTATCAAATAAACGATTATATTAGTTTACGCAATGAATTGTTTTTTCAGATGTATAATTTTATTCAATCAATCTTCACTGAAATTATTTAAATGATACCTGCATTATTAAAGATGTATTCTTGATCAACTTGTCTGAGTTTTATTTGCATATGTTTATTGACATATAATGTGCATTAAAGCATTGCATTAGGAAAGCTGTATGTGTGTTGTGTGTGTCGGGTTAAAAAACTCGACTTACAGCCACGCGGAGCCTCCAGTGGCAGTTTGATAAAAATGAAGCTGCATTCGAGTTTATTCATTTCAAACTTCAATGGAAATTCTCCTTCTCCTTTTTTTGCCTTGTTTCAAAAGCTTAAAATGTGTTTGACAATGTGCAGAAGGTGACCGTAAACATATTGTTCCTTGCACTCAACATTGTTGACTCGGCGATGAAAATAAACCCACGGTGGCACACACACACACAAACACCTGGCACACTGTACGGATGTGATACCTGTGAGAATGTATCACCACACTCTGTTCCCACTGTGTCTGTGGAGGGATCAATGGTCTTTGGAGTGTGTGTGTGTGTGTGTGCGTGTGTGTGTATGTGTGTATATGTGTGTATATGTGTGTGCGTGTATATATACAAACACATACACACACACAGATACAGAAATAGGGAAGGAATTATATATATGCTTGTAACATGTTTTTATCGTATTTAAATGTGTGTGTTTGTGTGTGTGTGTGTGTGTGTGCGTGTGCGTGTGTGTGTGTGTGTGTGTGTGTGTGCGTGAAGGGGAGGGAGGATGAGGAAGGCGATCTAGGACAGGTGCTTTAAGAGAACTCTTTGACTCATGGTCTCTTCACTAATTAAGTTTAGGCTCTTTATGTGCATATGCATGTGTGTGTGTATGTGTGTGTGTGTGTGTGTGTGTCTACTTATCTATCCATGGGAAAGCTTTGCCTTTTGCAAATCTCTCACCCTTTAATGATCAACTTTGTCCTAATCTAAAAGCATATTCAGTCCACACAGGTCTGATCCAAGCTCTTTGAAACTCCTATTTGTCATAATATCACCATATCACAACATTTGGTGATTTTCTGTTTCAGTGTATATTTGTAGTGATAACAATAAAACCTGTTCCGTGTTCATGCATCAGTGTTCGAACATTTAAACTAAATGTGATATTAAAATTTTCTGAAACACAGTCTAATGGCGTGACGACATGTCAACCTTGTTTTATGTCAGCAGGCTTTTCCATCATTAACTGTTAACGTGCAAGGCTAATCTGCAATTATTCTGAGTTATGAATTATTAGTCTGATAATTTTCTTTAAAATTCGAATTACATAATAATCATTTAAATGATTGCAGCTTTATATTGGGAGATTTTCCCCAGCGTGCTTATATTGATATAAAATATAAAACAGAGGTGGTTCAGTCGCTATGTGCAAAAATAAACCTGCATTCACCAGCTGAAAAGATGGTCTTTACCCTGAGTGGGAGTAGTTGGCTGGAATGAAAGAAGAGAGAGAAGTACTTTAAGGAGGATATGGAGCTGCTAATCTTTTTGAATTATTCTTGTTGTCGTTACATTCAGCTGTGTTCTTAACGTTGGGGATTCGGCGTGTGTTTTTATTTCAAACCTGCTCTTGCGAAATCAAAGTCAGAGTCAAAGTCCATTTTGATTTGCTTTGCAATTTGTCCCAAAGGCTCCTTTATGTGACAGTGCTCGTTCTCGTAGTGATCGGTTTAATCAAACAACGGGTTAAAGACTCACGTCTATCAAGGTTGCAGATTGAAGGAGAGACGGAGGAAGTGATTCCACGTCATTAGCGCTTGGATTTATAGTTTCATTTTGATTAAATGCGACCCGTTAGGTTCATCTCCATCACAGCAGATGCCAGCCACATTTAACATACGACTCTTTTAAGATTTCTTCAATATGGGAATGTGACAAACTGTCAGACCTTTTCAACTTCCAGCTAACGTCAGCATTTCTTAACCCTACACTTGAGTCAATGAATCCAGAGACAATGTTTTGAACAGAGCCATTGTCCACAGGACTAATTGCATCCAGTCCAAATTTACACTGCATGCTGAAGCAAGTTGTGGCTGCCACCCACAAGCTATTTCCACCTGCTGCCCACCTACATTAACAATAGTGAAGCAGAGCCCAGGACAAACACAAACACCCACAGACACAACAGAGTGCACGCTCTTCAGATTAACCTTTATCCTCCCCGATGAGACCCGTTGTCTTCGAGAGCTCTGCAATCAGCACAATATGGACACCATATGGAAACAATATATTCCTCTCGCACCCAGACAAGGCTCTTGTGATCACACCTAAAAGCTCTCCCAAGGCACTTAAATGTCTGTGCTAAGATAAGTGTGTTTTCCCCCAGTCGTTCACAGCATTGGTTGCGATTGGTGTGAGACCATTTAAGAACAACGCTATCATCTGCATCATCACATAAAACTAGTCTTTGGTATTTTAATCAGCACTTTTTCGCTTTACTTTCCCATTGCAACGACCACACAACCCTGCAATCAGGGAGAGGGAGAGAGAGATAGTGAGAGGGGGAGAGGAGTGGAGGGGATCGGGTTTCTCAGCCGCTCTGCACCCTAATCCTGGATTTGGAAACGAGATGAGGAGAATGCAGCTACGGACAAACACAAGTAATAACAACACTGACATGGGATTGGTAGGTGGGGGTGAGCAGCTTGATAGGAAATAGGGGGCCTCACAGGTAGAGAGAGGGGTGGTTAGTTGTAGGTGGGTGGCATATAAATACCTGCAGTAGACAAGGTAAGCGAAATGCTGAGGGTATGCAAGACACTGGCCTGCCTGCATCTGTGAAAGAGAAAAAGAGAAAGGGTCATGCATTGCAGACACCTCATTGAGAGAAAGCTCAATAGTTGAGTAGCTAACACCTTTGACTAGTCATTTCTGTGATAGTTAAGTCAACCTCATTGTTATTTAAGCAATTTATTGAGTCTCGGCTGAGGCGACAGATGTGCTGCAAACCGTGGAGAGTTTGGTCTCACATCCCTTTCCCTTTGAGAGAAAAAAAAGGTAACAGTTCACAGTTTTCTCACTGCATATTCCCAATTGAGTAGAGTGAGAACTGTGCTTGGTTGAATTAGGGACAAACAGAACACGGGAAGAAGACAAAGACCAGGCAGAGCAAGAGGAGGCCAAAGAAGACAAGAGGAAGACGAAAGCCAAGACAAGACGCACAGGAGGAGGAGGAAGGGATTTCAAGAGGAGAAGAAAAGACAGTACAAGGAATGCAACAAAGGCAGATAAGATCCATTAAAGCAAAAGAAGGCAAAGAAAAGAAACCACTTCAGTTCGAACTTCAGCGCAACGCTTGAGTGAAGAGGCAAGAGAAGAATGGCCTGCCAGGTGTTCAGCACCGACCATTTCACCCCACTCTCAGGAGATTCCCCGTTGCCTATCCTCATGCACCACGCCTCCACCGGGGACTGCCTGCCGGGCAGCTCCCATGCTCACAGCATGGTGTCTGCAGGTAAACTCTCCTGAAATGTGGAGTATATTCTCTTTCATGTCATATTATTCCGTATAACATGTGGCTTCCATGGTTACAAAGTATAGGAAGCCAACGTTTATAGTGTTTGATTGATGTTCTATGATTCACATAGCGATGTTGGGATATTAAATCAGCTGCAAGTAGGCAGCCCTTTACTGCTTCAGTGTTTCACGTCAGCCCTTTGAGACTATATGAAAGGAGGATATTGTCATTGTGCCATTTCTTGCTGTGAAAAAGTGAGATGTGCTCATGTTGACAGTGACTCATTATATAAAAAGTCCCACGGGTGCAGCAGGTGAGTGATGTGTCACGCAGGGCTACAAGTCGCTCCTTTAGGCCAAGGATTTACCCGAGCTGAGCATCAACGCAGTTGAATTGGATTAAATAAAATACATTTATTCAAAGCCAACCCGAATTATGTAAATATATCTAATCATCTGGTTTGGCCCAGCTGTCTCTGCTCAGTTGGTAATTGCTTTGAGGATATGTTATCAGTATAGCAAACTCCCCAAGGTCTTTTTCTCTATGCCACATTGTGGATAAAACTTCCTGCGTGTTTTTATTCCTGCTGATCGTTATAGCTCAGAACAGACCGGAAGTAGATCATGCAGAACATTGGTTTCATGGTGTATATTATTAAGTCAAACATGTCAAATCTTGCAAATAGATTTTCTGCTCGGACAGTAAATACTATACTTGTGAATTCTCCTGGCCTTTATTGGATTTCTGTTCTTCAATTAACTAAATGTGAAAAGCTGTCATTTAATACATATTGCTAAATAAGTACAATATGTAAAAAGGAAAGAAACCAAATTCTCAATTATTTTAGGATTTTCCTCATTGGCACAGTTATGTATAGATGCCTCATAAACCTTAGTTAAGTCATCACATGACACACAGAGCAGTCTCCTCATTGGCGGTACCGTAGCACCAATGTACATCGGTGATTGAATTGAACACCAAGCTGGATACAAAGATGAAATGTAATTAGCAGAGGACATTTAGAAGAGGACATGACCAGAGCAGCGTTCATCTTTAATCAAATACACTTATCCGGCAAGGGCATCAACAAAAGTAATGGTTTTAAAGAGGATTCACAATTAGTGTTATTGTTTGCCATCTTAAAGTTAATTTCCCTGGTTTTAAAAGCATATGTTCTGGCCTGCAATTACGCTTTTTTTCAAAGTTTGTGTAAGATGTGAGATCTCTGTCACGTATTTGATTGATGTTTGATTTACTGAGCAGTTTAAAACTGCACCAGCATCTATAACATCTGGTAGCTAACTCAAGTTTCTAGAATAAATGTGCTTGACTAAAAGCGTACTCGCATCTCTCTCTGTTCTCTCAGCATAGCACCAGACTGACATCATGAGATACGTATAAAGTCTCATATTACTATATTGTCATCCTCATCAACATCCTTATTTATATCTGTAATTGAGCTTTCTTCATAAGCAAACTGAACTTATCAAAATGATTTACAATATTTTGTTCATCAAATTTAAAAACACATCTTTAATGGGCTTTCGGCAGATAGTCTATTACTGTGTGAGCAACTGCGTAGGCCGGTTAGTTCAGAGGATATTTCATGAAGAACCCACTTTACATTTTAAGACATGGTTGCATCTTATATCCCCATATTAGTCGGAACTGTATCCAAAGCTGACCTGAACTCACATCTGATCCGAGCCAATGCTCTCTAATCTGCTGATCTGTTGTATTCCAGTCAGATTATAACCACATTTGTCTCCATCAGTATCGTCTGGGCTGTCCCTGGGCCAGCCCTCCAAGCGCTCCCACATGCACCTGTCCACCTCCACCCTCGGCAACGCTCTTGGCAACGGCGCCCCGGGCTTGCATTACCCAGTCGCCCCCTGTCACTACAGCAACCAGCAGGCCACCTATGGCATGATGGCAGGTGAATGGTGGTAGTGGTATTTGTGACAACAATTGCAAGGTTGTAATTAATATGTTAGTCATTCAGCAAACAATGAATCATTAAATCATTTTAATCCTTTAATTCAAGTATTGAGCATATGAATGATGGGCAATGGGAATTAAGTAGTGGCCCTAATAGTGAACTCGGCATACATCTCATGAAGGCATGATGAATATGTTGATAAGACTTGTGTAATAATGCTTATAATTATGATTTGGATATGAACGATGATCGTTGTGCAGACAATATTTAAAAAAAATTCTCTCTCTCTCTCTCTCTCTCTCTCTCTCTCTCTGTGTGTTTGTAGCTCAGGAGATGCTCTCTGCCAGCATCTCTCAGACTCGTATCCTGCAGACATGTGGAGTACCTCACCCCAACATGGTAGGCAGTGCAAATCAATTGCAAGGTAACGATCAGATACACACTCTCGTTATCAGTGTTTCACACAAACAAACGCACACACACATACACACATAATCGTTCCCTGGCCTGCATTTAAAGCCATTCAATTGAGCAATTTGTTTATTTCCATTTAATTTAAAATTTGCTACCAGTTAAAATTGATTTCAGACTTGATTACTTTGCCTGCGGCTCGAGCTCTCCAGCACACGTGTTATATATAACTGTCAAAGATGACTTGCCACTTCTTCCTAAAGCTACAGAGAGAGCAGAAACATGAATGTAGAAGTAACGAAAAATGTCAGGGGGAATGGTATTGGTGTTAAGAGATATTACAATATGTTGGTGCCAATTTCAAGTAAGCCATGAGCCTTAATTTAACTGCAACCCTGCTGGTATTTGCAGAAGTGAGATGATCGCTGGTCTTTTATCAGACGAGGTTGCTAGATGTTAGCCACTGGAGAGGAGACTTGATATCTACCCCCTCATGTATGTGGTCTAATAAAGGTGTACGGTCTGCAGTGTCCCAGGCTCACCCAAAATAGATTAGGATTTCTCTTAGTCTGCTGGACACATTTTGCATTACCGTCAGGAGGTCAAGTTTAAATGAAACGTGTTTAAAGTTGTCCAATACAGCACTCGGCACAGGGGTATTTGAGAGGAAAGGGCAGTAACAGAGTTAATAGCATTCAACAAAACTTTCTAATTATGCGAGATGGACGAGACAAGGTCACAAAATAAATTGACTCTTTCATTTCTAAGACTATTTTTAATCTATTTTATATATTAACAAAGAGCCAGATATACTCGCATATTAGTCTTTGTCGGAGACCAGACAGACAGAGCTCAAAGGATATGCATTAATCAGGAGGTCTGAAACAGAACTTCTTCATGATCGCGAATGCCACTCCCTTTCTGATGGATGGGTAAAACAGCAACTGGTTGCTTAGAAATTGGTCAACTTTACAAAGATATATGAAAGACAATGCTGTGGTTCAGCTCATTCTTTAATAATGACGAGGATGAAGTTTGTATGTCAAGGGCTGGCTTATTATTTCTGCTGAAGCTGACCCTCTCCTTAGGTGGTGCACATGGTGCAGCACAAAGCAGCCGGAGGGTCCGTATCCGTGTCCACGAAGGCTTGAGGGCAGCTTTCACACACCCACATGTGCATTCAAAGGTGCTTGTTGTCCAGTCTGTCTCCACATCGCGCAAATAAACTGCCATGTGTGCACTCAAGCATAGCTGGAGATACACGTGCACCCTCCAGGGTACATCAGAGCAAGCATCAAGTACAAACAAGGCAACGCCTTCCATAGTTCTCCAACACGGTGAGGGCGAAGAGGACGCCACTGTATTCCTCGTGCTGGTATTGTTTTAAACCTTGAGTGTGTGTGTGTGTGTGTGTGTGTGTGTGTGTGTGTGTGTGTGTGTGTGTGTGTGTGTGTGTGTGTGTGTGTGTGTGTGTGTGTGTGTGTGTGTGTGTGAAGTCGGTTGGGCACCATTGGCCTGATTTTCCATTGGGGCTGATACAATCCCATCTCTAGTTAGCTATGTCAGTTTCAGATGAAACTTGTATGGCAATGTTATGTCCATTTTAGAGAAAGATGTAATGGGGCAACATGTGCTCAATGTGAAGGAGTTTTTAGGATTATTGTCAGAATAGATAGATGAGAACATCATTACACGGAGCACAGTCAACTAGAGGCCGTCTTTCAATCGGCTCACATCAGCCACAATCGACCACATTTTGCCATGATGACACACCGAGCACAGATTCACATTATAACCGTGGGATGTGTTGCAGTGTTTGAGTGTTTTGGTTTGTAGGCCTACATGATGAACTGGCAAAATAAGGCCACTGCACTGCAACCTCCTGTCTTGTAAATCTTGTATCCGTCGTAAATTCAGTTAAGTGCAATTTCAGTCAACTGTGAAATAGCTGTCCCTGCACTTCAAACCCCAGAACACAAGAGGGGAGTGTTGTATTGCTCATCTCAGATTATCTTCCAGAAATGTTCATACTATCCAAAAGCAAAGAATATTCTCGGGATATATTGAAGCCAACATGTTGCTGTGAGACTTAAATCACATATCAGGTATTGGCTATTATGTGCAGTGCACAGTGTTCATGCAATGAGAAGCATCATATTCCAAATAGTGATCCACCCATCTGTTACTCTGTCATTAATACTAACACAAGGAAACAACTATTGATCGGCAGCAACAAGCTCCACTGCAGCTAAAAACTTAACATGAACATCCACTTGTAGAAACTAGAAGGCCACTCAGAGGGTGCTCTGCTAGGGCCGGGTCCATAAGTGAACAATAATCTCTGTATCCAAACTGTGATTAGGACCCCCTCCAAATGGAATAGGTCTTTCTTTGGATAATCATCACCAATTCACCACCTTTTTTACAGAAATACTGATGAAAATCATGAAGGTAAAAAAGACGAATGCACCAACATACCAAACCGAACACATAACCTGAAGCTTGAATATTAAATGAATACAGCTATTTGCTAATGTCTACCTGAGCATTGGAGCGACCCTGCAAAGCGGCTGTCAATCACGGTGGGCAGTGCGCATGCCGGTCGAGGGGCGTGCCTGTGATTGGCGGAGCAGAGGGGAGGCGG
This sequence comes from Liparis tanakae, assembly GCA_036178185.1. Lineage (NCBI taxonomy): Eukaryota > Metazoa > Chordata > Actinopteri > Perciformes > Liparidae > Liparis > Liparis tanakae. The sequence continues at coordinate 17,439,436 of CM070107.1, forward strand.
GGTTAACCTGTCGGGAAATGGAAGTTGAGTGTGGTTGACGGGAACCGTTGTTTGTGTAAATGTTCGAGCTGATGAGAGGAGATATACAGGACTGTCTCAGAAAATTAGAATTTTGTGATAAAGTTCTTTATTTTCTGCAAAAGGATTCCCAACCAAGTACTGAGTGCATTAATGTACATTTTCAAATGTTTGATTTTGTTTTGCTGTTATAAATCTTTTTTTTTTACTTGGTCTGAGGAAATATTCTAATATTTAGAGATAGGATATTTGAGTTTTCTTAAGCTGTAAGCCATAATCAGCAATATTAAAAGAATAAAAGGCTTGCAATATTTCAGTTGATTTGTAATGAATCCAGAATGCATGACATTTTTGTTTTTTTAATTGCATTACAGAAAATAAAGAACTTTATCACAATATTCTAATTTTCTGAGACAGTCCTGTATGTCTGTTGGCGGATGCTTCAATACAATATCACTTAATAACTTCATCCTGTCTCCATGCCATAAGTGCCATTACGTACGAGACGTTACCATATAAATCAGTTGATGTTCCTGTGTGGATTGTAATGCAAGATAATGTATTTGTGCTGTGTTGAGATTTGCTGGCTGCAGCTGCTTTAAGTGCACGTTTGTGTACGTGAGTTTGCCCCAATGGTTGCGTCCGCTGTGTGTTTTTATTGGCCGGGTACAACTGATAACACCGACACAGCGTGGCTCCTTACAGACCTCAGCACGCTTGGAGGCGCTGCCATGTTGAAGGCCGCTGAGAGGGTCGAGCAGGGCCGTTTGTAGGACTCAAAGAAAGGAGGGGCTTCAGCCAGCGCATCAGCCTCCCCAGGGTCCTAGTGCCCGGGGATTGTATTGTTAAATATGATGATAGGCTATTCATTGGATTGTAATTTGAAGGGGGAGAAAATATACAAACCAGAACGCACGCACATATGTAGCATGTTAGAGTTATAAATAACGTGTCCACTTGAAAAACAATAGTTTCATTTAATTACGTCACAAAAAAAGAAAAAAGTTTAAAGACAAACTATTTGGGGGACCGAAGCCCCCCGAAATAATTTGAATAGGCCTGACGATGTTCAAGTGCACTCAATCTCATTATTTTGTATTTTTAGAGCCTTTGGCGTGTTATACATCAAAGTTATGTTTAATGTCTGTTTTTTTTTTTCTTACATTAGAGAGACAATTGAAATCAAAGAAGTGAACTCAGCTACGTGTAGGCTGAAATCAAGGATGAGAGTATTTCAGCAAGAAATGTGAACAGGGCGTGTTAAATTACAGGTAAACCATAGATGAATACCTGGAAGATATTATGTGAAGAAAGGAAATACCTATTAATCAACAAATTCAAATAGATTCAATATGCAACTAATTACACAATCTTAACAGGGAATGGATCTGCCTGAGGTCTGTGCTATGTAATCTACGCCTGGAGATCTCACAAGGCTTAACTTTTTATTTTCAGGAGATGTGAGTCATCACAATAATTAAAACAATTCTATATATGGGCTAAACATTTATTTGTTGTTCTACGTACTTCACCGTGTCTGGCAACAGCATGTCAAAACGTTATTTTTTTTTTCTGTGAAAATAAAGGATACACGTGGGAATAGCAGGCCTGCAGCTTTCAGCACCCTGCTGACAGTTTGAGGGTCTCCCTTGAGACACCTTATAATAATTGTTCCTCTCTCTCTCTCTCTCTCTCTCTCTCTCTCTCTCTCTCTAGGGTCTCTTACTCCTTGCCTGTACAAGTTTCCGGATCATGGGCTCAGTAGTGGTTCCTGTGCATTAAGCCATGGTTTCTCCTCACTGCCCCCGGCCCTCCTCTCCAGTGATGAGGCCCCTGGGGGCCAGTGTATTGGGGAGATGAAAACTGAAGGCAACAGGAAGACCATGCGGGACCCAGAAGAGGTCCCTGCCATGGACTCCCGGCAGATACGAGAGCTGGAGATGTTTGCCAATGACTTCAAAATCCGGAGGATCAAACTGGGTGAGTGTCTTCACTAAGTGACACTAAGGGATGATACTAATGATAGCTGACAATGTGCTCGCAACTGCACCAATTAGAGACCTCACTTTGAATATTTCCATTCTTGCACTTGCTGCTTCTCTGCTCGTGGGTTTTCTATGAAGCGCTTCTGTTTCTTTTGACCTCCAGGCTACACACAGACCAATGTAGGCGAGGCTCTCGCTGCAGTGCACGGCTCAGAGTTCAGCCAGACCACGATCTGCCGCTTTGAAAATTTGCAGCTGAGCTTTAAGAATGCTTGCAAACTCAAGGCCATTCTGGCTAAATGGCTTGACGAAGCTGAGCTGGCCGGTGGTGAGTCACACACATACTCCCACCTATCAATACCGATTTAGAGCATTTATTGAAATGTAATATTTACCTAGTTGTCTAATCTCAATGCTCTAAAAGATTCTGTCAGTGTACATTGCAAATATACTTTTGAGTCGGGGTTATACGTTCAGCTAGAGATTACCGTATTATAGCCATGCTTTCCTAGTCCGAAGCTCTAACAGCAGCTTATACATCGTTAGGACCGAGTTTACCAACCTCTTTACCTCACATACACAGTGAGCTGTGGGCAGTGAGCAGAGTGAGTATTTTACTCTCAATAACATCACTAACAACATTGTGTTTCCCCTTCCTGCAGCCTTGTACAATGATAAAATAGGAATGAATGAGCGCAAGAGGAAAAGGAGAACGACTATCAGGTATCAACTATAACAGGGGTCTCTCGACCTTTTTTCCTCCTCCAGCCAATTTTGTACCCAAGTTTTACATCGGCAAATACAGACATAACTTGTGGCCTACTTTTATGGTCCTTTAATAATTGTTCAGCCACTGGTGTCCGTCCAAACAGGGGAGATAGCCAATTGTGGAATGTCTTCATTCAATCACACAATGCACCACTGGTCTTGGCAGACACACTTGGCAGATATAAAACCATCCTAGATTTGTATTTACTGACTCTGCTGTCTGCTTAATCGCCCGCTAACGTCGCCTAATGATACAATGTCACTGTAATTGTGAAAGTCGTGTAACTCGTTTAACTGGGGCCTACTTGTTGGAGACCCCTGGACTATAAGGAGCAATGATACAATGCATATCATACGATGACCTTTAAGTATATCTTCTTCCCTCTCACTTGTTCCTAACTGCAGCCTTGGAGCTAAGGAAGCCCTGGAGCACAGCTTTATGGAAAAAAGTAAGCCTTCCTCCCAGGAAATAGCCCGGATAGCCAAAGGCCTCCATCTGGAGAAGGAGGTGGTCAGAGTCTGGTTCTGCAACAGACGCCAACGAGAGAAACGGGTCAAAACCAGTCTCAACCTCAGCTCCTGTTTGAACAAACTCAGTCCGCACTGCATTCTCCAGATGTGTAAAACACAAAGACCAATGGCATAGTCATGAGGTTCAGCTAGTTTCCATTCCCCTCCAGCCGGATGGAGGCTCGCTCATGACCACAGCTGGTAGAACCGCGTTATTGTGAAACAGAAAACCCCCAAAAACAAAGACGGCCCTCATTCTGCATTCAGCAGCTGCTGATTCATTTGAAAAGATTAAATTGTTACAACGTTCAGATGATGATTTATATAAGGTGAACACATTATATCTGCTAAAACTTTGAAGACCCGTGACCCGACATGTTGATGTCCTGAATGTAGCTGTGGAGTGTTTGCTTTACATACCGAGTATATTGAAAGTTATTTACCAAATGAGATGTCATCTATCAGCACCAGAGTGCAGATGCACACTCACGTAGATCAGACCTGTGCCGTCAACAGATGCAAGCTCAACTTTCAATTATTTATTTTCAAGAAAGAAGGGAATCTTTATCGTTGATGAAATGTTCTAAACCGGCTGAACGTTTCCATTTAACGGCTGTAATCTCTGTGTTGTATTTGTTTGAGTATTTGTGATTTGTGTGAGCCGATGCATATTTTACCTGTCTTGTATGGAACATGTTGGATTTATTTAAGGTAATATAGCCATGGTCAAAACAGTAATATATTGAAGGTTTCACAACAAACCTTCACAATGTCCTATTCCTAATATATTATGTTGAACTACTTAGTTGAGTACTTCTTTGATTTATTGTTTTGGCGAACACTTTCTGGCATTTGTTTGTCCACAACAATGGATCTGAGGTCTGCTGTTCCCCTGATGTGTCATTTGTCATATTTGTTGACATTTCGCCTTTGTTGTTGTTCCCTTGACAAAGTGTCATCCGAAGAAGAACATCAACCAGTCACGCCTCTGACCCGGTTGGGATGACGGATGTGAAACGTCTTAATAAAGTGACAAAACAAGATAACACACATTTCCTCTCGGACAAAATCGAGGCCTTTATGTTTAGCCAACATGAAGTACCGTTAACTGGTGCCGGGAAAATATAAATTACACATGAAACATTGTAGAACATTATTCTTTGTATGTTTGGACAGATGTATATGAAACACCTCCATTCAACTTGATTCAGAAAATCTAGTAAATCTGACAGAAACATAGCTGGTTATTGATAAACGCTTGTACTGAGCTTTTGTCTTCCTGTTCCAAGGCTCTAAAAGACAAATTAATTGAATTCATGTCTGATAACAAAGGAGAACTGTTTCATGCGGAGCTCCATCTCCCACTTGTACTAATGTCATGCTGTGACCCGTATCACACACCCATTAGAAGAGAGAGTCAGGTTAATGCGTACAGCATGGACGGTACAGTATTCCTGGGTGTGCCACGGGTGATTCGATAATAAATCTAGAAGACGCCTATTCAGGAGCTAGAAATTCCCACTGTGATTCATGTGCCGCTGTCTCACTGGAGCGCAGTCAAGGGAAATAAAAAGCAGCGGGATCATCGACCGCCGGCACATTTCTGAGACCGTATGCCGGAAAGTTACAGGCACGACACACCGAGTAAGACGAAGCTATTAAGAGGCCGCTTAGTGCTCGTCTCCCAGAGGCTTTGACGCTGCAGCTTGTTCAATTCTTTAGGAATCAGTTTCCTATACCTGAAATTTAAATTGCTTTTTCAATATTAATGTAAAGATCTGCATCAGAAATTGCAGAATGTTTGAATTTCATTTGTTATATGCGACAAATGACATTCTTTCACTCTTTTACTTTACATGGCAGCAAATGGCTCTGCAGTGAGCATGCTGGTGTTTTCTATACATTTGGTTCCATTTATTGACTTCATTAAATTTCTGTACAATATTAAAATCTATTAGCAGACTTAGTAGAATGTCGCTTGTTGTGATTAAACTTGAGCAAACTTCAAAACTTGCCAATCGTAAAAACACATAAATGACATGGTCTCTATAGAGATGTAAATAATTGGGGAAAACATATTAACAGCTCACCAACGTACCTGAAGAAACTTTATTCATTTATAAAAGCCAATAACCCTTTACGATGATGAAAAAAATAAAGAGGAGTATACATAAAACATACATTTCCTAAGCGTGGAACTGCACTCAAACAATGTGGAAATCTGTTAAAACATTGTTTCCGCTCACAATCACAAAAAACCAAGAGATGTTAAAAGGTAGGGGAAAGATTGATTTACAAAAATGAAATACATTATGTATTGTACATGTCAGATGCATGCAAGAATGACAAAGAGTCAACGTCACTTGACTAGTCGGTGTCTTTCTCATGACATCAGAGAAGAGAAGAGCTTCAGCTCTGAGGAAGAGGACATCTCTTGGATCACAGTGATTAGAAATCGCTTCTATTATTTTGATGGCGTGTGTGTTGTATGTTTGTGAGTGAGTGAGGCAGCTTCAAGAACTTATGACAGTAACTGCACAGCAGCTGAAAGAAAGGAGGGACTGCAGGACCAGAACTGTCCCACAATCACGGTGAACCCCACATCCAGTAGAAGATACACAAGCAGATCAACCAACAATAATAATTAAAAGAAAAACTACTTTTTTGATTAATCATTAGCATCAAATAACCGATTAAAAACTCTTCGATAAGCCGGTCTAACATTAGTTCTAATTTCTGTTTGATTACGTTTCCCACACAATCTGTCCAGCGTCACTTCTTCGGTGGTGCAAATTAAAAGCCCGTCCTCAGATCAGTCCGCCTCACCCTGTCATGCATTATGTCAATAACATTGCATTATGTAAGTAAAGTGAAGGCCTTACCCTCGTCAGTTATACATGTCACATGCGTACGTGTGTCAGAGTTACATCATCTCCAGTAACTATGTACCTACGGGTTTTAAAAACATGATAATTCATTAGCGAGTTGAGTTGACCGGTTGCTTTAATCTTTGTGGAAAAGCTGCGCAGATGCTTTTTCTGCCTCTCCCTCGCATGCTGTCCCACTTCAGCCGGGGATATTTCACCCAGAGCAACATGCACGTGGAGAAGAGGATAGTTTGCCTCAGAGGAAGTTAATTGCGTAAATGTGCGAGGAGGCAAAATACAAGTTCCATCTGGTTCCTGACAAACCCCTATAAGCTCTTTTTAATTAGTGTTTCGCTTCTTAAACCTTGCGGAGGGAAGAGCATCCGTCTTCAGCCACAGAAAAGCTGATATATATATATATATATATATGTTATGAGTAACAATGAAGTCGAGGAAAGCCAGTTCCATGGTCTCTGTCCTGTAGCCCTTATGAAGATAGAGACGGGTGGTGCAGAACTCAAATATCGATCATTGTGGCCACTCCAGTAGGTTAATAAATAACAATATCGCATAAATAGATCAAATGTCCTGCCCTAAGGATCTGTAAGGCTGCCGAATAAAGCGTGATGATGTGCGTGTTAATAGACATGTCTGCCTGCATGTCTTTGAATTTGTTTGTTTGTGTGTTGTGTGTTGTGTGCACCCTTGGTTACACATTTAGCATTTCAACAATGTCAAAACACTTGTGTCTAAAAAGAGTCTGTATCAAATCGGTCTTAAATGTTGCACAGCTTTAGAACGTGAGCATTAATCCAGAGGAGACGATTAGTCCACTCCCAGAGCTCGGAGCTGCCTCTCTATCTCGTCGTCGGAGATGGTGGCCTGTTTGGAGGAGGCGGCGCTCGGGAGGCTCTTTCCTGCAGCTGGAGCTCTTACCATCTGGAAAACACACACGTGCACAACATTTCCCATTAGCAGGCACACTCAAACTTAACACACACACAACCACAGAGCCCGGTACTTGTGGTGAGATTGGCTGCTGTGGACAGCTGCCTCCTGCCATTCCAAAGACAGACGTAAGAGACCGGCTCAGTTTGGAGCGCAGCTACAGGAGATTATATTGGAGAACTGGTAACGCCACCAAACAAGTCACACTGCCTTTAAATGACTTAAACTCATCACACCTTTAATGCAAGTGGGCGTCGGTTAGACAAGCATTGTTCTTTACGGCATTAATCATCAACCACGTGCATGAAAAACATAATTAAGGAATCCCTTTCCATTTCTCCCGAATGCTTCTCTAATACACGGCGTGCTGAGCGATTAACATCTCTCTTATTCTGCCTGTTTTGTGATATACATGCCTAAAAGGGGGATAACTTTTGTGTATCTGGCAACACTGAGATCAGCCGGACGCTTTTTTTTTGGGTCTCAAAAAGAGGACGTCCGGGGGAAAAAGGACGTCTGGTCACCCTATCTTAATTCAAACTATTATTAAATTGCCCTTGTCTGTGATATATTATACATTGAATGACAATTCCAGTGAATATGACAACAACACATACGGCTGCATATTTACTGACATGCGTTGCTCCGGAACTATCATAGTTTACGAGTCTCGTAACTTCCTTGCTGGTTTTGGGTTGATTGAGAACGCTTTGTTGTTGAGCTTTTCCCAGAAAGCACACGAAACGAGAGCATTCAAAGAATTCTCTGCTCAGTCTTTTATTGTGATTAAGCAAGAAGGAAGATTACCCCCCGAATTTTAACAACCGTTTTTCAGGGCTTTAAGAATCTCGTCTGTTTGCCGTCTCCAGCTGTGGGCTTGTTTATGGGACGATGTGTGGCTCTGTACGTTGTGTTATGAGAGGTAATAACTCATGAAGGCCCCCAGGGGGAGCCAGACACACAGCAGATGGGAACCCTGGCAGTAACACAGACTAAATACATAAGAATGAGAAGAGCTGGAGGCCAGCCCCACCACGTGGCAGCTGGAGTACAGCTTAACAGTCGAGGAAACGCCATGTGGAACAGTTATTGTTCGGTTGTTTAGATTTTTCCGGGGGATCATTTACACGTTTAAAATGTGCGTTTATAGTCTCTTATTTTTGCCTGAATAGTGATAACACTTAAATAAAGCCCCATGGGCTGGACATAGTACACATGTATGGTAATCTCTCTCTCTCTCTCTCTCTTACCTTTCCTGAGATCTCAATGCCGATCTCATCCAGAACCTGGTTGACAATGTCCTGAGATTCCTCTTCATCGCCTGACTCGTCAAAGATCTCGTCTAAAGTGTCGTTGACTGGACAGATTGTGAGACGGGAAGAGAGGAGAAGAGGACACACGGGTCAATTAAATCAAAATGCATTCATATTCAGTCACAGTTTGGACTTTAGAGTGAGAAAGCGTACAATCGGGCTCCAAACTAGTACATGTAGGCGTGGATGCTTGTGCGCTGGCAATCCCGCTACACAAATGGAAAAGGCCTCTCCATGTCATTGTCACAGTCATACCTTCATGTTTCTCTTTTTTCCATCAGAACACAAATTGCCACACACGTCATCCGTAACGCCATTTACATAGATCCTGACAATCTGGTTTTGGCAAGCCTGTACATTCCTGAGCTCATTGTGTGTGTGTGTGTGTGTGTGTGTGTGTGCGTGTTGCGTGTGCGTGTGCGTGTGTGTGTCCTTACTCATTTCCTCGGTCATGCCCATCTTCATGTTCTCCTTCTGGAAGTCCTGCATGGTCTTCAGGGTCTTCTGTGGATCCATCTTTTTATTGACTGCGTGCATCGTCTGTACACGTGATTACAAGAAAAGGAGAGAGACTTGAAGTCGAGGTTTTCAGCTGAGGAGAAGCGGCAGAGTGCAAGATCTGCCCTTGAGCAAATTAACTAAATGTCAGTTGAGGGAATGGACGGAGCAAATAATCAAGACTTTTAATGCTGGACTTACAAGGTCTTCTTTTTCACAAGAGCAGTTGATCAAATATATGCAGACAAATTGTATTAAGCTGCAAAAGATTTGAGTGACAGATAGAGAACTTTAATTCTCACTGAAAATACTCGAGGTCAATGACTGTGCATATTACAGACAAGAAGCAAATTCAAGATGCGTTATGCTCGTATTACAAATCAGAGTCTCAAACTGATACGTGTGAAATAAGGCTTTAGAAGAGTTGCTCTGCCTTCATTAGCAAGAAAGGATTATAGAAGTGAAAAATAATGACGGTCTCCTTCCTCCCCGTGAGAGATCAGCACAAAGGTGGGACATTTTCACAACTCTGCCCGACAACACATCAGATATATTTCTGTTGTTAACCAACATTGTGAATGTCACACACACACACACACACACACACACACACACACACACACACACACACACACACACACACACACACACACACACACACACACACACACACACACACACACACACACACACACACACACACACACACACACACACACACACACACACACACACACACACACACACACACACACACACACACACACACACACACACACACACACACACACACACACACACACACACACACACACACACACACACACACACACACACACACACACACAATTAATCTGATGCCTGATTATTTTTGACCTGAGGGTGGGTGTGTGTGTGTGTGTGTGTGTGTGTGTCTCTGCACAGTACATCGCTCATGGGCAATTACCACCGTTCACACTTCATTTACAATGACGCCACCAGTCTTGTCGACACATGAACCGATCCCAGATTAATACGTTACACACTTAGCTCACATAAACTAGTTCCTAACCAAACAAGAACACACCCGGCAGCGAGTCGAGTGTGGTGGGTATCAAATGTCCAAATGGACAAGTATGTCATCTTTCAAACCCTGACGTCAGGGCAGCGGATTTGAAGAGGAGGGTCTCGGATCTTCTCACCTTTGCGGAGGTGGCCATGGCGCCGGCCATCTTCATCTGTGAGTTCATGACCTTCGTCTGCGTAGACATGGAGGTGACCTTGGAGCTGACGGCGTAAGTCCGGTTCTTCTGCTTCCTCAGCTGGACCAGCTGCTTAGCGAGGATCTTACACGCCTCCTTGTTACCGGTCTTAGCCATTTTCTTGATTTCAGCCTCCTGAAGGGGGAGAGGGGGAGGGGATAGTGTGTCAACTTTTAAAGGTGTGGAAGTGTCAGTGGGCAGATTTATGACAAGGGAGCTCATCGTAGCCGCTAACGGCTCTACATTCTAGATAGATATCCGGAACAAACACAACAAAGCTATTGAGAGGCCGAGTGTCTCCCGGTTTTATGGGTGTGTCGTTTGAGATCATGTTCCTCCTTATAAGCAGATACAGGGACAACAATACGGAGTTTGAGGATGTGCATATTTCAGATGTGCACAGCAGGTACATTTATCATCAAAGTGTCAGTGAGCGCACACACACACGCGCGCACACACACACACACACACACACACACACACACACACACACACACACACACACACACACACACACACACACACACACACACACACACACACACACACACACACACACACACACACACACACACACACACACACACACACAGTTCCATCTGTCTCAGCAACACGACATGTTAACCATGTCCAGAGCCACATTGCAATCAGGAAGGAATTTACATTTTTAATGACATTTCATGACTTTCAGTTCAGGAGGGCTTTTTGTGTAAAAAATATTATTACTTAAACAACTTAAATCCACGATGCTCCCGAGAGATCAACGTGTTTGCAAATATAAACTAATGTCAACTGGATCAGACCGTACACACTGGCACGCAAATACAAATGTTTAGCTTTGGTAAACATCAGAAGATCCACTAAAGCCCACAAGGAACGTGTGTGTGTGCGTGTGTGTGTGTGTGTGTGTACAAGTGGATGTGAGCATCCCAAGAGACACGAGTGGAGCTGCAGGTTACAGCCGGCTAGCCAGGCCTCTCAGAAGGGACAAGAGTGTGTTGCTTATTTCTTGTGTGTGAGCTAAAAGCATCTTCAGGAAAAAAAACAACAATCAATTATTAATGTTTGATGAGACAATAGAAATTCCACACACACACACACACACACACACACACACACACACACACACACACACACACACACACACACACACACACACACACACACACACACACACACACACACACACACACACACACACACACACACACACACACACACACACACACACACGGTTCAGTCGGTTTTTACTTGCTTTTGTGAGCAGTAAAAAAAAAATGTAGAGCTGTACAGATAAAAAGGAAACAGTGACAATAATAATGTCACCTGTACTGTCATCGCAAAAAATTATGAATACTTTACTGGGGAAAAGATGAAGATGTGAGCAGTGGGAGTTATATGTGACGCATTTAATGTCTTATTTACTGCGCTGTCGGGAAAGGAGGGGTAGGGGTGGAGGGATGTGATGGATAGAGAGCTTTCCTGAACATGAAGCGGTGCACCACACAAATATGAGGCTGGGAGGACTTTTCCTAGGAGGAGATGTGAATATTAATGTATTAGGGACGAGGAGCTCCGAACAAAAGAAGGACAACGTGTTGCAACTCCCCTGTGATTTCTTTTATTAACCTGTGTTTTCAATATATTTTTGTATCAGGAAGCTGCATTTTTGTCTTGAATGTAGCTAAACACCAACAACAAAAATAGAGGGAAACAAGGTTGATACTTTTATGAACCCGATTTATTAAAACTAGAAAGCTAAGAGGGAATTTTGACCGTTATTTGTGGGCGATGACTTCTGCCCTATGCCACTTTTATTCAGTATGAATTTGTGCGCTTGTCTCAAATTTGAGTATGCATGTGAGTGGGGGAGGGGGGGCAACACAGTCCAGATTGTGTTAAAGGGCTAATATAGGTCATTTCCATTTTTTAGCGAATGTATCTTTTATTCAAAAAGTGCAACAAAGCTTTAAAAACAATAATTAGACTAATTAGCGGAACACATTAATGAGGAACAACAATGTGGGACCCCAGGGAGGTAATTATGCCCTGTATGATATTTACTTAATACAATAGATTGAAGAGGAAACCGCCATAGTCTTTCATCTTTCAGAGTGGAAATGTGTGTGTCAGGAAATATAGCCGTAGCGTGAAATTTTGAGTGTGTGAGTGTGTGTGTGTGTGTGTGTGTGTGAGAGAGAGAGAGAGAGAGAGAGAGGTGTCTGACTTGCCTGAAGCGAAGCCACAACACCAGCTCATTCTTGCTATTAATTTAGACGCATTAGCAAATCGGCTCATTCCCAAATTGTAGGAGAAGAATGTGATATGCATCTCTAGCTTAAAAGGGTGATGTTGTGATGCAATATGTAGACATTTATGTAAAATGCCTTAACTTCATTAAGACATTTTTTTGTTCCCCAGACTTTTGTTTGTGTGTGTGTGTGTGTGTTCCCACCATTTGCTTCTCTTGTTTCTCCAGCGCTGCTCTGTCCCTGGTGATCTGTCTCTGAGTGCCGCGCAGCTCCTTCGACTGCTCCTTGATCACGTCTTTGGGGAGAGACAGAAAGGAGCACAGGTCACACTTTGTGGGCACATTGCTGACACTCAGGTGCCAGTTACAGATATTAAAACGGGAATGAGCAAAGGGTTGACGTGATTACATGCATTACTTTTAATCTTATCAAATGTGAACACTTTGCTATGTGCAGAACGGTGGCGACACAAGTTCATTCTCACAATCTGGCATCACTCATGACTGGACAATCAGAGGTTCACAACAAAAAGCACAAGAATGTCCTGTACAGTCTTTGTTCTTCTTTTATACGTTTTCTTTTAATGATGGATCGCCCTCTACCATTTATTTTCAGTGGAATATAACTGAAGTGTGTCAAGCAGGACTTTGAGAATGTAAACCGTCAGCTCACAGCAATATTGAGTCCAAACCACCCACAGAGTGGCATCGTGTGAGATTGCGTTTGACCTTGAAGTCACACGTTCATCCACAACGTCTGAGTGAGGGATACCCCTGTGATCACTTTGACACACACACCGTCAGGTCCTCCAGAAAAGAAAGGTATGGCGCTTTGAGTTCATGCAATTGTGTGGCCTTAACAGTGACCACAGAAAATAATAGTTTTAAAGTGTATCAGAAATCCCCTAAAATAACCAAAAAACGATTCAGTTTCAACTCTCGGGTTCTTTAGGACTGTGCAATATACAGCACAACACATACACAGGATCCTCTCAGGAATCGGCGATTATTAAATAATGCTAAGAATTCGAAAAAAATGAACTCCTAAAATACCCTTCAACAGGTCAAAGAGACCAAAGAAACTAAACATGAGGAAAGTCAACCGATGAGCACAGAATTACACTTCAATAAATCAGTTGTGGAGAAAGAAATGTAGAGTTCAGACACTATATTAGAAAAAAAATAAAGAACTGAAATATTGATTTTAAACAAATGATTCAGCTCCATATTTTTAAATTGCAAGAAAATATACAAGAAAATATCATGTCACGGAAAAAGCAAACAATTGCCAAATAAGGTTTTATTCTTTCTGAAAAGTTCAGCGAGCATGAACTTGGTCCGAACACGTCATCGTATTGGACCACGTACGTATACGGTGACGTGCCGCCAACGTTTCAAAATGGGAGGGATATCGCCCTACAAATAAGTGTGATCTAACCCCCCCCCATCCATTCACCAAATAACCAGAATCTACTTCAGCCGCCCTACCCAGGGCTACGACGACAAATACAATCTCTTTCCAGAGAGGTGAGAGAATTTAACAATATGAGATGGAAACTGAGAAACGTCAATGAGAAGACCGACAACGGCGTGGAGCGGAGGGGCGGCAACGCGGCACAGTAAGTAAAGTATGCGGACGATCGGTGTGGGTGAAACTGGAATGATGGGAGGAGTAGGGAGGCGGTTCTGTGAGAAGATTTACCTTAAATAACAAAGTTTTTTCTTTCAAATATGAAGGTGATATACTTTATGGAATTCTTCACACAAAAAGGTGTGCGGTCCAGAGGAGGTGAACTTTAATGCCCCCCACCCCCTTCTGGAAACCCAGCCCAATGAGTCAATATAATGAGCATTTGAAAAAGAATAATTCATTCATTAAGTATGATAAAGGAGAGGCTGATTTTCCATTTTGACCTTGTGAGGCTGATTACCTAGCCTGGAGATAGAAACACAGAAATGCTTCAATGAAAGTGTTTTCAGCATTTTGACATCACTTTGACATCACTGTATATTACAGGTTAAACTTCCAACTACATACACAGCCTAATATGATGTCATATTTTAAACAGCATGACCTTTATATATCAGAATTGTATCACACAGTTTGTAATAAGTTTTTTATTTGTTTATCACTGCAAGGCAGTTACTGAGGAGTCTGTGTCAACGACAAAAGGACAGTAATGTAAAGTTATCTTTATTATTGTCTTCCCAACACAGGAAATGTGAGAGTTGGAACTGAGGTGCAGTAACCTTTGCGATATATATATATATATATATATATATATATATATATATATATATATATATATTTTTTTTTTTTTTAATTTATTTATTTATTTATTATTTTTTTTTTTGTCTTCTTTTTTGGTATTATAAATAATAATAAAAACAAATATTATACGTGCAGATATCTACTTGACATTACATATTAAACGTTTAATAAGACATGTTATGAAAAGGTGGGTTCACGTGACACAGCGTAACTAATACAACAATGAGTAAACCTCAGCCTCCTGTGTCGCAATGAAGTCGCCTTCTTCCTTTATTTCTGGTTATCACGCTAACAAATAACTTGACGTTACCCAACGACGTGTAACTTCACATATTGTCGCTCGCGGCTAGATTGTAACGTTGATTTAGCCTTGTGTTACTTATAGCGTGTAACACCGCGTCCACTTTAAGTTGCGGCTCCGCGGCTGTCGGGCTCAGTCTGCTCCGGTGTGACTGAGTGACTCAGCGAGACGCGGAACCGGGAGAACAAGTTCGCGTTGAATAGGAGGCTGACGGTTAATATGGGAACAACGCGGCGGTCTGAACA
The DNA here is from genome assembly GCA_036178185.1 of Liparis tanakae. Taxonomy (NCBI): domain Eukaryota; kingdom Metazoa; phylum Chordata; class Actinopteri; order Perciformes; family Liparidae; genus Liparis; species Liparis tanakae. The sequence goes on from CM070107.1 coordinate 17,454,653, forward strand.
CCGGGGCTAAACACCGTGTAGCTAACTAGCGCGTCACACAGAACAAACTTACCATCGACAGTCTTCTTCTTGAAAAGATCCATGTTGCTGCTTCGTATCGAGTGGAATATAAGAGACGGATCCTGAACTGGTCTACCGTGTGATTGTTGTCGTTAAAACCGCCGTTAAGGCAGCGGGTCAGTTTAGCAGCTTCGGCTTCCTGGTTGACTTTCTGTTGTCGGAGTTCCTCCCTCAGCTGACTGACTCCACGGCTCCACGTGACGTCACGGCGCGACTCTCATGCTGCATTCACGTACCTCGTAAAATGTCCTATTGCGATGAGAAAAAGTGTGTCTAACTCTTTGAAATGACGCCGAATAATGCCAAATATTACCTCAGTTTGTGCTGTTGGACTGTAACGGGATATATATATATATATATGTCTGAAATAGAGGATAATTTAATCAGAATGCTAAGGTGTATGGTTGCACACAGTCTACTTCCAGAGGTGCCTGAACAAGGGTTGAACCGGAAAAGCCATGGTTGCCCGACTGTGATAAGAGAGTGGCCACGGAAATTAGAAACATATATTACATTTAATGTTACAGTAATGCAAACCATTAGATTAGGACCTCTATTTGCCGGTATGTGAGTTTATTCATATCCGTTGAACATAGAGTTGCAATAGTCTATGTAGTCTTTGAAGGCAGCATAAATGCAAAGTAACTAATATATTGTCAAAAATGTCAAAAAAAGACATTGGTTATTATTGCCTAATGCTACGGCTTAAGAAAAATAATAAGTCATATTGAGTTTGAATGGATTTTAATTTTCACATTTACAGGATGTTTTTGTATTTGCTCTCCCTTCCTCTCAGTCTTTCTCAGTCTTTTTAGTGAGACACTGAATGAAGCACTAGTGGATTTGGGCATGTTATCGGTATACCTACCAGCCATAACACACAAATGTGTAATATGTTGTAAAGGAAAAAGAGAGGGAGTTCCTGTCTATAATACAACCCCCACAGCTTCTCACAATATCATAAATTCAGTTATTCTCAATTTCCTTCCTCAGCTCTTTATGAAAAAGGCGAGGGTTTTCATGCACTCCAGCAAGCATTCATGTATTCGTATTGCCTTTTTCATGTTGATGCTAAGAGCAACTTTATATGCTGTGGTGGGACTCTTGAACCATAACCAACTCAATTTGGTGCATGTGCGTGTATGTGTATTGGAGGTGGTGGTTGGAGGTGGTGCAGAAGCTATGAGGTGGAGGGTCTTCCCAGATATGGGTAGAGATCCTAAGTTGGGTCTGGAACAGAGGGGAGAGGGGTGACTTTGAGGGGAAGGAGAGGAGGGTGGGTAGCTTTTTTGCTCTTTTTCCCATCTCCAAAGTGTGTGCGTGTGTGTGCGTGTTTGCATGTGTGTGTGGGTGTGCACGTGCCTGTGTGCATCAGCATGTTATCCTTAGGCGTTGTTCTTGTTAAGGTTATTAGGGAAGATGTTTGGCGCTAATCATTGGAGGACTACAGGGACCCCCACTAAACGGCCTCATCATCAGAGAGCTCCAGCGGTGATAAATCTAGCCCCAAGCACCCAAAGGGCCTGCAGGTACCAAGTGCTATATGTGACATATATATATATATATATATATATATATATATATATATATATATATATATATATTTCACACCAAAAACAAAAATATATATATTGGGCATTTATTATTTCAAAAAAATTAAACAACAGATGAGGAAAATGCAAAGAAAATGCTTCATTTTTTTCTCTACTTTTTTCATCTATTCCTTCCATACTCCTCCTCCTCTATGTAATAAAGCCCGGGGCCAGGTTACATGTAATGTTAAGGCACTAACTACAAAGTGTATGGACACACACACACATCCAGAGAGAGACATCCATGTGTGAAATGAGATCTCTGCACAATCAGTGGGAGTCGCAGCCATAAAGCACATCAAGCTTTCCAGCTTTAAGGTATCATCAAACTAATCTCACAGATCCTTTCACTTGATGACTGTGGAGTTATTTTTGCAACAGCTGTGTTTTTTCTCCTTTTCACAGATAAAACCAGAAGTCCAAAGATGAAGCCACGTCTTACCTCCGGCGATGAGGGGTCTTTTTAGAAGTTAGAATAGACGAGCTGACTGATATTTTACACTTCATAACAATTTGGCCCTTTTCATTCAACACACCAAAATGGCAAGGCTTCTGTTTTTACATTCACCTTCAGCAAATTTAATATACTGTAATTTAGACTCATTTAGTCACACAACAACTCTCACTTGAAGCTTTTGCAAGTTAATTATTTTACTCTATTTTAGCTTTAAAAAATACAGAAAGTCTCTTTAGAAGTAGAATACCAATACTTACCACATCAATCAGATAATCCTGACTTAATAATGTTACATTTCTACTCTAGTAGACAACCAGCATCTGCCCCATATATCCAAACCACAGAATATTTGTTTTATATTTTGTCATTTGCAATAGAATTTCAACGAAGCTCCCTCGGGCCTCCTCGGGATGCACATCTCATTCCACATATTTATCTAGCGTAAATCATTGAATCATAATAGGATATAAGATATGCTGCACTCTTCCTTGTGCCTCTGACATGTAAGCAGGCTGAAATATGTCTGTATGTAAACACAGAGAGATGAGAGACTGTGATGGGAGGCACGGGATTTCTACACTACTTCTGCTCTCTGATGGATGGATACTTCACTGCTACCCAGATGGAGAGCGATAGATAGAAGCAGCCAGCGAGGACACAAAGAGTACCAGGGGGATTAAAGGAAGAGGAGAATGGAGGGCACATTCACAGAGAGGAAGAGAGGGAAGAATCAATGCAACAATCAAAGATATAGAAGGGCATGGGACAAAGGGAGAAGTCAGAGTTTACACGATCGTCAGAAAGTGTCTGGAAACTTGATATTTAATACCGTGCACTCTGCAAACAAACTCTTATACAAAGTGCATGCTGTTCGTTGTGGAGCTACAACAAGGTGACGTTTATCTTGACGCAGTGTAAGATAATGTCTTTTTTTATAAACCCAAACTGTAAAGTGTTATGAATGATAAGACACTAGGCGTTCACTGCGCAATTAGTTGTTCACTTTTTTTTGTCTTTTTTTTTTTGAGTCTGGCTAGCTGAATCCCCCTGTTTGCAGTCTTGATGCTAAGATAAGGTAACAGGCTTCTGGCTGTAGCTTAAAAAAAAAACGACAGACATAAGAGTGATATTGATCGTCTCATTTAACTCTCGACACAAAAGGGAATCATTTTATTCACCAAAATGTGAAAGTGTTCCTTTAAAAATGCTAATCGGGTGTTTCCACTTTTAAAAGGAATTATCTCTCACATGATATTCGGTTTAGAAACACAGTGGGTAAGTAGTGGAGGGGTTTTAGGACATATGGAAGACAGCAGGTGTCTGGGAGAGCGGGAAGAGACGAGGAGATGCTAATCAGCGGGGAGGCAGAGGGCGGGGAGGCAGGGACGGTCTAATAAATCGAGTGAGTGCCTCTGCCCGTTTCTGCCCGTGGGACGAATGTAGTCGCGGTCGCCGGTGCAGTGCAGCACCAGGGAATTATGGGTAATGAGGGATTATCATCCCCTGTAGTGTCTGCTCATCACCATTGCCACTCACAACATCCCCAGCCTCCATCAGAGCACACACACACACACACACACACACACACACACACACACACACACACACGCACACACACACACACACACACACACACACACACGTCTAATACTGGGCAAATTTATCATGTAGATGCAGGTGTGGGGTATGAATAAAAACATGTGCAGGCACACATACACACACACCTTACAGACATGCTGATGGTTTTGTGAGTAAGGTCAAATAGTGAGGTGCTATTGTTTAAATCTGCTGCTGGCGCCAATTTTGGATGTCACACTCAGTGAAGCACAGCCACGGTTCAATGACACCACCCTCCTTTACCCACAGGTCCTTTTTGCCTGAGGAGAACAATCTGTCTGAGGGTAGATCCCAAATGCGTCAAACCAGAACCCTCTTTTGACTCTTTTGACTCTCTCTTTCTCTCTCTCTCTCTCTCTCTCTCTCTCTCTCTCTCTCTCTCTCTCTTCGTTTCTCCAGTCTGTGGAACTCCTCGCCCCAGGGCCAAGCTGTGACCACACGAAGTAGGCTGGTGGTCCCAGCAGGAGCCGAGGCACAGACACATTAGCATGAGGGAATTAGAAGTAACTGGAAGGGCAACAGAGGACGAGTGCGAAGAGTTGTGTGAAGGAGGATCCAGACAATGGGAAGCTTTCATCATCAGACAGTTGTAAAACATCTATGTTTTGGTAATAATAACACATATACATGCTTTTGTAAATGGCCATTGTTCTGAATGCCATTCTCTGAAAATCCAGGACACTGTGTGTGTAATGAGTTTGTGATTCACCTTCAGCGCACAGTTTTACATATTTTACAACTTTTACACCTTTTTTTATTTTTGTGTGGTTGAATAAATAATGAAATGTTCAAATATGAAGCGTCTTCTTTTTCTTTTCGAAAAAAAGAAACACTGGGCATGCTAAAACAATTTTTTTATATGAATTCATGTGGAGTTTTTGGTGATATCGAAATCAAAGCCCACCTCAATTGATGTATGGATGCCTTTTTTTTCAAATGACTTAATTTGTGAAAATATGGCCACAGAACGTACAAAAGAATTAGACAGAAGAGGATATGCAGTCGATTTTAGCTAAATCAAAATGTCTTTGTCAAAATCTCAAAGATTTGTCCTTTCTCTTATAAAAAGAAACAACACAATCGTTTTTTAAGTGGTAATCATTGTATTGGAGCAACAGCAGTAGTTTAATGTAGAGGAGCGGCCCCCAAAGCAAAATAAAGGCTCAGACTGTGTCCCACATTTTCGCTCAAGGTTTCAGAACAGCTAAAAAAGCTTCCTGTGTCTCCATTCATTCCTTTGTGTTGTTCATTGTGTTTTTTCTCTTCTGGAGAGCATTTTATTACTGTCACAGATAATTTGAATGAAATCTACATTCTTCCCCATATCAGTGTTTAGAACAGACATCAAAATGTAGCTCCAAAAAATAATTGCGCAAAATAGAAAGGACCCAGTATATAGGATGCTTCATTTCACACATATCCAAAGCATGAAGCCAAATGTCCAACATTGAACGCTCTTTTTATTTTCCAATTAGCTGTGGATTTACAGATTTAAGATTTAAATAGATGTCCAGTTTTTGTTTAAAAGGAAAATCCAAACCCAGTTACACTCTCCAAAAGGGTACACACATATGTCAAGTGGGTTGCCCAACATTACCCCGTCTTTGAGTCTCCATCATGTCATTAACTTCTGCTGTGCAGCCTGTGCAGCTTCCTTTATCTTTATACGAGCAGAATATGAGTTAAAACTGGAGCGGAGAGTACAAGTAATTATCTGCTTCTTAAGCAAGGTCAGCATGGTGACTCTTGAGGAAAGCCAATATCCGCTGGTCACTCTGTTAACAGACAGTCAGTCAGACACACACACGCCTGCACGCTGTGCAGCAAGTACTTCTCTTTGTCTCGTCTTTGCAATTAAAACTCCCATTTCAATTTGAAAAAATATGCAATAATGGCTCGAGCAATTAAAACGGAATATGTGCGATCACTGAGATAATGAAAAGTCTTTTGTTTGACACCAAAAAAAGTCTTTTATTCTTTTCTTCGGTTAACACGGACATTTCATTTCCATTAACTTACAAATGACTGTCCTTTGCTCATTAGAAAACACATTGGTGCTACAGTGCTAATGATCCCAACATGTTGTGTTACGTCTCATTTAAACTATACAACACATAAAGAAAGATGTTGTAGTTTTGAATTAGATGCAAATCCAGCTGTAACAAGGTGTTTTTTTATTCTGAATAAGCCTAAAATCCTCTGATATTGCATTACTAATTGAAGATGCACGAATGGTTCTTTAATTAGACTCAATGGTTTGCACTCCTCCCCCACCTCTCACACACAACACTAAACTATAAAATGCCTGAAATTATCCACTGAATGGAGAAGTATACACAAATATCATATAGTCAGTGTGAATGTGTGAAAGAATAGAACAATTTTAGATATGTTTCTGACATTGAAATAGGGAAATATGATTCACAATTTAAAACATATCATTTTGCAAAAAAACAAACACTTATGTTATTTTGGAGGACTTTCCATGAATAAAAGGTCTTTCAGCTTAATGACATCTCCAAACGCCTACTACGAGTTTACAGATGTGCGTGAGAGAGCCTGCATGGGCAGTGTTCATTTGTTTGCCTGCATATGAGCCTTATCATCATCATCATCATCATCATCATCATCATCATCATCATCATCATCATCATCATCATCATCATCATCATCATCATCATAATCATCTTCAGATCATCCAGAGAGTCAGCTCAGGCAGGTGTGCATTTATATAGACCCTCCCCGGGGTCAAAAGAACCGCACCGCAAAACTCATGATGCTGCAGTCTGCTTAATGTGAGATATCATCATCTACAGCACTCAGCGTTATCTCACACCTGCCTCATCAGGAGTGCACTGTAAGGTAGATCTTTTAATTGGTCAAGCTCTTCCTTTATGTTTTTAATTGTCATCGTCAATGTCTCAAAACTTTCATTTACCTCGGGAATTTAGATCTGTGACACAACATTTGTAACTTTTGTTGGTTTGTTTTTGTTGGGATACAACCCCAAAACATCCTCCCACCCAGAGAGGAATTGTCCTCCAATATGTGATCTAAAGTGGTGAAAGTTTAGTTAAGGTGAATTAATTCTTCAGATCTAAAGCACTGGAGGTGCCCATCGTTCTTGGAAAAGCAAACAATTCTCAAACTCAATCCGTTTTCCCCTCTAAAACATCCACTAATAATCATCTCAGTGCCTCATTAGGAAGCAAGGGAGTAGAGGCACAGGCTGCTCCAGATGTTTGGTGGAAAACCCCGGAGGTCCAGCGTCTGTGTCGGAGAGCTCATGTGTGTATCTGCCTGTTGTAATGTGTGCTATCAATTGTGTATGTAGGTGTGTGTGTGTGTGTGTGTGTGTGTGTGTGTGTAAGTTACACCACTAAAAATGTGTGTGTGTTTGATACTTCCTGCACTGTCTCCGGGCTTCACTCTGAGTGTTCCACTGCCCCACTTCCACAGCAGGCGAAGGCAGCGAGGGAAACGATTCCCTCTGTGAAAACACTAGATGGAGACACGGACTAACTCTGCCACCTCGGCACCATTTTATAATCACTCTCTTTGTCTGCTGGCGTCGTCACAATGAGCGATCTATCCGTCAGTCAGGACATGCAGGTGGCAGTAAATGATTTATGGACATGATGCAGGTTTATACAAATCTGACCCAGTCTTTAACTTTGTTGCGATAGATGTTTGATTGTTTATTCATTGTATAATTGACTGATTCATCTTTAAACTCATATAATCTGTAAATATGTTGGCAATATTAATTCTAGCCTTTTCCCATCAGGCAAGTCTGATTTCCTCTGAAATAAATCAAACTGAATGTTTTTTTGTAATTGCTGTATAATGCTGCCCCACTTTCTAATGTGTGATTGCTTCATCCGCTTGAGACTGAATAATTCACGCTCACTTAAAATCAAGGTGAATGAAACATGAGTGAAAATGGTAAGACTTTTATACCCACTTGCCATAGATGTCTCCGAGGTCTCGTCAGATGGCAACCAGCATGCAGCGCTGGTGGAGGAAGTAATAATAAATCTTTCTGTTGTGTATGTTAAATATTTGTATTCCACCTGATAAAAGGAAAAACAAATGTAACTCTGATTCAGACATTAAATCAATACCATGAATAACTAAACTTGTATTATTTGCTTCTTTCCCATTCATATGTAAAAGCACACATGCAGGTTTCAATGGATCTCTGGACTAAACATGGATTTGATGCCTGAATTTGTTTATTTTGATGTAAAGGGCCACCTCACATCCACATGTTGGGGAAAAGTTACTGAACCAGCCACTTGAAATATTTTTTTCACATGAGACAGGTGGAAATAATATAAGTGATGACAGCTGAATTCCATTTCGCTGCTCCAGTTCCAGGCTGAGAGAGCTGGATCACTGTCGTGGCTTACTACGGAGACATCGTTCGTAATTATTAGTAACACCTGTGCTTTTGCTAGTGGGAGAAGCCGAGAGGCCAATTACTGTGTGTGTGTGTGTGTGTGTGTGTGTGTGTGTGTGTGTGTGTGTGTGTGTGTGTGTGTGTGTGTGTGTGTGTGGAGGGGGGTGCAGCACTACACCCTAATTAACTTTTGTAAAAACACATTGTACATCTTTGCTACAAATTCATCTGACAGCAAAGACAACATTCATCCCTTGCAGTGAGGGTTGTGTCTAACATTTTACTGAACTTGAGACAGGCGGTTAGGTCCATCACGTGTCATACTTGGTTTTGGGGAACAAGATGGTGGCAAAGAAGCCGGGTGTCATCGATCTAATCACTGCCTGCCTCTGCAGCACACTGCTGTCTCAATTGAAAAGCAATTGTGAGTGAAAATAAAATTCGAGTGTGATTATTTGTGAAATTGGGTCTTGTAAAATGGAATTGGCTCTTGTGTTAAATTATGTAAAACCCCTTTATAATCATGCCCCCGAATGGCCCTTTTAATGACCTGTTGTTCTTGGCTTTCGATGTGAGTCAGTGTTACTGGTTACAAGCGGTTCACTGACATTACCCTGCTTATTTTGTTATCACTTTTTTCATACTGAGTAATCATCGGGATGTTTCTCTCTTGACTCAATCTGACTGAAGATCTCTGGCTACAGGAAAAAAAGCTGTGCCCGAGCCAGACCGGGCAGGGGACTTCTTTTTGAGGAGGGCCCAAACCATCTGCTGTCAGGAAAGACAACCATATGTTAAGCAAGTGGCGCTGGTGCTTAAGTGCGGCTTGAGGCTTTTAATGAAAAAACTCTGCACCGAAGTTCTGTCGCTCGCTAAAAAGAGGCAGCCATGATAACAACAAGCTGTGCATTGCTCCTCGCCACATGCTAACATGATGGAGCGCTTAGCAAACTGGCAGCAGGGCTGACCTGGAGGGTGAAGTGATGCCAACACACAGGCCTTACTCCCCCACAAAGACCAGGCACCCACGGATTGCAGTTGGGCTCCAGCCAATCAGTCTTAAGAGTCTTAATTGTCCTTGGAGAGCTATTACAAATTATGAAATAAAGTATTTAATTGCAAATAACACAAGTCCCTATTACTTAGTAACCACTAAGGTGAGTAGAGACAATGGGGTGAACACATAAAGAAAGTAATTCACACATTTTTTAATAATTTGAACTTTAAATTGAGGTGTGTCTGTCCATGATTGTTATTAATGCTGTGCTTTTGAGATCATCTTCAGCATGTGGTGTTATATTCTTTTCTCTTTTTCTTTCTGTACTTGTAAATTACACTGACGATCAGCATATTCTTCTTGGAGTCATTTGTTTCTTCTACGGATGCTGTGGATGCTCACAGCAGGTCTCATAAAAGGGAACACCGACAGCCACGTCATGGTACTAGTCTCGCCAACAGGTGGCAGCAAACAGCTCAACTCAGTCAGTCAGGAGGCTTCGTTCAAAAAGTGGAAGCGAAGGAAGAGTCAGGACATGACAGTGATAAACTGATAACCATGGTGTCCTGGAAGCTGGATGGTTAATAGACGTACCACTGTGGAGTTAATGGGTATATTTAGTCTGTGTTTGCCTCCATGTCTGCTAATTAGTGTCTGATAATAATATGGAATGGGCCATACAGAGAAATAAAACTTGTTGTTAACTTTCTCTTGATTATGTTTGTTATTGTGTATCCAGCTCTGAGAAGTTGTGTAGAATTTTATTTAAATATTCAGCCTTGATATTGATATTAGATAACATTGTTTTCTGTACTCCACAACACACTCTGACAACCTGATGTCCAGAGACATCCCTCTCTCTCCAACTGTGTCTTCCGGCAACAAGTCGTATGACACAAACGGAAAGGGAAACTTGTGTTTCAATAACACACGCACACGCACACACTTACACACACGCACGCACACACACACACACACTCACACACACACACGCACACACATGCACACGCACACACACACGCAAACACACACAGACGCACAAGAAAAGCACTTTTGGAGACTTGCATTGCTGTTCCCCAATTGCCTGATATGATTGCTTCGTTGCCCATCTGGCTGCAACATGCTCCCACAACAATGTAGCAATTTCGTAAATTGTTGAACCCATCGGTTACTAAAGTGAAACAGGGAAACAGGGTCCGGATTGAAAAATACCAAAGTCAACCTTTAAATATATCTGCAAAGTCCTGGCCGCCACTCTAAACTGTGACAGGCAGTCATGAGGCCAAAGACCCATGAACTAAGAGATCTTTATAAGACACATATGGGTACACACCTTTATGAATGAGTACCGCCAGCGGCAATTGAACCGGTGTATTCATGACTGTTAGTGCCTTGCTAAACTCCACTGCGCCTTGCACTCTTTCTCGGTGGGCGTGAGCAAATGGCCCCAGCCCTCTCTAAATATAACTCCCTTCCAAAACAGAGAGAGGGAGAGAGCGAGCGAAGGAGAGAAGGGATAACTCACCCAATCAGAGGCGGCCCAAAAACTTTTCTCCCCCCCCCCCTTTTTTTTTTAGAATACAGTGTGTGTCTTATATCGTTTTGATCCATTTGTGGCCCCGGGTGGTGCTGGTGGAGCGCGCAGCGGGATGCGTATTGTCTATATGCAAACTGGACGACATGGCCATTGTATGCGTTCAGGCATATATGGAGGCAGCGATAGCTCGGGGGATACAGCCCGTCTGAAGTCTCAGGAGTGAAGCACCCGCGGATGAGTTGTGCGCGTCTCTCTCCTCTCTTCTCAGTAACCGCTCGGGTCCGCCGCTATGAGTTGCCTGGATGTGATGTACCACCAAAGCTATGGAGCGCACTACCTCCCTGCAGCGGCATACAAGGCGACGTACTATAACCACCATCACCAGCAACAACAGGTGAGCTATCCGCCATACCACCGTTGAAGCTATGGAGTGACACAGCCTTACTTTTTCTTTCTTTAAACAAAAAAGTTATGGACATTTCACACATGATTGTGTGGTATGAATCATTAAAGGCAATTATTGTGATTGACTGCTGAAGAAATAGTAGAAGTTAACTGTGGGTGTGTATATAGGCCGACCATGATTATAAGTTGGGGAATGTCACCTCCCCTAAAAGAATATGTTGTCGACGCAAGGGTTGTTTTTCTTTGAAAAAGTGTTTCACTATATTGCCTGACTTCTCTTCAGGATACCGCCTCAAACTTCCATAACTCCTCATACACACCCCTCTTAACTTAAATGTCAGCTTTGAATGAATAAATTCCGGCCTGATGTTCGGTATGCACCTCAGGTCAGGCGTAATGACACGGAGCTATTAATCCTGCGGTCAAATGGTGATGTAATGACAGCCGGTCAGTGACGGTCAGTCACTCAGGAATGTGGATGGGGCTCACTGAGCTTTACAAATAGTTGCTATGCAGTAAGGGAAAAAGTAATTCATTTTCAAAAAGCTCCCAATCTTTATCATACTTAGGAATAGTTAATGTTTTATTGTGTCGGAAAACAACGGTATAGCATCAACAACATGTGTAATAATATATTGCTGTTTATTCTCCATGTATTACCCTAATACAGGCTGTATGCTCTACTAAAATGTTAATTGTGTGCTTATTCTATAAATAAAATGTACTTCTGGCTTTTTCTGTAAATGAATCTCTCTTTCTCTTCCTCCAGAAAAGGCTGAGTGTTTACAGTAAGATGCAGGAGTGTATGGAGCAGCAAGGAGGAGGAAGAGGGATGCTCTCCAGGGATCAGGGCCTGCGGCAGGGTTCTGCGGCACCGGAATCCGAATCTGGCCATAGATCCACATCCGATTCAGACCTGAAGGATGGATCTCAACCAGCAGAGGCAGAGTACTTGAGCTCCCGCTGCGTTTTGTTCACCTACTTTCAAGGCGACATCGGCGACGTGGTCGATGAGCACTTCTCCCGGGCTCTCAGTCAGTCCAGCACCTTCAGCAGTGAGACCAAACCGATCAGAGTGACTCAGCCGTCTGCCTCGGCCACGGCTGGCTTATGGAAAGGTGAGCGGGGCAGCACCTTGAAATAGTTCTCAAAGAGCAACATATATAGCTAATGTAGATGTTATCCTCCATTAATTATTTTGTTGTAGTATGTTAAAGTATTTGTGATGTGATTGTTTCAGAGGGGTCTCTCTCTGAGAGTCAGAGCAGCTCGGTGTGGAACAGCACATATCCATCCCAGGCCAGTCCTGGCCTTCCACCTGTCTCTGTCTCAGTCCACCCAGACTTCTCTTCCAGCCCTGTTTCCTTCAACCACCCCGATGGAGCACAGTGGGCCGACCACATGCTCTCCCAGGCCAGCCTCCCCCCTCCGGCTGCTCTCCACGACAGCTGGACCTACAGCCTGATTCCCCCGAGTTCAAGTGGCTACCCCAATGTCCACAACGTCTACCATCCTCACCCCCATATTCACACCCGGCACCACCACCCCATGCTCCATTCATACCCAACCCACAGCTCGGCATTGGACCCCAGGTTTAATCCTCTGCTGCTGCCCGGCGTTCGAAACCAGAGCCAGCCGAGCACCAGCGCAGGGAGCTCCCCACTCAGCGAGGGGTTGAAGACGGAGATGGACCCCAGCAGCAGCAGCAGCGCCGCCACGGCTACCTCCGTCACCTGGACTCCCTCTGCACTCCACGGATCCCTGGAGGTGTACGACTCAGGTAGAAACATAACAATACATTCACTTTCAAGCATTTGTTAAACTTTACACGCCACCTAACTGGCCCAGTAAGTGACACTTAGCACAGTAGTAATCCCCCTTCTGTCTTTCTCCCCTGCAGCTCTTGATCAGACCAAAGCAAAGACGTCAGTGTGGTTCTAACTGATGTACTGACATTGAGAAAAGAGAATCAATACACCAAAAAGGACCTAGTATGTGGCTCTATCAATGTATGGCTGCAAAACCAGCACTGTAATGGACGATGTAGATAGAAGGCTTACTGTAGCTTAGACGATGAGTCGTGCACTGTCCACGAAACGTATTACGGAGATGAACTCAGGCTTTGGATTTAAATGAACATGATCTCCTGCTTCGGCTGCAGGTCAAGGGTCACGAAGAATGATATAAAATGGACTACTAGCTTTAAAAATGAGAGGCCTCTTCTCTGATGGAACACAACTCCATTTCTCTTTTATGCAATGTGAGACCAAGTGGTTCTGTTTCAAGAGCTTGATTTTGATCCACATTTTTGTTTTGTACAGTAAATGTTTGTTGACGACTGTAAATGTCTTTGTGTGTACAGTTTTGCAATGCTAGGTTGTTGTTTGCTGGATGACTTTTGCTAACAATTCTCGCCTCATTGCTTCTTTACTTTTTGCATAAAGGGATTGTGGAGTGTAAATATTGGTACTCTATATTTACGTAATAAATTGTTGAACTGTATTTACATGTGAAGGTTGTTTTTCATTTACTGAACCAAAAGAAAACCCAAAGAACATGCAGAATCCAAGAAAGAAACATCCAAGTAAATGCAAGGGCTTTACAGTTTTTCACGATTGTTAACACACGTTTTTCAAAACACTAACGGCTTTCTCAAAACTGCACACACAAAACTGAAACCCTCACACACAAAACGCTAGACCTGACACTCCCTTTGCAAGATGACTCTTTGCCATCAAATATCTTACGTGTTCACAAAATGGAACTTGTTTTTTCATTTGGTACACACAGCCATTTTTTCAAAAGACACACATACATTCATTGAGTACACACAGCTAAGCATTTGCTGCACACTACCAAGCATTTACAGCACACAGAAGGGCAAAATTGAAAACACAATCATCGAAATGGAACACACCATACGAATGACAATGACTCTGGAGAATGAGACATTTCTCCTTTTGTAAAATGTCTCAGTGTAGGCCTACTTTTTTCATTGTCAAACTTAAAACAGCACACAAATATGAAATAAAAAAAGGTTTATTCTGGTACACAGAGACAACAGTACAGTACTGTAAACCAGCCTGAGCATTGGGACCTGATCCTGTGGGGTCCGTCAGATACCTTCCACCTCCAAGCTGAAAAGAATCCATCTTCTTTCTTTTTTTTGCGATCAAATGTTTCTATTTAGCATAAAATAATTCCTCAATAGGATTCAGTAAGGGTGAATACAGTTTTGTTCAGGCGCTACCAAGCATTTGTCCAATCAGCGGTCACATTTTCAAAACTCTAAACACAGTTAGCACTACATCGGTGTTGTGTGGCCGTACCATTCACGCATTTCATGTCGTTTTCACACAATATGCAGTCAATGAACACATTTCCACAATGCTTACATATTCTTAACAGACAAGCTATACCCCCCAACAAAACGATGGATTGTTTTTGTATTATTTACGAATGTTAACACACAACATCCCACAATGGCAAACACAATATTCCAAACCTTAGATACACTCTAAAAACCTCTTCTGCAATAATATCAGTTATAAAACAATATATCTCAGCTGATAATAAAAAACAATTAGTTCCACATCTCCTGTAGGTCAGAGTTTGGAATGTTTTTGAGAAATATGTTTTTGGATTAGAATTTACATTTTGATTATGACAGGTTGAGATGTTGATCACACAGACACCGCCTTCATTGACTAACTGAATGTTGTTCAATCATCTATTGCAGCCGTTGCCCCAAAACATAGTTTATTTGTAAACAATAAAAAATGAATAAATAAATAATTTGGATTTACTGTAACTTTTTTAAAGGAACAATAGTATATATTTAACGAAATGGGCTTTTGAGAAGAAAATTATCCATTTGGCCAATTGTGCTTTGTAGGTGTGAGTCTGTGTTAAGAGTTTAGAAAAAGTATCTCAAGTATGGGTAAGCGCTTGTTAGCGATTGAACAAAACTGTAAGGTGGAAGGTACATAACGGAAAAATGTGGGTGGTCCTGGAACCACTCGCGCACTTGATCAGCCCGGTGGAAACTCACATTGTCCCAGATGACAACATGGTCGACCCGCTGCTGGTCATCTATTTGGCCAGGTGGTACCAGCAGGTCATGCAGGCCATCTAGGAAGATGAGGAGACGGGCGGTGTTATAGGCCCCGAGGTGGACATGACGGTGCAAGATCTCATGTGGATTCATCGCAGCACACATCGTGATGTTCCCGCCACGCTGGCCGGGGACCTCAACAATGGCGTTTCTGCCCCTTCGCCTCCTCTCACTCTGACCCCTCTCCTTCTCTGGTTGTCGTTATCTGCCACGTTCTCCATTGCTCATCAAACCAAACAGAGGCTCAAGGCACTTTCATGCTGCAGTCCTGAGTGCAAATTTCTCAAAAAGACCTGAATGTTTAGAGATTTGACTACTTGTGTGTTGTAGGTTGATGCTTTGAGATTTTACTTGAGAAGTGTGTGCAACAAATGAACATTGTGTGTAGTGTTTTGACAACAAGGGATGTGTAAGTGACATCAGAGTGTAAACAAAGAAAATCAGAGTCTAATGCAGATAAGGCAGTGTGAAGTAGTGGCAAATTGGGTCGAACGATTGGTACATGAAGAGACGGTTGTGCAAATTGTGCTGAATTTTCGCTTTTTGGGTGTTAACAACTGTGAAAAACTGTAAGCATACCACTCAAAAATGTGTTCCTTTCATTCAACTCCTGCTCCCTAGAGGGATGTGTGTGTGTGTGTGTGTGTGTGTGTGTGTGTGTGTGTGTGTGTGTGTGTGTGTGTGTTGTCCAACTCATCACACATAACTTTACCATGACATCAAATCAAAAATAATGTTCCTTTGGAAAGATACCCACACACATGCATGTGTAGTGCTTTTGCCATTTACCTAAACAAGAAGGGGAATGTTAAATCTGCTCTCAGTACTATTGTCATTATTTAATCAATTGGTATTTCCAACCCGACAGAGGCAGAGGTTTGTCTCTTTTTTAAAGCTTTTTTTAGTGAGAGCAGACCGTCAGAAACAAAAATACAATTGAAGCCCGCTGCTATGCAGGTGATAAAGATAAACATGGAAAATTAATAACCGCAGAAGTTTGTTTTCCGGCACAGATATCCACTAATAATGGTGTTTTTTTTTATTTTCAACACCGTTTCCTCCACTAGACATTCTCAAAATAAGAACTACTGAATAACTTTAATGTGGCAGTAGAAACACAGCTAAACCAGACTGGAGCTGGGTTGTACTGTAGGGGAGTGTGTTGCATTCCACAGACAGTTATTGTAAGATACCTTGACATGTCTGTTGTCTGTCTCCACATAAACACACATGTGAAAACACAGACACACTCCCAGACTGAGAAACACACACAGGAATGCATTTCCTGTCTGGACAGGAAGTTTGTTGGAGTGGCAGACTACTAAGACATTCAAGGACACAAGCAGAAAGACAGATTTCAGGTACCACACCACATGTAATGTTGGTTTGGTTTTATTCTGTTAACAGAGATCTCATGCATATTTACAGTTAAAAAATGATATGAACTGAAACAGCTTGGAGATCAGTGTTTGAATCTACTATCTAGAGAATTCAAGGAGTGATCCCAGGTCACAGGTATTAACTGCTTTAAATACATACTTTAGGCTCGGCCCAGTGCCAGGATAAGCAATGTTTGGACCCATCCCAATATAATCAGGGGGGGGGCAGTCTGACCAGGTGGATCAGCAGCAGCCCACTAACATTCCTCCCTCCTCTCCCATTTCTTCAGCCGCTGCGTTTCCATCCGAAGTATCAACAAATGAGAATTCATCAAAATAAAAAAACCTGAGTGGAAAAGGCTAATCCAACTCTCGGCATAATAATTGTTCTTAATCAAGAAAATATTCCACATCCACCAAGTGGATTAGGTTGATTATAAGTATTTACTGAAGTCTAACATTAAAGGGCAATCCAATCCACGAGGACAAGCTGTCGAGTGTTTTGTTTAATCAATACATGTAATTATAAATGTTGTGACAAGTCCTCTAAGAGTCCTCTTCCTTGTGGGTGTATTTCTTATTTATGTGAGAAGACACTATTCTGTAAATCACCCATCAGGTAATTAATACATCAGGCCTCTGACATTGTTAGAGATCACAAAAAACGCAAGAGGACAGGTGAAAAAAAGATTTGAGAAGATGTTCCTGCCAAGCACATCCTTCCCTGCTCCCCTTATTAGCATTAGCATATAGCTTCTGCATCAGCATGTAGTGTTCTTATATGCTAACTAACAGGCCTCCCACTGGAAGCCTTGGAAAATCACCACAGGCACTTCCACCGCAGGAAGAGCAGATAGAGTAATATAGAGCTGCAGGCTACGTAAAAGTGAATTCATATTTCCATTCTATAAAAAGGGGTTATGAAAACGAGGCAGGCAGTGATTTAGGAAATGTTGAATATGGCATTTGCTTTTAATTCAAGTTTAAAACGCTGTGGCTCAGTGCTGATATTTAACATCTCCGAAGCAATAATTGCTGACTTTGTCAGACAGTATACATGTGTATCTATATCATTAATTGATCAAATACGGCTGTGATCAAAGCGATGTTCATTTAATATGTGTTGTTATCGCCACGGTCTAGTACACTTTTCAAATGGATAGATTTGTATCTTTGTAGGTGAACATCAGGCAAACCCAATTACAAGCCCATACACACACACACACACACACACACACACACACACACACACACACACAACTATGTTTCCATGCACAAAAGACACCAAATGAAAAAGGATGGGCCCAAAGCCAATCTGGACTTTGGGTCCTCATCTCCTCATTGCCATGACTGTCTCTTTTGTAACCAATATTTGCTTCTTTTGTGTAACCGAAAATGGCATTAATTTTAAGAATTGGAAGGAGATAGTTTTATTTATTCTTTTATTTTCATGGAATTCATATTTTCTCCTGACCTGGACATAGAACTGTTATGATCCTGAGTCGGATTGAAATCACAGTCCACTAAACCCCATCTGGTTCTCTTCAATGTTCTTTTCAAATGTGTAATTCTTTTTTATTCAGAAGAAGAGCAGGTCAAAGCAGATGGGAAGACAAGCGTTTTCCAGACCTCCATTTACTGAACACAAGGGGAAAAGTAAAGTATCTGAGTTTGATTGATTTATTTGTGACATCTGTTGTTATTTGAACCCAAACCTGATCTTTTTCAAAACATAACCAACAAAACAGTTTTCTATGAAAACAGCACTTTATTTCTAAAAACTCTTTGCGTGTGACTATGCAAAGTGACACGTTGCTGGACATTTGTAGGGAAGTGCAAGAAGAATGACGAATAACTTTTTCGTTGGATATCATATGATAAAATTCAGTTGTAATGTTAACTTAAAAAAGGAGCAAAATAATATTGCTGTCTCGCATGATGAGGTGACTGAGAAATGTTGAATCCCTCCTCAATTGTGATTTATTTCCCCCAATTGTCTTTAGTAAGGTCCCATGGGAATATCCAGTTTATATGTGACCAGCCAGCCACTGACCTAAATTAAATTGAACTAAACGGAATTGAACTAAATTAAATTGATTTGAACTAAATGCTGAAGAAACAGGAAGAGAACGGGAGACAGAAAAACAGATGCTGAAAGAGTTGTAAATTGTAGAGTCAGAATCCACCAAAAGAGAGGAAAAGAAAGAGAGGGAGAGAGAGGGAAAGCTGATCAGTCATAACAGACCCAGCTACACATTCCAGAGTAATTGAGCAGATGATTAGTCTCACAATCAGCAACACAACACCAGCTGTCTGAACACAAAACTATATCAAAACAGAGATCAGGACGGAGAGGAGAACAAACATTAAAGGAGAGAAAAAGAGGCATATGGTATGATCATAATCTCACTCCCTTTTCTTCCCTTTTGCCTTCAAATAAACTTCTTCTCACTTCCAAGAACCAGCGTCATGCCTACAAATTACTGTGGTGATTATAGCTAATTTGCCCTCCTCATGCGAGTATTAGTGGCATTAGTGAGAGGCTCAGCTTTCACCAGTGTTTGTGTCAACAGGGCAGCCTAATGAAGCGTGCTGGGAGTGTCAGAGAACACTTGTCTTGCTGATTATGCATGAATCGCAAAGTCTCCATTGTGAAGATACCTGATTGCTCATCGCAAAATGAGAAAAAAAAAAATGAGAATTATAACTATAATCATATATTTTGGTAACCAATTGTGCACTTAATGCAGAAGGTTTGATGAACACATCATGTATTTGAGATACAGCTAAATGTTGATGAATTTATGTCCAATAGTCACTGTCCTTAAAGATTAATTTACTTTTCAACGTCTTTTTTTAGCCACGAAAGCTTTGCTATGTTCCAAAGTTGCTGACGTCGTTTACACAACTTCCCAAATTGTTGGATCAACAGAGGCCAGAAGTCATTCTTTCCGATGGATGATGATTGACGGAGGGGGATTCATTGTTGCATTTTTGCAGCTGTTGAATTTGATGGTCATTGGATTACAGATACACCGGATTTTTATCAATAAACTATTTGTCTGTAAAACTGGAAAGTGAACAAAAGTCAACAAAATCGGAAGTCCAAAAATGTGGAAAGTTTGTTTGATCCTTTCATTAATGAAGGATATTCTGCACACCAAACTTTAGATTTTAGTCATATCTGTTTGTGTTTTTCCCTGAAAAAAAAACATTGTGCTGCTTCTGCAGCTGCTACTGGAAACAGGGTTGATGAGACCGGGGAGACTGAGGCACAACAGTGAAGATGCTGGCCAGAAAATCCAAACAGTTTGCTCAAAGATGGTACAATTGCTGTGCAGAACTATCACGTGATCAGCTACCCCCTCCCACGTTACATCTAACGTTTCGTCATTTGATCTAATGTGGATCTAAAAATATTAAATGGAGCAGCTTTGAATGAAGTTTTACTTCATTTTGTTGAACTATCACTTTTGTTTTGGTTGCTTTTGTTTGCTCATCTTCCTTGCCTTTATTTCTTACTGGTGGTTTGATTTCTACAGAGCTGCTGCAGTAAAGGTAACTGGATTTAAAAGAGTCAGACAGTGTTGGTTTGATTCGACAGCTAACCAACATGCAGTACTTGAGAGACATCAGCACTCCCGCACTGTGCTGTTCTCTCACAGAAAAAGGAACACAATAAATAGTTGCCTGAATACAGCTTGTATACACGTGTATCATTTCAGGGTGTTTCATATGGCACAAAGGAGGAAAGATTTGTGCAGGTCCATGATCCTGAGCGTGGCAAGGATCAGGTCTGTTGGATCTCCAACAGCTGAGGGCTGGCTGTTAAATCAAAATTCAAGACACACTCACACTCCAGGAAAAGATCAACATTTATGCCTGTTTACAATGTACAGCTAGAACATCCACCCATAACACAAGCCAGCGACATTCCTCGGCCTGCCCACACACAGAGCGGCCCCTCCCCTCAACACATCTCTTACGATGGATTTTCGCTTAATCAAGGTCTGCCTTCAAATATCACAGACTAGTCAGATTGCGATTGGATTGGGGAAATACAGATTAATACACAGAATCTAATAAATTCATACTTTTCCTTTGCTCTTGTTTTTTTGCCATTTACTGAACTACAATCCGTTCTTCCCATCAGAGGGAAAGGCTCTCCATTCATAAAGGCCGGAGTAGCTGCAGCAGCAGTCAGCTCCACTCTTGTGCCAGTAACCACAGAGGCCAGTACATAGCTGCCATTCCTCTGCTCGCTGAAAGCACATTTAGCAACCAACACCTGTTTCCCCTGCTCACTCTCCACTGCAGGCTGCTCCGTCACAGCTCTGCCTGCATCTAGTAGCAGAGATTCAGCTTTTATGACTTTTTACACAGCAG
The DNA here is from genome assembly GCA_036178185.1 of Liparis tanakae. NCBI lineage: Eukaryota > Metazoa > Chordata > Actinopteri > Perciformes > Liparidae > Liparis > Liparis tanakae. The sequence continues at coordinate 17,475,599 of CM070107.1, forward strand.
TTCTCTATTTTTTGGAATGTAGCTAATTGACCTTTCTTTATCCATCTTAGAAGTGAGCCCACTCAGAGCCATGACAACAAGAAATTAAACAACATTTCAATCTTTATAGGATCTCAAAACATTCCTCTGGAGGCTTGATGACGTTCATATCGGCAAATTAGTGGCTCCTTAAAGGGACAGTTCAGTGTATAATAGCTCTCTCTCTCTCTCTCTCTCTCTCTCTCTCTCTCTCTCTCTCTATATATATATATATATATATATATATATATATATATACAAATAAATATATATATATATATATATACAAATATATATATATATATATATATATATATATATATATATATATATATATATATATATATATATATTTTAAATGTTGGTGAATATATATATATATATATATATAAATAAATATATATACTGTATATATATATATATTAAATGTCGGTGAAATTCTTCTGGAGGAAAAGACGTACATACTCAATACCAATATAAATATGATACCATTTATTTTACAATTTTTAAAATGCAGTCACTCAGCAGAGGGGCATCCCTTGCTCTGGCACCTGCTCGTCAATCATCCTGGCCTGTGGTATGTGACCCTACCTGCTGCTACTGTCCCATGATGCCCATAATGACCATACCACACATACCAGAGCCACAGAGGGACATTCCTGGACCATTGACCCACATTGCTTTTTGTTAAGTTGTTTCACTTTCAAGCTTTCACTGAAACCAGGTTTCCACTGAGGATTAAAACAATCAAAGGATGGTGTCCTGAGAGAGATGTGGACTTACAAGCTGTGCAGCATTACATAATAATAGAAAGCAGGATGTCTTTGTGTAAACAAGAGCTCGACAGACATTTTGATCCGGATTTTTCAGTCAATCCAAATACATCTATCTATATATTCCCTCTCTCTTTTCAACAAGGTCACAGTGAACTGGAGGGTATCCCAGCATGCATTATCCGACAGGCAGAGAAACATCCAAAAGGCGCTCAGTACAACAGAAAGATGGCACTTTGAATCTTTTTCCAAATCCCCTGGCCTACATGTCCATGGCCAGTGTGAGCACTCTGAGGAAACCCAAAGTACAAAGGCACAAAATACAATGGCCAAAGTTTTTCTTTCTCCCATAACTCACCACTCCATCAACTTAAGCCTTTATTTATACTTTGTCTCTTTTCTAGCACACAAAATAAAACAAGTCTGCTTGTAGAAAAGGATCCCAAATAACAACATTTAGATGACTTTAGAAATGAAAGAAAAAATAATTTGTCTTTGGCTTTGTGGTTGCTCTAGTTAACAAGAGCTGACTGGCTAAAATGTGGTATAGCTTCTGTTGTTTCTTATCTTAAAATGGGACATTATTTGTACCCCTTGTACCTCATGGACTAAAGGCATCCTCATCGATTGTAATCTTCTTTTGCCATCTGCTGTATAAAAAACAAAACAATTATATTCATTTTGGACAGAACATTTTTCTTTTGAATAATATCAAAGATTATCCTGAAGAGACGAAAAAGCAATAAGATCAACCTGTCCCATCCTGTATTTCTAGTACTTTAAAAGGTTTATTTGCTTATGCATTGATTGTTTGAAGTCGACGGAATTACTAATGTAAATTTGACGAGCAATAGCATTGTTTATTAGTCTACAAACTGAAAGTGTGCCTGTGCGTGCATGCGTGTGTGTGTTTGTGTGTGATCATGTCCGTAGAGAGTGTAATCTGAGGGATAACATGGTGCTTATCCAGTTGATCCCTCCACCTCCCGGGTTCTGACAGGTTGACATCCATCATTCTTCACATTAACTTTGCCTAATTGGCAGGTAATTCCCTTCTCCCCTACTGTCCCTCTACTGCCCCTCTATTGTCCTTGTACTCAGCCCCTACTGTCTAGGTCTTTATCTACCAATCTAACCGGGCACCCTGCAGACAGTAAGCCCCTCAGCAGGACTTCTTGTCCGGGCCCAGAGTCCCAGTAGGCCCTGTCACTGTAACATAGGGAAGAGAAGTTGGAAACTTCCTCTGTGATGGTTACCGTCATGCTGGGAGGCTCTCAACAAGGCTGACAGGAGAGCCAGCCCCAAATAATCTCAACCTGTCAGCATCTGCTGCCCACCCACCGCTCTCCACCCTCGGCAAACTACATAAAGTAATGCGGGTAACATATTATGTTCAGGCAGATTGGTTTCCCAATATCTTTTAATGAGAAACAGTTGGTGTAGTCCACCTTCCTACAACCCTTGCCTTGATTAATTACTCATATACCTTATGATATAGTGTCACTATGGACAAAGGTTCCACAAACTTCAGAAAAAACAGAAAAAAAAAAAAAAAACAGCATCCAATGACGGATGTTAAAACACACACAGAAGCTTTTCTTTCTCCCTGTCACCACACACACTGTAATGCCCTCACACTCAGATATCAAATCTCAAAAGCGTGATCCCATTTCTTTATGCTTCTGTTAAATCACGTGCGAGCACACACATTCCATCTGAACCGACTATATCTGGATTAAAACACAGATTTGCACTTTAGTAGCACTTGAATGGCTCTTATTATGGTACTTTTGTAGTTTGACTATGTTGAGGAAATGTTACTTTCTGTATTCTTGTTGTTGTTAGTTTGTACTCTAGGTTGAAATGCACTTATTGTAAGTCGCTTTGGATAAAAGCGTCTGCTAAATGACATGTGATGTAATGTAACTGTAGCTCTCGGCAGTGATTGACAGGTGTTTGCAGAGTCACTCTGCAACGTCAGACACGAGACATATGTGAGTCCCGCCCTCCTGTCATGTCCACCTTCCCAGGAGTCCTTTGTGGCTGAGGTGGAGGTGGCAGGAGCAGTCAGGAGCTTGTCAGAGAAACAGGAAGAGGCTACCTCTCTCTCTCTCTTACACTCTCTCTCTCGCGCTCGCTCTCACTCTCACTCTCACACACACAGGCCGCTTCCCTCTCTCTTACAGGAACAACCCTCATACACTCTCGCTGTCAACCCCCCAGTGAGTTTGTCAGCTGTCATTAACTTCCCAGACTTCCAGTGAGCAGGGAAGCTTCCCCTCGCTCCCACCCCCTCACAGGTAACTCTCACTGGGGGCTCCATGCTGTTAATGCCCGCCTCTCGGCTGGAAGTCTCCATCCTGTCAACATGTCTATTGTGTGGTTGTGTGTGTGTGTGTGCGTGTGTGTGTGTTTGCATCCGTTTGTGTTTGTAGCTGTTCATATGAACTTTGACATTGTGCATGCATGTACTGTGCATCAATTATTAATATTGTAAGGTAAAACACAGAGAATATAAATGTTTCCGTGTTTGCATCTTTATCTGTAAAAATGTTTACATGGTAGGTTGTGTGGGTGTGTGTATGTGTGTGTGTGGTTGTGTGCGTGTGTGTGTGTTTGCATCCGTTTGTGTTTGTAGCTGTTCATATGCACTTTGACATTGTGCATGCATGTACTGTGTATCAATTATTAATATTGTAAGGTAAAACACAGAGAATATAAATGCTTCTGTGTTTGCATCTTTATCTGTAAAAATGTTTACATGGTAGGTTGTGTGTGTGTGTGTGTGTGTGTGTGTATGTGTGCGTGCGTGTGTGTGTGTGCGTGTGTGTGTGTGTGGTGGGGGGGGAGCATGCGTGGAATGTGTGTGTGATATAAAGGCTCTCTCCTCACGCCACAATGGTGTCTTTGACAAGCGGGAGAAGGGAAGGCTTTGTTTGGTGACACCACACAGTGTTGTGAATGCCCGACATAGCTGCCATTCCTTTCTCTATGCCCTTCGCCAGGCTACTGGCTTATCAGGGATTCCTCTCTATCTGCCCACGCACGCCCCTCACTGTGAGTGTGTGTGTGTCTGCATGTGCAAGTCAGGGAAAGAGTTTGTGAAGGAGAGCTGCTAACACCAAGGAAAATGCAAATGAGCTGCGGAGGAGAATAGCCTCTCTGTTGGGTGACATGTTTCTGCCCAAATGGACCACTTTGGCTGCCACGTTTCAAACCATTTCAAGTAGCTGGCAAGCTGATTTCATTTGATTTGTTTAATTTGATAAGATGTTGGCTGTATAAGAACTTGTTTGTACACGATAAAATACACTTATTGTAAAATAAAAGCAGTACTAGAGTACACATTATTTATTTTTTATTGTAATTAATTACATTTTTTATTTTTTTTTATCAGCACCTATATATGTTTGTTAGTTCACTGCTACCATTTCCAAAATACATTTATATTCCACTTCAAATAATGTCTTGTTGCATAAATATTTCCCTTACTGTCAATCTAATCATCCACTTAACCACACTATATGCTTCCTCTACTTAAAACCTTCTTTTACTTTTTAACTAGTCCCATATCATACAGAATGCTCCACAACAACACATGTACACATGTGTAAAGAGAGCTGTCCAAGATCAGCACTAACTTTAAATTGGACACACATAAGAGCAGACTGTAATACTAAATCAGTAAAGAGACTGTATTTTGACTACTCCAATATTTATGCCTTTATTACTTGCTCCCAGCTGCCCAGTTCACCATTTTACATATTCATAAATACAACGACATGTCGGATCAACCCTAAAGCCAAACAAAAAGTTAAAATAATAAACATTGGATATTCTCCGAAACCCAGAAATACGGTAAATTTCAATAATAAAAAATAAATAATGTTCTTAATATTTTGGAATGGCCATGGGTTGAGAATAGTGAAAGATTGTGGTTCTAAAAATAGTCGTGATTAAGCTCTGGTTAGGGTCATGCAGGCAACTAAAAGACATCGTGGTTGACAGATGGTGCTTTAGATCAATGAAAAGGTGAAGGTTAAATGACATGTAATGTAATGTAATGTTGATTTGAATACTGCACCTAAATATCCATCCACCACTCTAATCTCTACACTTCAATTTTCCGCATGGGTACATAAAGGGAACCATACTTCCTGCACTTGAGTCTGGCCATGGAGGTGTGAAATCATCGAATATGCACAAAATTCCTTGGATACTGGGCTGTTTATCTCTGGCTAAACTTGATTGGAATGTGGTTCAGAGGAGCCTTTAGCTTCGAGCGATAGTTCCTCAAGTAACCTTCCATTCAGCGTTTCTACATGAACTGCCTTTTTCAACTTCAGGGACACACCGACCACTTGGGCTGGTGGGCAACTGTGGCTGCTGCTGTTGAAAGAAAATGTATGAAACGTAATTGTGATCAGTGATTAAAGAAATCATCCTGATCGTGCAAGCCTAAACTCCTCAGGTGATTTCATAAATCCTACATTGTTCCTCTGGTTTCCCTTCCTTTAGTCTCCTTCTGTCATCATTGTGTTTATCTCATCGTAACACTGCAAACTATAAAGCTCATTCGTCCTCTGATCTCGGTATTCATATAGATCCATCCAGTTGACATAGTTTTTGCAAAGATGCCTGATGGTGTCCACATGTGAGAAAATTAGAAATTCAGTTTAACACATGGAGACACACACTTACACACAGATGTTTCTCTGTGTTTTCAATGCCAGGGTGTTGGTTTTTCTTTGATGTTTTAATATGAGCTTTGGTGGGCCTTACAGAGGCTTGGCACCAACAACCCATTGGCACTCTAAAGTAGGGTTAGACTGATATATATCGGTTTGGACAATATTGTAATTTAAAGGCATGCATTGCAGATACTGTGCATAAACATTATATTTGTGTAATCTTAGCTTGAATGATGGTTTCCCATTAGCGGACATCTTGCTGATATTGGTAACTGGGATATCTGCAAGGGTGTGAAATGACCTCCCGATCCTCAGTGGTGGGTAATTCCACTTTGTGCCAACTATAGTTCATAAAAACATCATGTTCAAACTCAAAGAGGCCCTTAAAGCTAAAGGGTACAAGAGCCCCCTGGGCCACTTTGTAGCTGAACAAATTAAGCGCTCTAAGTAGTTGTAACTCTGGTAACTCTGGACTACAGGAGAGTGGTGATCGCAGAAGAACAGAAAATGAAAGCAATACTTTTGAATGGTAATGTGTGCAAAGGTTTAGGGAAGCCAATTGGTGCGTCTTAAGGAAATGGCACACACATGAAGTTTGGGATTAAGAACCACTGCAGCGCATTGCTATACACGTTGATCTCATTATTGGTTTTACAGATCACTGGCATAGTTATCAATCATATCTGCTTTATTTACACAATCTAATACCTACAATTATAACGCACCTTACGTCTAAATGAGTATGCATCTTTTCCATGATAGCAACTTCAAATCTATGACTGATGAGTGTGTTGATGGGCTGTCATAGTACATTTGGAGAAGTTAACGCTGCTGATTTAGATTATAATATCAATGCGAACAAAACAATGAATAGGAAACCGAGTGGTTTCTGGGAGCATAGCAACATTTATATAAATCTATGGAAAAACATCAGGAATTCCCCCCATTTCTTATCTCCTTTTTTTAAATCACCAGGAGCAAGTCAATGCTTGTGGTCATGCGTTCACAAACCATGATTTCAAAGGTCTCTCACAGACTTTTCCTCAAGCCATTTGTCTGTACAATAGTTTTTTTCAAACATACAAAGAAACTAACTGCATTCTAACGCTGATGCCAGTGTGGCTGCTGGGATGTGGGAGGTTTGAGTTATTCCTGTCACTTCCCTAACATTGTGCCTTTAGGGAACAATTAGGTTCCTTTTATGTTGTTGTTGTAGCTTATTTCATCACACTCCTCCAATGGTCCTCCTTTAGTAGACTGAAATACTCACACGCGTGTACACACACACACACACACACACACACACACTTGCTCCCAAACAGATGATGATATGAACACACATGGTCCATTAACTCTACCAGTCTCATAGGAGCCTCCTGCAGTTGAATGGCAGCCATTCCATCAGACTCATCAACAGTGCTGTGGGAATAATACGAAAAAAAGGATTAGACTTTTCATTGGCCTCTCTCTCTCTCTCTCTCTCTCTCTCTCTCTCTCTCTCACATACACTCATCCGGGATCTCTGCTTAGTGTATGACAGTGTGTGTAAAGTATTGGCTTACTGTACTTCTGTTGTTTCAGTAGCCAAACCTTACTTCCAAAAGGTCTCATATCTGTTCATGCGAGTCCCAGTGAGGTGCATGTGCATGCTTGGCTGTCTGAAAGCGATTGGGGATGCAGTGGAAACAGAGAGCAAAGAAGAATGTTAAGGTGTATTTGGACGCGTGCTCGCCCATGTTTGTGTATGCATATGTGAGTGCAATGTGTATTCGCAGACTTGCTGCTCCCACGTCCCTGAGAATGAGGCCAATCCGATTGGACAGACAGTTTATTTCCAAACACGAGCGTCTGGCCTGCTGCCTCACACGCATTCCAATACTTCCAGGCAGACTTTCAGAAGCGGGAATTAAAAGGCATCGGAGTTGTTAAAACATGACATTCCCAAAAAAGGGCTGCTGGGCCTCGAGACTGCCCAGAAACATCCCACATGACTCAACACTGCAGGAATGACCGCACCGCCAGGGTCGGTGATGAAGGTCCTCTCATAGATACAGCCTCTCTACTACTCTCCTCTCTCGATCCCAGTCCTTCTGCCTTCTCTGTCATCTTGCACATTAGGTCATCCTTAACTGAAATATTTGCCTCTGTCTTTATCTTCTGCAGTTAAGGTGTAAAGGCCTTGCTCAAAGGCACCTCGACACCGATAATGTTGAAGGGGTCAATGTTGCTCTTCATGCTTCTAATCCTGATGTATTGTAGTGGCCTTACCTTTAGGCCACTAAATTAAATCTGTGTAGCACTAACTCATCATAGGCTCATTTTTAGGCCACTATAATCCATCCATCCATCCATCCATCCATCTATCTTTCCATCCATCTATCTATCTATTTATCTATCTATCTTTCTATCTTTCTATCTATCTATTTCTCTATCTTTCTGAAAACTGACAGAATGTTGCCGGTTCTGGTGTCGGACTTGTCTCGGTGTTTTCCGCTTAAACCATTGTTTACCTTTTCAAGGAGGCAGTGATTGACAGGTGGCGGTTTGGGTCAAACTATTGTGATATGGGGGGACACAAAGTTTTTAGGATACTTTACAGTTTTTCTCGATTGCTTTGGCTCAATTCTTGAAACAGAAATTACATTCTCAAAACTCTTAGTGCATTTGGTAAAATAGTCTATATGGTTCAGCACAACTACATAGATCACCTTCAAAAGGTCATATCTCCCCCAAAACAGTTAACTCAAGCTTCAAACCCAAATCAGTTTCTCAAACAAATAGTCAGTGCCCCCAAAATGGAAACTTCCTTCTCGATTGCTTTGGCTCATCTCTCTCTCGAAAAAAAGGACATTCTCATACTTTAAATACATTTGTCAAAATAACCTGGACGGTTTAGCAAAACACTATGGCAACCCTGCAAAAGGTCATATCTCTCCCAAAACATACAACTCATCAGTCAAAACTAAGTCCTTTTCTCATACAAATAGTCAGTGCCCCCAAAATGAAAAGTCCCTTCGTCATTGTTTAAACACTGCAGGTCAAAATGTTTAGTTGTTTTGTCAGTATGGCAGTGGACCATATAAATACCCTCATGTGCACAGTTCACTCTTGACTTAGTCCTTTGACACTGAATGGTTCCTGTAGTAAATGTTTTCTTTCCAGAATACTATGTGTATCAAACAGAACAAAGATTCATTCAAGAGGAGCCAACCAGGTCCCACATCACATACTGCCATGGAAATTGTAACAGTAATTGTTACAGTAATTGTTACAGTAATTGTTACAGTAATTGTTACAGTAATTGTTACAGTAATTGCAAAACAGAAACAGAAAATGTGTACAGCAAAAAATAGTGTCAAACAAAAAGCACATCAAAAATCAAATGAAGTATAGCCTACACTACTGCAACAAATCATAGAGTAGGAAAGTACAGCAAAGCTGGAGTTCATCCTCACTCTCCTGCTCATCCTCGCGCTCACCTCTGTCTGGCCACAGATCTTCATCCTCCTCGGCCTCTTCCCCTACTACACCACCATGCACCCTTGCTCCTCTTCCTCTTCTTCTTCCTACTCTTCCTCGAACAGGCAGCTGCCCTTGTTTGTTTACCTGGCCAGGTGCTTCCATGTTCATAATGTAAACTGTACTGAACTTTGTCAAGCCCTATATAAAACAGATATTTGATGGAAGCATTTATACTCCTGGATAGCACCTGTCAGCTAACTAAAATGGCTGTGATTGGTGATCGGATGTGAGAAACTCCCCCTTGATCAGTAAAGTTCTAGTTGCGCCTGAAAATGAAGCCGATGATCCAAGAGATCCATATTACAGTATATACCATGATGTTTCTCATGGTATTATGTGCCTGAATGATTTTGACAGAGGAGTGAACTATTGTGCAGGTGATGATGTAAACAAGGAAATTATGCCAAGATGTTTTGCAGAGAACAACCACTTGACTGAGAAACAACATTCAGTTTAGACCAGCAAGATGTATTCAATTGGTAATGTGGCTAACTGAAGGCAATTGTACCTAACCGTTTGCACAGATGTGCTAAATCATTTGAAATGTGTGCAAGCTGTCGGCAACTGTACTAAAACAATTGCAATTTGATTAAAAGAATGAGAAATTCAAATCTGTTGTGAACAAGTGCCCAGTGGTTTGGAGGTTTGCACGACTTGTTTTGAGAATGTCATTTCTGTTTCAAGAATTGAGCCAAATCAATCGAGAAAAACTGTAAATAGCTTGGTTAATATAAAAGTAAATCTATGAACTTACATTCATGTTTTATTAATTATTCATTAAACAAGGATTATCAAATGAATGCCAATTTACTTGAGATTTTAAAAAATTCACATAGTCCCCCCTGGAGTGCCTTCATGTACCCCTTCACCTACGTATACCCACATTTGAGAACCACTGCAAAGAACAGTGAAGTCCGTGAAGATAATGTGGCCACTGAAGGTTGCCAATTTGCATTATTCTTTGAAATCATTCGATGATGCTAGCCTGCCATTTCGACGAATGTCCCGACAGCTTATTTCGAAAGCACATGATCATATCCCTGCTCGTTGGGGCTCGCTCCTCCCTTCAAGAGTCTCACCTTGTCAACGTGTTGCAGCAAAGGACCGATGTCATTCTATTTGACCAAAGCCTGAACCACTATTTACAATCCAAACAGATGGATTTGCACATAAGAGATAATAGTTTGATTAAAAGAATAAACATGTATAGAAATGTGTATTCTTTTAATCAAACTATAGTTTGATAGATAGAAAGATAGATAGATATATCTATGTATTTATGTATCTATGTATGTATCTATATCTATCTATCTATCTATCTATCTATCTATCTATCTATCTATCTATCTATCTATCTATCTATCTATCCATCTATCCATCTATCTATCTGTATCTAAATAAGTATATATCTTTTTATATCTCTATATCTAACTATTTATATATATATATATATATATATATATATATATATATATATATATATATATATACACACACACCTTACTGTCTATCTATCTATCTATCTACATATCATGAATCATGGGAGGAACTCATTCTGAACAGACTGTAGGAGGACATCTTTATGTATAATTTCTAATGTTTGTTGTCTAATGAAGAAGTAGATGCTCCCTAAAATGTTATGGAATCAATAAATGTAATAAATGATATGTAATGCAAGCATATGAAAAATATTGGTGTCTATATCTGCCATCAATAATCCTTGTGCACACTCACATGCACACACACACACACACACACACACACACACACATATACTGGAAGGAATGCTGTGTGTACTGTGAGTGGGAGTTGAGGTCAAACATCAGTATCAGGGACTGTGTTAATGTATTCAACTCCTATAGAGGCCGGGTCTATAGCACAGTAGAGCAATTCATCCTGATAGCAAAGGGGGACACTAGCATTAAAAAAATGGGGGCTTTGACGCACGTTTTTAAGTGTTTAAGGGGTTGATCAACTTCCAGTCATGGCCTGCGTTTCCTCGAGAGGTTGTGCATACATCACTTGGAGTTTGGGTTCATTAAAAGTACCATGATAAGAACATGTATGGTAATGAGAGAAACACGAGGGAGACGAAAAGAACAACATTGGGAATTTAGGCAAATGAAAATGGAGGCACAGACTCTCAAGTCCATTAATCGTATATTATTACAGTGCACGATATGTTTTTACAACTATTTTAGTTTGGAGGCTGATGTTCAAGCATTTTACTTCCTGATAACTAAGCAAAATAAGAGGAAACTCAATAATACTTGCAGGAACATGATAAAAAAAAGAGATTGACAGACTTGACAGTCCACTGTATTTTGTGTGAGTGAGTGAGAAAGAGAGAGAGAGAGAGAGAGAGAGAGAGAGAGAATAAGGCACCTGTCTTTTTAATAAACAGAGAAATCTAATACGCATTCACACAACAGCATGTAACTTTTAGTAGCGTATTACCAGGAGAATAACACACATTCACTCTCAAACACTTTTGAATGCTCTGCCACACTTAATCTACTGTTCTACTGTACTATTCTTACCTACTCAACTACGATCAATAATTCATTTATATTTCAGCACAAAAATAATCAGACTAATTTAAAAGGCTGATTAAACTATGAATCCATTGAATAATTAAAAATGTTCATACATTTCAATTATAAAAAAGTGGATTTCAAGGTGCTCCCCGGGAACAGGATTTACTCTGCTCCTACTTCTGGTTTCCTTGGGCCCCAAAGACCGTGTACACTATGTAATGGGTAAACATTAAAATATTAATGTATCAATTAAATTTGTAGAAATGAATCTAATAAATATAGTTGGACAAAGCTATTACAGGCTCTTAAACAGCAGGAGTGATTATGAGGATAAATCCTGCAGGGCTTTGGTGGTAATGCTGATTGCGTGAGCTCTGACGACACACATATGTTGGACTGGATGAAAAGGACACTCTGAAAATGAAGTGTCATGAATTTCAGTACGTTTTATTTTGTTTCATTAGAAACATCTGAAAATCTTTAACCATAAACAATAATGTTGCGTTAATTTAAGTGTGGCATGTACGACAGTGAAACCATGAAGTATATAGCCTCTTACATACGCTTATTGTATTTAGCAATGCATGTTTAGATGACCGTAGTTCATCTATAAGTGTTAGTTTTAATTAACCTAATGATACCTTAATTCATGGGAAGCTTGAGAAATTAATGATGCCATTATAAAATTATTTGAAAAATGACTACTCGTTCCAGTCAGTCCTCTGTTTTTAAAGGAACAGTGCACCCAAATCAGGCTTTTCATTGGAACTATTAGAACTACTTTCTGCTATGCTGTTGTGAGGACCTTGCATTATCTTGATTAACCAGGACATTGTTTCTCAAACTTATTTTCAATTGTGTTTGTTTTTCAGCTCTTTGGATTTCATTTTTCTTTAAGCATCACAAGCAAACTTATTTTCACCATGACTGTTCCGGGCGGCCAAACCTGATCAAAACATTGTCATATACAACAGACACAATCGGCATGGCAGGGTGACAAAATATGTTTTCATGATTTGGGGGGTTTGACCTTTCATGAGATGGTGGCGCAGCTCCACAATTTGAAATTTGGATCACGAATTGTGTCTTTAAAAGCTATTTTTGAAATTACCGTATACTAATTATTATTATAATAATGTCAGTTTAATTAAAGTCCAGGATGATTTGCCATTTTACCAAAGTGCTTCAGGGCAAACAACTTACTGCTTCCAGCCTTGAGGTTTACTGCTCTTAACTGACCCTTAACTTTTGGGGAAATGTTGTTATTATAACATAGATAATAGCTTTTTTCTTAATTCCTAAAAATAATTCTGTATATATTTACCCTTTGTATCAATCCAATCCTATATTTGTACAGAACTATATCCTTATGATGTTCTAAAAATATATTTTTAATATGGAAAAGCCCATAAAAGTGCCTTGCATGCCCAGGGACACAGTGTCTGGTCCGAAAGCTGAGGCAGTGTAATTGCTCCGGGGCCCCCCCTGAACCCCAGATCCGTTTTTACAGCTTGCATTAGCATACATAATACTGCTCTGTGGACTCAGAGAGTCAGGCCAATTGAGATGCAATCATTTTCACAGCAGAGGGCTGCCATCACTACTTTAATTGAGCTGGATAGCACTTGCATGTGTATGTGCATGGCTTTGTATCATGAGACAGGGGATAATTGCTTTTGCAATATAGCAGTATGTTGTTAATTCAATGATAGGACTTGATTGCTTTTGTCTACATGTATCCCCCGGGCGGGATCATGTGTTTACGATGTTTGTTAAGAAACAGAGGGTGCAGATGATAACTGCTGGGCACATCCCTTTAGACTATCTGCAGTGTGTGAGTACCAGTTTCTACACTCTCTCTCACACACACACACACACACACACGCACACACACACACACACGCACACGCATACACATACAGTACACACACGCACCTACAGTGCACATACACACAATGGTTATTTTGAGCTGCAGGCCAATAACAGGTTCAATACAATGTGCTGCAGTAAAGAGGAGGTTTGCACTTCAAATGAATGTCCCACTTCTCAGTGACAATCAACCTTGATTACTTTCATATTATTTGTGGATTGCTTTTGTCAATTTACAAAGTGGTAAAATGGAGACACTGCGACGTTTTAGATGCAAGGCCATGTCTGCCTCTTTATATCCACATGCTCTCTGTCCCTGAGTGCTGTTTCAGTTACAGTACGTGGCGGCAGAGCAACAGGATATACATAAACATATAGTAGTGTGCGGGAATGCAGATACACAAAGACAGGGATGTATCACCAGTAAGATCTGTATATTTAATACATGGCCTTTAACCTTAACCTTGAATGTAAAATGAACCTTTAACATAACCTCTGACCGATCATTATTCAAACCTTCAAACCTACCCGAAGTCTACAAACACAAAAAAATGCACCAAATTGATCCCACAGTATCTCCTTTTGGCACGAGTGGACGGCAAAGTGACGGAAGAAGGAACTTAAATGACCGATTAACATAACCGAACAGTCATTTCCATATAAAGTGGACAAAGCAAATACGTCTCTGGTAAAGATAATTGTTGAGTGTACTTGCCAGCTAATTTCTCTGAACGTCAGTGAGAGCCTGCAGGGACAAAGTGATTGAATTATGAGTGTGTGTATTAATTGCATGCACGCCAATTAGCCTAAAAAGAGAAACGGCATTAATCTTTAAGTCTAGTTGTAGACTATTCAAGTCTAGAGCAAACTTGGCCCTTCTTACCAAACATACTGGCTAAATGCTATGCTGGGAGCAAGGGGGAGGCTGAGGGAACAGCAAGGTTAATCTGTGGGTAACCCGAAAGACTCATTAATATTCCTCTGTTATCCCTGTGGCTCCTCAGAATGTGTCTGTAAATGAGCTGGCAGTGATTTTGTCATAGTGTATTTTGAAATGTATAATAGTGTTAGAATTCCAATTTTATCATCAAAAATATGCTGTATTTTTATACATAATTAAACTGATTGATGTGATAACAGTAGGTTGAGGTTCCTGTAATTGTCCCATTTTTTACAATTATTTGTGTTGTACATTTACAATATAATGATTCACTGCAGTACGCACAACAGACAAAACAAAAACATTTAATAAATCAGGACAAGTTTAAAAAAAACAAAAAACATGTGCATCAGTGTTGTGGCTGAACTATTAAATGAACACATATTATTTCATTATACATATCTTGTGTGTGGATATCATTGAACCGTTGAGCCAATAGATTGACTCAAGTTGTTGGCACGTTAACACTTTCCACACTAATTTTGAGTGGTGGCGCAATTAGCCATCAAAGCAGACGCAGGAGAGCCTGATCCTGTTGTCTGTGGTGAGGTACTGACGCTCTCTGGCTTATTGCTGCAATTACAATGTGGCTGAAACATCACCACAGCTATCAGCTTTAAAAAAGGTAGTTTGCTTCAGGACATCAACAACTGAAATGGATTGAAGTGTGTTCATTTATTAAACTCAGCTAATTGCACGAGACACCAAATAAAATTAAATGTTCCATGTAAACAACGAAGCATAGAGAGAAATGTAGTACCCTTATACATTCTTAACTTTTGTTAATATTAAGCCAAACTCAAATTAGTCTGTAATGTGGTCCAATCCATATTACATTCAATAACATAGTATGATCATAACAAAATATTAAAAACAGGGTTGGCAACAGTTTTCCTAGTAATCTTTCCTCAATAATCTAGATAAGTATATAGATAGGCTATTGTAGTAATAAACGGTAACGACATATTTGGCTCCATCTTTCCCGCTAGAGGGCGCTACCTGCAAGGTAGATAAACCTCACATAATCGTTTATCCGCTCAATTTGGATTGTGTTTTGTTTCCCACCGACCACAACAATTGGATCAAGTGTTCGTGGTTCAAGCACAGCGTTATCGGAACTTGTTCACGATAATTCATTTAAAAAACGAAAGAAAACTATGAATATTCATGACCATTGTTTTATTTTGAAATTCTAAACCGGATGTTGATTAACTTTGTTTTGTATATTATTTCCACCGACGTTGGCGGCGGCGGCGGCGGCGGCGGCAAATTAAAAGAGTCTCTCGATAGTGTGTCATCAGCAACTACAGTAGCCATGAACCGGCAGTTTAAAGACCGCGACTTGGCTGAAACAGTCGAGAAGCTGAAGCAGAAATATTTGGAGAGGAGGAAACAGGTTTGAGTTTAATGACAGCTTTCAAAGTATTGTCAGACATTCAGCTCGTGTTGAAGCGTCGTGGTCACAGCGCTGTTTTAACAATGCACACATTAAACGTTACAAAGCGATACATTAAAAACGTCTTCCTCCGTCACACTTACACGTTCACAGCTCAGTTCTAACTATTTTGGGTCTGAGAAACACCGTGTAAAATAAAATAAAATGTCAGTTTAACATTGAGAGCCAAAACAAACTACGTTGACTCTGCGCTCCACCTTTAGCGGAAGACACAAGTTAACAATACTTGACAGAGATAACTCAACACAGTTGTGATTTGTGACGTCCTCGACCTGCTACTTCTCTCTAAAACATGTCGTTGTTCGGATGTTTCTTTAGTTGGCACCTCCAGACGACATTGACGTTTCCTCCGGGACCAGTGACGGTACGTGTGTTTCACTCGGGGTCTGCGCATGCTCAGATAGCCACGGGTTCATGATCGAGTTTCTAACAATATGCACCTCTTATTTATAGTCGCTAATATAGAAGGATCTGATGTGACTGTATTGGTTATAGCATCTTTACTGTCGCCTATAGTGAAATAGAAGTCATCTGACCACGAGGTGAACTAATTGGTGTGACCCCACATCTAATTGATGATCCTTGACCTGAAAGAATGACAGATCTTTACCTAAAATGTCAAACATTGCTTTGTGTTCCTTATTTCAGAGACGGTACAAAGGTTAATTTCGGTCAACAGATTCAAACGGCCGAGCAAAGAGTTGAAACGCTACAGCAAAACGTTGCGTGAGCTGGTCAAAGCGGTTACCAACCATCCTGACCAGTGAGCCTCGTGACATTACTCCTACACATACCATTTCCAAGTTTGTTTTTCAAAGATTTTTGAGTATTATGCGTTGATCTAAATGTCTCGTTGTCTGTTCTCAGGTTTGGCAGCGATGGAGGTCTACATAGCAGCAACGAGGACCTGAGTGGGGACTCGGCCGCCGCCCCGCTTCAGGATTCTCCGCTGCACTTAACAGAAACGGGTGCGTGTTGTGATGTCAGAGAAAGATACCGCTCACTTGTGTTTGTGCTTGTATGTGCCTTTATAGGAAACTCCTTATACATTGAAGTATAGTCCCCTTTTAGAAGGAATGACGTGTCATGACAAGATAACGAATCATGAAATAGACCTCAGTGATACGTCCTAGCATTTCATCTGAGTTCTTGTATTTAATTATCTTACTTTCTCTTTATTGTTGAAATGTTTGACTTTTCCTGACTACCTCTGCTGTAGATTGAACAAGCGAGCCATGACTGACCTCTATTATGCCTCCATTTGTCCAGATGTGACCTTGCCCTCCTGTCTAGATGGTAGCCCTGGGTCCCAGGAAACTGAGACTGAGCGGCATAGAGCGCACCGACTTCCCGACTCCGGCCCTTCCTCTTCCCTAGTGCTCGTTAAGGTGTACCAGGAGATGATGACCATCTATGAACAACTAAAGGTGAGAGAGCAGAATCATTGCAATGATGGTTTATCAGTAAATACAGATTTGGGGGGGGAAGAGGTGGTTGTGTCTGATAAGAGGATACTTTTAGATGTGTGTGCACATATATTTACATACCAACTTAAATGTAGAGAATATCATGATACGAGGCTGCCTGTTTGTCTGCTTCATACAGGTATTTTGAGATTGAGTACTTTTAAGTTTTGTTTGTAACAGATTGAATGTTATATAATTCATAGTAATATGTGTGTGTGTGTGTGTGTGTGTGTGTGTGTGTGTGTGTATATGTGTGTATGTGTATATATATGAGTGTGTGTGTGTATATGTGTATATATATGTGTGTGTGTATATATATATATATATATATATATATGAGTATGTGTGTGTATAAGTGTATACATATATGCGTGTGTGTGTATATGTGTGTCTGTGTGTGTGTGTATATAATATGTGTGCGTGTGCATATGCGTGTGCGTGTGTGTGCGTATGTACAGGCGGAGCGAGAAAGCCAACAGCAGTGGGAGCAGGAGCTGCAGGAACGAGAGAGGAGGCTGAAGCAGCAGGAGGAGGCTGTTGGGAGGCTTGCTGGGTTGGAGGAGATGCTGCGGCGTCCAGCTGAAGAGGAGGTCAGACATGTGGTCACATCCAACACAAAAGGAATGTGTTGCGTGTTTCTTCCCCACACCTCATTCCCACTCCTTCCACCCCAGCACACGTAGTACCTCTGGTCCTCAATCATGAACTTCAAACTTCATGGTTTGATTGTACAGCTAATGAGAACGCGTGTCCAGACACTTCAGGGGGTTTAAATGAATCCCAGACGTTTACAATTTGATTTATGAACTTTTCGTTTTTTAACCTATGATGGTGTCCAAATCAAATAATCTGACTAATTAAACAAACTTGTGGGAGTGAGGACTTCCCATCACATAAAGGGGGGTGCAGTGATATGACTCAAGTCAGCGTAATGTACTCCAAAGTGTCCAAGCTTGGTTGTTGTGGCTGTTCAAGGTTCAAGGTTTTTTATTTGCCATCTGTGCCTAGACCAGCAGTCCAGACACATCAGAATTGTTTTTGCAGGCTGTATTGTTGGATATGTGTGAAGGTGTGTGAATGTCTCACCAGAAACACCAGCAAGAGATGAGCAAACTGCAGGATCTTCTTCGAGAGAGGAGCAAGGAGAACAGGAGGCTCAGATGCAGCTTTGACTCCATCAAGGAGCTGAATGACGGCATGAAGAAACAGGTGAGATGCTCCACATCCGCACCGCGGGGGGTCTGCTTTCTCTCGGCGACTTCGAGGTTTGACAAAGTCCTCCAGCATTCTGTAATCATATTCACTCGAGGGCTAGAACGTTGCAGTGTCTTCAATGAGCTAACATTTTAAGGAAAAATCTGCCCTCTACTGAATACTTTTATATGATCAACAAGTCTACAGATTTTAAACTTCTTTCACCAGAACTTTTTGCAAACCACCCGATTTGTGAGGTTTCTGCTCGAAATAACATACACAAACTAAAAAAGGTGTAGCTCTGCAACCACAACAGCTATTTGAATAATGTTGGTGTTATAATAAAGGCAACACATGTGAGCTTTTGTTCAGATGTGTAAATATTAGTATATATGTTACCGGTCAAGAGTAAATATAAATGGAACTTCTATTTTCATAGAAGTTTCAGGTTCGCCTAGAAGAAAAAGCACTTTCAGGATGAATATCTCTTAGATGGATTCACAGCAAAGGCCTAAAATCACCCAGATAATAACACAACTTGTGACTAGTCTCTCTGCAAAGTATGACTTAGAAAAAAATAAAGCAGAACAATAAAGCAGAACAATCGTTTAAAGAGTTTTTAATAAAGAGAATTCAGGCGAGGTCTCAATCCTGATGGCCGCTCAATTTGCCAAGAACCAGCAAATGTTTGAAATGTGATTTCCAAACAAAGTGACGACATAGTCACTTCATTATGAGCGCAGGAGTAGACTTCTAACCAACAGTTAGTACCTTGGACCACAGGAGGGCGCTACGACATCACCTTCTTGGATTTTGAATAATCCGAAACATACAATCCTTGAGTTTGCATTGTTTTTTGGGGTATTAGTGTCTTTCTGGAACTAAAAGTGCTTTTGCTTCAAATGGTAAGCCGATGTAACCTGCAAGCACTGAATGATGTGCATATCATCAGTGGTCTTGCAAAGCAGATTGACATTTACTGTTTCTATGTCAACAGTTGATTGAGATCAATGAACAGAATAAAACATTGGAGAGCCAATCTAAGAGGGTGCAGGCTCGACTGGAGAACCTACAGGTAAGCACATATGAACACGTGCACAGGTGGTCAGTGTGGAGCTCACTAGAAGCTCAGTCCAGTTGTTAGTGTTCTCTTATGGTCTGCACCATTTCCACCTTGCAAATCATGTAAGCATTTCTTCCTCGTTGCATGATCATTTGTTCCATAACACAGTTTTTATGGGCTAATCTATTTGGTTTAGTTTGGGTTATGAACTGTTTATTGTTTGTTCTTTCAGAGGAAATATGAGCAAAGTATCCCACAGAGAGGCTGTCCAAAAGTGAGTGTTAAGACCGAAGAATGTATTAAACCATCCAAAAAGGAGAAAACGGCTGCTTCTGGAAAACCGAGCAACAAGGTAGTCCATCAGCTCTTTTTGGCGTTGTTGATTCAGTTCAATCTACTTTAAATGAGTAGGATTGGCACACACACGTATCCAAGCTGAAAAGACTCCTTTTCCACAAACCTTAATCATCCTGCAAACTGACATGATGAATTCTAATTTGTGATTTGCTATCAATGTTCTTGAGGAAGAAGAATATCAGTGGATACCGGTGAGATCTGAGCTCAGGGGATACAACTGCTTTTGCATTTTGAAGATGATCTTTTTCTTCCCCTAGTGAAGGAACATCAACTGAGACAAACTTGTATTCCATGACCACACTTTCCCCACAGTTTTATTTAACAACTTCTGGCTCCCCGTTGAATCACAGTCTTTATGTCATGTTCACACTTTTCCTAAATATGCCTGTCTGTCCCATGAACTTGATACAGTGATAACTGTGGGTCCAGTCTCTTTGATTCTTGTCTCCCTAGCTGCTCATTGTGACTCCATGCAGGACATATTGTAGCGTCCAGATGATAACGATCTAATAAAATAACACCTTTTACCGAAAGTAAATTGCAGATGACTGCGTTAGTAATGTAATTCCAACCTCTTTCCTTCAGCGCAGCTCCAGTCCCAACCGACTGAAGCTCCTGGCCCTTCTACTGGACTGGGTACTCGACGGGGAGTCGTTGTCATCAGCAGCAGGGAACGAAGGGAAAGGTGTCGGCCAGTGCCTGCCACCTGAGTTAGTCCTGAACGAGCGATGCCTCAAGGTGACGTGTTCACCGTAGCTTCGCTGTGATCTCTCTATCTCGTTACAGCCGTTCGATGCACATTTTACGTTACGTCCTGTCCAGAAAACAGCAAGCGATCAAGACGCAATCATCGTCTTCGGTTCCTCAGGTGCTGCCGTTGTTAGCAGATCAGCTTCATCGCACTCCTCTGTCAGAACCGGACCTCCTCCTCAACCTGCTGCGCCTCATCCACTGGGCTTTCAGACACATGGACAGCAGTACACAGGTGTGATCACGTCCGTGGGGTCCGGAGAACATACGATATGATAACGAATGGTGTCACATGACTCGCTGTTCTGTCTGTGGTCAACAAGACGAGATCCAGCACACAACGTAACTATATCATAAGACGTGTACGCTATTCGCATCTATGAACGAGCCACATCACCTTATCTACAAAGCCAAAAAGAGATATAAACAAGACACTGCCCAAAGAGTGATTTTGGATATCCTTCCTTTTTTTAATAGACTATCTGGATTGTCAAAAAGCAACACCACAGAGGAGTGAGATTACATTCGATAACTGCATCCTCCTTAATTATTGGTGTTCGGCCTCGCAACAGATGAGTGTTATTCTACAGAAAGCTGCGTGGTCACTATCCCAACACTTGCAACTGAAACCAAACACTACACTTAGTTTTACCCCGAGACATAACTACACATCAGAGAGGTACACATCCACTTCAAGCAGGGGATGTCCGCTTTATCGCTTCATCTCCCTTCACAGCGTGGCGTGCTTTAATGTGCGGAGGCCCCGTCGAGTTCCATCTTGTGTTCAGAGGAGACGCGGTTATCTGAAGTCCCCCGCCTGTCTCACAGATTCTAGACATGTGGTCCTCTCTTTGTGTCTTTGTCAAGGGTCACGAGCCCCTCCCACAGCAGGACGAATGGAAACGGTTCCTGGTTGAAGGGGGGATGTGTAAAAGCACAATTGTACTTGATGGTCCAATCCCGCTTTGTGGCCTTCATTTATTGTGAAGTCCAAAAGCCAGCCTCTTTTAACCCCGAGCTCCTTGTCCAAGTTCCCAATCCCAGCTATGATCCAACATCCTCTAAGCTTCAGTCCTGTTCAGGACCGGACATGTCATATCTGCTCAGGGACGCCTTTGATGTTTCGCTGGAATTACAGGCTCCCCTATTGCAGTGATATGTGTTCTCCTATAAGATAAAAAAACTAACTCTTTTGGGCCACCATGCATACATAGAAGAAGGGTTGTTCCCTTGGGAGCGGATGGAGACTTTGGGGACAGGGTGTAGAGGAGAGACAGAGAGGGGGATGTGGTGTGTTCTTGAATCATCATCTTTTCACAACATGTGTTGGATAGCAGCTGTAATTTCCTGCACTGGTTTATTGGCTCCCTGTCAAGCTACTCTTTTTTTTCTACTCTGGTGTTCGATAAAGATCGTTGTCGGCTTATAATTCCTATTTTATAAAACAAAAGTAACTGAGTACAGTAACACAATGCGTGTTTTCCGCTATCTGCACAGCTTGTGTCGCTCTCCGCCACACTGCGGCGGATAGGAGAGGAAGTATCAAAGCCCCCAGCCCCGGTGCCGGGGCGTCAGTCTGAAGATCCAGACCTGCCCAAGCCCGACGGCGGGGCTGCCGGTGGACCTGGCAGGAGCTGGCCTCTTTCCTGCAGCCCCTGTCCTCACACACGCATCCTGTCTACCATCATCATCCTCCGCACTGTCACGCAAGGTAACGATGCTGAAAACACACATCGTGTCACGTCTTTGTGACGGGGTGAGGCTCAGGCGCAGAGAGACAGGCTGGGACGCAATATGAAATAACAACAAAACACTTTTTAATGAGGCAAAAACTGTTTACAAAAAACAAGGTCCAAAAGGGACAGGCAGAGAATCCAGGTTCCTGACAGGCAGGGTCAACGGGCAGAACCAGGAACACGGACAGGACGACGGGAAAAAGACACGGAACTAGAGACGACCAAAGACAACAATCGTCCAGGAGACAAGGGAAAGATGGACATAATGGCCGTTTCTTAATCAGCGTACTTGTGCGTCCTTTCCTCTACTTGTGTCCTTTCCTCTACTTGTGTCCTCGTAGACTCGTGAAACGTCATCAGTCTCAGCCCGGGTACATGGTCCAATTCAAAGTTTGCTTCTCTCAAAGCACGGTCAAAATGCCCGGATGTGACTTGATCCTCCCACTTCACCCAGGATGCATCAGAGGAGACTTGTGCGTACTCTGGCCAGCATTTACCCCACAATGCATTTCACCAGCAACCGGAAACAATAGCGGAGGACAAAATAAACTACTGACAGATGACTTTTTATAAATACTACTGTTGTGGAGTCACGGAATGTCATTTTAGGTTGTTTTGTTTATTCGACTGTAAAACATAATTTACACTGTATAATTAGAATAAATTCAGGAGCAAGAACAGCGGATGTGGTGACGTCATCAAATAAGCAGCCGTTCCAATCGCAGAAAGACCGTTCTCCCGTCCTCCGGAGTCTGGACTCTCAAGACCAGACTCCAAAAGAACACAAGTCTGTAGTTGTGTACTTTGAATTGAGAACGGCCAATATATAGGGGGGAAACACAGGTGTAGGACATCAGACACTAACGAGACAAGAGTGGCTGAGGGCAGGTGCAGCGAATTAAACAATTAAGACAGAGAAGACATGGAACACAGGAGAAACGGGGCGTTACACATCAGGGCTCACAAAGGGACTTTGGCCTCACGCACACTGAGACGGCAACGTCATCAGTCCATCACTGAAGTCCAGACCGAAGGACTCAACAACTCTTGAATGGATATCCTCGACAGTTCAAACAGACAGAAACAGTCACCACAGGATTATTCCATACAATCATACATATATGACATATTTTATTAAATACTCTTCTGACCTTCCATCTGCTAACGATTGAGAATATTTACCGTCAATCTGCTGACCAGGTCCTCTGTCTCTCCTGAAAGCAGATTGAGTATTATGGAAATATATTTCTTCCCCCTGATATTCGCGGGGGTTCTTTTACATGATGGATCCCATTCTGAGCCTCAGCTAACCAAACTCAGTCCAGAATAATAATAAAAAGCTTTCATCTTTTTGTCAGGTTGTATCAATCCACAACTTTTCAGCATTTGAAAAGCCTTTTCTTTGAACTTCACAAATTCTCTAAACTATTTGAGGAGACCACACATTATATCAATTTAAAGGCAAAATGGGTTCTGGACTTAAAAATCTGACATAAACATGAAAGTACAATCCCTCCCATGTTTTTTGGTCTTCTACTATAATTCCTTGAATATGTTTGGGTTTTGCTAAACAACACATTTGATGATGTCACTTAATGCTCTAGAATATTGCAGAGGGCATTTTGCTTTACTTATTTCTGATGTTTTAGAGACCCAGAAATGAATTGATACGTTGAGTGAGTAATCGGCGAATCAATCGTTGATGACATAAATTGTTAGTTGCAGCGCTAGATGAGATTTCTTTCAAGAATTCTTTGTAATATACAATGACATCATGTAGCGTGTATTCTTTTCTAAGCACTTCATCACTCCAATGTCAGACAGAGATGACTTAAAGCTGAATTTCTTTCTGTATCCACGTCTCTCTGTCCCGCCTGCAGCTGATGTGCTGGCCCAGGCTCTCTACAGCCTCCGTACCGAGCTGATGTCGGAGGAGAGCCGAGGCCTGTTCATCCGCTATGGAGGAGTGTGTGAGCTGCTGTCCGTGCTGCAGGCTGGCCGTGGAGGTCTGCACACACCTGTGGACATCCTCATGCAGCTGTCGGAGCAGTCCTGTAAGTAGGAACTTGTCAGAGGACCATTAAAAAGATTAAAACACATATTCATTTTCCCATCGCCAAAGAGGGTTCAGGCAAAGGAAATAAAGCAACCTGAATGGTATATCTCTGTCCCCACCACCCCACCATGTGCGGAGCAGTTTCTTTAGTCTATTAGTTTGTTTGAAGTGATTTAATCAGTTTCAGCTCTTGCTGAAACACCATGGTAATGTTTAGTAAACAAATCATAACTCATAGTCATAGATGTTACAGAAAGTTAGCATTGTAACACGTTACTGCACTAAGGGAGTCAAAAAAAAGTTATGGTAGGTGTTAGGTACTTCACTTCAGCAACTAGAGCTGCTGTCTGGTCCAAAAAGTTCATTCATAATTAGGTAATTCTACATTTCCAGCACCTCACTTGTGACCTGGAGGATTATTTTAATCCCATTGCCTGGGTCATTATGGCCTTGAAAGCTGCTGTGATCACTCTTCTAGCCCAGATGTATCGACCGTCTTTACGACCACCATTGCCTTTGATCCATACCGGCTCCTCCTGCAGTGTCACTCCATATCATCCAGACATAAAAAACACATGTGGAAAGTGACGGTTTGTCTGGGCTCACATCAATCATAAGCACTGAGATTTAGAACGTGTCATGAAACCGTGGTCCTCCATCACCTCCTGGCTCTTTTATAGAAAGACAAAGGACTTGATGGAGGGGCACGAGGGGAGAGCACAAGTCCGGCTGGGCTGTGAGGCGTATCAATTGAGATTGCTGTGTGCTGCAGCAGGACACATCAGAGCCATATGCTGGAGGTGACTGGGGCGTGCGTGTGTGCGTGTGTGCGTGCGTGTGTGCGTGTGTGTGTGTGTGTGTGTGTGTGTGTGTGTGTGTGTGTGTGTGTGTGTGTGTGTGTGTGTGTGTGTGTGTGTGTGTGTGTGTGTGTGTGTGTGTTACAACAGGACACAGCAGAGCCATATGCTGGAGGTGACTGGGGCCAGAGGTGTGTGTGTGTGTGTGTGTGACAGCAGGACAGAGCAGAGCCATATGCTGGAGGTGACTGGGGCCATAGGTGTGTGTGTGTGTGTGTGTGTGTGTGTGTGTGTGTGTGTGTGTACATACAGTTGTGTGTTTCAAGGGGACTGTAAGTCTAGCAAGACTTGCTAATTATTGTTTTACAAGCAGTAATGAGGAGAGAAGGGAAAGGAGTGAGAAGGGGGAGAAAGGTTTGCACCTGAAGGTTGCCAATAAAACAAAACAAAACAAAAAGGTCAAATTGTTCTCGCGCACACGCACACAAACACATTCAGGACGTCTCTGGTCGTACTGCCACAGCATATAAAGTTCACTCGACACATCTCCCTGCTTCATGGATCACAGTCGGCCACCTCGGCACACACAGCCAGTAACGGTGTTTTACTGGTTCCTACTGAAACAGTGGGGACTTTTACCACCAAACGTCTCCATACAGTGTATTTACCCTCCATGGTCACACATGACCTTGGCGTGGACATGTGGTTGTGTGTTTGTGTGTTCTTCTTTTGTGTTTCTCTCGCTGCAGTCGAGGAGTGTTTGTGTGTTTCCACAAAAAAAAACTCCCTGACCTGGTGAAACTACTTTCGACTTATGACCCTTGATTGGTACCATGTGACGTGTCCCACAGCTCTTAAATTGTTAACCATCAAACCCGTGAGGAATGTGTCCGGCTCCATCTGTATCCGTGCGGCCACATGTGTGTCGAATGTAATGGACGTTAAAAAGATGAAGACTGGACACTGAGCAGAAGTGCTGCAACATGTTTCCGACCCCTGGTCTTTTATTGCTTATAAGTTACAACAAATATATTTTTTTAATTAATGTTGGAATCATATTTGAATAATCCAGCAAGGACTAATGCTATTGTGTCAATTGACAGAAAATAATGTAATAATATATTATCGATTTGAAGAAATGTTCTTGTTTTGGCTTCAATCTGCTGTTCTCTCTGTTACATCCCTGTGAATTAATTACTAGCAAAATAAAACGTTACTTTGTTTGGGTGATGTCATCTTGCACAGCTTTTTGAAATGATAATTGAAATTCTCAATTGTAAAAAAAAAAAAAGTAGTAGTTGCAAACTTCTAAAACTTGTGGACTGCAGGATTCTGTTCAGTTGCGTGTGGTCCAGCCACTATCAGCAGACATTGCACTAAATACTTTAGTTTACGAGCTTATAGTTTACGGTCACGTCAGCATGCTTTATATGTAGTTGTTGTATAACCTTGAGGTGGGCTGATGCTCCTGCTGGATAAAGACCGACCAGACTTCCTTCCTTCATCCTTTCCTGCTTTATCCTTGTCATAGTGCCATATTGTCATATTGTCATATTGTCATAGTGCCATATTGTCATATTGTCATAGTGCCATATTGTCATATTGTCATATTGTCATAGTGCCATATTGTCATATTGTCATAGTGCCATATTGTCATATTGCACCGGTCTTATCTGAACCTGGTTCTATTCGAGTTTAAGTGGCCCAAGGCAGTGGAGAGTTACTCTGTGACTATTTGACTTGAGCAGAAACTATTTTCTTTTCTTTATACCTAATAATTCGAGATAATCACGAGGTCCACATTTGTTATCAATAAAAAATGTGCAGCTCCTCCATCTGTGTAGATTGATGCCATAATTATTTCTGTTTCATCTGCCTGTGCGTGCGGTTCGATGGCGAGAAGGTCACAGCTAACAGCGGCAACATGGACGCTCATCAGAGGCGGTCGGACCAGCGTCTGTGGACCCGTCCTCCGGGGTCTAAAGTGTCTCCATGTGTCGACATGCTTTGTTTATGTAGTAGTAGTCATGTAGTTTACATTTCTTTTCAAATCTGAATTCGATCATTTCCATCTCCTCGTAAGTATTAACAATAATAAAATATGTGTTGTTCATTCGAGAAATTGTTCCGATAACATCCTCCTAACTGCCCTGCTGGTGTCTGTGTGCTTGTAGGCTACTTGAGTCCCTTCCTGGAGGCATGTGGCTGTAAGGAGTTTTTCCAAACGGCCTCCCAGCTTCTGAAAAACCCTCGTCTGGAGTTCCCAACGCTGGAGAAGCTCTCCATCCTTCTACAGAAGCTCTCCAACATCAGGTGGACACAGTGCCTCGATGCTCATAATAACAATTGACTATTTCTTTTACGTGTCTGCACAGACTGCTCATAAACAATGGCATTTAGATAACAGGGGCTCACAGGCGGTTTGGCTTGTGACAAGGAAAAAGAAAAATGGGACCAAACAAAAGCAACGCTCCCATTTATCTTGTGACCCCTTAAGAGCTCCTCCAGGATTTCTAGTTTAATTAAGTTTGTAAAAGTGTTCAGGTCTAAATCCAGTTATTTCCGGGTTGTGGCGATCATGTATTAAGTTTGTGTGCAGAAGTCGTATTGAATCCAGACCTTTACGGTTTCTCACAACCGTTAGCCGTGCCGGCAGCTCTAGGGATGGAGAGGTTGGTCGTCCACACATTCGTGGTTCTTAGATGATGAATCCTTATCATTTTGGGAATTGCTTTTCCACTCGGGCCTCCACACCTGGACACAGTTTAATAGTGTGTATTTCCTGGACTCAACAGGTCAACCGTGTGTTCACTAACTTAGTCGACTTAGTTCAAAACATTCAAATTCAATTGGTCAAGGCCAACTCTTAAACTATTGACCCAATAGCTAGTTATACAGCTGACGTACACTACCGTTCAAAAGTTTGGGGTCACCGAGAAAATGTTGTGTTTTTCATGAAAACTCACACTTTTATTTATTAAATGAATACAAGATTAATACAAAATATAGTCAAGACATTGATAAGGTTAGAAATAATGATTTTCATTGTAAATATTAATGTTGTTTTTCAAACTTGTCGCTCAAAGGAAGGCCAGTTTTAAAGCTTCTCTCACCAGCATAACTGTTTTCAGCTGCGCTCACACAAAAAGGGTTTCAATGTCAAGGAAAAATGCAAAATAAAAAATTATACTTTAAAAAAAAAAAAGAGTTTCAAGGGGGTGCTTACCCTCTGCTAGTCTTTTAAGGCAATAACACAATGTACCATTAGAAAGCTGGAGATGGGCCTCTACACACCTCTGTGGTCATTTACCACATTAACTATGTATAGAGTGTATTTCTGATTAATTTAATGTCATTTTCATTGGAAAAAAAACTGTTTTTTTTTTTCTTTTTTCTAAGTGACCCCAAACTTTTGAACGATAGTGTACACTGACCTACTACGGGATACTCAGGGGTTTAGGCTTCATCATAGCCATACTCACTCAGGGGTTTAAGCTTCATTAAATGTCTCTGGACTGATTTCTCTCTTTTCTTTGGTTTTGTCCAGGAAGAACCGCCGTCTGTTTGAACGGTCCTCCCTGCACCTCCAAATACAAGAACATCTTCACAACGCCAACCAGACGCACACGTTCCTCTGCCTCAACCTTAGGTCCATCCTCCACAACCTCAAATAACACACACACACACACACACACACTTCTGCCTGTTCCCCCGGTGAGGATGAAGGTGACTTACCTCGTGTTTCCGTACTTCAGCACGTTGCTCGCTATGTGCTCAAACTGTTATAAACGTTGCATTACTTAAACCTTCCATCTTGTTCTACCTCCGATGTATTTCTTTATTTATATTGTAATGGATGGATGGATGTTTTAGAAGGTCTCGTGTCCGTCAGAAGTACTTTCTTTCATGTTTTCGTATTCGTTGCCCTTTGTGACGCGATTTTCTGTGACTGGAAACCACTGTCATGCTTCCCAGCGGCCTTAATGGGTGTCTGATGTGCTCCGAGGAAGAGGGGCTGGGACTGTGGAGCTTTTTAATGACAATAAACAGAAAGAACTGAAAGACATTAAGATTGGACTGCATATGAAATGTTAACATCCATATGTTTTGTATAAAGTCGTCTTATTTGTTTATTCCAAAGCATGGGTGGTTTGATGGGCGTAATGGTCTCAGCATGTGACACACCGGTGGTGTTGTTTGACGGAGGGGATCGGCAGGACTGGAACAATTACAGCTGATATTTAAAACGGACTCGGAAGTGCTTGGTGGGTCTGACTTTGAAATGGGTGCATCCAATTTGTATGTATTCTCTACTTAAAGGAAGGGTGTGACCGGGCTTCAAAACATCTTTTTGAAGAGAACATTCAAGAACAATTATGTTTGAAATAAAATATTTAGGACACAAATAAGTCTGCAGTCACTTGGAAACTCTTGGCATCTACACCTAGCATTACAGTTAAAGTAGTAATAAAGATATACAGGTACAAATGAGTATTCAACTTATTAATGTCAGTTTTGGAAATTAGATGTATACAAAATATTCCTAAAAGGGACTAAAGTGCTTCAGTGCGTAGGCTTTAGCTCAGTGGGGTAAGGGGGTCGTCCTGCAACCCCAAGGTTGTCGGTTCGATCCCCGCTCTCCCCATTAGTTGCAAGTCGTGTCCTTGAGCAAGGCACTGAACCCCCAGTTGTTCCCCGGGTGCATCACTGCAGCCCACTGCTCCTTTACAACTCAGGATGGGTTAAATGCAGAGAACACATTGCGTTGCACTCTATGCAATGACAAATCTGGATCGCACATCCTGTGTTGAACCGTGATGAAGGTTCACGAGTGAGCTGCAGCTTTCTAGCCCCCTAATGATATGGAATGTTATTACCCCGAAGTGCTTTGGTTTCTAACCACTCCTGTTATGTGTGGCAGGCACCAGGACACACGCAAGAACAATGTTACAACAGAACTGTTTATTTCCAAAAGGACTGGAAAAAGTATTTATTTTGACTGCCCTTTTAAAAATGACGGCACTCTGTTCAATTAGCGGGATCATTCTAATCCCCAGTGAGGGTAAAACTAAAATGCCAGGGCATATATGTAGGGACCCCCCCCCCCCTCCCTCCCTCCCTCCCTCCATCCTACAGAGCAGATCACCATTATTGAGTCTTAGCCCACCTTGTTAAATTCTTTTCCTGCTTGTATATTTACTACCTTGCCGACTGTCAACAGCCGCGAGCCGAGGAGATCACATTATAGATAAAAGAGGACACATTTTGTTTTGCCTTTTCCCGTTGTAGCTGTTGTGAATTGTGTTGCATCTGGATGATATCAAATGGAAACCTAATGATCAACAGCGGCAGAAATTCTGCATTCGGCAGCCACGTAAACAGTCATTCTTCACCGAGCCACCCAGGCTGTGTGCGATGCTCCGTCTCACCAATCCGATAAATCTGTTGGTTTCATGTCATTTGAAGACGGATGTAGTGTGGGCCATTAAATGTCTTCGATAAAATCATGATGTTCTCATCAATGGTTTCTTCAGCGTCTTGTCTCTTCTCCGAGCACATCAGAGTCAAATATTAACTTTATTTTTTTCCATTAACTCATCTTTTGTTTCATTGGCAAAGCTGCAATTTTGAGCTATTGAGCCGAGATGTAGAGCATGAGAACTGGATCAGAGTTGCTCCATTTACTGTCTTAACAAATGTCATAATCTCAGATCAGCAGTGGAGTAATCTGGTTACGAGCACTACGAGCACAGGCTGTGTTTGTCGCAGTTTAAATTAACTCGTGATCTTTTCCAGACTTTCCACCATAAATCTTCATTTGTTCATAGTTGAGAATTCCCCACCTCACTATTTACCTCCAGCTTTTGTGCAATTAAAATCATATTTTTATTGACCGTGACCGTTTTAGTTGCTAAACCCTAACATACCGGCTCCAGAGTGTATTTGCCGTAACCACAATCTTTCCCTAACCTTGACCAAACTGTATTTATAATGCAAATGTTGGCATTGGATGGACAATAAATGAACATGGCATCGGACAGAATCTGAGGTTCTGCATAATCCATAAATCATAAAAAAATGTGTTTTTAAAAATGTGTAGAGTCTTGGGCAACAACAAAAGTAGTACTTTGGAAAATAATATGGAAATAACAGTTTATATTTTATTAAGTTGTAATTGTACTGCGACTGATAAATTAATGCTGAAGTAATATTTAAAACTTCTTCCAGCTGCTTTTTGAACTAAAGGTTTGATGCTCACATCGGTTTTGAGTGGAGTATCACTTTAACGGGGGAATCGTGGCCTCTGTGCCGAGTCCAGGAAGCGTCGAGGGCTGATTTATTTACTTTCGTGACTCGGGCCGCGTCTGGTCTGCATCACAGTCGGCACAGCTCTGCCTGGTCCGTGTTCCCCAACACGCTCCACTCTGCCAGTCCAGCCTGCACAGCATCACCCACACGACTTAAAACACCGATCTTGATTTATATTTGGGTTTTCTCACTGGACCAAAAATTTAGAAAATTACCCGAAACAGTGGCCCTGCTCTGGTCTGGCTGGGGAAGCTCATTAAAATGTTATTTGGTCGGCGGGAGGAAGCTGGCGGGACGAAACATTAGCGGTTCCACTCCAGCACGACCATAAAGTCAATCAGTGATTTGACGTGGCAGACCCACCAAATGTATATTATTTCCACCAGCATATGCATAAATATGCTGTTTGAGTAATGCAATGAGCACATGGCGGGTCTGGTAATATACCTGCCTGTAAATTAGCTCATATGGGAAGGCGTTGTGAGTGGAAGCAGCTGTCTGGGGATATTTACAGGGGACAGGCTGTGATCACACTGCCTTCCGCTTCCAGTTTGTTTTAACTCCTTTTATTCTGCTTTGCTATCATTAAAACTAAGACTCAGAGCCTCCAATCTGACTAATAACTGTGTTATTACTGTTACTCAAAGGAACTCTCTTTTCTTTCTTGTCACTCATGTCCGTGCCTTAGAGCCTCTAAAGCCGACGTGGCTAATTAGTGTAACTTTTATTTTGTTTAATTCATCCATCTGTCCGGCTGAGAGGATGTCCGCCTCATTCCAGTCTTTATGCTAAGCTAAGCTTCATGCTAATCACGCCATGTCTCCAGCGGTGAACTTGATGCACGCCGCTATCCATCTACTCTTCTAACTTTCAGCCTTTTCCCAAGAATGTCAGACTTTTCCTTTCAGGGTTCAAACACATATTCTCCTCAAATCCTCACCCACTGAAGACTTTTATTAACAGTGTGCTGCTTCGGGGAGAACAAAATCCATCCGAATGTCAACGTTAATAGGAAGTGCAGGATTATTTGTTTTGTTGCTGGTCAGTACGCCACAGAAACTTCTGGTTCAAATATATGCTCTGCCTCTGGGCCCGCACTCTGGATCTTTTTTACCCTTCTTTTATTTTGGAGCGACTGTTAATCCCCACATTGTTTTTGCTGAAGTTGCAGGAGGCATTTTTGACGGATACACCTGATATTTCCATAAAACCAGTAGGCGCAAAGTTGCACTGCAGCTATTGGCTGTTGAAGGCAGTTTAATTATCAGTGTACAGACACAGTTCATCCAGCACTCCCAGACACACACACACACACACAGGTCTGGATCCCAACACCTGAATCTGGACAGTGCTTCTCCTGCTGCTGTGTGATATGTTCGTGGTTGATGGGCCAACGAGTGTGTGCGTGCAGTTCTTGTGTTTAGGGTCAATGTGTTACTGTCTGGCAGAGGTTGAATTAATTCATGCCCGGAAGTGTCTTTCTATGGTCTGATCCTCATTTCTGCACACGTGTGTGTGTGTGTGTGTGTGTCTCAATGCTGACCTGATGCCCCAAAGCAGCATCACTGACATGTCCAGTGCCAAACAGACCTTCTCTGAACCAGACTTAAGATCCACAGCCAGCACATACACATTTAATCTTTGAGCTGATGCGTTGGGAATGTTGGCACACGCATATAGTAAAAGCTGGATGAGGATGGCGTGACAGCTGCTCCTGAGTGTCTGTTGTCTTGTTGGTGGGAGAACAAAGGCTGTATTCTAAAATTAAAAGAGGAGTGGGTGTAGAGAAGTGTTTTGCTAATCCTCTGGAGAAATTTAAAATTTCGATGCAAAAGTCAATTATCGTCAAAAACTTTATGTGGAAAAATGACGTGCATGATGCTATGACATGAAACAGTGGGAGAGAGCACATCTCTAAATAAAGTTAGAGTCAACTAAACTTGTCCTGCAGTTTTTCCAATGAAGTCATCTCTCTTTTGATGAACCGCCGTTAATATGTCTATAATTAACTGGATGACAGTTGAATGAACTGTGAAATTTGGGGATTAGCAATTTTCCATTTGGTGTCTTCATAACAGGCCCCGACGGTCGGCTGTAATCATTGATAAGCTGCAGTGAACAAATTGGATAATTTACTAAACTATGTCTCAGTTTCAGTAACTTCTGACAGGATGTATATGACTCATCACGTTTATGTATTTGAGACGCTTTATACCGGTGGTTGAATGAGAAGGCCAACCGGGCTGAATACGGAGGTCAAATATAAACATAGAATTTAATTGAACACATTATTTTGTGCCATTGTACATTTTACATTTCTACCCTGTTTTTAAGAGTCTGTTTTGAATTTCAAACTTCAATATCTTATCAACTTTTTCAAGAGATTGCCATGAAACTCAAACCTTTCTTCTAGCACCATCAACAAGTTCAATTTATTGTATCATAATAGTTGCACTCTGAGATTAATTTGTGAAATTGTGTTATACAAATAAACTGAATTGAATTGAATTGAATTGCACGACTAATGAGCTTCATCCTCAAGCTTTATTCCGTGTTGTTTTCTCTTCCGCTAAACTCTGATATGAACGTGGTCAACATCACGGTTATCTCCATCCACCACTGTGCCACCTCACAGAGGCCCTCACAGGGCTGTCGACCCTCATCCTGTCCAACGCGGTACATACCTACACAACATATATCAAATAATAATCAGTGCAATTCTATAAAACTGCACTTACAAAAGAATAATTAAACAGTTCCGTAATCCTTGGGTCCTTCAGAGTCACTCGTCTCAAACCGAATCACTTTAATCGGACGTCAGCCTGCCACTGTAAAAATGTAAAAATGTATGTAAAGTCATAGTTTGTTACATTATTTTATAACTCAAATACCAAGCCATTTTTGCCATACATCTTTATTAAAGTATACATTATGTACAATAATAAGTTATATATACAGTTATACTTTGGTTCTGTGATAAGTTTGTGTATGGTTCTATATGTTCTATATCTATACTGCATGTGCTACTGAGGTAAGTCATCCATGTTGGGCTTCTGCATGTCTATTTGCAGAGTATCTGTCAGAGGAGATGTTGTCTGAAACCAGGGCCTGGGTCCATGACATTTCAATTAATTGCACACTAATTAATTTATAGTACTGGAGCCCCAGAGTTTGCAAGGAGGTAAAATAAGAACTACACTTGTCAGTGGGCAATGTCTTTGATTTGGTGCAGAGCGGTTGAGGGGCTTTATCCTGACGTAACGTCAGATTTCAGATAAAGATCAGTCCTATTTCTGCGAAAAGGGATCAAAGTATGTCTTGGCAATGCTTATTAAAGTTAAACCTAGGAGCCTGCTGCTGAGTTTTGATGTTAAACTGCTGGAGGCGGCCAGGCGATGACCTGACCTATCACCAAAGTAACTATTAACGTGGCTCAGATGGGCTTAAACGGGAAGCTCCTCGCACAGTGGAGCTCGGTGTGTGTCGGCGCCACCCTCGTCTTCTGCTCGCACAACACTTAACCGCCTGCAGCTGCTTTCAGGAGGTGGATAACCCACACAACTGCACATTGTTCTCATTTGCCATATTGGTCCCACAGGGGGTGAGGGAAGCTTACATGCTGTCTGAGCATGACTGAGCCGGCCACAAAAGCCGAGTACGGTCAGACGCTGTGGGCCGAGCGTCGTGCTGCTTCCACCGCGGCGTGCTGCTTCTTGCAGCGTTCGCCGTGCAGCGACGCCCGGGGGCAATCAGTCATGCCTCCTCCACGGCATCTCTCTGCCGTGTTTTTTTACAGCGTTTCCATTGGGCTTTCAGTGGTTAAGTGGCCCTAAATGCTTAATTGGGTGCTGGAAATCACAGGCACTTTGCACCCGCTCTGTAAACCACAACACTTCAGACTATTAGGGGCTCCCGGGAGCCACACGCCAAATAATTAGGGCCGGAGGCAACAGGAGACCGCAGCATTGGGGTAAAGGTGGGAGAGGATGAATTATGAGGGGGGGTCACAGAGGGGGTCAATGGTAGTAGTGGATGTAAGCGTATGCTGGACTGTGTGTATATATGTGTGTATGTGTGTGAGTGTATGTGTGTGTGTGTGTGTGTGTGATGTTGGGTAAAGTGGTATTTGCATGTGAATTTAGACAGAACGTGAGTAGCAGAGTAATTCCGTATTCACAAATTGAATCGGATACACGATCATGATTAATTTATATTAATATATATATACAAATATATATATATATATATACACACACATATATATATATATACACATATATATATATATATATATATATATATATATATATATATATATATATATATATATATATGTGATTGCAACTTCAATAGGGAGCTCCTATGTGCTGTCTTTCTACTACGATGACAGCGCAGCCCAAGGCCCAGTCACAGGATGATGGATGTTCACTGCTTTTTTTACGCTGCCACGAACATCGAGTTCCATCAGCTCTGGGATTAACCTGCAGGTTGTTGCCCTGATCAGAAGGTTCAGTGAGAGGACAACGAATAAGGCTTCATTCCTTCAAGAAAGAAACTTGATTGGTACTTCTGCAGAGGAGCTGCTCAGTGACCATTCCTTTCAGCACCCCATTGCATCTTGGTACATGATTTTTTTTAACCGCATGCTAAATTTGTGTACAAACCTTCGGCCCCAATACTGTTATTGTGTAGCGTCCAGCGCACACTTAATTTAGCATTTTTTTTGTGCAGATTTTTTAGCCGCTGAGACATTCAGAGGCTTTTTCATTTCATATTCCAAAAAAACATCTGGATTAGAAAACTAGTGAATAATCCCAATCATCGGACTGATTTTGTATCTTTCTCAAACTCTTGCAACTTTGGAAAGACGGGAACATTAAGGCGATGCAACGTAGTTCAGATTACTGGCTTCCTGACGGAGAAAACACACCATAGAAAAGAAAGGATTGTGCACTGGAAGCTCCACTGACATTCTTCATGTGATGGGGGGAAAGCGGTATACTGTATATGCGCTGTCCTCTTTGTCAGAGCAGCATCGGTCCTTACATACACGTATACGGTAAGGCATCACAGTCTCGAGTCCACGTTCAGACGCTGGCGCAGCGCTGGGACGGCGATTGGCACGGGGATGGACAGACCAGCTGGCTGTGAAAACTGCTGTTGCCCTGCCGCCCGGCCGCCGCCGCCATCTCGCTGCTGCCCAACACGTCCGAGCAGAGCGACTCCACGGCGTCGAGCCTCTCGATCTGCACCAAGCGGGTCAGGAGGTCGGGGATGCTGTAACCCGCCGTGCTCACTCTCTCGAAGAGCTGCAGGCCGTCGCTCATGCCGCCGATCTCGTCGCGCTTCAGGCCGAAGCTCTCGGCCAGATGCCTCCAGGTCTTCACCACGGCCGCCTCGCTGCTGTAGGATGAGCTCAGCATGCGGCTGGCCTTCTCCAGGCAGTCGAAAGGAAGCTCCGTGGGGCTCAGGCCTGCAGAGGGACAGCGGGGTTACTCAGTGTGTTTACATGATGGTATAATTCAAATCTTGCTTTAGTCGGACTATGCTATCTTTTGGGGGATCTGCTATTATCTCAATATACATGGCAGTGAGTAATTCGAATCATTGGCCGAAAGCATGTCACCTCCAATACGATAGGGGGCGCTGTTTTCATTAAAACTCGTGGTGATACAGCCATTTCCGCTTGCGTGCGCATGCGCGAAGACGCAAAGTCCAGTTATAATCCAATTCACCGTTACATGCCGCGATAGTCGGATTATCAACCGGATCGGATCGAGTTATCCAGGGGTGTCAATCGGACCGTACTCGGACCGCACGTAGTCGAACAAAAGTGTTTACATGAAACGGATAATTTGATTTCAGTCCGACTAAGCCAGTTATTGGAATGCATGTAAACATGGTCAGTGTGTCAGTCCCTTCAAAATCAAGACACAGTGTCATCTTTAGCCATGCTGGTGGTTTGGCTATATGGGTTGATCGGATCTCCGCTTTGGTCAAGACTGAAGTACCACAACAAGTCATAGATGAATCACACACATATTGAGAGTCTACAGAGGATAGCACAGAGACTTTTCCTCTATAGTGTACTTTTTTCTTGCAAACCTGAGCTGCACATTGTTGTTTAACATGCAAAACTGAGATGGTGAGTTGTATTTACTGCTTGCACTGAGAGGTAATGATGGATTTACGAGGCAATTTCCCTTCCTGCAGCGATATTTTTGGAAAGGATGATATCATTTATCACGTCACTTCCCATCGTCTTCAGAAGTTCATGTGAAGTGACGTTCCCCCACGGTGTTGACAGACGTTCTTAATTACAAGGCTTGGTAAAGATGGATGCGTTCATCAGCGAAAGAGAGACTCACCCTCCGTCACATTGCAGGCTCTGCCGTACAGATCCAGGATCTTTTTCCTTCGGCTCTGAAGCATCTATGTGGTTATTAAAAAAAAAAATGTTATCATAACATTATCATGTGATTTCCAGATGAAACTCAACTGAAGATCTATTAAAAAATCTTTTACTTATGCAACATCGTAAAAAAAAGCCTTCATCTCGTTACCCCCGGGGTTTTTTTGTTGTTGTTGATTGTGTTCACATTGCTGATGTGGTTGCTGCCGGCGATGTGGTTGGGACTCTGCACGTTATTGGCCGGTCCGGCTGAGAGGGCGGGGCCCCCGTTACAGGACCTGTCCCGCTCCAGGAGGCCGAGAGAGAGCAGGCAGAGGTCGGGCTTGTTCCCCAGGTTGACGAGGCACAGGTTGGGGTTGTTGGCGTCGGCCGGTCCGTGCTTGTCGGAGGCCGCCTCCTCGTCACTGTCGATGCTGCGGCTCAACAGTTGCTCGTTCTCCGACGACGCGTCGTTTTCACTGCGCACAAAAACACACACATATTTGAGAATATTTACACGTGCACATACTCATTTGTATTCTATTAAACATGTTTTTCCTGTCACACACATTTCTTTGATTACATAATTAAACAGTGTGACATCTAACGGACGCAGGATGACTCGCGTCTCCCTGTGCTGCTGATAAGCTTCGTTTTACAACATGATACCATGTAATATCATTTGATTACCCGGCCTCTCTCTCTCTCTCTCTCTCTCTTTATGCCCGCTCTGTATTTTCGACCGAAAGCACCTTGTTGACGGAGATGCTCACAGAATGTCTTTGTTTCGCAGTCACACACTCTTTTTTTTACAAGCGTGCACACAAAATGGCATTGTTTCCCGGACATCTAACACCCACTCTGGCAGCTTAAGCAGTGAGTTAGCACATCCTCTGGCACACTGCTGTAGCTCACTGTGTACTGCTCTTGACGCTGAGGTGTGTGTGTGTGTGTGTGTGTGTGTGTGTGTGTGTGTGTGTCTCTTCGATATATTGGTACTGCGTATCAATCTAAGCTCATTACAGTGAGGTTCACTGCAGTTTGAGCACAATGGCTCCCTGTAGATCTACGATGTGTTCCCATAGAGCAGCATTGTCTGACGGATGAGACGGAGGCGGAAGGACAAGGTGAGAAAACTGTTGTTCTTTTGTTGTCTGCCATGATGCACTTTGGTGGTGGTTTCAGGCAAAAGACAGAAATGAATCACACCCACACACACCCACACACACACACACACACACACCCACACACACACCCACACACCCACACACCTCACCACCCACAGCCACATAATGGTGCTCTACTTCATTACAAAAAAATTCAACTGAATTTGCATTTTACATGCGTCACACACACGCACGCACTCACACACACACGCACACACACACACACACACATACACACACACACGCACACACACACTGCTGCTGCTGCTGTGACTTGTTCTGTGGTGGCTAAATTACAGGCAGATGCTGCACAAATTATAAACGGTTCTTTCTGTTGTGTAA
Organism: Liparis tanakae; assembly: GCA_036178185.1. NCBI lineage: Eukaryota > Metazoa > Chordata > Actinopteri > Perciformes > Liparidae > Liparis > Liparis tanakae. The sequence goes on from CM070107.1 coordinate 17,515,032, forward strand.
TGCCTATGTGACGCACAAATAAATGCAAACAAACACACACACACACATAGAGATACACTCATAATGGATACTCAGGATGAGGACACAGTGGTGTATATAAGTGGTGAATATGAAGCGTTCTACAGTATATTTCCCATATATTCAATACCTGCCCAATTGTGAAGCAGAACCAACGCATACACATACACACACAGTGATTGTAGACACACACACCCTAACATTAATATAATTAAATGTACTAAACGTAATAGCCTTCTACCTTTGTTTGTTTTTTAAATCCCTTAAAACCTCATTAGATTTAATGAAAAAGATAATGGATGGTTGTTCAAATTAAAAGGAGAACGTTCTGATGTGTTGACCTAGATTCTAAGTCATCATTTTTAAAGCATAATGATTCCCGCCTCACTCACAACAATGTTTTGCACACTCAGCTCAAAACAGGCTGGATGCCAGATTGTCTTCTCTTAGTTTGTGTGGTTTGTAAATCAGATGTGTCTCACCTTTTCACCGCCTTCTGAGGAGGAGCTTTTAGTTTGTCGAACTCGTCTTTCTCTGAGTAGATCACCGCATTGTCTGAGAGAAAAGCAGAGGATGTAGAGGTTTATAGGTGTGTTTTACTCTCACAAATACAGACAGGTCGTAATAAGACGGCAAATATACTAAGATCTCGTAGGATGTTGGTGTAACATGTCCTGGTCTCAACATGGAAAGGATACCACATTATACTCAGACTTCCACAGATCTCTCGGATTAGTGTTGATTTCATGCAAAACTCTTTTGCAGAACAGCGGCCAACGTGGCCACGAGTGGCAAATACAGAAGAACGGCAAATGGAATTTCCCTTTATTTCCAGGATGTTATGTCATCCTTCAAAAGTGAAATGGTCTCATTTGAATTGTTTGTGAATGTGTACATCTCATCTTGGTACAAACAGAAATAACAAGGCTTTCACCAACATATCTCACACGTGTGACACACACAATTATTGAAATACAAGTACCGCATGGAGTAATGCAACATTAAAGATCTGGCATGAGTTGAAGAACACTAAAGAAGATATGTTCCTGATGCTGTAACGATAAAGGACGTCTACCGTGGAGGGAACTGCAGACAGAGTGATGTATAAAATGATTACAGTGACTATTAAATTACACTTACTTCATGGATACTTATGGGGAGAGACAGCATAATGAGTGAATACCTAAGTGGAACAAATGCTATTGACGCTGTGGTGTGTGTGTGTGTGTGTGTGTGTGTGTGTGTGTGTGTGTGCGTGTGTGTGTGTGTGTGTGGGTGTGTGAGTGTGTTTGTGCATAAGGGAAGGAGAGAGAGAGAATGTTTGTGTCTGTTTAAGTGTCTGTTTCTTTCATTTCACAGCTTTATTAACTCTGTGTCTACATGAGCGACAGCTAGCTCCGGTAGCGCTCCGAGCAATGAGCTTATCTTCCAAAATACCCACCGCAGTCAGACACACACGCACGCACACGCACACAAAACACTAAGTCACAATGCAAGCATTTATTTTTTTATATACTCTAACTACTTTATCAGGGGTTCTTTAAAGCTCTTACATCATTAAGTCCACGGTCTCTATACCACATAATGGGTCTGTGGCCACAGATTGTGTGTGCTTGTGCGTGTGCATGTGTGTGTGTGTGTGTGTGTGTGTGTGTGTGCGTGTGTGTGCGCATCCACACCACATGTAAGTTGTTAGTCAGTCCGTCTGGGAGTGAAATTGAACAGAGCATCATTGTCAGGAAAAATGGCGCCTAAAGCACCGTATGGCTTTTTCTTTGGAAGCTTCACATTCCACCATGATACACTCATCATACTGCAGGTCTGTCAGCACACACACACACGCACGCACGCACGCACACACACACGCACACACACACACACACACACACTTGCATTTTCATTTGCATACATTATATTACAGATTCTAAATATGCACATACATACTGGACTGATGTAAAGACCTAACACTGTTAACAACTCAATGTGATTCGATTTGAATGTCGACTTAATCCGCAGTGGATGTCGTCGGGCAGATGAACATGAAGCGAGCGTATTCCATAATTCATACATACATGCTGCTCCAGAGATACGGCGGCCTGGCAAAAGTACAATTCTGAAGGACATCTTTTTACCTTTTTTCAGTGAGAAACTGATGCTCGTTCTCAGATAATATGAAGTGTTTGGGCTCAACGCATAAGCCATAATCCCTGTTGCAGAGGGCTGTGCTGCAGGATCCAGGACAATCACAGTTTGCTGGGTGGCATCTGTTTATGCCTCAACTGTGTCCTGTGTCACTGTGACATTTCATAGTTGTTAAAATGTGTTGTTACTATAATTATAACTGTGTGCCTTTGTACTGTTCAAAGTGTATTGTTAACAAAGTAGTTGAAGTTTAAACTGCATCTGTTATTTATTGAGTATGTATTTTGAGTGCAAGAGAGGTTTATGGAAACATGGAAATGATCTGTATGCGATTGTTTCTTTTTTACAGATATAAAGACACTGAACATTTTAGTGAGGAAATAACAGATGGTCTGCACGTAAACGGTCAGTGAAAGGTTGTTTGTTCATGCTTTACTTGGTTGCTGCATTTTGTCTTTGAATATATATAAATATATTACAGTACGTACTCTATATAATCTCAATAATGTAACTATACAGTAACTTCCAGATTATTTTATTAATCCAAGTACAGATGGTTTCTACTGCTCACACTTCAATTAAGAATTACAAAAATAATGATTTTAATCCATCTTCATGTGGAGTTTTCTCAAGTATACTGTATCTGTTTAATTATTGGTACTATTGCTTCACTTAGTCCGGAGCTAAAGCAGTGAGTTCCTCACCTGCTCATGTTACTTATTAAACACGTGTTTTTAGTACTACATACATATATGTTTTTTTTGGCATTGAGATAACATCACTTGTTTTCATGAACTCTGATCAAAGCCCGTATCGTGGTGGCCATCCATATGGCCAACAATGTGGATACTGTTCGAATCATGTTAAGAAGGATATGAATAACATGATTACAGGTATTTTATGCAAAGATCATATCTGGTATAAGCTCATAACCAGAATAAGGCTCATGACCTGGATTCCAGTGTTATGTAAACAAGACACCCCATTATGAGGCCAGGATACAGATCAGTTTGTGAGAGACCCCAAACAGGAAGTCAAGCTTAAATGCTATGTGAGCTCATCAATTATTAAATGTGTGTGTGTGTGTGTGTGTGTGTGTGTGTGTTGTCTCACCTGGGACGTCTTTCTTGTCTTCCTGTTTGTTGGTCTGAGCCTCCACCGCCTTCACAACTTGTCCAGAACAACATGCTTTAGACACACACACACAAGGAACGTCACACACTTATGCCAACCTTTAACGTGTGTGTGTGTGTGTGTGTGTGTGTGTGTGCTGTCAGTCTCACCCTGACTACTTGGTTTGGCCTTCAGGATATAAAACATAATGATGAGAACGATGGCGATGGCCATGATGAAAATGGTTGACATGGCGATGATGAGAGCCGTCGCGAGGTGTCCTTGTCCGTTGGCCTCTGAAACATTGGGGGCGATGATTCAAAATTATATTCATGATTTGTGGACGGTGACAAATAAAGAAATTGATGGTTGGAGTAGATTAAGCGTATATATTTGTATCCGCGCGTGTATTTGTGTACCTTTATGTAGATGAGGGAACACGGTCGTGCTGCCAGGGTCAATAACAGCCTTCTCTTTTGGCCTGCTGGTCAACATGCCTGCAAAACATACACAGACACACAGTTTCAATCCTTGTTCATTAATTATGGATAAGCGAAAATAGTTTTTAAAGTCCTATTGTTTGCTCAAAACGTTGCGAGTCTCACAGGGCTAACACTAAACAATCATGTATAAATAAATAGTTTGACATTTCGGAAAATATGTTTATTCACTTTCCTGCTATAAGCAATACAACTCGTATGCATTATGAGTAAAATATAAAAGTACTGCACAAAGACTGGAAACAAGGGGAAACAGCGAGGATCCTCTCAATGATTGGGTGTGAATTATGACGTTTAAGCACTTTGAGTGGTTCTAAGACAAAACAATGTTGTACAGTCCATTTTACCATTTAGCAAGGTAAATATGGATTACACATGTAAGAATTTTAGAGGCACTTAGTTGTATTCTGCTACTTTAAAACCGAGCTAGGCTAGCTGTTTCACCCTCTTTCCAGTCTTTGTGCTAAGCTAAGCTAACCGGCAGCTGGCTGTACATATATTATAGATGTTATATATCAATCTTCTAATTAAGAAGGTAAATAACTATTTCCGAAAATGTTAATCTGTTCCTCTAAAGTTGGGCAAACGATGCACCACTTTCCTCCCGTGATGACACGATACAACAGACCGGTGGAAACAGAAGTACCAGATATACGGTCAGGTTTGGACATTTGTCTCTGGCAGAGGCAACATGCCACCTGTCATTGGTTATGTTAGCTTTGGCATTGCATTTTGTTGACTTTTATATGTATTCCTCCCCCCGATAGTGTTCCGTCACATCAACTGTAATAGAGGAAACTCTCTGTCCACATTTGTGTTTCTTTACATTATTCATCATTTGTTTTTCCTCTTTCCTAGTGGAGCAGTAAACTCCGGACAGCTCATGAATCAGCTCTTTTAATCAGTCTTTTATTTCACCAACTTGATAGACTGTAAAATTATTTGGCATGGGCCCACCGCCTCCCGTGGTCTCAGCGCCTCATGTCATCTCACACACACGCACACACGCACACACACCAACGCCCTGTGGCTACAGACATTAACTCTGGGTGTGTGTTTACATTCTCTATAAAGGGTATGAGCTCGAACTGGAATTTTGTTTAGTGTCTTGTGGTATTTGTCTCTTGATCATGTCTGTCAGCTTACATTCACACTGCAAATTGATAATTCTGCAGGGCATTCTGGGTACTCGATACAAACAAACTGAGAGGACTAGAAATGGGGAGAAAAAAATCTATTTATGTTAGCATTTATGTTATAGTTAAAACTGTGAGCTGGAATGCGCCGAAGGTTAGCTTCTGTGTGAGCACAAGATGACATTTTATGATCTCTCTCGATGCTGAGATAAGTATTAATGTCGGTTGGCGCCTGTTTGGAAAATGGCAGCAAAAGTCAAAAGGTGAGAGTGGAAATTGAACGACTCGTAACATCTGCCTGCAGGAGAGAAGCACCAGCGCAAGCAGGAACACTCCAATCGTCTTTCTTTCTTTCACATACCCACTAAAGTTTTAATTATCACCCACGTAGAGCGAGGTAGGAGCCAGGGTAATTTACAGATTACATGGCGAGTGCCAGCCTGCCTTCACCCTGAGCAAGTAGAGCTGACATACTCCAGCTCCTTCACGTATGTACTGTTGGGAGTGCATCATACTTACGTTCTCAAACATCTAAACAGGGTTTCATTCAAATGTACCACAGGGTACCGACTCAACAATAGTGCAGAATGCTCTCTGTAATTTTATCTTTTTTCCAAACTAATCCAATTTATTTAAAAAAAAACATAGACTGCTGCATTTATAACTTGTGTTCAAAGTTTTGGATTTCGCATTGTCTGTTTTGCATCTCCTGATCATCTCTTATCATTGATCTATATAAAACAACGACATGTTGTCAGGTTATTCTTTCTTTTCCCATAAGAAGTTCAAAATACAACTATGTAGTAAGCCATCATAAATACCCCAAAGGTATCTCAATAAATAGTGAAAATACTTATATACTATGAGAGAGGGGGTGTCTTTTCATCTCACTCTCAGTGAGGAATAAGCATAGGTACATCCCCAAATGTCAAACTATTCCTTTAAAACAAAATGTCTTAATGTTGAAACAAGTGAAAGCACCAAATAAGTTTAAATGTAAAGTATAATAATATAAAATGAAATTAATATAATGAAAATGACTATAGATATAACTATCTTTCCTAATTGCATAGTATCATTCAATCACTCAAGTTCATGCCTTGGAGAAACAATTAGGTTGTTGTTGAAAAACAATTGTTTATTCATATACACACACACACACACACACAAAAACACACAAAAACACATGAACACACACACACAAACACAAATGCACACAAAAACACATACACACACACACACACACACACACACAAACACAAACACACACACACACACACTACTTCCTACTCTTTCCTCTGCAGGCCCAGACTGCTTTTTGGGGTTTTGGATTTTCATAACACACTGATTGAATATGACACAATAACAACTACATTCATTTCCGACCTCTTTAATTACACTCACAGGCGGTTTTGAGCAGTTATGGGCCCATAAATATCATTCCAATAAGATTATAGTGAGGGAACAAAAACAGTTTCCATCTTTTAGATCAATGTTTTGATCTATTTGTCACATGTGGACAAAGCCACAGAGAACACAGCAACACAGTGAGAATATCCAGCTCTTCAATAAATTCTTATTTTCATCAATAAATTGTCTTACTTTTATTGGCACCGAATGTTTATTTTCAATGAGAGAATAATTGAATTTGGAAAAAGATTTTCCAACAGAATTTTCTTGACAAAACTTACATTTTGTTGGACCGTGACGAGTTATTTAATATATTGGATTATTTTCTAATGGACGGAGGTCTAATATTATTATTATCTGCTTTTTCATGGCTATGTTTACTATATATAAGGCTTTTTCAAATTTTCTTAAAAAGGACACTAGAGGACATTTAACATTTATCTTTCTCTATTTTCCAGAGTGTCCTAAAAAGATTTGAAGTAAGTTTCCTACTAACTGATTTTATTGGAGATGCCTGAAGAAGACGACAGGACGATAAGAGAGGACATTAAATGAAACCGATGAGCGTAAAGTTATTAATGCAATTTAAAATGCAAAAATAATGCTTTAGGGCTATTTGTATTTGATAACATGAGCAATAACCTCAGGAGACACGGTGGTGATTGGCAATGTATTAAAATTCAGCATTAGGGAATTACAAATTCTGTCTAATGAACTATAATGGTGCACAATAATGTCATTATTCTGACAAATCACAAAGACTAGGTTGGAACCTTTTTCGCTTTGTGCAGCTTTGTGGGGCACAGAAACAAACTGCATCATCTGGTTGCAATATTCCTGTATGCGTTACCACCACAGTCAGACTATACAGTCAGCAAAGTACCAGAAACTGTTGCTCGACGGCCACTTGACAGCCTGCACGCTTTTGTGTTGTAACTGTTGGCGAAACGTCTCTGAACTGTGAAGGCTGATAGTAAACAGGAGACAGGAAAAAACGTCTTGTAATGGGGGGGGGGGGGGGGGGGATTCATAGTTGAAAAGAGAATAAGATGTTTTTGGAACAAAAGGTTGGAAGTGAGCTGAAGGAAGGGGGGGCGTAAATAAAGAGGGTGCTCTTACATTCTTTGGTGTTGCGTGGTGCATTCTGGCAGGAATGGCAAACCATCCCGTAGTGGTTCCTCGGTCTGTTTTCCAACATGTAATACCTGGGAGACACAAAGGAAGTGGGTAAAAAACAGAACAGGACATTGTCAGACTCTATCATTAGGCTTTGAATTAAAACACTTTAAGCCCTATTTGCAGGCACAGCAGGTGTGGCCTCCCAGCCTCTAGATCTGCTGCACCGACACGGTGCATAAGGGTGGGCAAGCAGCTGAGGTGACAAGTTTGTCTCAGTGAATAAATGTACATAATTGATGCCCTGAATCATGGAGATAAGATGAAAAGAGAGGGAGTTGAGTATTTTCATAATGTATTAACTGACGCCTTCATATATCTGGATATGGTCCGAGAAACTGATTCAGTCTTTTGCTCTTGGTCACTTCAGCGACACAAGAATACGAGAAAAAATAGAGGACATGTCGTTTTGTTGTTATGATGCAACTCAAATTCAAATGATTGTGACTCTTGTTCAGTCTGTGTGTGTGTGTGTGTGTGTGTCGTTTACCCTGGTAGACAGGGTCCACATTCGGCGTCGCTGTCCGGAGTTCCCGCTGCACGAACAGTGGCTTTGTAGAGTGCGTCACACTCTTTATGCCGTCTGCAGATCTCATACTTCCCTTTGGAATATTTCCCATGTGCACACGGCACACAGGCAAAGTCGTCATCCTTCACCCCATAGCCACAGGTCTGCAGAACACACACATGCAATCATTAGGTTTATTAGATATAATATAGATTTAAATTAACACCACACCATTCGGATCTATGAGGTAATTCACAACAAAATAAAGCACGCGCACACACAAACACACACACACACACACACACACACACACACACACACACTCTTACTCTCATCCGTCAGAGCAGCCGATGCCTCTCGGCTTTGGGCTACAGCAGACCGACTCTCAGAGATCTAATGTCCCTTCCCTCGTGTTGGACATCTATAGGTCTCAGAGTGTTTGATATAAAACGTTGCTTTGGATAAATCTACAACAATCATAATAATTTAGAAAGTTGACAGGTGTTCTAAAGCAGGGGAATGGGGGTGATGACACGCAACACAAGTCCCAGGGGAATGTCAGCCAGTGCGTGTTACGCATCTTAAACCACTGCATGGGCCACATCCTGCAAGCTGACTAGAAACTTCAACGACAGATTCTGTGTCCTCAAGTCGCCAAAAGCTTTCAGAGCTCAATACGAGTTACCACATTAGGAAACATAGGTTTCCCCCTGTGTCGATGGTCATGTAAGCTAAGAGGAACATGTAATCCATCTCCATCAAACACAATCTGGGTACAAGATGCACTTTAAAAGCATCCTTGGATGTGTTGTGTGTGTCTGTGTGTGTGTGTGTGTGTGTTTGTGTAAGTCTGCTGGGAGGATGAACCCTGTGGTTATCCAAAGATTAAAAGGGTGTCATAACACACGCACACACACACACACACACACACACACACACACACACACACACACACACACACACACACACAATGCACACAAAGCTAAGGGTAACAAAATAACACATGAATTACAGACTCTGGCACCCTGTGGATCAGACAGGCAGGAGAAAGTGCAAAGGGGTCTCTCATCAACGTGTTTCTCTCGCTCACTCAGGACCAAATGACGCTCGGTGACAAAGCTCTGTGCTCAGTGTGCTGAGCACTGAGCTTCTCACTGTCTCTGTGATTTCACACGCTCCAACACAGCACAGTGTTGGGGATGCTTAGGAGAGGCAGGAAGCGATGAAGCAGGAAAGGAAGGACAAAACAAAAAAGAACCTGTATGCATGCAAGCTTACGGAGAGATAAGGACAGAAGAAAGAGAGGAAAGAAGGAAGGAATAAAGGCAGGCTTAATAGTGTTGCTATTATTCTCAATGGAATGATGGAAACAACATATTTCAGTTTGTTGCCTCAAGGTGCGTCAGAAAGGTAATGTTGGTCGATTTGACATCCGGTCCATCACTTTGGTCAAGAGCTTCATAGAGGGGCCCTGTCCCCGTACGGATAAACTGAAATAACTTTGATGACCACTTCATTTTCATTCATTCATCTTCAGGGAACATCTGTAATACATTGTTTTACAAACAGATACCTACAAAACTAATTCCCATCAGCCTCACCTGTACTTTGCATGTGCTGATTAACTAATTAGGTTGTAATGATAACACGCTGAGCTCTCTCTCTCTCTCTCTCTCTCTATCTATCTATCTATCTATCTATATATCTATCTATCTATCTATCTATCTATCTATCTATCTATCTATCTATCTATCTATCTATCTATCTATCTATCTATCTATTTATCTATTTATCTATCTATATAGATAGATACTTTGTTGTGAATACTACTGCTGAATACTGCTGCACCCTAATAACTAGAATGCATGGTGTTCACCCTTGAGTGCGTCCATCTCTCTTAAGAGGGTGTGGCACCCCGGGGTGCCAACTGAAGCGTTCACCTGCTCTCTGTTTTCTTTGGCCGTCGTCAAACTGACTGATGCAGGCTGAAGTGTGACTACTGCAAGTCGTTGACTGTAATGAATGCCTTCACCCCGACATCAGCGAGAGCAATACACCGTGAGAAATTGTCCACTTCAATTTAGACACTCATCTTCACTGTGCAGCTGTGTGTGTGTGTGTGTGTGTGTGTGTGTGTGTGGGTGGTCTAAACAAAAATGACACAAAGATTCACAAGGTCAACTTGCAAGTCATTTATCAATTGTTTAATAAAAATGTGTCAGCTTTATTACACTCACAATATTTTGCAACAACAAATTCTAATACTATTACCTAATGATAAAAGTTGTGTGTGTGTGTGTGTGTGTGTGTGTGTGTGTCTCACCATATGCGGCTCTTGTCCCGATTGGCAATGAGGGCAGGCCTGGCAACTGTTACTTGTCTGATTGAAGAACTCGTACTCTCCACAGCTGGAATACTCCGCACTAGCAAACATACAACACAGCTGGGGGGAGGGGGGGAGAGAGAGAGAGAGAGAAGCATGAAACGTGAGACTTTTGCATGACATATTAATACATTTTGCATGCTTTAAAACAAACATGCAACTAGCTCCATGGCATAATGGACCTGAGGGTGGTAAGTATCCAATTGTTAATTCATTATTGTAGATATTGATTTATTTTTGCATTTATTGTAATATTGAACTATGTTTTTCTATTGTCTATAGCATATCAAACGTATATATCGATTAACAAAAAAATATTTTGTTTCTGTAGAATCTTCTGAGCTGTTATTTATTAGTTTTCAACCATGGCAATGACTTCTCAGCAGACTTCACAACACTCAGTGTTTGTATTAATCTGAACACTGTATTTTATACATGGTGTTTTATTTAATACATAGTCTTAAGGATGTAAAATAAATACAAACACCACACACAAAGTCCCCAATAATGCATATTTTGTCTGACAGAGATCAACACAGCAGATACCAGTAATTCATCATTAATCGTCTCAATTAAAAAAGCGGCAAATAAACTGTTGCAAATAACTTTTGTATCTCCATTTTTGTTATTAAGCATACCTCTGCAAATGTATTGGAATACAGCAATCGTGTATACTACTAACACTTTAACTTGAATTGATTCGTACATGTGGGAAGTTGGACCAAAACGTTACACTGCAAAGCAGCATTGATAAATAACTGCATCAGATGATGGCTGATTTATAGAATGACCAACTTGATAAGAATCAACATAAGACAAATGTATTCTCATAAAGCAAAGCAAACAAACAGCTAATACATAATAAATAATATAGCATTGTGAACTGTGTGTTAGTGTGTAAGAGTTTTCATAATAAGAGTATTTGCTTGTATGTCTATGTACTATGTGGATACATTGTGTTTGTCATTTTGTCATTGAAGTTCACTGTAATATGAACCAGCTGGTATTTATAGCTTTATCCGCGCACTTTGTTCTTTTCCAAACAAACTGTAAAAAACTTTGACTTTAAAAAATCATCTGCAGTCCAGAAATTGATCGCACAGGCAACGTGTGCATGACTAACTCTCTCTGTCTTCTCTCTGTTTGAATACATATGCAAATGTACACTGTTTGTTTGTTTGTCTCTGGCCAAATAAACTGTTTTTAATTTATACAGCTTCAAAAGGAGAGAGAGTCTCATAAATACATATCTTTTTGTAGCATCCACAAATAAATGCAGTGCGATCCACAAATAAATTCACTGCTATCCACAAATAACTATGTCTAAATCCACAAAAAATAGATAAATCCACATAAAAAATGTATAAATATATTCAGGATTTTTCTTTATATTTATATAAATCATTATTTATTTACGTGTGCATTAGAATGTATTGGTGAATCTTTCTGTGCATTTGTAAAATGTAATATATTTGTGAATTGTTCTGTACGCATTTGTGACTGTGTTTGCATTTGTTAGTATTTGTTATTAGTGCAGAAAAAAGGAGAAATATTTCTCTCTAAAAGCTGATGGAGTGGAAATAGAAACACTCAAGCTAGGTACAATACAAGTCCATCACATATACGTTCGCCAAGTACTTGAGTAAATATACTAGTTACTCTCCACCAGTGACTGAAGCACACCATCCTGACACATCGATACCTCTCGAGTGTCGTCTGTGTATGTGCTATTGTGCAATATGACATGAGCAGCACACTTCTCTGTCAGTCATTCGTCATTGTTCTACATATTCCCCAGAGACATGGTCTCTATGTATAGTAAGTGATTTTAGAATATGTAGTGAGACATTTCTGATGCCACTAATCGGCGGTGTAGTACATCAACACCTTATTGACCTTGTCGACTAAGTGCTCCGTTGTCGACCTGCATGCGCTCAGAGTGACTGATGAGAATGAAACAGCGGAGGGAGAGAGGGAGGGGAAGGTGGAGGAGACTGTCGGGAGCTCTGCCAGTGGGTTTCAACATCAAAACACACAGAGAATCTAGAGAGGATTATAGAGAGATCTGCTCCCTGGGAAAAACTCTAAGTTTCACTAATTGGTACAAGCGCTGCAAAGTTGTGCAAGCAGCTGGCACATAACAGCAGTAGATTATATTGAGGCTGCGATCCATATTGAGAGAGGAATACGAGTATCTGAGGACACCAGACATATGAAGATGGACATCAGGAGGAATCAAAGGCAAAGACTGAACACTTACCAATAATGAGGACAGAAAGATGGACTTCTTCTGACATCTCCTCTCTGACATTTTTGCTTCTTCTTTCTGGAGACGAGAGAAAAGGCAAAGGGAAATGATTGTAAAGCAAAGATTGTAAATTCTTCTGCACCAAACGTCTCTTTCAAAACAACAAGATCATGAATCTAAGTATTCCTGCTGACAGTATTGTTGTCAATTGGCATGGTGTGTGTGCGTGTGTGCATGTGTGTGGCCCAGATGAGTTCACTGTCCTGTTACCATCACCTCATCGCTCATAAACATGTATTAGCAACAGAATAGCCCATGGCATTCCTCTAGCTCCTAACTGCCAACACACATCACCGTTGGCTAACCTCTGCTTCAATGAAGGATTGTGATTGCTCTTAATAATCTGCATCTGTCTTTGCTATGTCTCTTTCTGATTTTCTTGTCAAAACCCTAAACTTGGTTAAAAAATGCTTTTAAAGTTTGGTTTCACACCAGCTAACAATGCAATTACAGCTCCGACAAAATTAAGTTTAAGTAAAAAAAAAAATTAAATAGCTGGGATGCTGTTTGACAATGACTAACAATGAAGTAGGCGTTTAGCAGACAGTCATTCTGAGATTGTGTCTTTGCTTTCGTACTCATAAAATGATTAGCTGGTGTTAAGATGTGCTTTTAACACGAGCAACAGTTCATAAAGTCTGTGTTTATTTCTCTGAGTGAGGTGTAACTTGTCAAGCGGTATCTGTGTGTGTTTGTGTGAGTCCATGCGTCTACGTGTGGTGATGTGTAATTGCTTGTTTATTCCGATCCTGGCTGCCATCTGATTTACTGTGTGTTTGTGCTGCCTGGGTCTGATAGTGGAGCGCCTGTGTGTGTGTATGTCTGCGCAGGGATGTGTGTGTGTGTGTGTGTGTGTTTGCTGTGCAAGTGTGTAAATAATGTTGTCCCTGAAAGGATATGTGTTGGCTGGGGTTCTCTGCATAATCACCCCTAAAGCAGCGCTTGAACGCTAACGATGAGCCCAGAATAATAATGATAAAAACTATATCAGAAAGCATAAAGTGCTCTGGTGTAAACAACTTCTTCAAAAGAAAAAAATGGAACAAACTGACGAATGTACAGCCTTAAAAATTGCACAAGAATTCCACTATAGGTGTTCTTTTGAGTGAAAGCTGCTTGTATCAGCTTCCTGTTAAACTGTTAGGCTGCTGGGTGTTAAATTACTCCAATTATATTGAGCTTCTTCTTTTTCTCCTTTTTTGTTAATTTGCTTTTAATCTACATGCAATTACAAGGATTTAATGTTCTAAACTTACAAACTGCACTATATCTCTGTCAGCACGGCCTTCAGGGACTATAATGCGACAAATACTTTTTCTAACCATGAAGAAAAAAAACAAAAAGAAGTGTTGTAATGATTAATAACAGACATGGCAAGGAGAAGCGGATACTAACCACACCATAAAACTCAATTAAACTATTTTTTTCACAACAAACTCATTTAAAATTCAATTCTTCACAGCTAAATACTTTGAGCCTTATGTACATTGAGAAGAGCAAAGAATACAACACCATCAAGTTAAAGCATGCACTCACCCACTCACACTAATTACTATTATTAAGTACACTTCTCATGGAGTCTCTTTTAGTGTTAATTATATGTGAGAAAGAAGGATGCATGTATAAATGTGTATACAGATACTTTTATTGGCTCTAAGGCTCCTGTCTGATTTCCTGGTTTTACAGTGGACCCGGAGACACCCGGCATCACATCTCCATCCATCTACTCACAGAACCAGAGCTGAATTCAACACATTGTGCTCAAAGACAATCTTACAGTCATATTATTTTGAACTCATGTGGTTTTATGAGTTTATTTAGTTTTTCAACATTTAGCATCCCGCTGATTTTCCACTGTAATCCACATTAAAATGTAAAGTATGCCAGGGCATGATCTATTGTTTATCTTTTGTTGAGTGAGTAGTAAAGAATGGAATGGTTGTGGGACGTCTGGGAGGCAAATTAGTATTTGAACTCTTTATGACAACAGACAGCACTGCTCCCCATTCCCCATGAAGGTTTCACTCCCTATCCGGCACCATCGCGTTAGCTGCTTGAGTACGACCAAAAACAAATCCACTGTTTTGATTGATATTCCCAATGGTCGGATCAGCTTGAAATTCACATTTAGAGTGACAGAGGTGGTGTGTGTGTGTGTGTGTGGGGGGGGGGGGTCTGGTATTTGAGGTCAAAGTCTGTCTGTCTGGATTTGAACTCTGATTTCACTCTTCCATTCCACAGACTTGAGTGCAAACCCTTTAGATCTTGGATGATGGCTAATTCCCCGACCCCGACACGCACATGAAAAAACACACACACACACGTTACACACAAATATGGTGTATAAATATGCACAGCGCTGGCTTTTGAGGGCAAAATAGGCTTAATTGCACTTGTCCTTGTGAGCACAAACAATATGTGTGTGTGTGTGTGTTTTTGGGTGTGCATGTGTGTGTGTGTTTGTGTGTGTGCGTGTGTGGGTATGTGTGTGTTCGTCTGCATAGAGTTGTGTGTCGCTGCTGAAGAGATAAAAGGGTAGACAGTCAGGAAATGAAGAGACCCCTTAAGGCTATTCATTATGGGGTTAAAGGGATGCGCACACACACACACACACACACACACACACACACACACACACACACACACACACACACTGCTGTGTTTGAAGCCTCTCTATGTCTTCTGACACTCGGCTCTACCCCTCTACCCCTGTACACCGTCTCTCTGTCAGGGCAGGTCTGAGATAAAAGTCGTTTGCCCCCTCGAGGGTATTAATCTTCTAACGACCACATAATCTCCGATAAATAACTCTTCTGTCTTTAGCGGGGTCATTACCTGGTCGAGGATACGCAGTTCGATGTGGCACCTGTATGGCACAGTTCTTCTGGGCAGCTTAGTTTTTTATTTGGTTACATTTGATTGCCTATTTTGGCAGCAGAAGAGACCAATATGAACATTACTGTGTGAATACGATTTAATCTGCATCCGAAAAAAAAAAAGGCAAATAACAAGCCCATTGACCTTAAAAAACATTCAATGTGATATAATGAGATCGAAAAGAAGACACCTTTCACTAAAGTTACCTGGCCTACAGTGACAAGCATAATGTGTGTCACTGCACTTCAAAGCAGAATTAAGTCTGTATCTATATGGACTGAAACTAAATATGACAGCCAAATGTGATCGACTTACCTAAAAGTCATTTATGGGGAAGTTTAGGCCCGATAGGTGAAAGGAGGGGTTGCCTGAAGGACATTCCCATGGATCAGCTCATACAGGCACATTGAGTAGACACGTATTGTTCAGTCTCTGCACTCTTCCTCCCATACCTGCCAGTCACTCTCTTTGTGGTAATGCTTCAGATCTTAGTGTGTAAGCACACTGTCGGTTCATTTCAGTAAATAGAGCGTCAGATTGGTTGAATAAGAACATTTTAGGTGCATCCGTTGTTTTTTTGGGGAAATAGGCTATTCCTCATTATTAGTCGAAAATCATACTGATGAACATGCATTGGTCTTTTATAAGAAGGAGATTCTTACTGCATGATTAGTCTTGGTAGTTCAGTATTTTCCCCCGGAGTGAGTGGAACGCTTCATTGACGACGCACTGCAGTCTTTGGTGTTCACAGCTCTGCTGTCTCTGTTGGCCTGAAGGGCTGCAGTGCAGCGTTTGGAGGATTCACAATATCTCAGAAATCCCCCTCCGTTCCACGTGGAGCCCCGAACCCGACCGATAGCATTCTCTTATCCAGCAGCATGCCTCAGTTGTAATAAACCTAGCGGGTTTCTAGATACACAAAAAAACACTACATGAATATTGTCGAACACTGTGTTGTGTTGGTATGAACGTGAGCTGATGCTTGGGAAAAGACCAGGTCCCTGTACAAGATGGACCAAATAACTTGATATTGGGTCTTTCACTAAATATTTTCACAATTATATTTTTGACAAGTAATCATCAGTAATGTGAACATAATGACAAAGTATGAATTCAGAAAATGCACTAAACCCATATTCAACTACACTACCGTTCAAAAGTTTGGGGTCACTTAGAGAAAAGAAAAAAAGGCACTGTTTCTTCCGATGAAAATGACATTAAATTAATCAGAAATACACTCTCTACATAGTTAATGTGGTAAATGCCTATTCTCTGTTTTGAACGGTAGTGTATCTTAACAGAAATTAGCCTACTTTTCTTTATGTACATACACGCTCAACCTTCCAGCTCCTTTTTTATTTTTATTTTGGACTCAAATATAATAGTAACGCATGACAGTCCCAAACTGGAGCTACACCACACCATTTCAGTGCACTAACTGGGATAAACCAGTGGCAACTTTGGTACTTCTGTTGTTTTACTAGACCATTAACTGGAAAACAAACAGTTAACGAGTGTTTAACGTTGCTCTTTCTGTCTCTTCTTCCTCGTCTCATTGATTTAATTTCATTAATTAATTTTATTGAGAAATAAAGAGCCAAATTAGTCTCTTATTTCATTCATTCATTCATTTCATTCATTCATTCATTTTTAAGACCACCCATGGGTTTTGTGGGAAACAACGTTTCACCATCAGTGTTTAGCCTTGTACCACCCTGTACCTTGTAACATCTATTTATTACACTGGTTGATAATGACTTCCTGCCCGATGAAGTAATAGAAGCCGATCAGAGAAGAGGGAACTCGGCCAAGCAAACTAATGAACAGATGAAGGATGAGGTTAGAGGGTGGTATGTGAGCTCTTCCACAACACTTTATTATTGATGACAATTAAATGTGGATCCAGACGTCTCTGTAGTCCGAGTTTTGGCATTTCTAAAAAGAAAATCGTATTTCCATTGAAATCTTTCTCTTTCTTCCCGAACTTATGTTTTCGTTGAAGCAACCTCCTCTCTGTCTTTTTTATCAGGTACATTTTAAACCTAATGATGTTATATAACTTCACTGTTGATGCTAATATTGTTTGACTGAAGCTACCACAGCTGATGATTTTTGCCAATATTTGACTTCTTTGGCCAATTCGTCAATTTCAATGTCTCACTCTAAAACAGTGAACTAAGCTACTGCTGCAACCCTACTATAAACACACTCTCATATGTATAAAGATGAATATACAGATGTTTAGATAATTCCTCTGCTTCCAGGCCATAAAGAAGTTCCAAAGTTAATCAATCCACTGCTATATCATGGAAATAAAGACAATTTATTTTTCCAGACTCAGGCTCAACTTGACAAATCCAAACAAGATCTCAAACACATGTTACTTCATGACCGCCAGCCTGTTTGTGGACAACACCTCACATCCTGCTGTTTTGCAGCCGTCTAAGCAACAACTATTTCACGCTCCCAGGCTTTGAGACAAATGTAGAGATGGTCATCATCAGCTCCAATTCACATAATGAAGATGTCTGTCGCAAGAAAATGATTTGTCTATTACAGAATATAGATCAGGTTCGGTATACCTAAGCATTGTGCATTTTTCAACAACTTTGAGCTACATGCAGATGTCAAGTGTACAACTTAATGCTCATTGAATCAAACAAACAGCTTTATTAGTAGCAAACGTACATTAAGCTCGCTGTCTTCTGGATCTAAAGACAAAGCTAACAAACGAAACGTGCCAGACGTTCATTCAATGAATACTGGATTGTTATGACTAAAATTAATGATCTGAATTTGCACAAGGAATAACGCTTCAAACAAGTGTGTCTGTAGATGAAGATTAAAGCAGGAAACCCTTAACATTGCGGTTTCCCCCGCCATCGAGTCTCTTATTTACACATTCACCTGCAGCTCTGGTAAACAACATTCATTTGACCATGTATTTTCATCTTTACACGAGATGGTTGTGCATCTGATTTACTTTGATTTGTTTCTTGTCAGATTTTACAGTCAAGTATAGTTGAGATAAAGGCTACAAAAAACACCCACCACAAAGTGAACTCATTTGTGAATTGTGAATTATGAGGATATTTTAATCAGAGAAGCTCTACTTACAATAGTCTATAATCATCAAATAAAGAAATGAGACCATTTGATGCAGGATAATACCATGTCATTAACTGTACAGCGACCATAATCATCTATCCGCATCAAATAATGGGAAACGCCAAAACACACCTCGGTTCACTGAGCGCGCTCTGACTTCAAATATGAATGGTGTGCTCAAGAATTTGGCCAATCTATCTGTAAGTAATCCTAAGTGCCCCGACTGTCTTTCTTTTCACAAGTGAAATATGAAGGAGGAATGTGCTGCCGGCATTTTGTCTGGTTCCATGAATCGGAGGCAGCTGGAGAGTAACGAGAGGGGTGGTGGCGGCGCCGTCACTCAAAGTCGACGCGCCGCTTCCACCTGCGAGTTGAATCCGACCGTGAGCGTGTCTCAAACCTTCTCGACAGAGCTCCCTGATTGGAAATCAGGCTCTAAAAACCAGGAGAACAGCTCTGCAGTTAAACACGGCATTAGGATCAGGCTCACACACGCCGCACCGCTGACGTCTTTGTTAATGTTCCGTGTCAGCGCTTAAGGAAACCAAAGTAGCCCACCAGATTCAGGTAACAGGAATGAAATGAGCCAGAAATAGACACGTTTAATTTGCAACATCATTTCAGTTTTCAATTCACTTAATTTGTATCGCCCATTTCCCACAAATTACTAATTTGTCTCAGAGAGCTTTACCATCTGTACATATAGCCATCCCTGTCCCAAAGCCTCACATAATGACCGTCTTAGTTTGATGTGAAAATAAGGCCATGATTAAAGTGATATCCAACTTTGGAGACAGGCCCGAACCCCGAGCCAACAGCTGGCCGTCGTATGCTGACTAAACGTCCATTCGCTCCGACCCCGTCCAACCGCAGCATCGGGGTTGTATCAATGCACGAGCTGCATCGCAGAAACGTCCACAGCCTCCACCCAGTTTCCCATAGGAAACTGATTTGTTCAGTTTCCTATGGAAGGAGGGGTGAATACGTGACTCCTCAAATACCGTGCAGGTCCCACCTCCAGGAGAGAGAGGCCGACGTGGCTGCAGCGCCGCGTGAAATGTGTGCGTTTCAGTCGGTGCCCGTCTGCGTGGGATGTTCCTTCATCTCCTCTTCATCTTTTGATTGCTTTAATTATAGACTTACTGTCAGCTTCCCACTTCACGCGCAGGAAAAAAGCAAACTCTTGCGGCACATGAAAAGAAGGCGCTCACACACACGTACACACACATTTAGTAGCACACACACTTTTCCCAGTCCCAGTCAGTCGGCTCTTTGATTCTCTGCCTGCCGGTGATCTGTCTCTCATCGTCACCCCTCCCTGATCCCTTGTTCCCCTCTTTAGCTCTGCTGGGGCAGAACATCTCTCTCTCTCTCTCTCTCTCTCTCTCTCTCTCTCTCTCTGTCTCTGTCTCTGTCTCTGTTTATTTTGCAGTGGCTGAAGGTGGGAAGCCTAATCTGCAAACATGAATCTGTCTGTCTATGTCTTATTGCTGTCAGCACAAGTAAAATCATATGATCAATTAGAGTTCTGGATACATTCAGACACTCCAAATCCCCCAAAATATCTGAGCTCCTTAATATACTGACTTCACTCAAAGATAATTACCAATGAATCATTGTTTGTCAGTAAAAACAAACCAGTGTATCCCCATTGTTCCTATCTGTTTTGTTTTCCTGTTGTCAACATTTAGATAATAAACCGTAGTTGTGGGATTTCTACGTTTTTAGAGAGTTCTTAAAACAAAGCTGAGGGCTCTTGGAGTCTTTTTTTTTGCAGGTAGATAATTCTATAAGTCGGAGCAGCAGCGATTCATGATTGATGGAGGGCTCTTTGAAGCACAACTCCTCATCAAGCCATTGAAAAGGTGAAGACTTAAGAGTTCAAGCGCTTACTTAGAGGGTGGAAAGTTGCAAACCGACAGAAGCATTCCCGTTAACTGCTGGTAATGTGTACGTTTAACCTGCCACCAGCAACAGGGCGGATCACACCCCAGAGCCCATCCATCTGCACAGGTGCCTCCACCAACAACACAATCTCTCACCGGCTTCCCACCTGCCAAATCAAACCTTTCACCAAACAGAAACAACACAAGTTGGTGTTCAGCACACAGCAATTTGTGTTAGCTTCCTCTTAATGCACGCACTCTCATGTGTTTCATAAAGTAGGATTTTCAAAGCCCAGTATTTCTGCTTTTCCGCAATGTAGGACATGGAGTGTCAGATCTCCCACCCCTGTAAAGAACACACTGATGACTAAACTGGAGGAGGTCGCCCACACACAGGACTCTTTCGGAGACACTAATTAGACCACAAAGCTCAATTCAATTAAACTTGCAGAGATTTCAACTGTTGATTTAGCTCTGGTTTGTCTGTGCTGTGCATGGGGATATAATGACAGTGAGAGGGAAACCGATGATTAGAAAAGTATTTTTTTTCTGCTGGGATTATTGCATATACATTTAAATATAATGAGAGGGAGCTAGCTCCTCATTTTGCTGTGGACCACCTAGAAGCCCAGTAAGACTCACTGTCTTCTTCTAATTGACTTTAGTTAGTTTCAGTGGGAGTTTTGCAGTAGTATTTAGTGTTTTCACAAATCTATTGTTTGCTCTTTTAAGAACATCTTGCACCGGTCAGAGAGCTGTTCACACTACCAATGATGAGCACACACAGAACCTCAGTAGACGGATACAGAGTGTACTCTGTAATTATAGATTCAGAGAATGATGTCTTAGTTTATTTAAGAGTATCTGTCAGAATAAAACCCCACTGAAAACATCTGTTTTGTGCACTTCATGATTTCTTGTTTTTAATGTATTATGTTTCGTTTTATGTGTTGTTCAACAGTCATGTTGAGTGTGTGTGGGTTTTATTTTAATTAGTTTTTATATAGTAGCATTGTTTCTAAAAATCTGTATCCTGCTGAGACTGAGTTTCGCCACTTCTGTTGCTCTTCAGCTTCCGTAGCCCCGTCTTTCCCTCGTAAGAGTTTTGGATTTATGAGGGTACGTTGTGTGCTGATCGTCTTTCACTATGTTGTTATGTTTTTTACAAGTGTAGCCGTTTGTGTTGCGATCACGGTGTCTGCCTGTTGTGTGTTATTGAGATCGTAAAGAGATGATTCAAATATATCTGTTGGCGATCATAGAAACACTCAACATGTATATTTTGTTTCATTGCTTCTTTGGCGCCATTCATTGGGTTTGGACACTTCCGGTTGTCCTGTTGTATGTTTTGCTCGTATAGTATAATAGTGGTAATTGGTATAACTTCTGTTTTGGTATGTTTAGGAGCTGATGTGTGGATGTCGTCAACAGGTACGTGTTCTTCCTTTGTGTTAACTGAGTCACTAACTCACGCAGTTATTTATTTTGTCCACTAGGGGTCACTGTTTCCCCCTGTTTGTCAATCTATATATAATAAGAGATACGAGTTTTGTATTTCTGAGGGAGCTGATGTATGGATGTCGTCAGCAGAATAAAACCTGGAAAATAAACCTGCGGACTCGACTTCTTCCTTGGCCAGTACAAGTCTGTTACACGCATTAACGCTTTTAACCTTTCGACATAGACGAATACAATGAAATAAGACTGTCTTTTGTTTCATTAAATTGTTACTTTTTCCATTCAAAATAATAATGCACATTCTATTAGCAATGTTTGTTTTTTACTGGTAGGCTACTAATTCAGTGAGTATTTCAGTGACGTGTTTGGGGGCTTTTTCCAGGTGCCATGAAAGAAAACATATTATCCCTGTGGGGATGAAATTGACACTTTTCTTTTGATGAATCTACGACTCTATGATTGTTACAATAAATCATTTGCTTAGATCCCTATTACAATTATCACACATACTATAAGTTGTTATTGACATCAGCCAAGTCCAAAGGAGCTCAAATAACTGAGTGTTTCTCAAAATTTCCTTTTCAGATTTGTGGAGCTTTATGAAACATTCAACTCTAACGGGCCTCCGGAGCTCGATACATTTGTCGACAGGGTAATTGGATAGGCTGAGTGGATTGGAATCAGCTCTGGCATACATCTCAACAATAACTTTCACGAAACAAACACAGGAATCCCTTCTCCTTTTGATGACATCAGCCCAGAATAAAGAGGCTAATTCTGAGATTACCAGTGCCGAGCAACATTAAGCGGCGAGTAAGTCAACACATTATCTCTCCAGCGTCGTACAGGACGATCATGACTACGGGCGTAGGCTTTGTTACTTTTTCCACCTTCATCCCTCTAATCCTCAGAAACTGTATTAACTTCTTTTGAAGATGAGTTACACTCCCTCCCCTGTTTCTGCTCCGTCTCTTTCGCCTTTCTACCTGCGAACATGAAAGATGTGATGGCAGCGGAGACGCACTGTGCTGGGGGCGGCAGGGACCGAGAGAGACACAGATGGAGAGATAGAAAGAGGGAAGGAGGGAAATAGAGAGAAGATGGGGGCGGGTGGGGGGGAGGAGTGTGTGTGTGTGGGGAGGGGGGGTAGAGACGGATTGATTTCCACCTCCAGCAGCTACAGTTCAAAGCCAGCCAGCAGACTTCAGAGGCTCGGCAGGACCCGGCACGTCCCCAGCCGGGCCGAGCTGCCTGTCTGCGGGCAGGACTTCCCCCAGGGGCCCCGGGGCCCGGGACAGTGAGGCGGCACCAAGAAAACAATTATGCAGACGGGGGAGAAAGGTGTGCAAGGTCACACACTTGCTCAAACACACAGCCAAAGATAGAGTTTCTTTCGCAAACTCACAGTGTACACGTAGGCCCGATTTGACTTATTGGATGAACTGATTCATTCTCATGATAGGAGCCCAGATGCCTGAGCCACATCTGTAGCATATGTGGGATTTAAAAATCCCAGCCTTGTCATGGAGCAATGCAGGCCTCAACTGAAGCTGGTGATGTGAAAAAAAACATCTTGGTTGTCCCCCACCTTGGGCTACAACCTTTGCACCGACACACACAGGAGCTCTCACACACTTCAGAATGCATTTGAGGATTTGTCTGTTTCACATGTAAATTACTTTTTTTGCAAATAATAATATTGGACATATATTTATTCGGGCTCATGCACTTAAAAACATATATCAATCAGTTAGTCAAATACACAATATGTCATCTGAACAGCAGTGTTCGGCATCACTTTTGCATATTTTGACACAAAACAATACTTAGCACCTTCAGATGTATTGTTTTGTACATGCATCCCCTGTGTTCTAAAAGCCCACATATCCTATACAAAAAAAGAATATCATCTCCCACTTATTTTAGATATACAACTATAATAAGCCATAGGGCTTGTTTTCTTCTTCATAATACCCTAAACTTGCTCAGGAATTTCCCTGAAGTCTTGCAGAAAGCCGTCCTTGCATTCCAGGGAGCGGAGGTGCTCAGACGTCTTACCTGGAGCTCAGAGGGGGGCACGCTGCTCTGGTTTCTGCGCTGCACTGCGGGGCGATCAGTCCTGGTGATCCGTGATCAATCTCTGGCGCGGTGTCGGAGAAGCATCGCCGAGGGACTGGCTGTCTGCGAGTTTCTACTCCACTCGGTCCAAGTTGCGTCTCAGCCTCCACTGTGCTGCATGTCGGTGTGTCTGCAGGCTCCTCCTCGGTGGGGAAAAAAGCGAGAAGTGTTCTCCGCCCTGAATGAGAGGCAGATTAACGTGAACAGTCTCTGGGCCCAGGTAGACTCTTGGCGGGGGCAATTGACGTGCTGCACGCTACGACTCAACTACGCCATCTAGTGTTCACAGACCGGTAGTGGCAGCGCGATGACCTGCTGAACTCCACCCTGATCAACATATTAAGTAAAACATCCACATATATGTATATATAACTATAGATATACAAGCAAGATACAACAGTTGTATCTTGCTTGTTCCATACTGTCTGAATATGGGTTTGTATTCAGTGTGCACTTTTGCCAATTGGTTTCTCAAGATAATCAATTCATGGTTTTAAAATAGGGAGAAAGAAATGTCCAACATTTTTATAGGGCCAACATTGAGTTCTTAAAAAAATACTGAATAATTTAGTCAAACAGTTTGAAATCCAAATATCCATGTTTTTGACATTTAAGACAAAGAAAAGCAGAAACAGTTGAAAGACAAGTTAGTATCAATGAACTGTCTATAATACATGTACTACCGATTAGTTATACTATACGATGACAACTAACATCATTACTCACACAATATATTGCTTTTCTGACTACCGCGACTTCTAATTCCACTACCACTACAATTTTAGATGTAACATCATTTGTTTTGGTGCACCACTTTAAAACACCTCAAGCAGTGTCAGCAGAACAACATATAAGCAGACACATAACAAATATAAATACAAACTAAAATATTCAGAGGTGGGTTGAGAAGAGTTACTTATTAGTATCACTGTTAAAGTGCTTTACATGAAGGCCACACACACACACACACACACACATACAAACAAATACAAACACACCTCGTTTCAGACGACACATTTTTTCTAAAATAGAAGCTATACATGTGTGTGTGAGTGTGTGTGTGTGTGTGTGTGTGTGTGTGCGTGTGTGTGTGTGTGTGTGTGTGTGCATGTGTGTGACTTGGTTGTATGACATGGGTGACTGGTGCCTGTCGTCTGAGTTGGACTAAAGCTTGGACTTTAGTTATACTTCCTCCTCCTCCTCCTTCTTCCCTTTGCTTCTCATTTTCACAGCCACAGGAAGGGTGAGATAAAAGAGGGGCTTTGAAAACACTGGGAGTCCTGTAATTACTATCTCTCTCTCTCTCCCTCTCCATGTCTCTGTCTCCCTCCCTGTCACTATTTTTCTTTTTTTCTCTGTATCTCCATCGTCTTTCTCCATTTTGGTTACCCCCTCTTCGCTCTTTCGCGTTCACTATCCCTCTCTCGGTATGTCTCCGCTATATCTCCATCCTCTTCTCTCTCTTCTTTCTTCCCTACCTCTCTCTCTCCGCCTCTCTGTCTCCCTCTTTCTTTGAGCGGCTCATTGATGTCAATCCAGGGGCTTCCTGACTGAAAAGGAGGATGAGAGGAGAAGAGATTAAATGAGAAGAGAGGATAAAGAGAGGATGAGGACAGGATAACAAGAAGACTGATGAGTTCTGCTGAGAGAAAGATGACTGCTCCATCACAGACCGGACAAAAACACATATTAAGCAGAAGCTGTTTAAACTATGATGGATGTTGTAACAGAAGAACCCATGCAAGTGAATCATATGAAGCAGACTGAGATACATGAGGTAAGATGTGATGAAAAAAAGAACAAGATGAGATATGATGAGATAAGGGATTATTTGATAAAGCTATAAAATAGTATAAGATTACATATCTTTGACATACTGTATGATCTCTGTGGGGAAATGTGGCTGGTGCAGCATTAATTAGAAGGAATGCACTAAAGAATCAAACAATTTGTATATGGGTAAATAAAAAATACTGTATATCTGATAATGAAAAATAAATTCCATTCATGATAGAAAAGGGAAATCTAATGATTACTCATGTGTTTTTTTATAACCTTATTCATATTTTGACACGGGCATTGAATTATCCTTTATTTTCTTTCAACAGTAAACGTAAGCATGTCTGTGTATCTTTGACTTTCCCCAATATATTTTCTGCAGGTACTGCCTTCCCTTTTTATCTATTTATGTGAGGCTCTCTTTTTATTAATATGTGCTGGACAAATACGATTTGGAGTTATGGTTATTTGGTCCGTGCATAACTGTATTCATCAGCAGTATCACGAGTCTCTTTGGTCACCGGGCATTCATGTTGGAGATCAGAGTTCTTAAGATCCAGTCGTGCAGCAGCTGCCACAGCCTGCATGCCCTGGTGTGACCCTCCCTCAGCACCACATCAAAGTGCTGGAGCTCAGAGAAGATCGCAGTCAGCGGAGGCCGAATCTGCTGCTCGGAGTAATGAAGTTTGGGTAACTTACATTTGCAATATCTTTAAAAGAAAACTTCCTTATGCTTTTCATTTGCCCCAAGGAGACTCAAACCCTGAACAAAGAAATTGAAAATGTGCTCTCCCTGTTTTCAACTTGTCAAGGATGAAATAAATGCTATTGATATTTCATCCTTTTGATATTAATATTTGATATTGATATTTTTCTCCCAATACTTCCAATTCACCTTATTAGCTAAGGTCATATAAACTAAGGCCATTAAAATAGCAAGTCTACATTAATAACTATATAGAAAATAAAATCATATTGAGCAAGTGTGTTGGTGTAACCTGAGCTGAAATATAATAATATTTAAACTCGTTTTTTATAATAATAATATTTAAACTCGTAGTTTTCGTTGTTGTACTTTTCCCTGAAGAACACACACGTGCTCTGTGACCTTGTTAGCACCCCTGTTAGTTTCCCCACATTGTCGGTGAGAACACATTCACATTATTTAACTACAGTTCAACAAGGAAGCAAAGAGCCGGTTGCCATGGTAACTGCAGTGTCAGCTAACCTACTTTTGCATGAACGAAGGACATTGGTCGATGGGAGAGAGGTGGATGATATAGGTACATAGAGAAGACCCACACGCACACGCACGCACACACACACACACACACACACACTCAAAGTATACATTCATTACATGTGATGGTCTCGGGCAATCTTTTCATCCAGAGCAGACAGTTGGAGAACGCTTGTGTTTGCAGAGAATGCATTACAAATTATTATTATTGATAAAGACAAAGACAAGATGGGAGAGTATGAAACTTTGGTGAACCCTGAAGGTAAAACTAGGTTGACCTAGAAGAAGAAAAATAAGTACAAACAAAGCCAGTGTGCATGCAGTATCAGGTCAACTCAAGTTTATTTTCATATCTCATCATCACAAGGATTTCCCAAGGGACAACATTCAATTATAAAATAATTACGTTTTTTATTGCAGATATTGCAGTACAGTATTCAGCATAATAAAACAGAGTATAAAGCACTGAAAGCCTGTTGGAAACACATAAGAGACCTGACTAACTTACTTCGCCAAGTCTTAAGAAAACTGGCCATCGTTTGCTGACCCAACCCTTAGCAAGGCAGAACAAAAATGCAATATTCAAATTCTGAGGGAGGAAATTGTCCTCACAAGGACCGCCTAGCTGTCATAATGTACCAGTCAGTGTTCATATCCACATATTCTGGACATGGACATGCTGTTTTATATGATATCAAAACAGAGAATTACAACATTACAACATGTTAGAGCAGTACGTATAAATAAATATGTGCGTGACAGCCTTTGAATATACGTCAAACAAATAGTGTGCAAGTATCACAATTGGACACATGTCAATTTTAATGGCCTCTCAAAGAGCTGGTTAGCCCTTATATCTACAAAAGGCTCATTACCATCCCTAATTGACCCATCTACTGTTAACGGCATCTACTGTTTGTTTGTTATTGACAGTACTGCGTCCTGCAGGGAGCCATGAGTACGCCGCTTGAAAGGATTGAGGGGATTTTCATCCAATAATGTTTTTTTGTTCACATCTCCCTACAGTTCTCCTCTGATTCTGAATCATTGGCTGTGGAGAATTGTATTAGGCAGATGAAACACGCTGGGCATGAGACATGAGTGGGTATGATAAAGAGAGAGAGAGAGAGAGAGAGAGAGAGAGAGAGAAAGAGAGAGAGATCATGAATTAGGGCTTGTTGCCAGCACTTTGGGGCTGCTGCGACAATGAGGCATTCAACATCCAGGCTTGACAACAACAACAACACAAATGTTTTTAGTGGAAACCTGTGAGGAATGGAAGGTCTTTTTGATGAAATGTAAGAGGAGCTTCTGAAAAAGCACAAAACATCTTCAAGTCATTAATGCTGCAAGTTAAGACTTAACCTTAACTTGACTTTTAGAAGTTTCTTTTCCTCTTCTGGTTCCATTTCCAACCGATAAATATTCAATTTGTGCCGGTTTGATTTGTGTATCGCTGTACAACGCATACGACCATAAACAGGGACTGAAGGAGTAAATTATTCAGCGCTAGTAGTTTATTCACATGGCTTTATTTTATTATACTACATGCGTTTCAATTGTCATTGGCTGAACCGTCATCTACTCTCTATAACGACATACATAATCTGTTATACCAAAATAAAATGACAAAACATTTGTGAACTAGGTACACTGTACAAAAAAATACAGCATACTGTTTTCAGTTTCACACACACACACACACACACACACACACACACACACACACACACACACACACACACGCTCTCTTCCTCATTGTATCCCTGAGCAGTCCGCCCTCTGCTTTTCATCGTGGGTGGTAAATAGTGAGTCTACCCCTCACCCAGGAAGGCGTCAGTGTCAAACACACACACACACACACCACACACACACTCACACACACACACACACACACACACTCATGCATACACACACACAACCACAGGGACAAACATACACACACATATGGCTCAATCACTCCCTACACCTTTAAGGGTGAAAGAGGAGCAGGTCTGAACAGGTGGACAGGCAAAGCAAGTCTGTAGTCATGGCTGAGAAACAACACACACACACACACACACACACACACACACACACACACACACACACATATACACAAACACGTTTACTTCTCCTTGAAGTGAGTTGGGTCCATCATATAGCACAGGATAGTATTTACCCTTACCTTGAAACTTTTGCCAACACCACCATTTGATTTTAAAAACAGTCCTGAAGTGTATCTATAAATACCTTATTGCTTATAATGTATACTGTGTTTTGTAGTCTAAATGATGGTCTAGTCCATACGGCAATGTTTTTGTTAAAAACTTTTTGGAGATTTACATTTTGGGGGAAACAAGATCAGTAAATGTCCACCAGAGGTCACTAAAACATTTATTTCCCAGAGCCATGTTTTTTAGCTGGAGGTAGCAGCTGAGGAAACGCGCCTGTGCGCATCGATTCCAACTCAGTTTACATTTAATACTATCGGCTCTTCACAGAAGGCAAACTAAACCAAGCATGTGCCACCATTATACGTCGCATGTTGCTCAAACCTGGGCCACAGCTCTCAAAACCTAATCTTCATATTGACATCAGAACACCGCAAGAAGAGTTTGTGAAGAGATAGAAAAAGAGAAGACAATTCAGCGGCTGTGGGCATGTCTTTCTATACTGTGTTGCCAGGGTCTCTCTCTCTCTCGCTCTCTCTCCCTCTCTCTCTCTCTCTCTCACTCTCTCTCTTTCTTCCAGGCTATCAATCTGGCTCCAGAGCGTGAGCGCGCGCCGCAATTCTTGATCGGCGCGCGGATGATGATGATGAGAGCGTGACCTCACCGCTTTCTGCACAGCTGCTGGAGACACACACATAGAGAGAGAGGCAGGGAGAGAGAGGCAAAGAGAGAGAGAGAGAAACAGAAACACGTTGAGGTAATCATCTCGAGGAAGCCTACACGGAACAGAGGAGAACATTCACAACACATTGGTTTGTGCATCTCGCGCGCGGGGACTCTGTCGCGGGGACTCTGTCGCGGGGTGTCCGTTGGCTGCCTCCCAGAATGTGCTGTGCCCCCGGTTCCTTTCCACGGTACACGAGCCAGTCGCCGCGGCACCCCCACTGACACCGAAGCCCAGATGCTCACCCTCTCCGCGGACATGGACGAGTCTTCGTCTCTGCTGGATCTCCTGGAGTGCTCGGTGTGCCTGGAGCGCCTGGACACCACGGCCAAGGTGCTGCCGTGCCAGCACACCTTCTGCCGCCGCTGCCTGGAAAACATCCTCAGCTCCCGGAACGAGCTGCGCTGCCCGGAGTGTCGCATCCTGGTGGACTGCGGGGTGGACGACCTGCCGGCGAACATCCTCCTGGTTCGCCTCCTGGACGGCATTAAGCAGCGGCCCCAGCGGGGGAGCGGAGGAGGAGGCAGGCAGTCCCTAGCCGGGGGCTCGCTGCAGGGCTACGCAGCCGGGATATCCGCAACTCCCCCGGGCAGCGCAATCAGAGAGCTGCCCGTAGCCATCCGGAGCTCCCCTGTCAAGGTTGGTTACTTTTCACTCGGAAGATCAGACGATGTTTGCATGTGTCACCGTTTCATGAAACAAACACTTCCAACACATGGTCCGAGCAGCCAGGAGCGCATTCCCAATCCCGCAGGCGTCACTCCAAACACAATGACAACTTTAAGAGTGCGTCTCCTGCAGCAGCGGCGCGTATGGGAGATGTTTATCTCTTCACGTCTGCGGGAAAAGGGGAACAGGGTGTTCAGCATGCATATATCCAGCTGCTGTGTGGTTACAGATGCAAATGTTGAGGCTGTGCTCTGAATACATACACAGTGAGACTGATTGGAGCATTGACTGCTTGATAACCAGGATTAGGAACAAACAGAGAACACATGATAGGACTTGGAGAGAGAGAATAAGTAATAACAGTGTAGTGCACTGTCGTGTCTTTGTAACAGCTGATGACCAAGATGCATCCTGTGGTCTCTTGATTGTGTTGCTGAGTTCTCACTGGGCTTGCCTGTGATAGTCCCTGATGTGACACTACCTTGGTATTACAATTAGGGTTTATTTCCTGTGTTGCACTGAGCCATAATTAAACTAGAAGAAGAAGAGAGGCAGACCGAGGGGTCACCTGCCTCTGATGCTGGTGTTGTCTCGAGCCCAGTTGGCCAAAGGCTGCAGCAGTGTGGGGTCCATGGGTGAGAGGATAGGAGAGGCTTGATGCAGAGCATCCCATGCATTGGCTTTGTGGTTGTGATGTGAGACGTTTTGAAGAATGTGGCTGTAATGTGGCAAGTAGACAGAGAATGTGAGAGCAGCACTGTGTTGCATTCAGTGCCGGTCGTCATCTCGACTCAAATTGGAATAGAGCTTAAACACAAGTCTTCAACAATGTCAGGCAGTTGGGGTGGGATATAGTTGTAATGCCGTTTACTAGACAAAGTATTTAGGTGCAAAGTCTAAGTTTGTAATACACTTTAAATATGTAATTAATTACTAGATTCCTTTCACATTTCTTTCACTGCATTCATTGTTTAAACTAAATATACCGGTAATGTCAAACTTAGTTTTGGGTAATGCACACCTGGTAGACAAGTGGACATATTCTATGAAATGTCAACATTGTTGTTGAATAGCAGACAAAAATCCCTAAATATTCAATGAGCAATCATATTAAAACTGAGTAATGTGAGCAGCTCTTCCCATTTCAGAAGGTGTTTATCAAAACGAAACCCTGGATTCATGGGAAATAAAAAAATGAAAAAACACGGCAGAAGAAACAATAGACGTGACCTCATCAGCAGCTTTTCTCTCATCATGTTGGAACTTGTTCAGACGAATGTATAGTAGTTTTCTCATGTGAGCTTATGTTTTGTGGTCCTTCCTTATAAAAGCGGAGGGATTCTCGGAGTTGGAATGCACAGGGGGGGGGGGGGCGTGGACAGGTGTGTTTGCCGTTGCCCTCGGCAACTTTTTTCCTGAGTTTCGTGGCATTCCCAATAAGAGGGATGCGGTGAACTATCTGACAACAGTGTTGCCATCCGAGTTCATCCCCCCGCCCAGTACAGTACAATAAGACTTATCAGGCAAGCTAGCCATTGATTAAAGCAGTGGAGCGCTCTGGTGTGATGAAGTGCAGCAGCAGTGAGCAGTCACTCATTCATGGCGATGAACAGGAATCCAAACCCCCTGTGACATTTCCACTAACACTTAACCCTCCATTTCAATCCACTCAATAAACTTTACCGGTCCCTGCAGGGCAATTTTGATGCCTATTACATGAAGAAGAAAAAAAGCACACATACAAAAAAAAAGAAAAAAGAAAGACATGGTGCAATATAGGATTCTATATATTTTCTTCATTTCAGACAAATGCTTATTATTACTTCATAAAGAGCCAAGCGGACGTCTTGATTTGACCAAGAGAAACTTTACAGTGTAATTATTCAAAGGAGAGCAGTCAGTCCGCACACTGGAAGAAGCGAAATGTTTGGTATTAGATTGTCGCGTGACATAATGAAGAATGGGATATTTTACAAGTTGTGCAGCAGAAGAAATGTAAACCTTACAGAAAATGAATACAAGCATGTAACCGCATGCACGGTCACACACGCATGCACGCACACAAATGGACCCCAGCCTTTAGTGCCAGAATGACCACACACACACACACACGTACACACACACATACACACCTATAACCCAATACCCTCTGCAGTCCCCTGCAGTCACTCTTTGCTCAAGTGTCCTCTGGCTCCCCTGGGACCAAGACTTGGTGATGAAAGTGTGAAATAATGTTCTCTTACAGTGGAAGTGCAACCCCCCTGCACTCAAAGATCAGGGGTCTTTTAAAATGGGTTGAATCTGACATTGAGTGAAACACTAATGTAGTACCCCCACCTCCCCACACACACACACACACACTCACACAAACATAATAAAGTAATCACACAGGTTAAACAGTCCACCTCATGTATTAAGGGTTGTAGATGAGAATGAATGTGTTGCTAGGGAAATAGAAGAAGAGCCAGATGTGCTGAGTCAGGCTTTTGTGACAAATACAGTGAATAGCTTACAGGAATATTTCACCAGAGCGGTTTAGTGTTGTTGCTTGTGGAGAATCAGGCTCTTAGTCAAGCGTTTCAGGACTAAATCACTTGTATCATATCGTTTTTTTAATCTTGGTTTTTGCTTTTTTTTCCACCACAAAAGAGACATGTTGAACCTGTTAGCAGCTGATGTCTTTGGCAACCCCGAACAGCTCCCTCAGCTGCATGTTGTACATCAGCTGTTGCAGAGATGACGTTCCTCGTGTCCCTCCGTTTGCAGACAGCAGTGGGAAGACACATGCAAACTGAAGAGGTGTTTCAACAATGTAACAATGTCACGTCAACTAAATAATGGGTCGGGATACATCTGTAACAATTGTAGTGTTTTTTTTTGTCTTGTCCAAATCCTTTGTCAGATTAGGACAAGATATTCAAACCAGTCTCAGTTTAGCCCATCTGAATGCTGGTGCTTGAACTGATCAATTAAAGTATTCCGTTGTCATTCATATGAGCAAGACAACAAAACCAAATGCAGAATAATCCAACATTTCCTGACATTACACTGGTAAGTGATGCGATTGTCATCACCACAGCTGATACCACACATCTCTCGTAGCTATGGTGACCATTTGCGTTATGGTTGCAGAGAAGGTCATGTTTTCAGTTCTATTAGTCTATACGGACTATTCATAAACTCTGTCATATTCATTGAATGTATTGTAACCATCCTGGAGAGAAGCAATAGATCCTCTGTTGCTCTCCGGAAGGTTTCTTCCCTTTTTTCCCCGGTAACGTTTTTTTTCTATTTCTTGGGAGTTGTTCCTGATCCAATGTGAAGTCCTGGGACAGGGTTGCCATATGTGTACAGATTATAAAGCCCTCTGAGGCAAATTTGTAATTTGTGATATTTGGCGATATAAAATAAACTGAATTGAAATGAAAAGGTGTTTCTTAGCTTAATATCCACTAAAAACTCTGTATAAGTTCAGCCTTAGTGGATGTATGAATGTACCTTGTATAACTAACTGCTTTTAAGAAACAACCTTTCCAGTGAGTGGTTTTAATATCTCGTCTCTTTCTTTGTGCTTATGTCATTCTGCACGTTTCAAATATGCAGCGATACAGCTGTAGAGACAGTTTACACTGTTAAGGTGTCATTTTCCCACAGCATTAACCTTTTGCATTGATTTTCTTTAATTAGATTTAAATCTAATACCTATTAACGACACTGTTGGACTCAGTGATGAAATAATGTTTACTGGTCATTGCTGATTGGTATTCATGAAGCTGATCTATTTTTCTACTCATATATCCATCAAGAATATGTTTTTAAAAGTGTTCGGGATAGATTTATTTAGCTGTGTGCTGAAAGTATTAAATTCATATATTTTGATCATTTAATGTTCAAACAGGAACAAGATTCCAGTCCACCCCCAGGATCTTGGCAGACCACTATAATGCGACTCTAGATCTCTGAAAATCAAAACGTCACATCGAATTCAATTCTGGTCAGATGCCCAATGTGGTTCTAATAAATATACAAATATGTATTCAGTCCAACTGAAACATATCCATAAAACCTATTGCAATGTTCTCTGTAAACTCCACTTGTTCATTTCACACCAAGTCTGTGTGTCATAATGATTTCATTCTCTATCCTTGACCTCCTCCCTTACCTGTATCTACCTGGGGTTGCTGTGGTGACGCCCAAGGTTACCACGGCAACATATAATAGCAACGACACCAGCGGCTTTCATCTCTAGTGTTAGACGTTGCTTTGCCCTTTCATTCCTGTGTGTACGTGTGTGTGTGTGTGTGTGTGTGTGTGTAGGAGTTCTGTGGGGGTTCCAAAAAGGGTCTGTAACCAACCCCTGTAATTATCCTTTGAACGTGTGTTTTTTTCATATTGTACTCAGACCACTTACACAATGCCTAACTTTAACCTGAAGCTTATTTTAACCAGTCTTTTCTAAAAACAGCTGCCCTTGGAAGAAATGTTAATGACCTAAATGTCCTCTCTTTCCAAAACTCTTCATCTAAAATACAGTCGGGTCCCCGGGAACATAGAAATACACAGAGACACACAGAGACACACAGAGAGACACACACACACACACACACACACACACACACACACACACACACACACCTATTTCTACATAGTCAGTGTATTCAATGTCTCCCACACCTTTACAATAATATATGTGTGATGTGAGAGACTAATTCTCTGCGTTTCACAAACACACACACACCCAGACGAGCGTGCACATTCACGCACATTCATTAGTTTCTCAAAACACCAATCTGTGGCGGGAAACAACCAGCTCTCAGTCATTACCTCCACATTACTCCCTCTCTTCTTGAGTACTGAACAAAAGCCTGACATTGTACACGCGCACACGCACGCACAGGCACACACACACACACACACACACACACACACACACACACACACACACACACACACACACATACACACAGTGTGTGAGTGTAAGATCGCTCTCTCTTTTTTCTCAACCTTTTCCAACCTAGATTGTTAAATGAACATGCAAATGCACAAACACTTATTTTTCCTCTGTTGCTCTTTACTCATTCTTTTTCATCTTTTTCATCTTTTTCTCTGTTTGTGTGAAGATAACTTCATTAATTTTAGCGTTACCACATAGAGGACGCTTCCCTGCACACACACACACACACACACACATACACACACACACACACACACGCATACACACACACACACATACACACTTTTATACAGCCATTTAAGGGTTTGTTTCGCACCTTCTGGGATCTCTTGTATTTTTCTTTCCCAGTGATATGTTTCCCCAGTAAAAACAAGGCACCATTTGATTTTGAAGGCCATGAAGCTGCCCACAGCCAGTATTCAACATTGTGTAGTTTAAACCTCTTTAATGCCGACATGTACTGCGTAAATGTTGCCTCCAGAATTCTCCTCTCATCTGCCTGGAAGAGCCTCTGAAAGTGCAATACAAAGTAAATATTCATGATAAATATATAAGTCATTAAATCACATTTTCAATGGATCTTCTAGTAATTAGTGAAATGTTTGTGATACTCAGAGGATAAAGGCAAGAGCTGGGCCAAATATGATCGATTACCAATAAAAGAAAATGTTTTAAAGACCAAGTGGTGGCAGCTTGTGGTAAAACGTGATCCGTCTATTGCAGGTCGTAGACTTAGGAAACATTAAACCTCTTGCTGATAACCACGCTAATCTTGAATCAGGACCAAAACACAGCTTTGGCTATGTATTGGTAATGTAATGTGCTGATGCCAAAATGAGTGAGCATCCTCCTTTTTAACAGCAGGAGATCAATCCTGTCACCTGACCAGCTCGCATTTGCCTATTCTGTACTTCTGTCTCTGTGTTGCTCTAACTAGTTGTGTTGCCCTGGATACGGGCGATGTCCACCCGCATTAGTCTCATCGTTGGCCCTTCCATCATCCTGGTTTTACAGATATGGAGATGGAAGAAGGATGAATGATTGATGGATGGAGGCAGGGTGGAGGTCGAGGGCAGCTTATTGCCCTGGTGATGGTGTAATGGGATAGTGTGTTGTGTAGTTTGGGGGGATGATCTGTAATGGGTGTTAAAGCCTAAACAAGCTTTGGAGCTTCACTGCCATTCCCACGGGTGCATGGTTGGAATCCCATCAATCCCATCCCCCAGTAGCACAAATACACACACACATGCGCACGTACACACACACACACACACACACACAAACAAACACACGCACACACAGACATTAGGTTAAGGGTTAACCCCCTAACTCCTGGTCCTATTGTTACTATGGAGATGAGGGTGAGATGTCAGTGGCCATTGGTCAAAGAAATACATTTCAGACGGAGGAATGATGGCACATTCTGAGGTTTTAATTTTAAATTAAAATTCATTATATAAATCTTTGGGGTTTGATTTGAACTTGTGTACCAGGTGTCAGTGTTATTATTTTTCTGAATGTTTGATACTGACTGACAATGTGTTTCGTGGTAATATGATTGATCACTAAATGATTTTCAGAATATTACTCAAGGTCCAGCAGCCACTAGGCCGACATTGTTAGCCACCGGGACGTAGCGTCTGCTAACATTAGCATCAGTCTAACCAGCTTCCACTTTGCGAGTGGAATACAAACAGCATCATGGGTCTTCCCAAATGTCTCTAATGGGACATCTCCGACGCTACGAAGGCTTGTTGAAAAACATAAATATCCACATATAGGTTATACAGCGCTATGAAGCGTGTCTGGAACAGCGTGTCTCCTAACGACTCTATCTAACACTGGCAGAGGAATTGCCCATTCGAAAGGAAATTATGCAAAATAGATTCAATTATTAGGAGTATATTTCCCCACAGAAAAAGAGAATTAAAATTCCCATTTGACTTCAAGTGAGTGAATGAGCTTTGACAACAAGTCTACACTCCTTGCTGGTAGGGGTTTAAAAAGATATCAATGCACTTGAGCATTGGCAATATTACTTTCCGTGATATGCATGAGCCGCATGCAAAGATTCACGACGGACAGGGGCTCTGATTACACACCTGTACTTCTATGACGCGGGATGCAGTGATACACGTGAATGCAGATCCCGCTGTTTTAATTGAGTTCAAAAGGAAACTTATTGTCACTCAGGCTTTTTGCATATACCGGTGTGTTCTTTACCATCACAGTGTAGATTTTAATATTTTTTTCAATATATGGAATCTTCCCCTGTATTGTGATACTCATGCCAAAAAGCAGCTGTTTGTTCGGAGCGACTAGATGAGGTGCTGCAATAGCATTAGCTTCATGTTTCCTGCCAGAAACTTGCAATAACTCACTGTACATATTCACATTCATATTTACACTGTTGATCTGCACTGCACTCATTTAATTTACACTACACACATACACACACTTTGCATTTTGCACACTATCTAGATATATATATATATTTAATTTAATTTTACAGTGCTGTATTTACATTTATATTTCACTTTGCACACTTTACTTTATGCACAGTCACTTTCTTTCTTTCTTATACTTATATGTTATTGTGTTTAGTTTTATCGGTGCTGCTACTGTTGTCAACAAATTTCCCCTTGGGGATTAATAAAGTATATTTCTATTCTATTCTATTCTAGATCCCCAGAGTTCCCACCTAACATGAATGTTTTGAGCTAAACAGTTTCTTAAACAATTGAGAAAGCAATGACGCGTAGCACGTTGTGTAAAACAACAACCTCATCGTTATCTTGAGTCCTCTCCGACGTGGGTGGGCGTTCATGGGCCACTTCCTGGTGGGTAAAGTCGCATCTTCTGCATCACATTACATGTCGTCTGGCTAATGAAACAAGCAGCATTCAGACCAAACCAGTTACCCCCTGCTGCCATCTGGGACTCCACCATCTGGGTCAATGTGTAAAATTGCCCCAAGCAGCTTTAAACAGTTTTCTTCTGTATGGAAAAAAGTGTTACGAGTCATAGTTTGTGACTCCGGGTAGTTTTACTTTGGTGACTTTTCCAGCAGCATGCGACGTAATGTGTGTGTCCGTTGTAATAACGGATGAGGTTCCAGTGGTGATGTGCTTGAAGAAGTGGAACGGTTCTCTTGGGGGGAAAAGATTCATGGAAACACACTGTGGTTTCTCCAGGTGTCAGATAGTGTGTGTGTCTGTGTGTGTCTGTGTGGGAATACGTTAGAGTTCCTTCCTCTTGTTGCACACACGCTTCTTCAATCCTCCACCTCCACCTACTCCTCCTCATCTTTCTCTGTAATGGAGAGATGTTGAAATGCACCCACCACCCACTTTAGACTTGGCAGGAAACAGACTCTTGGCTGGAGAAGAGAAGAGAGATCAGTCTACACACACACACACAGGCACACACACACCCTATCAACCACCCCCCCCCACACACACACACACACACACACACTCACAGACATACAGAAATACACACACATCTGAAGAGAATTTGGAGACATGGCAGCAAATGCAGGTCTTCGTCTTCATCGACCTGCTGTTCATTCTCACAGCTCTCAACTTCCATTTGCACCAACAGTGTTTATGGATATTTTGTGGAATCATTCTTCTCTCCTCTTTTTTTTACTTTGCCCATAGGACTGAATGAACTTTTTGAGGTGCCTCTTCAAGGTTTGCTTATGTCATAATTTGCTCTTTGAAATGTGTTAAGTGAAACTTTCAGCAGTTTGAATGTCGTAGACAAACACATCAAGCAAATAAAATGTGTAATAGGAGCAGGAACACGAACACCACAGGATCATTATTGCAGTATTGTGGACTACCATATGTCCAACATGAACACCATAATGATGTATTACAGTTTTTGTCCGTTGCTTGAACACTATAGCCACATGCTTAAATCAAAGTAACATAACTTGAAGTTGTTGTTACTGTACCTTAAACAAAGTGTAACCATACCTTAAACAAAAGTGCTGCTTTGCACTTTAGTTGCAATTCTGTAACACACTTGCTCCTTTCTGCAACACACTTGCTCCTAGACACTACACACTATTTCATACATAAGACACTTAGTTCAAAAATGAAATCTCAGGGTACCATTGGGAAAACACATCGATTAAAAATACAACACACATTGGTTGATTGAAAAGACATAGACATACACCTGAAAACACTGACTTACAAAACTGAACACCAATCAGCCAGCTACAAAAAAAAATGTTACAGAGAATCCTGGACATGGATGGAGCTGCCCAGCCGCATGAATGTATTTACATTGAGGAGGCTGGATTCAACCTGAGCAAAAACAGACAACGGGGACGTAATATAATTGGCCAAAGGGCAATTTTGCACGTCCCGGGGCAGCGGGGGGGAAACATCACATTGTGTTGTGCCATACATTTTTGAGGGTGACTTCACCATCATGCCAAACTGGGTCCCTATAATACGCAACACATAATTACATTTCTAGATGCTCTTCCTGATGCAGTTGTACAGGATTGACCAGAGCAGCCCAGGTTGGTTGTTGTCTGGGATAATGTTAGTTTCCATCGGGCTGCTCTGGTCCAGAACTGGTTCACCAACCATGATCAATTTGAAGTTCTGTACTTGCCCCCCTACTCACCATTTATAAATCCTATAGAGGAATTATTTTCCGCTTGGAGATGGCACGTATATGACCGCCTCTTCTGCAGGCAGTGGAACAGGCCTGCGGAGACATCGTCGTGAGGTCAATCCAGGGATGGATTCGCCACACAAGGGGATATTTCCCCCAATGCTTAGCGAGAGAAGACTTTGTTGTGATGTTGGTGAGATCCTGTGGCCGGACCCCCAAAGACGACAGGATCCATAAGGCCACTTGAGCACAATTGTGATTTTTCTGTGTTTACAGTAGTGTATTGTTTGTTTTTATTTTTTATTTAACTGAATTTACTGTACTGTAAAATATACTAATGTAATGATTTTGAATTCAGTATTTCATTTTTTTTGGTTGTTGTAAAAACATGCCCTTTATGGAAATGAATAAAAACATTGAAAAGAAAAGATTGCAGTTTTTTATATAATGTAGACTAGTGTGTTGCTGCTGATCTGAAAGTGTATTCATATGATGCAAGTGGGCATCATTTTGTCATCAGAGTGACATTTTGACAAAGGATTGTTAGGTTTTGATAGCAGAGTTTCAATTTGACATAGATGCCAATGGTTTATTTCCCAGTGTTGTGTCTTATTTGCTTGTGTGTAGAGTTTTGACACAATGAGCCAAATTTAGCAAAACGTGTGTAAGCAATCGGCAAAAACTGTATTGTTGTTTGGTAGTTATAAGGTCTTTTGTCACTTTACTTTCATCCACTGAGCAATAACACATTTAATTTTTTTCTGACTCGTGTGCAAATCTCTTCATTTATGGGGGTCATATAAGAACATTACAGGTTATTTCGGGACACTCTGATCCGCAGTGTTCATGGCTGCAGTACAAATGTGCTCAGCTTTCCATCCTGACGTCTGTGCCCAAGCATCCACTCCTGGCTGCGTGCGTACGAGTGTGTATGAGTGTGTGTGTATGTACTTTGTTTATGCATAAATGCTATGTGTGCACATTTGAATTGGCATATGCATGTTGGCGCAGTGTTTTGTGATGGTTTGTATGTATTTGTACTTAGAAATGAATGTCGTAAGTGTTTATTATGTACAGAGTACGAATAAATCCTCATGTGCATGTGCATGTTGTTTTGGCTGCCTTATGTTCCACATTTCTAAACCTTTATAGAGCTTGACTTGAGGTTTGAGAATGAGCTTGGTGTGTGTGTGTGTGTGTGTGTGTGTGTGTGTGTGTGTGTGTGTGTGTGTGTGTGAGTGTGTGTGTGTGTGTGTAGTTGTTCATGGTAGTATTTGTTTGAAGGAAAGAGAATGTGCAGGGAAAGTAGGAAGAAAAATGTAAAAGTCTAGAGGCAGTTATGTCGTGCATTTTTGGCTGGGGTCTGGTATGTGTATTTATGTGTGTGTATAAGAAGGATCTGGCAAATTTCTCCCTCCAAGACAGGGGTTTTGTAAGCATAGTGAAGCGAGGTCAAATACCAAACTCCGTCCGGCTGTGTTCTGTTTGGACTGGGAAGAATGGAAACACTGGGACAATCAAACTACTTTTGCTCTTGGATGTGGACAGCTTTACTCTATTCAGAGACACTAAGCACAACTCTTATTTTCTCAGGTACTTGACATTAAACAGCCACCACATCTCTGACCTGCTTGTTCTTGTTATTCAGTGCCACTCCAAAACCCACAGAGAGGAATTAGTGAGAAAGAAAGAGGATATGAGACATATCAACAGAGACATGTCGCCATGGGAACATGTACATACCAGTCCGGATCTCAAGTATACATCACAATGAATGAATTATACTCTTTGTGGGTTGATGTTTATTGGATTGTTTGTGTTTGTGCTTGTTGGAGTGAATGCCTGCTGACAAACTGTATTCCATGAAATACAATTGGGTACTATTATATTATAAAGGCTGGTAAAAGCTGCCGTTGTTTGTTGACAGTCTTTGCAATTAAATATCACAACCAATTTGGTAATGATTTGTGCTGGTGCACAACACAATATTACAGGAGTTAAGCAGTAATCTTAACCACAAGAACCATGTAAAAAGTAATAAACAGAAGGAGCCGAACAGCAATGAAGCCAAACATCTGACACTTGTGTAGATCGTACAACTGTTTCTCTTGATGGACAAATCCACTCTTGCTGTGTAAGCAACTCATTTGTCTTGTTTTTTCTTTGTAGTCCAGGGAAAAAATAAAAATGTCAGTGCCATTCGCGTTCAGAGACTGTGGCCCCTTCCCTCCTCAGGGAGCCTGGAAGTGCTTGTGTATACCAGCATGTGAGCTGTTCGATGGGGAGTTCTGAAAACAAGCCCGTTTTTATGGCTTAGTGTAAGGTGCATAGCACATCCACCTGCGGATAACACTTTAGAGTTAACTGCGTTATGTGTAGGCATTTCTGTACAATACACAACTATTGCCAATGCTGGCAAATGAAAGCAGTTAAACACACTAGTGTTGGCTGCTGGTGACTCACCAAGCTGAACATCTACTTCTGTTTGCTGAAATATCTTCCTAAATGTACTCAAATTAGAAAAAAATGCTTTTCTATTTTAACTTTTGGTGGAATTGTATCATAATGATGTGCTCAAACGTATATGTTGTTGTACGTATGAATTAAACACATTTTACATCATTTTTTATTTTTATTTTATTGTAAATAAGATATGCCATATTGTGATTGACATCAAATATACACCAATATCAGAAAGATCTTCTGGTTCATGCTGTAAATCAGATAGTAAAACCTTAAGCTGGCATTTTGGACATCATTATTGTGCTACCACATGACATATATTAATAACTTATTCCTTTAAGTTTAACACTTTGACTTTCCTGTGGTGGGAATAGGTCCAAACCTGAAGACACTCTTTGCTTGTGTAGAAAAGAAAATGCCCAGCCTCACACAGTGTGTCAGAATAGGCTACTTTGCAGCTCCATTTAGTTATTTAACCTGAGGAAATGGCAACATTGTTCACACTGCCCTAATTAATGTCAAAGAAGTAACTAATTTAGAGTTTGCAAAAGCATATTAATGGAAATGAATGACAACACACACCACTTTATCAACTCGTTTAGGCCCTTTGTTTGTTTTAAGGGGCTTGTTGTGCACTGACAAAGTGCTGAGTCATGTTTGGCTTAGAGCAGCCCTGACTAAAATAACCAAACCACAACAAATTATATTCTTTTCTTGTTTCTGAGTAACTTTGTTGTTTGGTTTTATGTTTCTGTGAAAGTGTGTGTGTGGGTGTGTGTGTGGAAGTGAAGGTGAGTTATCCTCTGTGAGTCATATGCCTTGTGCGAGTGGGTTATCTGTTTTTCCAGAGAGACAGATAAAGATGTCACAGTTATTATTGTTTTTACTGTTGTAATTCCCAACTGGAATCAATTTCACAAAATCTTCTCCTCTATATAATCTATCTTTCTACTGTTTCCTCTTTTGTGTCACAGCCTGAAAACAAGAGTGACATACTGGCCAATAGGATGTGCTTAACAATATCCTAAATATACTGTGTGTTATAAAAAGAGAGGGTGTCATAAATATAAAAGATACGCTCCCCATGTTAGTGCTATACCATGCGCCACACAGGCAACTCATACAGTGATGCACAGTATTGAAAAACAGATCTATGATACTTCATGGTGTCTGTGTAACCAGAGAGGAAATCAGCACAAACAAAAAGCATGCTCATATTTACTGTATCATTTAAAAGTCTAATTACCCTAAATTATACCATCATTGTGCTGGAAGAAAATCTAATTTCTCACAGTTAAACTACATTTTAGCAGAGGAAGGATCCACATTTTATTTGTTTAAATTTCTTTTAAATAGTTACAATCAAGAAACAATACATTTAAAAAGGGACACTTTTAATAGAATATGTAAAACCCAAAGTAAGTGGCCTTCCCTAAAAGCGTGTTTGTAAAAAAAGTTAAGATCAAGCCAAAGAAAAAAGAAAAAAGAAAAGAATAGGAAAAAAGGCAAATTATACTTTGCAGCGTGCCAGCGGGTAAAATGTACCGCTATGGAGAACAGAGTCATTTTCATGCTATTCATTTTAGGTGTTTAAATAAATGTTTTATGTTCTCTACTACTGTGCGCTATAGAGCTGCGTCATAAGTCATACCTTCCCTTTGGACATGAAAAAGAGATTCAGGAATGTAAATCTCACTTGAGACTTGCTCAATGCATTACGCAGAGCATCCGTCTGATTGTGGGACGTTTTCAGGACTCATGTGTCCTGGGTTGGTGGTGTTGCTGTCAGTGTTGAGGAATGTAAAATGACTACAACTTCAGCATGTTGTTATAAAACCCTGTGTTGTAGAACGATAAATAAAAGAACCGTATAGCTTGAAAATCAATACATTGTCATTACGGGTAAATGTTTCCCGTTTAAGAGTAAGTTCTGTATTCTTCCAACTGTTTTCTATTTTTTTTATTTTTATGTCTAAATGACAAATTTGGTACAGGCATTGTTTTAAGTAGTCCAGTATTGAGAGGTAATGCCTCAAGCAGCTGCAAAACTAGCTGTCACAATCAGAGTTATCATTCTTCATACTGCAGAAAGACAAGATAAGCCTTCATCGATCCAGAGCCACGGAAGACATTACTTAAGGTTGTCTTAAGTAAACTTCCTGTACAGAAATAATACTGGAGTACTACCCCTTTAAAAGAAAATGCTAA
This sequence comes from Liparis tanakae, assembly GCA_036178185.1. Taxonomy (NCBI): domain Eukaryota; kingdom Metazoa; phylum Chordata; class Actinopteri; order Perciformes; family Liparidae; genus Liparis; species Liparis tanakae. Next base: position 17,560,001 of record CM070107.1, read on the forward strand.
CGTGCGTATTACTCTAAAGCGTAGCCAGCGACACATTTATAATCTATAAATGATACGAATCAAACAGGCAAAAATTTAACAATATACAATGTGTGTCAATCACGTATCATCTTTTGATATTCAACTGGCACTAATGGTTATTATTCTCTAAGAAGACTAAAGCCCTCAGTGTCTTGCTCTGCCGCTGTGCATCACTGTCATCTCATTCATGGCTCCCTCCTCTCCTCCCTCTCTTTCATCACTCCCATCTCGTCTTTGAGGGATGTTTGTCCTCCTGGAGAGAGACTTCCAGGCAGAATGATTGCAGCCACTTCTCCACTCAGCTCTCCATTCATTCTCTCCATCAGTCCTCAGACATCTGGCCGAAGTCCAAACTCATCTCGCGCTTCCTCTGCCCAGTCCCGCCAGCTCGGTTAAAACCTCATTGGTCATCATGCTGTCGTCTGGCACAAGCTGCGTATCGCTGCCAATATCAGTCTTTTGTTGAGACCTGACTATTATCGATTTCTGTGACATCGCCATCTTCGCCTTTGGCAAAGCATCATTTGTAAAATACCATCATCCTCATCTTTTAATCTGACGATGTCAGAAAGTGACTTAAACAGAGAGTTGTTTCCTCCTAAATTGCTGCTGGTACAGAGTAGTAATCAATGAAAACAATGAAAATGTTGGTTCTTCATGTTTGAGAGTAAATCCTTTCTGGCCATGAATTTTCCGAAACCATTTGATACAATACAGCCGAAACTTTTAAAGGAATTATTGACACAAAATGCATTGATTTGAGCTTTCATAAAAGCATTAGGTCCAAGGATTCACTGCATCGTGCGACTTCATGGCCTACTTCCACCACCATGTTCCAGAACTGTTTGTCTCAAGCCATCAAGACTAAAACTAGGCTAACACTGCGTATAGCATTGAACAGAAATGTCATGTGGCTCGTCATACTCTTTTTTTTCACCCGGTCTTCAAAGAGGCTGGCGATGGTTGCGATGGCAGCATTATTCAACTGGGTGGAAATGTGCTGGAGAGCCACAGGAGATACTGGCACAGTCGTAAAACTGGGACAGTGTCAGACCCTGAAGCCATGGCATCCCCTCTTCCTCTCTGAAAACACATTCCTTCATACATTAACCCTATTTCTCTCTTCATCAATGCTCCGCATTTCCGTCTCCCCCTCCTCCATGTGTCCACTTCCTCTGTTGCCCCAGTCTTCCCAGTATCCCCTCTCTCTATTCAGTTACATTATAATGAGCAGAATGAAGCATTTGGTGTCATTGATTGATATAATTGATACATACAGGTAGTATTAACCGAACCCTTGGTAGTAAATTAAAATTCAATGCATGTCTCTGCCATAATAGGAAGAAAATGCAAGATTTTAATTGACGCTGACTGTAATTGCACAGAGAAATATTACAGTTGTATCACAGTTTGATTAATGCAATGTTGCAAGGAAGTCAGAGTTAGGAGCATTGTTTTGTTTGCATAGTTGAAGTTGTCAGCAAGCCAGATTCACTGCGGTTACTTTTATCAGATCCTGCCACACTGGGCTGTTAAAAAGTATTAGCACTACAGTCTGTGTTCGTCGACAAATTAAACCGCTTGTATGAAGCTGTTTTTCTTTTTTACAAGGTCTGCCAGTGTGCGTTCTGATAAGAGTAAGGCCTGAAGCAGCGCTTGTTGTTATAGAGATGTACCTCTAGACTGTAAAAAAAAATTCCTTTATGAAAATCTATTAATTATTTTTGGACCAATTTATGATCATTACAGGGATTGTCAGTTTACGCAACCGTCGAAACATAAAAAGAGATTGTTTCATTCCCATTTAGACAACCCTGACATCACAATGTGCGTAGTAGATCAATCATATTAACCATTATTCACTTGTACGTTAATTATATTTATTGTACAAGTGTTATTGCAGATGGGCTTGTTATATAGATTCCAAATGAAATTGCTTCTCTTTCCTTATGGATTTTAAAGTTGAGAATTGTGATGAAAAAGAGACTTCCTTTTCCTTTGCTACATGGCCAGGTGGTAGAGCGCTGCTTTTACAGGGAATGAGAAGAGCCGACGCCAGCTTTTAACACACATGACAATGTGTGAAGATGCCCCCCTGTTTCATTTTTATTTTCACCCTCCACACCTGCAGCAACTGTGGTACCAAAATGTAGTCCAACGTCACAGCTTCTGTCATAACTTCTTACCAAAATGACTTCTAAAAGCCGTCCTCTGTTTCAGCTTCAATACCATATAATGACACAACTTTGACAGGAATAAAGCCCTCGGCTGCAGTGCGTTGGTTGGCTTTGAAACTTTAACACGACTGATGCTGCAAGCTCCTGTAAAAAGCCTGAAATAGTGTTTATGAGAACTGTCTTGCTTCCAAACACTCCTCATCGATATTCTCAGTCTACATTTGAAGAGTGATTACTAGGGAAAAGAAAAAAATCACAACATTTAAGGATGAAACAATAGTAGCAGGCTTGAATTCTCACTAGTCCCACTGTGTTTACATATCTTTGAGAAGCTGGCGAGTGGGAAGAGACGCTGCTTTGTCTCTCGGAGGCTTTTTTCATATTTTTATTTTGAGTTCAGGATGTTTTGATGTCTAAATTTAAGTTGCGATGCATCAATGCAGCGGAGTTTAAAATATGTAGGGAACATATTCTTACAGACCTCAGTGGCCAAAGGGTTTACAGCCTCACTGCCACTCACAACATTAACCAGCAATTAGCCAGTGGTCCACGCTGGTGACCCATCCTGGCTGTACAATGTAAACTGACCCCAGGATGGGAGTCTCAATGTCAATGGTTGTTCCCTGCCCATTGTCCAAGGCATGATAGGAGAGGCTCCGGACGCCTACGGTCCTCATCCGACAATGTAGCAAACAGTGATGCTACAACAGGTGTTTTGCCTTAGACGACTTATACGCAACACCTGCCGTGACATCACCGGATGGGGTGTGGCCAAAGTTTCCCCGATTCAAGGGCAGTCCCAACTCCCAAAAGCAGTTTGGATGCCTTTTATGATTCAATGCATGGATGCAAGAGTTAAGTTACACTGCACGATGGCTGCGAGGAGAACACTAAATCAAAATACACACTAAAAAAGAGAAAAAGAAAAGAAGAAGTAAACATTGTTCAATAGCAGCTCCCCTCTTCAATTGACTAATGTCCACTCTCCAGTTCTGCTGTGCCCCGTTGTTACATTTCCTCTTTGTTCTGCTCTCTCTTTTCTCTCCCTCGGGTTTTGATTGACACTACAGTGCTCCTCTGTATCTGCTGAATTCAGCTGCTGCGGCTTTAGACGCACACATTCTCACACACTGTTCAAGACATGAAACAATGTCAGCAGGAAGGCTTTTCCTGGTGGCTTGTCCTCCTGCATCGGCTGTATTAAAGGAAAACCTCTGCAGTCACACCTATTCAGTCACGCTCCCGCTCCCTCTTCTATCGCCACCAGACAATTGAATTGTTGTTCCCTGTGATGTCCCCGTCCCAGATAAGTCACTCATGTCCCTGTGTGCATGTATAGAGACACACACATACACACAGTAGTACCCAGCTGATGCAGGCTTTTTGAAGCCAACACTATTGTTATGTTGACAATTGCTAATACTGTAGCTGCTGCTTCCGCTCACATTTAATGACTTCCAGATTGTCCGTTCCCATGCCAAAAAATAGAGGTAGTTAGTCTTCTCTCAGATTTATTCTCTTGTCAGGGTTGAAATGAATCTGAATACAGAATTAGATTCATGGCGGAAGAAATGGAAAACGCAAAACAAGTCAATACCAACACTCCTACACTAACACGTACTTATATATAGTACATTGACATTCAGGCTTTTATGATTTTATTGAAGTTTAGACAGTTGAAACAGACAGGAAATTAAGGGAGAGAGAGAGAGAGAGAGAGAGAGAGAGAGAGAGGTACCAGCTGCATTCCAATAGAGGACATTGTCATTATGTGGTCAGCACCTTAGACAGATAGTCGGTAAATTACACATTCATTCACAGATTTAAGTAAAAGTATTTATTTTCAAACCACTTGATACGAACAGATAATACACTTAAATAAACTATTAATCAACACGTTTCATGACTTAGAATATAATAATTATATATCAAGTTAAAATCACTCAACAGTGCTTCATTTAGTTTGATTCATTATTAAGTCGTCATCATCATAACACCCTCTGGTTCTAGCTTGAAATATGCAGATTTGATGCCTTTATTTCTTTTAAAATGACAGTCAACTGAACATCCTCGGGTTTTGGACTATAATTTGAAGGTTAGTCTTTTCCCTTCCTCCTGTATGAGATACAGGCTGAGACAGTCAATAGATTTATCATTATTATGTTGTGTGTAATCAAACAATCAGCATCACAGCCAATAATATTAACTGAATGATCTCATTTAAAACCCCAACATTGTGAATGATACCAACTGTAATAGTACGTAGTGTGGCTGCGGGCCTCTTGCATTGATCTCCTAGTTTGAGCATAAAGTTATGACAAGATCCTGACTCATAGTAAGTAGTGTGTGAAGCTTCGATTGGAATATTCAAGTGGATGACGCTGCTGTGTGTGATGTCCTTGTTTGATGAAGAGTATCAAGACATCCATTTATTTATTCAACCCATTGACTGATTTAGAGGTCTTGTTGTTGGGGCGATAACATTCTGCAGCAGCTGTGTGTGCTGTCATTTCTGCAGTGTTAAATACATAAGAAGTCACAAAATATAAAACACATTGATTTATAAGTAAAAGACATCCAGTTACATGCTCCTTGCAGGGTTTAAATCTTACCAAGAACCCCCCATAACTGTCACAGTGCATCTCTTTTTGAGACGGCTCGTGGTTTAATGTTTCTCTCTTTCTCCATAGTTTTATATTTTTTCTCCATATGGTGGAGACAGTAATCAGCTCGATTGTGTGTGTAAGTATCTATCTGCCGTATTCTCACTATGATAAAGTAAAGAATTTCTGCTGACTGACATTCCTATTCGCAGACAGTGTACATTCCCAGCCACAAGCTGCACATACTCTCAGAAACCACACTTTCTCTCTCTCTCTCTCTCTCTCTCTCTTTCTCTCTCTCTCTCTTTCTCACACACATACACACACATTCAGAGGACAATGGTTTATGTCTAACAGAAAGATATGTGTGCATTGACGACACTCTCGCACACACACACCGAGCTCGGACTGATGGAGCAGTCAGCAACAGATGGCTCTGAAGCCCGCAGTGTTGCTGTTGTCAATTGTGAATAAAGATTTCTTGTTTTCCATAATTGAATCTCATGACTGCCGTGTGGCTCATAAGACACACACACACGCACACACAAACACACACATACACACACACACACACACACACAAGCACATTCACATGCAGATAAAGAATGTTGTTGTTTTGATTGGGTTTCTAATAGTGTCTTCTTTTGATTTGACACACGCCAATGGACAGTGATCCATTAACTGTGGTGCTCTATAGTTAGTATAGTATAGACAGGTGGGGTAGCCTGGAGTCCCACTGGTGGTCGACAAACATATCTGTGTGTGTGTGTGTGTGTGTGTGTGTGTGTGTGTGTGTGTGTGTGTGTGTGTGTGTGCGTGTGTCTTTGAGAGAGAGAGAGAGCGAGAGAGACATTTGGAGCCATACTCGTCTGTGCTCACAGGGCTGAGGCTCTCCTGTATGTGGCTTGTGAGTTGCCTGTGTGTGTGTGTGTGTGTGTGTGTGTGTGTGTGTGTGTGTGTGCGTCTCCTTGGCCACGTCTGTTTGACCTGCCATCTGAATGAGGTATTTCACAGCACCGTCCCAGAAAGAGCACAGTGACATATAATGAACCAGCCTAATGTAATGGCAGATAATGATACGCTCCTCTGTTGATCCCTTTGGGGAACTTTGGAGTGAAGGTTAAGGACGGAGGAGGGATGTAACGTCCTGCTCCAGGACCACCATGGTGTGTGTTTTAACCCACTCACTCTAGGGCACAGATGAGTACACTTTGGCTTTGGAAAAAATACTCCTTACAGTAAATTAATGATAAGAAAGATAACAAATCTCATCAGAATGTAAGCCTCCATGCTACCCAATAAATACACACAGGAATAAAAGAAGTTAACTAAAACATGTGAAATCAACTAGTGCTAGAGTAAAGTAATGTATCAAGTATATATTGGTTTTGCCTGATACAATGAACAGTATGTACCTTATCTATTTGCACCAAGGCTGCAATCAACATTTTCCATCAATCCAATATAGTCAAGATCCTGTGGAAAAACAAATGACTTCCCTTCACCACAGTTGACACAAAAATTGTGGAAACAAATTGAAAATGAAAGGACCGACATATACTTGAGCTTAGCTGTGTCTCTTATACTAACTTGTTTCCATCATTCAATTTAAATCACCAGTAATTCCCCTAAAATTCATGCCAGCTCAGTACAACTGGGTTCAACTCAGTATAATCTGATTCAATGTGTTTTAATTTGCTGCCATCTCTTCCTACTCGCTCCACGATCGTCTCGACGTGTCTACTCTAATCCAGTTCTGTATAATCCAGTAATTCAGCATAATCAGTTTTAGACCCTCATGCGCCAGTCCATTTCAATACAATCCCATTTCAGTCCAGTATAATCTGGTTCAAACAAGCTCAGTTCACATGGCGCGGTTGTGAATGTGTTTTTGGTCCCAGTGGGAAGACAGATGCTCTCAGTCTCTCTGTCTTTCTCTGCCTGAACGAGGTTATGATTGACCCGCTAAGTAGACAGATGGAGGAAGGTGTGTGTGTCCGCATGTGTCCGTCTGTACCAGCAGTAGCTTCCCCGGATTTGTGGTTTTGGCCAGACCACTCTGACCCACATACACAAACACAAACACACACCTACACAATACTTATATCAGCATGTTTGATCACAGTAAGACTCAAATACTCTGTGAACTGTTATTAAATAAAGTAAATAAACAGCATGTGGAGAGTGTGTGAGAAAGTAAAAAGTAATCCTTGTGCACCTCGGACTGACTGAACCACAATGATGGTTACAACCTACTCCGCATGCTGTATTGTTGGCAGCGTGTGTGTGAGCCGCCAAGATAAACTCTCCAAAGTTTGAGTTTCAATCTGCTTATTCAGGAAATGTTTGTGGGTGCCACAAAGAGACGCCGCGACAAATGGAAAAATAAACAGAGACTTCAAGATTTGGATCAATGACCTAAGATCCCCCCTCTCTCTCTCTCTCTCTCTCTCTCTCTCTCTCTCTCTCTCTCTGTGTGGGGTCTTGCAGCTGCTCTGAGCCGTCCTGTGGTGATGATGTCAGCGGGCAGCTGCAGCCCAGTGATCACATTGGCAATCCACTCGACAGGAACTCACATACCCACTCGGGGTGGGAATCTCAGAGTAACTCCCGATGCGATAGATTGCCGAGGATAACTCCCGATACAGTGATCCTGTGGCGCTCCACACATCGCGACCATCGACGATTCATCAGAGACTGATGCTGATGTGGTACTTGGAGTCACACGTTGGTACTTGAGAGTTTAAAAAAAGGTTGAGAAACAATCGATTGATAATTCAAAAAATCAGAAATGCTCATTCTGTGAGTGGGAGTTCATTTATATGACGGTTCACGGTAAGAGAAAGGTGTACTGTAACCTTTAGGCCAGCCTGTAAGAGGTATATGTGTGTGTGTGTTTTGATAATAAGGTTTTCTCTGGATTTAGTGATTACAGATTCTCCAGGCTGATTAGAAATGCATCCTCCGACCATCTGCCTGCTCCATCTGACACACCAGCCTATTCCCTTTACTTACTTACACACTTTATTCCTCTTGCCCTCCCCAGTCCCTCCTCTCATCATAACATCTTATCTCCATTTATTGAGCCTGCTGTGTTCTCGATAGGACGCCTGCACATTATCCTGCAATACAGTATATTAGGGTGTTGTATAATTCCCACTCCATCCCAGATGAGCATATGCTTGGTTTGCAACGGAAGAAAAGAACAACATGTTCTCATCAGCATGTTTGACCATTACTGAGGCAATGGAGAATGAAAGAGGTCCTGAACCGCGTTCCCTTGTGTGAAATGGTTCAGATAAACTTCACCTACATTAGCCTCCATCAAGGTTACTGTTGCTCTAATGTCGCCGTTTTGTGTTAATATCGCATGTTTTTAGAGTCCATTAAGACTTTTTCGTAAATCGCTGAATTTACTGCTAAATATCCTGCTTGTATCAGGTATCTCCACAAAATATAACCTTTTGGATTTGTCAAGTTTATTTCCGACATTAAAGCTGAATCCCAACCATAATCTAGTTTAGGAAACCTCTCCGACCTCTATCCCTCTCCCTCCCTAGTCTCCCCCTTGTCTGAGGTATTTCTCCGTTTCTATGTACACTCTCCCAAAAATGTTCTATGTTATTTAATTTGAAAGACTGGATGGTATATATTGATTACTACACCTGTGCTGATGTATACTTTGTAAATTAAGATACTGTAAAAAAATTAAAAAATATTTAAAAAAAAAGCTGAATATGAGCTCCAAAAATACACTTCTGTAGTTGCTTTTTAATATGGTGAAAAAATGTTGTCCATAATGTAGATTCATTCGTTAATACAGAAAAAAACACTTTATACATTATTATACATACATACTTAATACATGTTTTAGTCTGCTTTGATGTTCACTCATTTATGACAGTTGCCCTTTGTGGTTTCCCCAAGTATCGCAATATCACCACCTTAATCCTCTTGTTCCTTTATCGTTCACGCCTCTTATCCAGCTCCTTTTAAACTGTGACTCCTCTAAATTAATTGTCCTTCTTCTTCGTAACTAATCATGTTCCTTTATTGCAAACTCTCATCAAGTGATTTTTTTCATTAACCGTGACTTATCAATTTGCGATTCTAATGGAGAGCTTCTAAGAGAATTTAAAGACACAGTGTATCGCGGACGTGCCGGCAGCGGCCTGGAAGCGTGAGCCCGGCTGCAGAGACATAGCTGTGTACAATTTAGAAATAGGGTAATAGGTCTTGAACTTCACTGCTGCCTCCAAATATCAAATTAACTGGATAAAGATACACACTCAAAATAGCATAGTGTCTACAGATATAAATACGTTGTAATATGACAATGTTAGGTCCCGCTAACATCAATGTGTCTCTTGCCGGGTTTGTACGGTCATGGAAAACCTGGAGAAGTCATGGAATTTTAAAATGGTCATCTCCAGGCCTGGAAAGCTCAAGGAAAAAACTTAAATCATAAAAGTGTTGGAAAAGTCATGGAAATTTGTTAAAATCTCATGTTCATTTACGCCGAGTTTGAAATAATTCATATATTTTTTTAAAGAAAGACGCTCAAAATATAAGCCGGCGATATCTCTCAATACGCAACATTTTCTACTGTTCATGGAAATTTGGTTTAAAGTCATGGAAAAGTCATGGAAAAGTCATGGAAATCCATTAGTCAAAATGTGTAAGAACCCTGCTCTTGGGTCGCAGTCAGCCACTGAAATATTTTGACATTTATTAAATGAATTGCCAAGAAATGTGCGTAAACAATCCTCATGAGATTTATTATATTTACTAATCATCCGCATGTTCCCCATTGACTCTGCATTTACTATCCAAGTTGGAGCTTCTTTATTTTCGCAGTTAAGATTTTTCAAAATATATGAAGGAAGGAAGTTGTTCGTTTGTTGTACCATTACACCCAAAATATACAGTATGGTTTTGTGTTGAAGGAGGGGTTGTGTATCGCCGGGCTGCCATATACAGATGGAGGGTGAGCTGCTGACAGCTGCAGGCTTCACTGCAAGAGTCAGTGGCTCCATGAGAGAGAGAGAGAGCACGACACATGGAGACAAACAGAGAGAGAGAGAGAGAGAAAGAGAAAGTGGATCAGATTTCCTTCTGTCTCTCTCTCCATCAGTGAAGCGTTATCTGACCCACAGTTGGCCTGTTGCATGTCTCCTCCTCTCTCTCCTTGTTTCATGTTATCTCTCATCTACTCAGTAGGCGACTTCCCTCCATCCCTCTTGGCCCACGTCCCAATCACACTTCCCGACAGCGCACGAGTGTGTGGGTGTTTGTGTGTGTGCATGTGTGTGTATGAAGGATCATATCTGAGTAAGATGTTCGTCAAAATAAAGGTTTAATCTCCTTTAAAAATAATTATAACCTATGAGCACATGCACACACAAACACACAAACACACAACCACACGAGAATACACACATACGCACATACACACACAAATACACAGTAAATCTGCTTCTCATCTTCACCAAATCCATCTATTTTTGGAGGAATACATATACTATTCACTGTGGGTATTTCAACAGGGGTGGACAAAAAAACACCACCATCTTATTGAATACTCAGATGATGTTTTAATATCTGGTGGATTGGGGTTGAAACTACAGTTGTAACACGATAGGATCCCATTGATTCACCCACACATATTTCTTGGCTGGAAATCCAAAGAGATCAAACCGATCTGTTTGTGTGACATGAGGTGAGGTTGGATGACAAATGTGTGCATATATCTGTCTGCTTGTATCTGACAGATTACAACGGTATAACCACCGCCAGAAGCTCCCTCATCCTCTTTCCCCCGGATTTAATTTACCATCAGTCTGCTCAGTGGTTTATATATATATATATATATATATATATATATATATATATATATATATATATACATACATATATATACACACATGTATTGGCCTTAAAAAGCAATGCTTATTAAATACAACCAAACCAACTGACACTCTGTCATATTCATTGATTGTGTTGTTACTGTGTTTTAATGTGTGTATAATGATTCCTTCTGGACACATTACATCTATTACACCTGTCAATCCTGGAGAGGGATCCGCCTCTCTTCTCTCCTGATGGTTTCTTCCCTTTTTTCCCCCTGAAGGGTTATTTTGGGAGTTTTTCCTGATCCGATGTGAGATTCTGGGGCAGGGATGTCTATGTGTACAGATTGTAAATCATTAGGAGGCAAATTTGTAATTTGTGAAAATGGGCTATACAAATAAACTGAATTGAATTGTATTAAGCTCAACAAAAGTACAATAACAAGAAATGTAAAATGATGTGCAGTAAGATCATCTAGAAATTAATTCATGGTGAAAAATCAAAAGAGATTATTAAACTCGATCTCGATCTTGTACTATATCCCCGTAAAATCAAAATCCCATGTTATTCATTGTCCCCCTAACCCCTCTGTCACATCCAGCCACTCATCTGGAGCCTGTTCCTGAAAAACGCAAATAATGTAAATATTTGATGATCGATATATATATAATTCAAATCCTTATGTGATGAATTATGCATCGTCTGGTGGGATATGATGAATATTTGTCTTTGCTACTGATAGTATCGTCTCCCACCTCAAGCCACTGACTGAAGTCCTGTAAGTGAGGGGAACGATAAAAAAAAATCTGATACAGACAGAATATATGAGTTCATGAACTCAGTGCTAAAGTAATCAGAGTCCTCGATAATCCCTCGAGTAGCAATTTGTACACTGCTTACACTACGACTACCTATGTTTAAATATTAATCAGATACACTACTAATTAAGTTTCTGTGTATCCAAGCCAGCTATTTTATTTGATCTATTAAATGGGGATGTCTGTTTTCTCTCTTGTGAAACATCAGGAAAAACAATCAAGTATGATGTGGTTGTTGTCCAGCTACAGACGATGAGAGTACTGAGAACAAAAGCACATATATTTCTTTGCCATTTCTCATCTGCTCGATAACACCTAAATGTTATCCTGTTAGTTACTGTATGTGCATGGCCTCTACAGGGTTTGCATGTGTCATCATGCCTTGCTCTTTTCTCCAGGTGAAAGAAAGGTGACATGCATCGGGACTGGCTAATTCACAATTAAATCAAATGCAATGGCAGCAAGGGAGGAATGCCCTGTAGAGACCTGAAGTGACAGAGGCTCGGATAGAGCTGTGAAGAGCAGTCCACTCAGTCAAGCAGCTGAACACTGAGAGGGTTGAATGAGCTGAACAGCTGAGGATATAAGTGCAATGCTCACACACACACACCCACACACACACACACACACACACACACACACACACATACACACACATACACACATACAGTCTTGCTAATGGGTTGGGGTTATTGCCAGGTCAACATGAGTCAGGAGAAGGTCAGGGAGGGAATGACATTTTTGTTGCGTAAGATCATCTGAACAGGCAGTGTGTGTTTTTGTGTGTGTTTGTGTGCGTGTGTGTGTGTGTGTGTGTCTATACTTGAATGACTTGCATGTGTGTCTTGCTGCCTCTGTGAGTTAGTAAGCATCACTTTATATTGTATATATGGGAATATTCTGTGTGTGCATGTGTGTTGTGTGTTTGGTCCTGGCAGACTAGTGGTGCACACAGCCCACCCCTCGGCCCCTAAAGTCATTACACGCTACTACCTAATCCCTCCAGGTCTCACAACCAAGTCCCTGTGGGGTCTCTGACACAAGTGAGGCACACACACACACACACACACACACACACACATACACATTTAAACACACTTGGGTAAGGTGGTTGTTTAGCCTCAATTAGCTTGAGTGCCTGTATTATATATAAGAGTTTTAGTGAAGAAATACAATCTATGCTTTGAATGAAAGTATGTCTTCAGGGCTACAGCCTCCACATGCAGCTGGCACAAGACCCGACCTGGTCTGAACTGTAACTGAGCTTTAGAGCCATGACCGTGTCCAGAGTCATACATATTGTAGACTTGTAGCAGCTGTGACACACTGGAAGTTGATAAGAACATTAATTAATTAAAAAATGAATAGTTACATTTGTAGTTGTAGTATGATTTGTGCAGGATCATCAGAGCATCACGTCTGTTTGAATGTGCTCCGGTCTGGATACATCGGTGCTCTCAAGCAGCAGGATCTATAATCATTACTGTATCATGTTTGATTTTTACTCCTGGTTCAAGAAGAAGAAAAAAATGAGTGTTCAGAAATACTTATTTAGTGTGAGCTCTTTGTAGGTATCGATAATCTCAAAGTCTTCTCTGAGTTTTACACACAAAGAAACAAAGATCACGTTAAGACAACATTCATCTGTTGTAGCTCATCACACTTGATTCAGCTTTACTTTTTTTCATAAACATATGTTTCTGAAAAATAAACCAAAGACATTAGCTTTAGATGTCATTTATGACAGGGAATAATCGTAAAGTATTTTTTTGGTTGGGTAAGAACGACACCAGAAGGCTCTGTCGGTGTAACCCATTGTTCATAGTTGCACACATACTCTTTTGCATCGGAAATGGTAAATATATCTTTCACACGGCCTTCTTCGTGCACATATAGGGATTATAAATGAAATCCCTCATGTATAATGTGGCAATTATCATTATTTTTTGTGTCTACATTTAGGCTGGACTCATTATTTCAGTGGCATTGCACTTAGGAATTACTTGGCAACACAATTTCTTTTTGGCATTCATACCATCCTCCCCCAAAGACACACATTCTCTAGATAAACCAGCATGTTTTCCCAACTGCTACAGCTATCCTTCTTCCCTTTATTTGTTTTACTATTCACTGTCATCTCCTGTAGAGCTCTCTATTCATCCGGCTGTCAAGAGAGATCCAAAACACACACACCCACAGACAGTCCTGAAGAGACTTGCAACCAAGACTCAAAATGTTAATGTGAAGCTCAATGCAGTTATTACGCCTCACACACTTTCATATTGCAGGCTCTAACAACTGGTCCCCCCCCCATTGCCCCCGTCGCTTTTCAAAGGTCAAGCCCCGCCCCTTGTTAAATGTGAAAGCTCCAATCAGAACAGTTTTTACCACATGATTAATGAACCCTACATAGGTCATGACCTTTTAATAAGTAACTGCAGCGATAAAAGCAGTGTGTGTGTGGGTGTGCGTGTCTGTGTGGTGTGTGTGTGTGTGTGTGTGTGTGTGTGTGTGTGTGTGTGTGTGTGTGAAAGATGTATAGGTGTAATAGCCAGGGAGGCTGTAGAGTGCATGACTTGATATATGAAGAGTAATGACTAGTAGAGCGCCCACCTTATAGTACATCAAGATAGATATGGAGAATTTTGTGTGTGTGTGTGTGTGTGTGTGTGTGTGTGTGTGTGTGTGTGTGTGTGTGTGTGTGTGTGTGTGACAAATGAGAGCAAATGGGACAGATGAGAACTAAAGATGTCAATCAGTCAACAGCAGAACTCCACTACCACCACTCTACAACACTCTCTCTTTCTCTCTCTCTCTGATATACACACCCACACACATCCAGCAAGTGCAGACCACAGCCTCATTAGCATTTCAAAGTATCAAGGTGCAAGGAGGCACAAAATTATGCATTTTGTGCACTTTGAAATGGAGATTTGCTTAAAGACTGGAAAAGTACTGTTAACTTTTCCACAAGAGAGGATTTAAAACGGTCCCAATCGTTTCCACTATCGTCAATGTCGACACATTCACACCAGTCCGCTCACTTCTCTCACGTACTCACTCACTGAAAACGTCACAGGAGAGTGATTCGGTCATATAAAAGTGACAATTAAGTGATGGTGGGGGTCCAATTTGCTGATCATTTTAATGTTGGCCATAACTCATGCCGCATTCATTGCCATAGGAAGGGCCTGACACGCTGCAAAACCATGTCACACTCTCATACTCCTTTGACAGAAATCAAGCCAGGTAATCCAACAATAAATAAAACATACACAATTGCTGAGGCTGCTGCTGTCTAATGTGTAGAATTGCTCAGCGTTTGTGAAATTTTCCTGCTTACAGAGTGAAAGAGAGACAAACTTATCTTCTTTCAGTCGTTTTTAGACGTGTGTTCAATAAGCTGCTTCAGGGCTTTTCAAAGTCTGACTGAACCAGAAAAGGTGTGAACAGGTTTCATAACCGCATATCATTTTCTGAAATTAGATTATTAGGAAAGCATCTCTAAGACATGGACCAGAAGAAAAAATGTGTTGTTATTCTAAAGGTCTTTGGGAAGTAGTTTATTGTAATCTCAATAACAACGCTCTCATTTTCACTTTGAAAAAATAACTGGAGTGGTTCTCTTTAGCTACCTTCAATGATGTCTGTCATACATAAAGAAGATCATCACGGTAGCTTTGAATGATAGAGAAATCTTGTAAACGGCTTTCTTCTGTGTTGCATAACAACAGATCGACTTTCTTCCAAGTCAAGCACGCCAAGAATTGTGCATATATCTTTTTGTGTGGCTTTTTTCTCTTGAGTTCTTTTGTTTTGAATGTAATCTTGGATGACAATTGTGGACTTTTAATATCGTAATTCGAAATGAAAAAAAACACCTTGCTCGCCTTTCTATATAAATAAATGCCTTTTTATAATATATATATATATAAAACATATTAAGCAACCAATGATTCAATTTCAGTAAGCTATACGATACAATGCAATGTAATAAAAGCATTATTTTCTCAGTTGCTTGGTAAAAAAAGCATCTCCTGACATAAATATATCCATTGACATGTGAGAGGACACGATGGACAGGGCAGGGCCGTCTTCCAGAGAATAGATTGCATTAGACAGATTTGCTTCACAGAGGAGATTGGGTATTATGGCATCGCCATTGAATGTGAGTGACACCAGCGTGTGTCTGAAGTACCTCCTCAGCCAGCAGTCCGTCTCTCTCCTGCAAAAGGTTGTTTTTTCTTCCAGAGAGCAACATCAGAGTCTCTCCACATAGATCGCTGTGCTTTGTAAAAACACATGACATCTCTGTAGAATAAATATGGAGATAAATCATTTCCCATCGGCATTAATACCAGATTCTCTGAGAGGTTTTCCCTGTAGTTCTTACGAGCTGTAATAAAGTATTACATTAAAGACTATAGGCAACCTATACAGTACACACTATGAATTAATCACACATACAGTAGAGGTGTGTTTTTTATATGAGATGAAGAGGAATATACCTTTTTTTCCTTCAGACATTTAGACTACAAAGGGGCAGTTACAGTGATAATGGCTCTACTCCATGTAGGTGTCTCGTATGCCTGCCTGCACAATAACAGGACCCTGCCACAGACCTTTTTCACAGCAGGCGTTTCAACTTGGCAACATCGTAAACGCACAGGTGTTACCAATAATATTAACGATGTTATTCTCCTGTGAAAGAGGCCTGCAGCTAAATCAAATGTTGTCATTATTAATGTTATCAGTGTCTGACAGGTAAAAACTGTCAATATAAAGATGGAGTGCAGGCTTTTGTTCTGACACCTATATGTGTAACATTGTGTATGTATTAAATAATGAACACTAATAATGTGAAGTATTTAGGGAACATTTGTGTGTGCAGTACGCCACAGCTCACAGGCTTGGCTTATTTACTCAGTTTAAAGTGTTACATCCGGAAGATTTTAGTATTTGATGTATTTGATAAATCTGTGTTGGCAACTGGTTTGCAAGGAATTTATTGGACGCACTCATATACATCCAGGATGGTTTACACGCGGCCCATGTACTGCTATTGATTGTGTGGTAGAATAATTCCATTTCCTGACATAGCGGGAGAAGAAGAGCAGCTGAACATGAAGAAGTCTACTTAGCTGGATTGTCTTACAAATTAAAGAGTCTGAGCCAGACGACTTTTCTTGTACTGTACATTAAACACCTGATGATGCTGAACTGCATCTTCACTAAGCG
Organism: Liparis tanakae; assembly: GCA_036178185.1. Classification (NCBI taxonomy): domain Eukaryota; kingdom Metazoa; phylum Chordata; class Actinopteri; order Perciformes; family Liparidae; genus Liparis; species Liparis tanakae. The sequence goes on from CM070107.1 coordinate 17,576,708, forward strand.
GCTTGAGCATCTGTGAGGACCTTAATGGTTGTGTATAAAAATTTCAATTTTGTCAATTTTTTTTTAAGGAAATGTCAAATCTCACTTTATTTTACTCAGAAATTAGGTTGAAATAAAACTTTTGCAAAGGACCACGGCAGGTCCATGATGGCACGGTTGTAAATACAGCATTGTTGTCTTATGTGTTAACTCATTAAGGAAAGTGAAGCTGGGAAGCTTGATGGTGCCAATGTAAATGTTGATGTGTAAGCTACGCTAACTGTCTGTTTATGAAACACTGTTTATTCTTTGTTTTTTTGGTTGTTCTCTCTAGTTTCTAGATATGATAGCCAGTTCCATTCACCCACGTGGACATTTTGTTTCCTGGACTATTCAGATCTATGTTGCTCCAACCTTCAGGCTGTCAATCAAGAGTGGCTCTTTCAGAGGCTTGTGACTGTGTGCCGAGGCGCTGGGCAAGGTTACACTGTTGCATACAAATCTCACTGAGTGGATAAGACTACATAAATGTGGTTTTCCCTAACCACAGTGTATTTAACTCGGACATTTCCATAAGTTAGTACGGTTATCATTTTGTTTAAAGAGGTCTGGAAAACAAATAGCACTGCATTGGAAGAGATGGTGTACAGTAATGACACCGGGGGGAATATAAAAAATTGTTACTCAATGTCAAGGGTGTTTTCAGTCTCTCTCTCTCTCTCTCTCTCTCTCTCTCTCTCTGCTGTGATCCAGGTGATGAAAGACTCCCATGCCTACAGTTAAATCTCAGTAAATGTCTACCTCTGTGCTGCTGGGTTAAATTTACACCCCTGCATGACCTTTCAGTCCATATAATATGTGAAAGCACTTCACGACAACTAATCAGACATGTTAGGGAGAAAAGTAAGAAAAAAAGGCAGTGCGACTGTTTTTGTATCTCATGTGTAACAGAGAGGCAGCAGACAGCATTTTTTAAGATGGCCAGATAAAGAAGACTAAAATAAATGTACTCGTTCACACTCTGATAAAGAAATGCAGCCTAGCAATTTGGTCTGGAATAACGTAAAATGCATTACGTCCATCATGGTCACAATCATCATAACATGAGCAGATCTACAAATAATATATATATATATATATATATATATATATATATATACTAATTACTAATACTAATTAATTAATTAATACTAATTATACTAATTAAATGCCTTTGTTTGTGATGTCAATAAAATAGCTTTCAAGTGAAGTGAAACTGAAAATTAAGAAACAACCAGACACAAAAAACAAGTTAAACACCCTGAAGCAACAGGATGAAATGCAGCAGGAAGGAAGGAAAGGAAGATGGGCTGAGGGAGACAGAAGAGGCAGGAAGAGTGAGAGATGTGGCATGTGATATAGAGGTAAACATGTCTGGTGGAGATGGAATGAGGTGGTGGATGTAATGATAGTAACATACATGGAGGAAGTGTTAGGAAGAGAAGGAAGACACCAGAGAAGGACACCGCCATCATGGCATGTTTCTGCAAGCCGATTGGCCAACAGCTTCCTTTCCCATCGTCTTTGTTGTCAGTGCAAGTGTGTGTGTGTGTGTGTGTGTGTGTGTGTGTGTGTGTGTGTGTGTGTGTGTGTGTGTGTGTGTGTGTGTGTTTGCGTGTGTTTGTCTGTGTTTGTGTGTGAAGACCTGACATCATGGTGGAGGAATCTCCTTTTACAACAAGTATCAGTGGAGAGCTCGGGAAAGAGCCTCAGCTTGTGTTCCCATTGACTAAAGGGCTCCTGCATGTGTGCACATACACGTTGCATGTGTGTGTGTGTGTGTGTGTGTGTGTGTGTGTGTGTGTGTGTGTGTGTGTGTGTGTGTGATACTGCAGTGTGAGCTTCTTGGTTAACACGTTTCTCTCTCCTATACTGTGCTGATCAGTCGAGTGGGGGGAGGCTCTCGAAGGCTAGACCTTTACATTAGAGAGTAGAGTTTAGTATTCAGGATCCGGCCACGCTCATCTGTGATGTCTGTCTGTGTACTTTCATTTTAAACCATCTCTGTCAGATGTCCAGACTGTTCTACGGACAGAGAGTTCAATCCACTTTAACCTTATCTGATTGGTTCGATGTGTCACCATCACTTATGTCTCACTGTCTCTCTGGCCTTGCTCGCAGTTCTTGGGAAAAATAATAGAAATTAAGTCCCAGAGGGGCAGCACACATGCTTAATCTGCTGCATTCACAATATCCACAGGCCAGTGCACAGTATTCCATACACAAGTCTGCATATTTGCTTTGCCAATTTTGTTTTGGTCCAATATTTACGTTTAATCTTTATCCCTTTTAACTATGCATATACTAATTATTCATTTTTCAAGATATTTTTTATGAGATACCAGATCAATTTTTTTAATTACCTCATACAAGTCTGATTCATAACATTTCCTAAGCTGCTTTGATGAACTGTAAAAGTCTCTTATGGACCTGTGGTGAATAAATGTGAATGTGCATGCATGCATTTGGTGAGAGATGTCAGACGTGAAGGAAGATATTTCATCTAACTCTTGCAAGTGACATAAATACCTTTTAATTAATCCCTTTTGCAGAACATCAAATATAGAATTAAAAAAATCAAATATACTTTACTTCCTAAAAATATCAAGAGTCTATCAAATGCATTCAGGTCCGTATTCAACCCTTAAACTCACTGCGGTTTATGTCTCTTTTTTGCATGTGTATAAGCTCTTTATATCTGTGGCTGTGATTGACAAATTTAGTACTCTCAACAACCACGACATGCCTGAGCAACCATCTGTCACTCAAGGCCCCCTATCGCCACAGCAACAGGGGTCTAAACAGGGGACGGGACCAATAGAAAGGGCAAATTCATGACAACCTGTCACCCATAGCAACATCATCTGCCCGCAGCATCTTTCTCTCCTCATAGCTAACTTTCCTCGATTACTCTCTCACAAGGGAATCATTTAGGCATTTAAACTTTCAAGCTGTGAAGAATTGAGTCAGTTCTCGAGCATTGGCAGTATGTGGGCAGTCACTTAAAAAAGCAGAGCTGCTTCATTATGGAAGCCCTGGGTGGTACAGAGAAGACTAACGGCGTTTACCTGCTCTTCCTTCCACACCTTTGACCCCGACGACCGACTGCACTCTTGTTGTCTTGAAAGGTCGGAGTCATGAAATGAGATCCACCGGTCTGAATGCAACACTTCCTCAGGTGTTTTTTTACAGCTTGTTGCCATATTAATGAAATGCATTTCCAGAATGCTGTGGTATTCTTTGTCTGTATACAGTTCAGATACAATGCACAGATACATTGGTACAGGTGTGGAATTCATTGCCAATGCTACATTTCCTTGACCCACTTTGACACTTCCTTCAATAGCTCATGATGCAATAAGTATTGTGTTCCTCTAACTTCATTATTTCTCCTATGTGATCATTATGTCATCTTCCCCTGTTGTTTGATTGAATCAGGTATCGTCTCTGTTACGAAGAGAGACCTCAGGGCACCAACATTCACAAGAAGGACAAATTACGAGTTTCAAACAGCTGCCGGTTTCACATAAAATACCTCGGCTATTAAATGAATTAACAGCATGTTTAAGTGAATCTATTGTAGCAACACGAGAGGAAAATAATCCTCATGATAACCATCAGGTGGCATGTCATGTTTGCATCATTTAATCAGCTGCAGGATGTGTGTGATGATGTAATAGCATCTGTATAGCTTAATGTGATATGATATTGTATAAATATATATATATATATATATATATATATATATATATATATATATATATATATATATATATATATATTTAATTCACTGGAAGAGTGTGGAACTTCTTATGAGGCAGTTATTACATTTTCTTCAGTTATTATAATGTATGCATTAACCTATATTTCGTACATGGCAACGTGTGCTCATATTTACTCGTATGAATCAGTTGACTCATGTTACAGTTACTGGTTATAAGGTACATTCATTCATTGTTTATTAATGAGCCTTTCCCCTTCTTTCCTCCTGCCTTCCTTGATACCTCCTGCTTGAAAACTCCATCAGGTAAGACATCCATCCCTTTCACAACTCCACTGGCACTTAACATTTTGCAATAACCAACAAGCTCTGCTGTATGTGTTTTTTTTGTTGCTGCTTTGTTTTTTTTGTTGTTTTTTTATACATAGCCATGCATTCTCTCACAGCTCAGATGGAAATGAGTCTCATGAATATTCATGCGATCCCCAAGCTTTCTGTAGTGGAGCTCGCTGTTATTCCTCCAATCGTGCGCGCCATTTCTCTTGTTCTGTCGTTGTCTCCTTCTCCGTCATTCACTTAGCCAAAAACCCTCAATACAGGGAGCCTGACGTCAAGTCACGCAAGTACATCACGGAGGATAATCACAAAGAATATTCAATGTGAAGATGAAAGTTTATCTGACATTGTGCAACAATCTAAGAGCAGATTGAAGATAGCTGTGTCTGTGTGTGTGTGTGTGTGTGCACGGACAAATATAATTCAGTTTGACGGCTTGTCAGTGGGCAGCAGCTATTCTGTGTTCCTGCACGGTTCTTTGTAGTACCATACACACGTTTTTATCGTTTTAAAACCTGTATGTACGTGTGCACATGCGCACACACGCTGTATCCATTTATCTACAAAAAGGATTTCTGTCAAGTAGAATCCGATGCATACATCACTATATATAATCTATAAGGTTACTTACAGTATTGTGGGCTGCAAAGTACAGGGTAGCAAAACTGAACCTATTATAGTAATGGTATCATTAAAAGTAAATACATGCAGGAAGAAAAATAGCTCAATGTTTTTTTGAGGGGGAATATAAAAAATATGTGCATATCTCAATTATAAATAATGCCCTTTTCAATATAATTATCCCTATGGGAGTCCAGGGGGGGGACACCTTCTTACCAAGAGATATTAATAGGATTAGTTTTGTAATGATTACTGTGTAGTAATAATCCTAATAGACTTTTATATGAACACATCTCCATGTTGGACCTCACATCACAACACTGTTGTGATGTGCTGTGTTGTGAGTGCAGATCTGATTTTGTGTCGATCTTTGTATGAATGAGTAAAGAGGACTGACTCTCAACAGACTTTAATACAAAGTGCTCTTATTGGTCTTTATTCAGAAAGTATACATCCCGGACCGGTATAACCAGAGGAAGGATTACAATACATTGCTGTGTTGTTCATGTATCCCACCGCTGCTAACACAGTATACATCTCACATATGTGAGAAGAGCACTTCATCATGCTGACCCTCACTAAAAGTGTGCGTCTGTCAGCGAGAGCAACAACACACACCTGGCTGCTGAGCTCAGTGTTCACGCTCACTGATCCAGTAATTTCAAAGAAAACAAACTCGCTATGTCAAGTGGCTTTTCCCATATGGAACTTAAAGAGAAAGCGTGCGCATGTGTTCCTGAGCCCATGTGTCAAACTGCCAGTGATTTTTGATGAATAGCAGTTATTATGCTGCTGTTGACTCTGAAGTGGGCAGTAATCCCTGAAGGTTTCATTTAGTTTCATCAGGGGAATTGAACAATCCACAACTAGGAGTGCAGTTGTATATTAAATGTGACTTCACACAGTGTGGTGGTCAGTTCCATATGAATTGTCTGACTTCATCCGTCTCTTTTTGGGTTTTCCAGCCCGTCAGTCTGCCTGTCTGTTGGCTCCAGAGATATCTGGATAAGTTGGATAACTACTGGACACATTGCAAAACACTGTATAATCTTCAGAGATTAAGTATTTTTCTTTAAATATCAACATCTAAAAGCCAGATTTTCGTGTTTTTTACAGCGTCCTTCCAAGAGGATTAAATAGTTTTAATTTTGGATACCCCACGACATTTCCTTTAGAAGAGGTGGTAGATAAAAGAGAAGGATGAGTGAGCGCAAAGTACGGAAGTGTGGCATCCTTCCTAAATTGGAGCGATGTGCTGAGAGAGTGAAGAAGGACAGGAGACATAGGGGAAGAAGAACGAGGGAGTGATGGAGGGGTAAAGACAACGTTGAGATGAATAAACTCCTGCAGCTACCGGACAGACGTGTGTATGTGTGTGTGTTGGTGCGTCTTCCTACTCTCAGAAACAGCCAGTATGTGTGAGCGTGTAAGTGTGTGTGTGTCTCCACTTTACCTGAGGTGTGTGTTGTATCATGAATTATAGATGGAAAGTGAATCAATAGGGCACCGACTTACTGCCAGCCACGGTGTGTGTGTGTGTGTGTGTGTGTGTGTGTGTGTGTGTGTGTGTGTGTGTGTGTGTGTAAATGCGCTGATGCTTGCATTAGTGTGGCTGCATGTTGACATATTTATAACATTTAGCATTTTGTATGGTAAAAAAACAAAAACATAATATAACTATTGAGCGATTCTGTGACAATGACTCTGGGAAGTGTGTCTTTTGTCTCCAGTTTTCACTTAAATTATTTCATAAAGACGTAGCACATTAACATCATCTTAACATACAGTTAATACATTTCGATCTGTGCGTGTAGATGTGTGTGTGTGTGTGTGTGTGTGTGTTATGTTGTGTAGTGTCTGCTCCAATAAAACAGCACAGCAAGATAAAATGCCGCTCTAACAGCAGAGTGGAAAAAGACCTCTGCAGATTTACTATGCTATTACCACACACACATACACAAACGGTCTCTTACACACACAGACACACACACGCACGCACAACCACGCACACGCACACGCACACACAAACACACTCCTGGAGGAAAAAAGTTGTAATGGCCCAGTGCCCCTCCAAGGACGAGTGAGCAAGAGCAGAGCGAGCAGAGTAATCACAGTTAAAGAGAGAGAGTGTGTGTGTGTCTGCAGGGAGGTGAATAGATGGACTACAGGGGACACAAAATGGTTTTGTGCTGGAAAAATGGATGGGGATATGAGCCGAGTGGAACATCCTGTTCTTTCTACCATCCTTCACACACACAAACACACACACTGGCTTGCCGTGGGAATGTTAGTGTTTTGCCGAGCGATAGAGTTGACAGACGAGTGAATCCAGGATACTGAATGAGTTCCAGGGCTCCAACAAGTCCATTTAGTCCCTTTAATTCCTTTTGTTCCCTTCAAAGCTCACTTAACCTGAAGCTCTACCTCGTCTCCTCTGCACAGAACGCAAATGTTGACTTTATAGCCAGACTTCAAGAATTGAGTCTCAGCCGTGAACAGACGGTACACACGTTACTTTAATATCCGTGTAGAGTATTTAATGATACTCCACTTTACGCTGCTAAAAAGGTGTGTCGAGATGTGCGCTCATGTTGAGATAATATCTACATATTATCATGTCTGGCTAAACACTGTGTGAACACATCGTCGGCACATAGCGGTCCCTCAGCGTTGTAAATGCAAGTCTGTAACAGTGGGAAAAAAAATTATGTGCAAATTGCACAGAATCACTAAAGTTCTTAATAATAATAATAATAATAATGCATTATATTTTTATCGCCCTCTTCCTTCAAGAAGCTCAGAGTGCCACACAGATACTAAAAACAAATAAAACTGATTAAAACATAGTTAAAAGCAACCCATAAAAAAAAAAAAAAAAAAAGTAATAGCTGACAATAAATTAACTCAAGGTAAAAAATATGCCTTCCTGAATAAAAGGGGTTTTAGGCCAGTCTTAAAAGAGGTCAGTGCCTGAGTCGCCCTCAGGTGGTCAGGAAGACCACCTTCTTCACCTGCTAGTTTGATGTTTGGGTGACCTGCCACAGTGCAAAACACAAGACTGTTCTTTAATCATATTTTTTTTAATTTACGACACAACAGTGGAAGTAAAGTGTGTAATGAGCAGGAATATCCTATTTTTTTTCTCTAGGCTTAAACCCTAAAAGTAGGATTCAGTGAAGTGCAAGTGAAATAGGTGGTGTAGGTGAGCATATGGGATTATTATTGACACAGAGGTGTTTATGTTGGCAAAGCAGTAAAATAATACAGTGGTCGATATAGCACATTGTGTTCATGGGGTGATATCCAGGCCGAAACAACGCTTGTTTCAGCAACTATACTAACCGTGGTTGTAACGCGGCGCACACTTCACGCTCGAGGAACAGCACGTTTATGTGGTTCACTGCAGCAGCCTCCTCCAGCGTCGGCTCTGTGTCTCCTTGCCTCCGAGGAGCAACACCAGGGATGAGGCCACTTCCAGTTATAGCATTCAGGCGCTTGTTAACCCTCTGGAGTCTGGGGGCATTTTCTCGATTTTACAAACAAAATTAAATTCACCTTTAAAAGGCTTTTGCATATGACACATACCTATCAGGGTTCGTACGGTCATGGAAAACCTGAAAAAGTCATGGCATTTTAAAATGGTCATTTCCAGGCCTGGAAAGGTCATGGAAAAAACTAAAATCATAAAAGTTTTGAAAAAGTCATGGAAATTTGTTATAATCACATGTTCATTTGCGCTAAGTTTGAAATAATCAATGTTTTTTAAAGAAAGACGCTCAAAATGTAAGGCGGCGTATGCTCTCAATACGCCAAATTTTCTAAATTGTTCATTTTCATACCGAGATTTCAGTTTGGTCATGGGAATTTGGTTTAAAGTCATGTAAAAGTCATGGAAAAGTCATGGAAATCCATTGGTCAAGATGTGTTAGAACCCTGCCCATGTGTTATACATCAAACATTCCAGAACAATCTCACCTCTCTATATAATGAAGCATAATTGTCCTCAGGTACAAGTGGAAAGAAAAAATATGGCCCTAAAGCTGAAAATGTAAGTTTGATTTAAAAAAAATCTTAATATCTCTTCTGAAAATACACCTTTACTCATGTGGACCAACTGTTTTGGTGTTTGAAATTGGTTTACCAAAGGTCATAGGTTCCTGGGCCGGGAGCTGCAGGGACTCCTGACCCCAGTGGAGAATGGCGCAGCACAGTGTGCGGATTCCAGGAATCATGCTTCATGATGTACATTTTTATTAATTTCAAACCTTGTCTAGATTTCCACAAAAGCTCAGCTCTCTATTATTAGTTTTTTACTTTTTTTTTTTTAAGTTTACAATTAGAAAACCAACTGCCCATAAAATAATGACTTGAGATAAATAGAGAGACGGAATACAAAGAAATACACAAAGGAAAAAAAGGTATGGTGTCTGAGTCAGGACTATTTACTGTGGCTGGGAAGTACAACTCAACATGTTGATCTTATTGGTCACAGCGGCGCTACGGCCACAAAGCAATAACGCCTCAATCTTCCCCAATATCGCCTCAAACTCAACAACATCCACCTCCATTTCACACTCCATGACGCTTCCACTTTTGATTAACAGTGTCCTCCATTCTGCCGTACAAATACATACATAACTTGATTTATACGCATGTCTGTGTTCGATGCAAACGTTTTATTAACTGTGTATTGCTGGAATAGGTTGGTGTGAATTGCAGATGGTAAATAAAAGAGTTAGACCAAAAGCAGATTTCTCTTTTTAATGCTCACGCTGCCTGTGATTGTCTGTGCTCTCTTTTATGAACCTCCGGTTCAGACACTTGCTCTCTTAACCTTTGCAGAAGCTACGCTGACCTGGCCTGAAGGCAGCGCAATGTCAAGTGCTGTGTGGAAATGTTGATTGATTTAGTGGAGGTCAAAGGAAAGGCCTGAAAGAGAAAGTGGTTGTTTCTGCTTTTCTTCTGGGTTGTCCAGCTCTCCCGAGTGTGTTACAGCTGCACACCAGAACGTTCCATGTTGTTAACGTAGAGCTTTGGTCTCTACGTTAGGATGAGCAGGACATGGCATTGATATTGATTTGGATGAGTGCACATGCTCTGTGGTATTTGATGTTCTCCAGCTTAGTGTACATGCTGTAGCTGAGCTAGGTATAATTGAGAGGGTCAGTCTTATGGCTATTGATGGCCATTGATATTCTGAGGCAAGCATACAGAGCCCTGAGGGAAATGGCTTTGTCCAAAAGGGAGACCAGACAATTTGTGTTGCTCTTTCAACCCGTCTGGTTAATGAGACAAGCGTTCATGCGAGATAAGACATTATTTTGTTTTCCATTAACAATGTAAGCTCCATTTCCTCTCATATTTAACAGCATTTAATTGTAATGTCCGGTCATTGTGCGCTGTTCATATCAATTTGAAAGCTGAAGCTTCATGCTGCATTTAGATAGATAGATATATACTTTATTAATCCCCGAAGGGACATTTGTCATCACAGTAGCAGTAATAAATAAATAAACTAAACACACAAGAATAAAATATAAAATATAAAAAAACAGGGATGAAAGATATAGATGTATACAAGTAAAAGTAAAATATAAAGTACAAAATGTAATTAAATATAGACAGTGTGCAAATGTAATCCTTTAAAAAAGAAAAATATTGGTAATACTTTAGATATAATGTGACACAAGCAGCTCTCATAGAGGCTTCTCTGACAATCACCAGAAGCAACAGGATTCATCCTGGGAGCACTTCATGTCGATGCATGTTGTTGAAATACATCAGTTTGGTTGACAGACGGCTATTGTGGATAAAAAATACCCGCTTGTTACCGTTTGTTGCCAGTGAACAAAATAAAATCTGTTCATGCACAAAACCGTTTTTTTAAAATGTTTGTGATTACTGTTTGGTCGTCATTTTTTCAGGAACATAAGGTCAATTGAAATCCATGCATCAAAGCATTTGTCATATATGCCTATAAAGCTCACATAGGAGACACTAATATGTTAACTTAATGGCCTTATTAAACACAGCAATGTGGTATTGATATATAATGCTATCGTTACTTACAAGTACTCAAGTACTCCCCAAGATAACCTACATATGTATATTAAATGTTTTGCTCTACACTGCCGAAGATGAAATTTAACAACAGAAAAAAAACTGATGAAATCACTAAAACAGGAGAGGAGGGACCACTGTCCACTGTAAAAAGCCTTTTAAAAGTAAATGTAAATTCAAAAGAATTGCTCCCTTATATTAGGAACAAAGTGGCTTTTTATGGTGTTCTTTGGGGGGTTCAGTTCAGTTTATTTATTCAGTATCTTAAAGCGACATTTGTCTGACTGTCGAACTGAGGGAAACACAAAGTGGCAAGTTATTACAGCGACAAATCCAACTGTTTTCCTCATATGTACTATAACACATTCAAGAGGGAACATAACATCTCCCAATTCATATTGATGTACAGCTATTTATATAATAGATACTTTTCATAATGTAGCTATCAGCCACCATGAACCCTAATTACTTGTAAAGAAGCTTTTATATAACAAGAAACCTTTCAGCCTGTAATCGTATCAGTACTGGCCTCGAGTAACTCCAGCACCACTAGCAGCAGCATCAGTTGCAAAAACAAATGTTCTCCTTCCTGATTCTTCTGATGGTCTATAATACGTAAGATGAATACTTAAAGTAAGCGGTGCCACGGTGGATTGCCAAGGATGAAAGTGGTGGAAGTTAAATTGTGTTGTTCTCGCAGAAAAAAATGCTTCTCGCTGACTCTTACCAGGGAGGCTGTTAATTATTGATTTAATAAGCCCTGCGTGAGTGTGAGTGTGTGGCATACAGACTCATTAATCCTATTATAAGGGTGTGTGAATGGCATTTCACTGTCACGTAAGCAGGAGGAGACAAAGTCCATTTGACAGTCTTAACACTCACAGGCACACATGACGTGGGAAACCATTTAGAGGTGTTATATTTAGCTGTTCTGGAGAATAATGTGACAATACAGATGAATTATAGCTCATAATATAATGAAAGGTGAGAACACAGTCACAGTACTTAAAATGTTTACGTGAAAATGGACGGAGTTGCCTGATAATTGCATCACAACAGTGTGCATGCTCCGACTGAAATTGGAAATCTCTTAAGTGGATCTCGTCAGAACACTGACCACAACCCACAACACCCCGTCCAGATCGCAAGGGTATGGGATGTGTCGTGTGTTCGCGTGTCTCACACACCAGATATGCTCTCAAGAGTTCATGTAGGCTTCCAGTTTATTTCTTCGACAACATGCACATTAACATGAGGATGATGCCCAGTAAAAAGGCAGCCCCGCTGTCAGCCGTGTGTGATTCCCTTATCTGTTTGCAGTCAGCCAACCACGCTGTTGAAAACAATACAAGTAGGCAAACTCTTTCCCCCATTGACGAACAGTCTATGGGTTTCACCCGCTGGGCCTCGGGTCACAGAGAGGCAGATGCAGGAGTTTTTCAATTTAATTTAGTTTAGGTTCTTGTGTGACTTCATGTTTTTTTTCTTTATTTTCTTTAACATAAAAAACGTAGACCTTGCCTAAAACATGGTTATTTATCAGTTATGGTATCAGTACTTTAATATTCAGGTTGTTTCAAATACCCAGATGTTCTAAAGGGTCCTCAGAGACCAAGTCGTTGACTCATCAACCACGCGGGGTTATCCCTTGTGTGTGTGTGTGTGTGTGTGTGTGTGTGTGTGTGTGTGTGTGTGTGTGTGTGTGTGCTTTTGTGTCTTGGGGTCCTTGTTGAATGGGGCAGTCAGTCCCATGTTGTACAAGTCACCTCCCTGTACCTTATGGCGACAGAGGACATACACACACACACACACACACACACACACACACACACACACACACACACTGACAGTCTTGAACAGATGGGAGTCTCAGTCATGGTTGATTGAGGGACTTGTGCGTTTTTGTGTGCATATCCCTATGGGCAGGGGACCCCCCCCCCCACACACACACACACACACACACACACACACATACACACACAAGCCTTCTGTCCATTACAGAAATCCACAAACACTAATTACCACACCACAGGGGTGAGAGAGCACTCTGCGGAACTGTGTGTGTGTGTGTGTGATTATGTGTGTGTGTGTGCGTGTGTGTGTGTAAGTGTCTGTAAGTGTGTGCGTGTGTGTGTGTGTGTGTGCGTGTGTGTGTGTGTGTGCGTGTGTGTGCGAGTGTGTGCGTGTGTGTCTTTGTGTGTGTGTGCGCGTGTGTGCGTGTGTGTCTGATGATCATACTGTGCCACTGACAGGTACAATACTAATAAACTCCTTTTTGCCATTCACACAATGCCACTTATTTCACACCTGAGATGTCTCTTCTGGGTGGACTCGTCTCTCTTCTGCCGCGCAGCAGGAAGACTTTGGTGAATCTGAAAGTCGTGACACATGACATGAGTGATCTCCCAGTCTGCTCCATTGACGGATTTAAAATCCGCAAGCAAATGGCTGATTATTTCCTTTGCAGCGCAACTACATCAAATCTGTGTCTACACAACGCAACGATTAATCGTCTCCTGAATTTCATCATTTATTTTTGATGGATTTATGTTGCCTATTCGACACAGCCCGACAGACATCACCTCAATGAAATGTACAAGACATGGATAAGTTACGGCTTTCATTTGAAGTCCTAAGGCATGCTGTTTATTTTGAAAGTAAATCAGTTATCCTGAAGTGTCATGCTGTACAAAGTTAGATTAAAGCTGAAAAGGGATTTGAAAGGAGATTTATTTTTTTACCCTGCTCTGCAACAAGTAACAAAAAAAAAATATTCAAGAATAAAACAGCTTGAGAAAATACCTCTTCTCCAAAATAGTAGCTGGAATTGGTTTAGCCTTAGTAATTAATTCATAGAATGGTTTATTAATGGATTTGTTTTCCCTCTGCTCATGTTAAATACATTACACTGCGGTCCTAAGAAGGTGGAACAAGAAGCACAACATTATCAATACAGTATATAATTGTGTATTTGCACTATGCATGTGCATGCAGATGTTTACAGACCAATACAACCTCGCCTGTGAAGTACCATGTTGCTGTTTTCTGTTTTGTCTTCATCCGTGAAGGACCAATTACAGAAATGTTCCTAGCTCTTGCCAAATGATCACCACATTTGACTGACTCTGGGTCCTTTCCAAACATAATGCAAACATGTCTACTTGCCAGAGCATTTATAGAGCATTGTGCATGTGGTTACGGCATTTGCAATACCGGCAACTAAAAACACATCTTTTACGACTATACCGGGAATAAAAACAGATTAGCACTTCAGTGGCACTCACTTATATTATTACTTATGGTATTGCTTATCGTATTACTTATGGTATTATGATATGATATTCCTTTTATTCCTCCCACCATATTACTTATGGTATTACTTTTGGTATTTTTGTAATTTGTCTTAAAGAAATGTTACTTTCTTAATTCTTGTTGTTCTGAGTTTTTACTCATGGTTGATGCACTTATAATAAGTCACTTTGGTCAAAAAGTATCGTAATATAAATGCACTAAGCAAAGAAGCAACTCAAGTAGCTAAGCAGCTAAAACTAAAAAAGGAGGGTGAAGAGAAAGTGGAAGGTTACATTTTTCATTCAAACACATCTTTGAAGTTTCACAATATCTTTCTACCTGACATTCAAAGTCTAAAAGTTTCATGTTTTATTTCATTTGAACAGCCAGCGCTGCGCTAAGGTGGTAACGCGTCTTGTTGGAATAATTCACATTTTAACCCAGAAGACGAATGTTCCCATTTACAACTTAAAAGTAAAAGTAAAGTTTGTTAGTTTGGTGAGGAGTGATACAAGGAGAAGTGCACATTAAAGCTGCTATGAGGAACTTCAGTTATGTGTTGATCGTATGTAAGTAGTGGTGCACCAGAGTCCCCTTAGAAAAAACCTAATTGTACAGTCCTGGTCCTGGTATGACCCAGCAGACCCAGGCCAGTAGTAGCATGGTGCCGTTGTTGGCTTCCTGCGTGGTGGAGGAGGAGGAGGAGGAGGAGGAGGAGGAGGAGGAGGAGGAGACGCTGCTGCTGAGCACAATGTGCTCCACCTCCCACTAGTTGGCAACAAAGCGATGTAGGTCTGGGTTGGAGGCCCCACTGAAGTCTGAGCTGAATGGCTTTCTTCCTCACAATCTGACGCGGTGGCATCGACGACAGGCATAACGACACATAGACAATCCTCTGAGATTGAGACTAAAGTTAAAAAGTTGTTGTATTAGAGAGTAGAACCTTCTTGCTGTTACTGATGACGGTGTGATTCAAATGCTTCCAACGACAGCGGTGCTTGTGATGGAGTTGGTATAAAACATTAAACAACATCAAACAAGTGAATCGGACCATTGTTGAGATTCAGGTGGAAGCTTTTCCATTTAAAAATGAAGGCCTCCTTTATGCAGCAGCTTAACCCTCCGGCCCGCGGCTCAGTGGAGAGAGGGACGGCGGCCCGCCCCCGAGCTTCAGCCGAGGCCCTCGGCAGCGATCTCAGAAACCGTCTTCCTCCAGACGTCAAGTGGCAAACCCAGCAGGCTCCTAATGACGCCCTCCAGCAGCCTGGAGGAGGTCACCCGGCCCGTTGGCCTGGGAAGAGAACAGAGGGAATACAAAGGAGAGGGATGACACACAGATATCCACCTTGACACCCTCTCATCGACCTCTGTGTGGTGCAAAAATACAACACTTTCTTTCCATCGCAAAAGGTTTTGCCCGTGTGTAATTTACTAATTATGTTTCTTACCACAACGTTCGTAGAATATAGATGATATTGTTATGATACAGGGTTTCCAGGGGATCGAACCGCAGATGACACACTCACAAGTGTGCTTCTCTCCTGCCTTGTCATTGGCTTACTCTTTCACCGTCTCCTTTTCTCATGTTGCTGTCCGTCTGTCTTTCTCTCTCACACACGCTGCGTCTGTTTTCTTATTCGTCCAAATACAAGCGTAGACTCTGTACTGCTTACTCAGCTTCAACATATTGTTAATTAGACCCTATATTGTATATAGCGAAGAAAATATGGACAAACCTGATCATATGTTTATTTTTGCCCAAGGCTGATTCACATGGTTGGGGTCATGTCACCTTCATTTTAATTAAGTTACATCTTTATGTTAAAAAGTAATGCATTTCAAACTCTGTGGCAAATGGAAATGGTTTTCCTAGTTTGGTGTGGAGAAACTTGACTGCACAAAGCCCTCATGACCTTTAACCCTCCACCTTTAGGATGGATATAGGAACGATGGCCACAGCCTTATTGGCCAACATCGGAGCCTGGCCTCACTCATGTGGAAGCAAATCGCTGCAGCCAGGTGTCAAACTCTTGTGGAAAGGCTGATACCAGATGAATGAAGACTATTATTAATGGTTTTAAAATGAGATGTTCAACAGTGACCCTGAGTACACTTAGTCACGTCGTAGAGCTATCTGACCTCAATAAGATCTCGAGACATATTTAAATCAAATTGATAAAATCCACCTTGGGAGGTGGTTTCTCTGTGATTTGAGACTCATTCAAGCCAGATGGTGAAGGGATCAGAATGCATCCGTCTCCCCAAGACACATACTTGAGTTCACTTTTCTTAAGTGTGACTACGCCAGGAAATCAATGGAAGCAGCACTGGGGAGACGGCGTTAATCTGTACGGGTGAGGGAGCCGTGTGAGTTAGAGCCTATGAGGACCATACAACGTGTGTCTCGCTTATAGTCAATACAAAGGAGTCTTTCATGTGTTTGTGTTAGTTCATGGATAATTGATCTTTTATTCACTTTTATTGCTAACTGTTAAAGGGTGTCACTATTCTTCTGAAGTGCATAGGTTATTCACTGGCATCTGTGGCTGTCACGAATTCCCCACCTTCATAGTTAAGTTTATCCTCCTTAGTCCTTACGTGTTTAATTAACTCTCCTGTCATTCCAGATCCTGTCATCCTCACCTCGTTAGTCCCTCATTCCCTTCACCTGGTCCTCACGCCCTTCTCACCTGCCTCTGATCACCTCGTTAGTCCCTCATTCCCTTCACCTGGTCCTCACACCCTTCTCACCTGCAGCCCATCCCCTCATTAGTCCCTCACTATTTAGCTCCCTCACTTCCACTTGTCCTCTGCCAGATTGTCTTGTGTTTCACCGCCAAACTTTCCAGCGAATCCCTAGTGCTAGTTCTGATCTGCCTGTTACGACCCTGTTTCCCTGTTCACCCGACTTGAGATTTTTGCCTGCCCCTTTTTGGATTTTTCGCCCTGTTTGACGGACCACCTGCAGGTTTCGACCCTGCCTGAAAGATACAGTAAACTGCCTCCTCCTGCAATCCTGTGTTTGTTGTGCTTTTGGGTTCCAGTACCTGTAACCATCACAGTGGCAGCTCTCAAACAGCTCCAGGTTCATCACCACCATCCGCTGGCCTGGTGGAAGGGTGATTTAAATGTAGCCCTGGAAAATAAAGATGGATCGCTATTATATTTGTGATGTGGCCAATGGAGACATATATGGATATGAGACACTGAAAATGACAAGTGTGTTTCCTCATATTGCATCATCACTGATCTCTGTAGACTCTTGCAGTGGAGCCTTGGGCTGTTCTCCTCTGTGTAGCGTCTGGGGAGAAACAGCCTCTTAGTAGTGTATATAAAGAAAGTGTATATATGTGTGTATTAGTATTTTTGGAAACACCTCTCGGAACGGAAGACAATAAGTTGTTTTCCTTTCGGGCGTTCTTCTGTGATGCACTGCTGTTTGTTTACCTGGATCTTAAGATAAACTCTCCTTTAATACCTGTCTCCTTCAAGAACATGTTCCGTGTATTCACTGTGTGCCGAGAATGTCAATGTGTCTACTGGTGAGATAGTAACGCAGCTTTTGTGTCCTCTGCAGGTTAAAAACTGCATTTTCTTGTCAATTTGATCCTTTTGTTGGACATCTGATCCCAACAATTGATCCCAATTTAATTATTAACTGTCGCCCCAAATCCCCTCAGTATCTGTTGCTATGCAAGTATTTCTATTTTGCACAACACGTTACTGAAGTAGAAACTTCCCCAAGTCAAATGAAAAATGGATCCAGAGCGGCTAACGTTTGAAGTCTGTTGGCGAACAAAAGATGTACAAAGAGGACTTTTTATACACTACCGTTCAAAAGTTTGAGGTCATCCAGACAATGTTGTGTTTTCCATGAAAACTCACACTTTTATTTATTAAATGAATATGAGATTAATACAAAATATAGTGAAGACATTGACAAGGTTAGAAATAATGATTTTCATTGTAAATATTAATGTTGTTCTTCAAACTTGTCGCTCAAAGGACAGCCAGTTGTAGAACTTCTCTCACCAGCTTAACTGTTTTCAGCTGCGCTCACATAAAAAGGGTTTTAATGTCAAGGAATAATCTGTTTGTGGAAAATGCAAAATAAAAAGGGGGTTCTAACCCTCTGCTAGACTTCTAAGGCAATAACACAATGTACCACTAGAACACTGTAGATGGGCCTCTTTACACCTCTGGAGAAACTTCATTAAAAAACTGAGAATAGTCATTTACCATATTAACTATATAAAGAGTGTATTTCTGATTAATTTAATGTAATTTTCATTGGAAAAAACAGTGTTTTTTTTCTAAGTGACCCCAAACTTTTGAACAGTAGTGTATGTAAATTGTAACCCCACAAAATAAGGTAACTTAGTGAGTTAATGATGTTCTCTTTAGTCTTGGGAGTTACTTCTCAATGAGGCTTGTTAGTAAGTACATCTTTTCTTGCCCCGTTCGTACAGCTTCTACATGTGGACATATGCAGCACAGTGGAACTCGACAGTCCCGTGGCACCTCGCTATAGTCATGTGAAAATGTATCAATACTGCACCTGTGGTTAATATAACTTTAAAAGAGATGACGTTCACCACTTCAATCATTCCCTATGCGAGTACAGCATCACGTAAAACACGACTTTGTGCAGGGTAAATGGGTCACTCTTCACATGTGACAGGCAGGACACCACAGACCTGGTTTTGATGAAGGTCCAGGGAGTGATGTGTCACACTGGTCAGGCATTTTCAAAATGACTGTTTTTGGCCCAAGGTGGGAGCAGCAATTACCTGGTAAACATTTTAATAACCAGTCATATTTCACCTACTGCAGGGTGTGATAAAATGACACTTGAAGCACTATCCGTGCTCTACAGATTTTCCTCCATGTCCGACAGTTTGCCACATATTACATTTTCTACTGTTCTGAGTTGCTTCAAAATCCATTTGCCCGGATAAACTTTATTTGTATTCTTCTCACAGTGTATTTGCTGATCACTGAAGGGTTCAGTGCCTCATTCATACCTTCATTCAAATAGAAGTCACTACAAACATACAAATAAAAAGAAAAGCAAACAATGCAAATAGACCCGTACAACATATTTCATATTGTTACCTAACAGACTTGAAACAGATTTGTTCCAGACATGGCACCAAAGACACACTTTCCAGCTCCTCACTGTATAAGGAAGAATATCATGAAACTGCAGTTCACTGTAAATTCAGTAAATTGTCAGCCCCAAGGTGTGTGAGGTATCTGGCATCATTTCAACAGCAGCACTACATCTTGACAGCATTGCTTTAAATCCTCTGCAGAAGCCAAAACATGCCTATGCTTAATGCTACATTTCTTTGAAGGTAATTTTAAGAGGCCTTTTATTTAGAGAAAAATCACCTAAAGAGTAGTCATAACATATGTGAAATTGTGTGCAACAAAAACATTTCTTTTTTTCTTTTTTATCCTTTCAATATGTAATGACCACTCTGATTTCGTTTGGCTTCCCTTTGGGGTCCCAATAGCAACCAACCATGCCAGAAGTTCTTCACCATCTTCACACTGAACAGACACCGGGATAAACATCTTTTAGATAGATCCAGATTGACTATTTGCACTCTATGGAACATCATGCTGCTCTTCACCATCTTAAGGAACATGAGGATTGTTTTGATACGTGTCAGTCAGTCCCTGGTTTCTAAGTGTGTGTCTGTGTGTGTGTGTGTGTGTGTGTGTGTAATGTGTGTTTTTCAGAACATCCCAGCTCTGCCTTGCGGTAAAGCCCTCTACTCCTACGAAGGAAAAGAACCAGGCGATCTCCAATTCACAAAGGGCGACATCATCATCCTGCGACGCAAGGTGGATGACAACTGGTACCATGGCGAGCTCAATGGTTGCCATGGTTTTTTGCCTGCGAGTTACATCCAGTTGCTGCGTCCTCTGAGCCAAACTCCACCCCAGGGCAAAGCGTTGTACGACTTTGAGGTCAAAGATAAAGACCAGGATAAAGACTGTCTGGCCTTCAGCAAGGTAACGCACACATACATGAAGACACATGCCACACACACACATACAGACACACACTCACCTGAGGACACTGTTTTTATATCAGACGCTGAACAAATATATTTAGTGTTTTATGGATGGGCCTTGTGTAACGAGATTAGAGGGATGGCTGAATTTACAACATAGGTATCGTAGAAGAAGAAAACCCTTGGTGTTGTGTTAAACCAGACGGCTCTCACTGTAGGACACTAATAATGTTTTACAACTGAGTCTACTCTTCATTTGGGTCTCAGAGTGTAAGCAGGGCAACGCTACATGATCTGCACAGTGCCTTCCCAAAGGAACCTTCCACCATATTTGTACTATTTTGTAGTTTAAATAATGTGATCAGCTTTCACATCCAAAGCAATGAGTGTTGCATAAGAAAAAGTACACAGGTAGGGATGTAGTCGTTATTGACTCGTTATTGTAGTTCCATATTGTTGCATGAGCATGGACTTATAGTCACTTAAAATACTTTTAAGTCCATGGTCATGCAACACAATCTGAACAGGACTTTCTTTCTTGTGTGTAGTCATGAAAGATTACACATATCCTGACACACAATGAGTTGGTAATTGCTTTATTGCGTCTTGTTTTAACACATTTCAAGGAAATTATATTGTGAATTGGCAATTAGATTCTTCCATTTATTTATCAAGAAGTTGGAAGAAAAATAACCCTAAAACAGTTGTTCAATCAGCATGAAACTCCAGAGCCTTGTAGCTCATTAAGATGAGAATCATTTCCGTGTATTCCTCCCTCACACTGGAAACGTACATGCAGCTATTTGCTGTCCATCGAGGAATATTGTGAGAATTATTTAATTTTAATGTGTAATGCATTATCATAAAAGTGAAGTGATGATTTCTCTGGAGGGACATCGGATATGAAAATAAAAACGAATCAACGATGCATATATTTTCACCAGCTGTCAGGGAGCAACCTCCGTAGGTATCTCTCTGGGTCCTCTTGGTTCTTAGTGAGCAACACAAACTCTGAACCCAAGTTGTCATATGCTATTGTCTTCAATCTAATCCTGTAGGGCCGTTGATCCCAGATCTGTGTGTCTACACGTCTGAGACTGGAAACAATTCTTAGCAAATTGTGCAGGAGAAAATGTCTGGGGGGGATTTAAGATGTAAAGTATGAATTTGGAATAGCAAGAAGATTGTCAAGTCTTTCTAAGAAAGACTTGTTAATAAGTAGTGTCTAATGCTTCTGCCAGTACTGGTGTCTCTCTCTATCTGAATCTGTCTGTCCCCACTGGATTGGGTCTCCTTTTGTCAGACTGGATCTCCTATTCTATATTTTTTATCTACGATGGTCCAAAACCATCAAAAAATGAATCACTATTTGTAAGTGTGTCTCTAAAAGATGATACTTTGAAAGCGACGGTTAAGATGAGAGAAGAAGTGTGCATCCCGGACAGGTGTAAACAGTCATTTCTATTCCTCGTGTTCTTCTGCTCCTCAAAGCTTATCATTTTGCTCCAGCTGTTACACAGACTCATTTGTGCTCGACACATCCACTCTGCCTCTGCACTGTAATTGTGTCTGTGGAGAGGGAAAGGTTATTAAATTACGGTGTTGTGTACACTTCACTGTGTCAAGTGTTTTTGGACAGCAATGCAAAGCACGGTCCTACAGGAGATACCGCGTCTCAAACACACTGAGCTCTACGTCAGGATTAGCAGATAACGTTCAAAGTTCACGTTGTTTTGCGTTTCGGTGCTAAACTAATCAGATTAATGTTTGAAGATTACACAAAGCCATACACTCACGCTGAGATGTGTGCCCCTGCGGTGCCCTGAATGTGTGTTTTCATGCAGAAACCAATATTTGTGATGTTTTTTCTCATGTGTGAAATAATGACTGATTTCGCAGCGTTATCACTCCGTCCCTAATGGTCTAGCCAAGACCTTCACATTCATGTGAGGAGAGGAGCAACAGAGGGAAAAACATTTTCATTATGGTGTGTGTGTGCACGTGTGTGTGTGTGTACGTGTGTGTGTGTACGTGTGTGGCGTACAAAGTACATTATATGTTTCCATGAATGTCGGGTATAATACCGCTGAGCATACTAAATGGTAAAAATGAATGCAACTGAAATGAAGAGATATGAGTAGTTTCCTATCAAGATGGAAACGTATGCACACACCATGTGTAGTGAAAGATCTACAACTTCCAACAAGACCATTTTTTCTTTTCTTTTCTTTTGTTTTGTATACCTTTGGCATCATTCCTCGGTTGAGCAATCCAACATAAGCGCATCAAAAAATGATGAGGAAAGTTTTAGCCGCACACTGTAAGGGTTCAATTTATTAGATTTATAGCTGCAGGTACCAGGAAGCAGAAGAAAAAAAACATCCACTCCCAAAGTGTTTGTGATGCTTTGTTTAAGCTAGTTTCCAATCAAAAGCTTGTGTTTTAGTAACATGGGAAACAGAAGACACACGTATTAAGAAAGAAATACATGTACACTTGTATTTATCCCCGTGGTGAAATCCTTCTCTGCATTGACCCATGTTTAGTTATTAAGGAGCAGTGGGCTGCAGTGAAGCACCGGGGAGCACCCGGGGGTTCAGCGTCTTGCTCAAGGACACTTCCACATGCAACTATGGGGAGAGCGGGGATCGAACCGAGACCTTTTGGTTACGGAGCGACCGCTCTCCCCATGAGCTGTTAGTTCACCCTTTCACTTTATTTTGTTGTTTTTAAAATCACCCGTTACTAAATTAACTGAAAAGCTATTATTGGGACACACGTGGTGTACCTACAATGTGTGGAGTCTCACTCATTTCCCCTCTCTCCAGGATGAGGTACTGACAGTAATCAGGCGAGTGGACGAGAACTGGGCTGAAGGCATGCTGGGAGACAAGATTGGCATCTTCCCCATTCTCTATGTGGAGGTAAACCCACAGACATGACACAGAGTCACACATAACATTCACATATCAGGCTATGACTGCAGAAATGCTGCAACTGTAAAAGCAAAAGTGATGTTGCGATAGAAAACCGTTATTACAGGGTTGTCGTTTATCACACTGCAACTTCTGAGAGTGGCCAAAATCATGTTCTCTCTCTTTCTCTCTCTCTCTCTGTGAAAGTATAACAAAAAAACAAGGGGTATCAGTGCTGTTTGGCTTTCTCATTATTATTCAGATTTTATTTTAATCAAAAACATTTATAAAAAAGTTATATCCTAATGGTCAAATAATCAATTCCCTGATTTCAAATATGCTTTAATTTAAAGGTATTCTGAAACAGTTTTTTATGTTATGTTTTCATAACTGCTTCTGCTATAATTCATATTTTTTGTCTCAATGTTGATGCCACCTGTGCTGAGGAGATTAATGAGCCTCATTCTGAGATCAGGATGTGACAGAGGAGATGGTTAGATAGATATAGATAGATAGATAGATAGATAGATAGATAGATAGATAGATAGATAGATAGATAGATAGATAGATAGATAGATATAGAGATATAGATAGATAGATAGATAGATAGATAGATAGATAGATAGATAGATAGATAGATACTTTATTAATCCCCAAGGGAAAATTTGTCGACACAGTAGCACCAATAAACTAAACACAAGAATAAAATATAACTATAAGAAAGAAACAGTGACTGTGTATAAAGTATACAAAGTGAAATATAAAATACAAAATAAAATATATATGTATATATATACACAACATATATGCAAATACATACAATTACAACCATCAAATCCATTTAGATAGATAACAATGTGTTAAAGTCCTTCAGTGTCAGCAGCAGTACTGTATGAGGACCCTGTGCTATCTGACCTGGGTTCAGCAGGTTGGATACCATCTGGCTTTGATATGAAAAGATGAACACAATAATATGAGACATTGCAATTGTGTGTTCATTATTCTCCATACAACATGCCGCTTGTAGCTTAATCTGCAGCGAGGTCCCACAGGATGTTTCCGTGTCAGGAGGGATATTGTGATTTGTGATTGACCACTTATCTGAAGGAATGCAAAACCAAAACATTCCAATTGCCCCAGAAATATGAATGGCATTATGAATGCTGTTTGAAAGTCGGCAGAGGGGGATTTTTCTTTCTTACCGTTAAAAGATAAAACCCTCAACACTCAACATTTTACCGCCTGTCAAGGTTGAAATGTAGTTTACTTTAATCCTTGTGCAACTGAAAAAGGACATGCACAATTTGCTTTGCATCACATTGAAGGCTTTTAAGCCGCCGTAAAAAGCCATTGGGTGAATCTGGAAGGATGTGTGTTTCCTTCTTTCTCGCTGTTCATGATTTTCTTCTCTTTTTATCGCCACAAATTGGTAAATACGCTGACTCTCTAATGGCCCTGTCAAATCTAAATGATGAATCCTTCGACAGGAGGCTCAGTAAAAATGGGAAGTACAGCTACGTATGCGTGTTCGACAAGATATTAAGACTCTCACCGTGTCCAGATCTAGTGTACAAGTGTAGTGCATTCTGCATTCATGTACTGTTGCTCAGAGAAAATCATTAACGTGGAGATTAGAGAGAGAGTGACTAATGGCATGACTCCTCCTTCATGCTGCATACATTTTATTGCTTCTGTGATCTGCATCTGTACAAATAAATCACTGTTCTGCTCATCTATAGAGCTTTTACTTTGTGTTTTGCCCTCCTATAATCGTACTGCCTTCTCAAAGCACTTTCTCACTCTGGGTTTGCTGCCTGCACGGGATCTGACTGTTGGCTACCCAATCATATCCCTGAAATTAGCTGTTTGACCAAATAGCTCTCTTAGGTGATAATGATTAAGCCGTAAACTGAGAGAGGCCGGGGCCAAACACACAGGGTTTGCTATTAGATAGAGATACATCAATAATTTAGAGCTCTCCATCACTCTGGCACAGCGGGGGTACGGGGGCATGTCGAGTGTGTGTGTGCGTGTGTGTGTGCGCGTGCGTGCGTGCGTGCGTGCGTGCGTGCGCGTGCGTGTGTGTGGTGAGTGCATGCAGTGGGAGCTTAATGAGGACGTCCCAGCTGGGCTTCTGCTGATCTGTGCTTGTCTCACTGGATATACAGTAGCAGCTCTTCTAGCTGTTGTCTAGTGCAGAGTGCTCTGGTTACGATCTGGATACATAGGCGATGAACAAACCCAGTCCGGTTGGAACAATACGTCTTTTCAGAGGTTAAACATTGCACAGCTGGATAGAATACTATGAGGAGACAACTCAGAAAAGTAAATACATACAATGTTGTAGTGCCCCCGTTACCTGTTTAACGTGGGTCACTACTGGCTGCTTATTGTCGAAGGTTTAGACGCGTTTGTAAGACCAAGAGTCCCGATTATTTCTCCTGTGATTTTATTAACAATCATTATTTCCGTACAGACCTGGCTCACATTCTGACGGTCAAAAACTGTTAGGTCTTGTCAATTAACAACACCTGGCCTCATTTCACCTCGTTAAGTAGGAACAAACAACACCTTAAAACAAACTTGCCCCACCTAGTGGTGGGAGGTCCAGAGTAACAAAAACATAAGAAAATGGCTACTACAAATGTCATAACTTTACCATAATCAGAAAGTAAAATAAAAGTAAATACAAGTAAATGTGCACCATGTCTACCTGTTTTGCCGGACAACCCTGGGTTTCTATTTAGTTGGTGCCATCAGCATCTGGACCCTGCTGTACCCCCACGGGGGTCTCATTTGAGACCATTCACCCTGATCTCACCCTGCGCGTATAGAGTGAATGGATGGCAGGACCAGTTGTTTCTGCATCAGCATGTCTCTGTTGTCTGGTGGCTGACTTTACTATACATACTGTATACAAACAAATAATTAAACTGACATTGATTAATTACATTTGCTAACAGACCAAATAAGGTATTTTTTTTTGTTTTGTTAGATTCTGGCACTTGTTGGTTCAGTTGGATGTGATATTAGCTTAGAAGAGTTAGAATTAAGTGTAGATGGGTTTGAGTAAATATCCCCATTGGTTCATGCAACAGGTGAACCGGCTCAGCATGAGTGTGTCTCCTTCGTTTTGGGTCTGTGTGTGTGCGTGTGTGTGTGTGTGTGTGTGTGTGTGTGTGTGTGTGTGTGTGTGTGTGTGTGTGTGTGTGTGTGTGTGTGTGTGTGTGTGTGAGGATGCATTTATCCTGCTGCCTTACCCTTTTCACCGTGCAGATGGTCAGCTCAAGTCTAGTATTACCTGGGGAGAGCAGCCCCCCTCCAAAAGACACAGAGCACAGACAACATATAGCTCAATATGTACGAGATGACCTTGGAGATTTCATTCAGCCAAAAGCACCAAGAGCAGAAGTGTCTCTTTCAACAATCTGTCACACACACCCGTGTCTTCTTTACTGTGGCATGACCAGGCACTATAGTGGTAGTTAAAGAGGAGCTGCCATTGGTGTGACTGTGTGTGACTGCTGTAAGTACGTGGAGACTCACACTGGTATTCGAGGTTAAGAGTTGCTTGATTGTTTTTTATATATTATGTTAAGGAGTACACAAGTGTGTTGCCTTGTTGACCTTTGTTGTGTGTGCGTGTGTGTGTATCTGCATGTGTGCGTGTGTATACATGTGCGTGTGTGGGTGCGTGTGTCCTCTTGCAAACTGAGTTGTTTCTGCAGCATCAATCCATCATGCTTATTAGCATATGATTTGGCTTGATTAGCATATCTCTTAATATGGAAATGTACTATCACCAACACTGAGCACCGACGGGTGGGTGCTGTACGCACTGCACTCTCTTACACACACACACACACACACACAAACACACACAAACACACACGTGCTTGACTTTGTCTCCAGGGATTGTTTAGGAGTTTGAGGTTATGCTAAGCAGACATGATTACAATGTAAATGTGCTACAGGGCTGAAGATGTAGATTTTGTAATTTTTATGTTATTGTGTTAGTTAATAATGTGTTTGGGTTTCCACATTGTTAGGATGTGGTCCGAAGACCAAGTTCAATGATACACAATATCTCAGTTCCCCTGTAAGAGCTCAAGTCATTCAACAATTCTGTCCCTGTAGTATGTGCTTCTACTCTGTAGAGACAACACAGCTCACCGTGTGCAGAGGTAATGATATATAGCATCCTCTGCACAAAGAAATATCTTTCCCTCTGGTGTTGATGTATGGCGTCATGGAGAACGTTGCAGGATTTTAACCCACCGTGTTTTATATTTATATATAACGTCAGTCTTATTGTAAAAGTGGGCTTGAACCGGGATATCTATTCACTTTAAACAGTCGCGTTGAGCTTTTAACTATTTATTTTCAGTTACTTTAAATTTGGCAGCGTCACTCTGGCCAATTGATGCTCTGGAACCAATCTGAACAAGCTTTAAAAACAGACTATTCCTGAGCTCACAAACCCCCTGAGATAGACACCATGGATGAACATGAGCGCATAAAAGAAAGGAGGAAAAAAATCTTGAAACCACACCAAATGGCACTGCCGAATGAGGAAGGGGAGGTAGAGAGTTAAATTGCAAGCAGCAGGTAGTTTGGGAAGCAGTGTGAATGTTGGAGTGAGTGGAATTAATGAGCGCCAGACGGCTTGTGTGCCCACCCAAACTACTGCAAAGCTCTTTAGTCGGAAAACACACACTGTTTTTCCCATTTCCAAATAAGATGTTCTTACAGCCCCAGGGCAGGACATACTTTGGCACAATGTTGTGATCGCTCATACACAGTCAAATTGGCAATGTCAAACACTTAAAGAGTGCATTCACACTGACACTGAAAATTTCACTGTGCAGCTTTTGACTCGGTCACGTCAGCCGTCTGCAATTCAGTATTTCAACACACAAAAACAGTTTGAGGGTAAGTTGAACACAGTATTGAGTTATTCTAAAATGTTGAAATATCAATGTTTGATATAAATAAGTAATTTAGAGTCTCTCAAGAATTAAAACGTGTGTGATAAAACTCAATTTGAAAGGAGAAGGAGGGAGGCGGAGCTATCCAGAGTGAACGTTTTTATCAACACTGGACATTTTACTCTTGCTCTAGTTGTAATAACTCTGACAGAGTCAATTTACTTTAACACTGTATATTTCACACAAACATGTTTAAATATGAATATTCACACCAACACAGGGGCTAAATCGGTTGTATTTACTCTTGCTATTTTCTCTAAAAGAGTCATTATACTTGACAATACATGTTTAACACTGGGGATTTTACTGTGTTTATGGAACTTCCATCCTTTCGTGACAAACAAGTATCAGCTCTACAGATTATTGATATGACTGTAACGGCAGCTCGGATTAACAGAACAGACCTACACTACACTTTTATATGTACATAAAATGATACATTTATTGTTGCAGGTAGCGGGAAATGACCTGATCTCTTCAGCGTCACAGATCACAAATGATCAGCACAGATTAAGAAAGCAGTGGTCCCCTAAAATGCAACATGACAGACACTATAGACACATTAGATGATGGTGCTCATGAAATTAGAAGATGCATTGATATAAAAGTGCGAGAATACTGGATTTTCATCTGGTGCTGGGGAACACAAAAGGAAACTGTCTATCTTTCTTTCTTCATAACACAACAATTTAACAAACTGATGCATTGTCTCCTGTGTCACCTCTTTAAAATCTTCAACAAATTGGATATTGAAACTCTAAATGGCATAAAAGCTATACTTACACCACTCAGCAACACTTTGCTCTAGGGCCTGAAACTCCCCAGAAATATGCAGTAACAAACACAAGCTCTCTGGTACCTTAAACCAGGTGTACTGTATATTCCTCAGAAATGTCTGATTAGAAAATAATTAAGAAAAAAAACGCCACCACATGAAAACAAATCCAGAGCTGTGAGCAGACTATTAGATATAAACACCTTATTGTTTACTCTGTGCTAAAAGTAATCTTCACTTCTTAAATCTATTTAGTGATACTACAATTTAATATGAGACTGTAATCAACAAGTCCTGACATGCAATTAGTATTGTTCAGGGTAAAGATAAAATAAAGCTAAAAGCTTGTTGTGGTCCTCATTAGAAAAGAGACGACAGGTTACAAGCACTACTAGCATTACTACTGTGGGAAATCCTCAAATCCTCACTGTGCTGCTTGAATACAAAATGCAAGACATTTAGTTTGCTATTTTACAGTAGCAGAGTAGCAGAGTGTTGTGTGTCTGTCTTTCTGTGTGTGTGTGTGTGTGTGTGTGTGTGTGTGTGTGTGTGTGTGTGTGTGTGTGTGTGTGTGTGTGTGTGTGTGTGTGTGTGTGTGTGCATGCGTGTGTCTGTCTGTCAAGGATTTTTACTATCATCTTCATTGTTAAATTTGAGTTTTGGTCATTCAACTGCTCCGTATTTGAGAGTTTAAATTACTTCTGTTCTTAATGTCTTGAAGAGAAACCTACATGGAGAACCATCAAGTTAGAATTACATCATATTTAATTTGAAACAACTGAATCAGATTTGATCACAAGATATGAAACCACAGTGATGAAAGAAAGAACAACCCTGACTCACGTTTGGTGACGTTGTGTGGGAGTATTTGTGTACAGGGACGCTCGCTGAACCAGCTATTGTAAGCGGTGATTGTTGTGCTGCTGGCTTTTGAAGAGCTGCCAACTAAAGCAAGTGGAGGATCTTGTTTTGGACATAAACCACCAAGGATTTAAATCACATGAACACATGAACCGTTCCTCTCTTCCTTCCTTCTTCTGTTCGGTCACACACCTGCTTCTCCTCTTCCTCCCCTCTCAGTTAAACGAAACCGCCAAGCAGTTGATGGAGATGGACAAGCCCGCGCCCACGAACGCTCCAGGTCCGAGTTCTGAACCGGCCCCGCTGGGCCCCTGCTCTCCTGGCCCCTCCCCCAGTGCGTCCCCGTCCAATGGAAATGGATCTACCCATCGGAGAAGCGAGGGGAAGAAAAACGCCAAAAAGAGGCATTCGTTCTCGGCGCTGTCCGTCAGCCAGAGGGCCGCCCAGCTCAACAACAGGCACAGTATGGAGATCTCCCACCCGGTCCTCATCAGCTCATCGGACCCCAGAGCTGCAGCACGCATCCAGGTACACACACACACACACACACACACACACACACATACACACTATTATTAGAGTTATATGTGGCAGTGGTGGTAGTTTGATCCTAGAATAAGGATGAAGAGATACATGTAAAAAACACTTTATTACAAGAAAAGGTTCTGCCTTTACGCTTTACATAAAGGAACTGTGTGCAGTCAGATCTATTGGCAGGAATGTACTTAGAGACTCTAAACTGTCTGTCTATGTGTGCCCGGTGTCAGCTTGGATCAGCTCTAGCAACCCTAAATAGGATACGCGGTTTGGATCATGGAATGTTTTCTTTAGTGCTTAATCATCTAAAAATTAGAATTGTTTTGATTGTGTTTGTATCTACATTTGTTTGAGGGGCCTTGTCCTGGAGCGTCTACAGTTTGACAAATTAAAAACTGGCTTTATGTATTTATTTATTTGCAATGCTTGATAAAGTGATTATGAAACAAGTGCAGACAACACAAACATTGAAGGACATTATTCAAAGTAAAACAAATGCAGGCGACACATTCAAAGGGGACCAAAGCAATCTGAGGATGGTATGAGAGAACAAACGCTCTAGATTGGACCATTCACGTTTTTGTATTAGCCACCGTAGTTGTCATACTATCAATTCTTACACACTGCACATTTAAGTTACAGAAGGATTACTGGAAATATACATGGACCTTGCGATTTATTCTCTTTTTGCACTTACTCTAAAAGGACCTTTAAAAAGTTTTTATCAGCCAATATATTATTTCCTGGCCGGGCTCTAAGCATACATAAACGGTATATGCAGTACACATGTATGTACCTTTTGCACGCCAGAGTTCGCCGTTTCTCTGCACTCAAGATTTGATTAACGTATTCCCCAATCACCTCCTCTGACACTTCTATGTGAGTAACAGCATTCCTGTTTCTGACAGCTGGAAGCTGGAGACAAATTTATTTTACATGTATTGCCTCAGGTTGCATTCACACCTGGCTTCAATGTGTGTTTGCATAACACCCAGGACACGTACTGAAAAGCTGCAACGACTGCTGGCACACGTTGCAAAAGATGTTTTGTGTTAAATGGAAACCACTACATCTGTATGTGTGTATCTGTTCTGTGTGTCTGTAGGACGCATCTCACCCGGGTCCCTCTCCTTCCTTGGTGCAGCCCAAAGTGGCATCCATAACCTCTGAGCTGCTGGCCCATGCCAAGGTGCAGCTGCCACTCAACATGTGAGTACACCCCAGGGTGCTGTCAGTTAGCGCCTCCTTACTTCCAAACACCCGTTCTGTTTTACAGCCGAGCGGATATGTGCCTGACATCCAAACATGATTTCAGAGCCCGCCTCTTGGCAGCGTTCCAAATATTTCATCTTTTGTGCCCAGAGTTATTGGCCTTGTTCCTCCACCTGTGCAACCACATTTACTCCTCCACTGGTCAAGGATCAAATCGTCCTCAGATAGAAAAAATACAGTCACACACCATTCCTTCAGCTGTGTGATCTGTGCATCAGTGTTTCATAACAAGGCTTCCAACAGCACAGACATCACTATTATGCATTTCATAGTACTGCCTGGTATGTATATGTATTATTATTATTTTTTTAAACATTTTCAAATGGACAACAAACAATATGGTGCTTAGTCCTTACTAACACATGCAGTACTGGATATATCTTGAGTTCACAATACATGCAGCTATATATATACATATATATATATATATATATATATATATATATATATATATATATATATATATATATATACACATATATGTATATAAATACATGCTGGTTGTGTCAGCCTTTATGGATTTTTGGGAATCTTTACTATATTTGTTAGTGGACCGACAGGAAATGAGGGGAGGAGGAGAGAGAGATGAGGAGCACAGGCAAAAACTGAGAAGCGGATGTTGTGATTACATAATTGCCCTTCTAAACCCCCTGGGCTTCATCAACTGGACTTTGCTCTCTAAATGTGCGACAACATTCAGGCAATACTGACACATATTACAAGAGATGAGTAATATGACTCAGGGAGAGAAGTCGAGACGAACAAAGTGGGCGTTCATAAGCTGCTGTTGGAAGCTTTGCTATTGACTTAAATTACTTCACAGTTTGATCATTTCTTGAATGGATCAAGAGCGGAAACAAACTCCGTCCACACACTCACAAGCACAATTAAGTTATAGTGGAAATTTACCCTCACTAGTCACATCCAGATGGTTGGTGAGGCGCCAACACTAAACAAGACGGTTCTATAATTTACATCGCAATGAATCTAGCAGGTAACTGCAAGAAAGATCCAGGTATCTTCAAGGTGAGTGTGTGTTTATGCTCCTGTACATCCATCCTTGTGCAGACCAATTTTTCTTTTAGACCTTGAGAGGATATTGTTGGATGTAAGGACATTGGGTCAGTAATTACCTCTTCCAAGGTCAGTATGAGGTTTGTGGTTTTGGCAAGTGCCAGACTGTTTACTATTAACTGGTGTCCTTCCTGCAGGATGCGAGTCAAATATGCAACATTGTTAGCTTCAGTAATATCCCCTTCCAAGTAGCGTCAGGTAGACACACACACACACACACACACAGACACAGACACACACACACACACACACACACACACACACACACACACACACACACACACGTCCGGGGTAGGGTTTGTTCTTCTGATGAGGTCGGACTTTTCCATCTTGACCTGGCAACTATTCCTGTTGCCATGGGGAGACGGGAGATGGTCCCCACATCTGTTACCATGGCAACAGGGGAGGCAGCGCTTATAGGGCTTGTTTATTCTGTGGCATTATCTTCTTCTGTCGGAGTCTGGCATTACGTACTTTGAATGTCTCCCAGCCACAGGACCAGACACTTCTTTACGTGTGAACGTAGATGGAATACACAATACTCAACACATATAAAGCTTACCTGTTAGCGGCCAGGTAAACAAATACATATTGATTACCCATTGCATTTCATTCGGGAGGGAGTATTCATGCATTCAGCCTCAAATTACTTGAATTGTCATTGAGAATATAATTAATCCCAGGTTACAATATTAAAGCAGTCATAAATCTTGGATTTTATGTGAGTCAGTCTATTCTGATTCTGAAACTTTTTTTTGTCAAAGTTTATTTGATATAGGTCACAGTTTGGTGATTCTGGTTAACATGCTAATATTTTGTAAATTGGTCTGTTGATATTTGAATACAGATTGTAGTCATCGTAGAACATATTTAATGATTTCCATACTATAATACTTAAGGAAAACTAAGTCCCTTTCTGTGAAAGAGAACGTATCTGTTATCTCAGATCATTTAAATGATGGCAAAGAAAGTGATATGTTCAGGAAACTTTATCTCAACTATATCTCAAAATTCCCCCCTATTTACTGTTATCTTCAGTCAAACTGTGTAAGTGAGTTTTGTTGTTAAGGTAAAAACAACACAACTTCCTTGACTGGTAGTCTCACTAACAAATACTCTGAAATAAACATGTTGTGTAGATTTTTTATTCTAAATGAGATCAATCACTGATATCCTGGGGCGGCTGTAGCTCAGTTGGGTAAGGGGGTTGTCGGTTCGATCCCCGCTCTCCCCATTAGTTGCAAGTCACAGTGTCCTTGAGCAAGGCACTGAACCCCCAGTTGCTCCCCGGGTGCATCACTTTGGCCCACTGCTCCTTAACAGCTAAGGATGGGTTAAATGCAGAGAATACATTTCATTGCATGTGTACCTGTACTCTGTGCAATGACAATAGATTGAATCCAATCCTAAAACAGGCTCTCATATTTACAGTTGCTTTCCCACTTTTGGGGAAATGGATGGTTTCTGGTGGGAGGATCAACCTCCACAGTTCCTCTCTTTGGGCTGACAAATCCTATTCTAAATCAAAAAATGGTTTGGTGGTTTCATAAAGCAGTTGGTAGAACTATAAATAAGATTAAATCTACACTTCTTTTGTCTTGTTTTTTATTTCGTAAAAAGATAAATTGCGAAAAGTTATTGCAATCCCACAACAGAATTTAAACTTGTTTTGATAACAATAAAGGAAAGTATGATGAATATTCTTGAGACATTTTATTGATACCAGACGAGTTATTTTCTCTCTGATTCAAGTTAAAGAGCATCTAAAAATCTTAACACACTGACAGAGACTTCTATTGTAAAGGATTAATTTGCTAATTCACTTTTTTCTTCTTTCAGTTATTTTCCTTTGTAATGGCTTTGCTTTTACTTTGCATAATGCATATTAGGGGTAATCCACATGGGAGATAATTGGTATTTAGTGAACAGTTTCTCAAGATTTCCTGCTGACTTAAAATGACTTTGTAATTTGACTGTTGCCTTTGTTCCACAGATATCTGGCTTTATACGCCTACAAGCCCCAGAAGGCTGATGAGCTTGAGCTTAGGAAAGGAGAGATGTATCGGGTGACAGAGAAGTGTCAAGACGGGTGGTTCAAAGGCACCTCACTGAGAACTGCTGCCTGTGGTGTCTTCCCGGGAAATTACGTCACCCCCGTGTCCAGGTCAGTGAGCTCAGGATTGGGCATGGGGAGGTATTGTGGGGGTAGATATTCCTAGGAACGTCACATCATCCCGATAAAAGCAAGCAATGTTGGTGGTGTGCAGTTATAGTACAGTATATCACTTCCTTTGCCCACGATGGAAAAGGGACAAGAACCACATGTTCCTGACAGATGTTCCTCTCCGATCCCGCTGCCTGCTGCAGTTGTAATGTACTGCTAGTGTAAGTTTAGCTAAGTCATGCAGGTGAGAGGGCCGATGGGTGGCTCAGGGAGATTCTTCTCCTTCTGCAGTGCATGTCGTTTCCATCTGGCGCTGGTATTTCAAACCTTTGCTCCACTTGTCGCTCATGTCATTTGGTCATGTGAACACTGGCGAGCAGTACAATTGGTACTTTAAGGCCCCCTCCTTTGGTCACACACAGGCAGTGGCGGCGCAGTCGCGTTGTAATGTTTTGTGATCATTTTCAATTTTTTTCAATTCAATAAATTTTATTTGTATAGCCCAGTTTCACAAATTACAAATTTGTCTCGGAGTGCTTTACAATCTGTACACATAGACATCCCTGCCCCAAAACCTCACATCGAACCAGGAAAAACTCCCAAATAACCCTTCAGGGGGAAAAAAGGGAAGAAACCTTCAGGAGAGCAACAGAGGAGGATCCTTCTCCAGGATGGACAGATGCAATAGATGTAATGTGTACAGAAGGACATATTTAGAGTTAAAATACATTCAAGGAATCTGACAGAGTTTATCAATAGTTCACATTGAGGCATATTCCACGATGGAGAGTTTGGAGACCACCCGAGTGGAGGAGTGGGCGGAGTCCCAGCAGGGCAGCAGTACAGCTGGTGTCAGGAACTCACGATCCAACCATCGATGGTCCATCAGCAGATGGGATCTATGCCGTCTCATAGGGTCCGATGACCCCATGAGACGTGAAGTCAGAAGGACTCCGGGGAGAAAGCAGAGTTAGTCATGTGTGATGGAGAGATGAAGATTCATCCATAGGAGAAAGAAAAGAGGAGAGAGGTGCTGGCTTTAGAAACTGAACAGACAGAGCGGTGTCATCTAACTGTTACGGCACGTAATTGCACTCGTGTTTCTGTGTACTTACGCTGCCACCCGTCACAAAGATTATGTTTTGGGGCTTAAGTTAGCGAAGGCACAATCGCAGAACACAGTTTTCTTCCGTAACACGGTAGGCTTTAGACTCGGTTCCACACGACACTGTCAGACCAGAGAAAACATGTCCTGAGAAGTAATTATCTGGAAGGGATTGTAAACGACTGTGAACTCTGCACTTTTTCTGTATGGAACAAAAAAAACTGTTTTTACATTATTGATTAGAATTTAAAATCACTGATTTAACTTTAAATTAGAATTAGGAAAATAATAGACATAGGGGTCCTGGGTATTTACAATGTGATTGTAATACAATATAACCCAGATAACAGCAGATAGTTGATTATGGTTCTGATGTTGGGCTACCACATACTAAGTGTTAATCACTATCATCATCATCATCATGATTATCATCATCATCATCATCATCATCATCATCGTTACTTTTGGCATCCAAAACACTGTTACTTATTGCTGTTAAAACCACATAAAAACCCCAAATAAGTGTGCTGTGCTTACATTATATTTAGCAATTTAAATGCCTTGTTATTCCTTTATAAATAAAAAACTTTGCAGTGGCTGTTCATCTGATCTGTATTCTGCTCTGGGATGCAGTCAAACAAAAAGAGAAAAAGGACGAACATTAAAGCAAAAGAGAATTAGAATAACAGAAATAGGAAGAACACATTAAATAAGAGAGAGAGAGATAATGAGATGATGAAAAGAAAGATCTGGTTCTGTAAGATAGACAAGAACGTTAAGGTGGAGGGAAAGCATAAAAGACTGAGAGGGACGGAAAAAGAATATGAGAGAAAGGTTGAACGATTTGAAGAGCGTTGGAAAGAAATTGAAATTTAAAATAGGAAGAGAAAGTGAATCATATAAAGAGGAAATGGTACAAAGAGATGAAGCGGCAGCCAAACAGCAGGTGTCCCTCTTCACTTGATATGAATGGCTGCTTCATATTGTGCAGTTATGCAATCTGAGAGAGAGAGAGAGAGAGAGAGAGAGAGAGGGAGGACAGGCCAGTAATCAAATGAGAGGCAATTTGTTATTTTTAAGCAAGCATACTTTCTCCTTTTCTCCTTCTACCTCTCTTCCTCCCTCCCTTTCCTTACCTCTTCCCTTGCTT
Source organism: Liparis tanakae (assembly GCA_036178185.1). NCBI lineage: Eukaryota > Metazoa > Chordata > Actinopteri > Perciformes > Liparidae > Liparis > Liparis tanakae. The sequence continues at coordinate 17,613,622 of CM070107.1, forward strand.
TGTCTGCAGTGCATCTCAGACATGTTTCAATATGATAATAAGAGGCTTCCAAAGATGCCACTCCACACGCGCACACATGCACACGCACACACACACATTGTTGAGTTGTACCAATACAGGACACCAAACAGCCTTTTTGAAATGCAATTTAAATATTTACATATTTGTTTGGGAATTTATTAAAATGATTGATGCAAACCCATTATTTTATTTAATCAGACTCCATATTAAACCGTTGGTTAGTTCAATAGATAGATATCCTGGATTATTCTTGTATCTGTCTTTATATGTTGCGGCACACATGCTGCTTCATGAGGACGGTTGGTGTTAAGCATGAATGTCTTCTCTTATCAAATAGTTTGAAGCCTTAACAGGTAATAATAGCAACTAAAACTATAGAGACATCTGGTTCTAGGATAACGACACCAGCCGAACACAGAGACTCACAAGCCAAAACAATACCAGCGGCTGGTGAATATCTCTATAGGCCTTTACCCAATAAGCAGTCCATAGAAAACCTCAAATCAAAGAATCCGTCAATGCATTGATGTTTCTAGTGGGACACACATGCATGCATACACACAGAGAAAGCCATAACTCTGTATATGTGTGACGGGAAGTCAATGAGCGGCCCTACGAGTGTGAATACCGCCGAGTCAATAGTGTCCAGCTCACTGTTCTGCCGTTCAGCAATCTGCAGACAGAAACTGGAGCGGCCTGCAGCTCCGTATTGTTACAGTCGGATCAACCGGTCAGATAATGACAGTGAAATCACAGAGTTTGGAGGATTTATAGTGTTAAGTTCAAACATCAATGACAAGCCAATATCCCTCACTCTTCTCTCCTCTGCAGGGCTCCATTTGGAGTTGGCGCTTCTCGGGGATCGTCTTCGTCCAGTCCAGGTGGAGGAGGAGGAAGTGGGGGCGGTAAAGTCTCCGACCCTTCGTCCCCGGGGCCCCCGGGGCCCTCTTCGTCTCGTCCCTCCACCCCACTATTAAACTCTGTGAACACCACCGGTCCCGCCTCCTCGCCGCAAACTGCCGCCGCCCAGCTGAGGAACTGCCTGCGCTCCAGTCAGCACACGGTTAACCAGGCACGCACCTCAATGCAGCTGGGTGAGCAGAACCGGACCCTCACACACAGTTACCAACACACACCAAGGGTGTGTTATCAGTCAGCACCGGATTCATGAAACAGCCAGAACAGTTGTGTTCCTCTTTCACCAGCCTATTGATCAATCCAGATCACATGTTCACTGATTTACACAACGGCACACTCCCTACATACCATAGTAAAGGAACTATTCATAATGTTCTTCCCAAAGTGGCACTGAAGATAGAAATGACTGAGAACTTAGTGACTCAGTTGAGCTACAAACCAACATCCTGCTGTTCTGCTACAGAAGCCGCCACATTAACGCCTCCCAGAAGGGACCATGTGGAAGGGGAAGTGAATCTTGTTGCCTCCCTCCAGAGAAATGTTAAAGCCCCACTATGTAACAATTGTAAAAAAAAAGCTTGAAAAAAATGGTGCCGCTACAATGACTTTTAATATGGCGATGTGCGCCTCCGCCACTGCCATCGGGGGTCTGTGGGCTAAATACCCGACTATGTAAGATGTTGTAGCCGCCCGGTACTTCGACCTGATTCTGGCAGTGATGACCAACGTCACATAGTCCAGTCCACGCTCACAGGTGACTTTATATTTGCTCCGCTACGCGACGCGTAGAGACAGAGTGACATGCTGCTGTGGAGACGATCAATAACAGACGTTTAGTTTAATAAAAGAACAAAGACGTCTTTAAGAAAGGGACCTGACATTACTTCTTCTGCTGGAATCTGGCACGATAGAGAAAGTTACAGGGGGGCGGGCGGAGATTTTTTTTTTTAACTCAAACTCAAAAGAGCCATATGCCGTCACCGGAAGAGCCATATATGGCTCGAGAGCCAGAGGTTCACGACACCTGATCTATGCGATAAGGAGCAGAGAGCAGATTGTGCATCGTGCAGCATTTTATCACCATAGTCCGTTATTACTGAGTAATATAATAGTGATTAGTAAATACACAAATGAATGACATCAACATCATCAATATTTGAATATAACAATTATATTATTATAAGACTTTTAAGCATCTCATTATACAACCAAAATTAGACCAATAAATGCATCGTAGCTCTTTAGATTTACAATTAAAATATAACTTTTTTCCTTTCAGCAATTTTCTACATTTAAAGACTTAAATAGGGCTTTAAATCGCTTAAAAGGACAGGCAAACACACTCACGCTCACATCTACAGGACATTTAGAGTCTACAACAAACCTCACCTTGTGATGCATTTTTGTCAGGCACTTTGGCCTTTCGAAGATAGGAGAGAGAGGACAGAGGTCGTAGGAAGCGAGGGGAGAGAGATGAGGGGTGACATGCAACCTGAACCGGCGGCTTTGCAATTATACTGTCAGCGTCTTAAACCTCTGAAGGCCCCAAGGATGACCCCATCCCGCATGTCTTTTGACGGTTGGAAGAAAAGCACACCGAAAGCCCGGAGGCAAGCGTACGCTCTCCGCAACAATGTTGCAATGAAAACATGTACACTACCGTTGAAAAGTTTGGGGTCACTTAGAAATGTCTTTATTTTTCAAAGAAAAGCATGTTTTTTGAATGAAGATAACATTACATTATTAAGAAATACACTCTATACATTATTAACGTGGTAAATGACTATTCTAGGTTGAAACACCTGATTACATTTTTTCAAATATCTACACGGTTGTATAGAGGCCCATCTCCAGTGTTCTAATGGCACATTGTGTTATCGCCTTAGAAGACTAAAGGAGGATTAGAATTTTAGAACACCCTTGTGTTATGTTAGCACAGCTGAAAACAATTATGCTGGTCAGAGAAGCTTTTCAACTGGCCTTCCTTTTGAGCTTGAAGTCTGAAGAACACAATTAATTTTATTTTTTTAAATCATTATTTCTAACCTTGTCAATGTATTTACTATATTTTCTATTAATTTTGCAATTCATTGGATAAATAAAGATGAATTTTCATGAAAAACACAAAATTGTCTTGTTTGGTGACCCCAAACTTTTGAACAGTAGTGTATGTGGTTCTGTTTTTAGGAGCAAATATAAAGCACGTATCCCCGCTCCCTCTTCCCGTGCTCTCCTCAGGCCCACTGACTCACCACTATGAGCTGTTATTTCAGAATAGTGACAAGAACATACTGCGACTCACAATTTAGCGCAATTACGACATTCACATCAACCTTGTTCTCCACTCAGAGTCTATTCATCTCTCCCGAACCCTTTTTTGTTTCTCGTCCCATGCTTTCTTTCTCCCTGTGAGATTATAATGGCGACCCTTTCTTTTGGAAGGCTGAAGTTTACACACTGTGAGAACACGGCCAGGAATAACGCACACAGAGGCATGTGCACTCCCACGCACATACACACACAGACTAGCAAACACAGCTGAATGACATCACTTGCTTTTTGTTTTATGGAGGCGTAATGACAGAGCTTCATCTCCGTCCACCTCTTTTCTCCCTCTGTTTTTCTCTCCCTCTTTCACTCTCACATACACACAAACAGACACACACACACACACATCTGGTCTCCATTACAAAATAAAGTATGTGCATAGTTCTGGCGTTTAGTGGTTTTATCACATGACCAGTGCGCCTCTCTACGGATTTCTGCCTGAGGACTGCAGTGTAGAAGAGCAGGTGGCTAGCAACCCTGTGTGTGTGTGTGTGTGTGTGTGTGTGTGTGTGTGTGTGTGTGTGTGTGTGTGTGTGTGTGTGTGTGTGTATGTGTATGTGTGAGTATGTTATTGTGAGTGCATGTACATGTATCTATGTTTATGGGGGGGTGTATTTCTGTGTACTTTTATCCTTATGAGCACCAAATGATCTCCTACAAATTAAAGGCTCAGAAAAGTCCGGACATCTCAGCCAGTGGTTTTTATAGTTTGTGGTTTTTAGTCAGACCACAAATGTACTGTGTCTTTAAGTGCATCTGTTTTTATGATATTGCTAGACCCACACACTGTACCAAAGACATAGATTATTTCAATTCCATGTCGCTGCTTAGATATTGAGTGCTCCAAAGACATTGGCATGTTCCCTCTCAGGACTCGTGATGACTGCACTTATTATAAGTGTTCTTTCAATTCTAATAACTAACATGTGTTTCTGTCTGTTTTAGTCCACAGTCCTCCTGCCGGAAGCCCCGAGCGCCCCTCAGTGGCCCTCTCCCCGTTGCGTCCTCAGAGCTCCTCCCCCTCACGCTGCAACGGCCAATCCGGTCGCCCTCTCTCCATGGTGTCTCCGGGACCCAGTCTCGGGCCCTCGCCCCTCTCCTCCCCCGCCTCCAGGCCCCTCCTCCCCCTCTCATCCCCGCTCTCTTGCCTCACACCTCCCAACGTGTCAGCGGCGCACCTCAACGAGGACCCAGCCGGTCCACTGCAGCCGCCGGTGCCGGGCCCCTCCCACGCCTCAACCCAGGGCGTCCTTGCTCCTAAACCAGAGAAGGTGAGCCTCATCCTCCCAAACAACGAAGGCATTTTTTTTTGCTGAGTTAACTATTATTGTCTTATTTTAAAGATGGAGTGTGTATCTTTTGTCTCCCCGCCTCGGTCAGTGAGAATAATGACACAAACACTGTTGAAGTGTGCCAGCAGGTGAGCTCGCCACATATACCCCACCCCCAGGAGAGCTCTCTTCAAGTGTTCCCCTGCAACATACCCAAGAGCAGCCGTGTGACATCCTAGTCTGCCCTCTGTCCGTTCTCCTAATGTTCCCCTTCGTTTATCCTAGCCTGGAGCATTCACTCCTGAAACTCCTCTCACGGAGCATTCGAAAACCCATCCTACCAGACGATTTAGTATGCCTGAAAAAAGATGTTGTACCTGTATGTCGTAAAGCATAGTATGTAAATGCCTCCAGGATCTCCCACTGCATCCAGTCTCCTCTTGCAGAATGCAAGTCAGCATGCTTTACTGGCTGTTCTGACCCACAATCCTCTGTGGATGCATGAGCAAGAGGGTCAAATAGATATACTGATATCTACACCAGCAGTTGCCTCAATTAACCCTCAATAAGCACTTTTGTTTCTAATAGAATAATTAGATGTATTGCTTCTAGAATGCAACTTCTATTTTTTTTCACCACCTGAATAATCAATAGCTGAATTCAGTAAATGCACACTTCTTTTCCAGAGAGAATTAAAAGGCAGTGGCTATTTATCATATTTTATTAAATATTTAACTTCAATTAAATAAGATTACAGCCTTCTGTGGAGGGGTGCAACCAACGATTATTTTCATTGTTTAATCCTTTTGTTTAATTATGCTTTTTTGGATTAATTGATTTGTCATGTAAAATCTGTTTTGTTTCTTCGATTGGCTTATTATGTCTGATCGACATAAATATGTATTACTCCTCACAAACAGAGAAGTTAGAACTATTGAATAATTTATATTGATGCTTAAAAATGACAAAGATGATTGATTGATTATTACAATGCTTGCAATTAATTGGTTTTCAAGTAATTATTTCAGCTCTAAATCTGACAATATCCAGCCAAGCAACTGCCGTTTTCAGAGCACGGAATTCAATATAGCAAAACAAATATTGAGTCTGTGAAAGTCAACACCTTCGTTAAAAGAACACAATCCCTCACGTTTCAGACTAACCAATATTGTGCACACATAATAAGTGTGAAAGTAAAAATGACATAGTGCCACCACTTCCTTTGAATCCAGACAGATATTATTTTTATATTTTTTTATACTTGATATTTTATTTCGGTATTTTTACAGAAACACAACCTTCAAAAGTAAGAGTGCATAATAATACAAATAAAAAATAAAAATAAAGTACAAATTAACCTTGCACCATGCATCATGCAGTGCCATAAAGAAACACCCAAATAGAAATGTTAAAGCAGGAAATGTATTGTAAATAAGGAAACAAAAAATCAAAATAACCATGGCAGTGCTGCATGTGTCCGTAAGGACATAGCACCATATTATTTGTTGTCCATTTGAACATGTTTTTTTAAATAATAATACATATACATACCAGGCTGTGCTATGAAATGCATAATGTAGTGATGTCTGTGCTGTTGGAAGCCTTGTTATGATTATCGGTTGCATCTTGGTGAAACATAGTGCTTTTCTTTCTAAGAGATACTGAGCCTCTGGCGCTTACACGGTCCCAAATCCTGTGAGGCGTGTCACTTGCCAACTTCCTTATTTTGACATATATTTTGTCCATTTTGTTCATCTAGCTGTGTATATGTCCATTCTCAGTCTCAAAAGGAAGGTAATTCTTTCCATCTCGTCGATTTCTTTAGATTCCAGAAGTTTTAGTCATCTTGTAAATACAATTCACCACACTTTAACAACAAATCAGCTTTAAAAAAAATACATGTTTTGTCTCGACATGTGCTAGTTGTCCCCTCCTACCTCATCAAGTGTCATTCAGCCAGGCATCTGGCACACAAGCTGAATGCCATCTTCTGTGGTGAGCCCTGCCTTGGTAAAGCTGTGGATGTTAAATCGGGCTGCACTGACAGTGAAGGATGGCACCGAAAGCTTGCATCTGTCTCAGCTCCATTTGTTTCACTGTTGGCTCCACTGTCTGGGACAGCTAATCTATTGCTAGCCGACAAACAGCTCATTGACTATGGAACAGCAGGCGGCGGCCTTGTTTACATCGTCACACTCAAGGATGGCTTGAACCGGATTCACGTGTATTACTCATATCCTGAATATATCTCATACAAGTTGGAACAAGGGAGTTAAAAGTGATCATATCAGAAGTGACACAAAATGTGTTTTTTTTGGTTATCCCAAATTCATTGTATCTTGTTTTGAAATGCTTGGAAGTGACGACCTGCCTCACTCAGACTAAATGAGCTGCTACTCCTACAACAAGCTCTCAATATGGATTTGGCTGTAGTTGTAGCTTCCAATTATGATCCAAATGCTGTTTTGGAAGCTTTTACGGACTGACAAGATGACGATTCTTGACGGGAAACTTTTTTTTTTTAGATAACTCAGGAGATCACATTTCAAGATTCTGAGTATCGGCAGAAATAATCAACAGTTGTCAGTTTCAGCCCAAAAATATGACATTGTAGTACCCCTTTGTACAAATTCTGCCTGTTCCTCGTTCACAGCACTTACCTTTGTGGCTTCGGGCGATGAGGGTGGCCATGAGGCTGCACAGAGTCAGTCTGTGTTACGGAGGAGACGATGAAGCAGCTACGATAAGTGTCTGGCACACACAGTGAGGGTAATCTCTGTTCGACACACTGTCACACTGTCTGCAGCGCATGCAGCCAGCATCACAGACACAAATCATGTTGGACATTCAGTTGTGTTTGTCGAGCGTTTCCAAGAAGTCTCCGTGCAGGGCAGCTGCCGACGTACATGCTGTCAGAAGAGCCTGTAGACTTTCAGCAGGTCCACAAAAGAGTTTTAGAATATCTTGAGAAACTGTGAGCAATTTAGATGATAACAACAAGATCAAGAAAAATATGGAGTTATCAGGAGCATTTTTTTTCGTTCAAAGTATTTACCTCAAGAATCTAAAGATTGTTGAAACGTGGGAGTAAATGAGAGAGTAATTAGCTTGAGGGGGTGGACGGACACTGTAGTCCTCTCAACCCTAAATAGATGAACGCCCCTACTCTAAAAGACTGAGGTAAAAATGCCCTCAACATCAGCACCTGGATTCTTCCGAGATGTGATGGCTTTTAAATAAACGTATACGTGGGTGTGCACAATTTGTCCTCGGAATGAAAGAAAAACGTCACACATTACAGCATAAATACTGTTTATGTGTGTGACCAACAAAGAGGAGGGAGGACACCACTGCAGGTCCAGTTCAGCCCCAGTAGCCTGCCCATGTGCTGCAGAGCAAGGCACTCCTCCAGTGATCACATAGATTTAAATTGAGTGACGAATTAAAATGTGAGTGCATGCTGCCCTCTGGTGGTTGAGCAGAGTGACTCGCGTGTACACACACACACACACACACACACACATATACACACACACGCACACACAGGCGAGCTACACACACGGGCGAGCTACACACACGGGAGGCAGATTCAGCCTTTAAGCCTCCAGATGAAAGAGGAGAGGGAGTCATTATTAATTGTTTGTCTGCTGCTTTCAGTCCCACCTCCTTCCTTCCTTCTCTCTGCCCTCCCCGCTTTATTCCTGTCCCCCCACCTTTTATCTTTCCTCCTTTCTTATCTTTTCTGACCTCTCTTCCACCTTTGTCCATTCCCTTCTCCCTATCTATCTCACCCTTTTCTCCCCTGAAACACAAATCATTTTACAATGTTAACTTTAGATATTTTTGAATGAACAGATTAAAAAGGTATTAATGGATCGATCCAATGTCAGTTGCTGCCCAAAGCTTTTCTGCAGTGTTTTCCTGAGGTCTGGCGTTTTCTCTGACAGATAATCACTTTGATCGCCTCCAAGTTTTCTGACAACCTTTTGCAGTCGTCATGAAGCACGAGCAGGTTGGCGTTAAACCTCTGTGGTTGTTGGCTGTATTACGGAGCCACCTGGAAAGGCTTGCAAATATCGTGTGACAGCTGGCGGGGAAATAAGTGCTAAATAAATAAATATATAGATATATCTAAAAACTTGAATTGTTCCATAGTATTGATTGAAGTTTATGATTAAAGATTACAATAAAATATGATCTCAGAAAGTGGAGCAATGGAGATAAAAAGCAAGCCAAGCGAACTCATTAACCATTAATAAACATTACAAATCAAAGGTGTGTTCAACACAAAGAAAACACGTCTTTATGCATTCAGGCGGTGGATGCTGAGAGCTCATACACACACACACACACACACACACACACACACACACACACACACACACACACACAAATACCACCTGAGCCTCTGATATCTCCCAGAACTCTTCCATACCCATCTTCTCATTGGATGCCAAACGTCCTCTTTCACCGGCAGTTGACAGCCTGTTATTGACAGTAGGTGTTTTTTTTCCTCACTGGTATTCTGTGAAGACCCGCCCTATTCTCCTTGTGATTGGCTTGTACTCGTTGCCTTCTTGGCAGAATTAGTTAAGTGTATTGCTGATGAACCAGATTGGTGGTAGGTTGATCGGGTTAATGATTTCAAGTCAGATGTGGTTGTTTTCACCAGGATGGCAGCCCGCTTATAAAGTGCTCATTACAATGTCCTGATTACTGGAGAAAACGTTTTTTTAACCTTTTAAATGTTGTATGTAGTTGTTATAGATGGAATACAATTACACGTCCATCGGAGATGTACGTGTCATATATAACTTAATGTCGGCGTCAATGTTGATATGGCTCACTAATTAACCAGCAAATTAGAAAATGGCACCTGGTATCAAAAAGGTTGCGGACCCCTGCTGTGACTCGACTGCTGAAGAGTCTCTCCAGACAAATACCAAATGCACATTCGGTGTGAGTTTTTCATTTACATTATTTTGCAACTCTATGGCGTTGCCGTGACAACTGTCCATCACGGCATCAGAAAGACAGCACTTGATGGAAAAAACTCATTTGAAAAAAGATGCCTGATCCAGCCGTATAAAAGGAACAGATGGCTCAGGGAGAGTCAGGGATGATATGGAGGCTTCGAAAAAAAAGAAAATGTAATTATGCTCACGCATGCTTGGTATTGATCCACGTTGTCGTGACTGAGACTGTAAAATCAGGCCGCGTGGCAGAAGAGACATAACTGCTTTGTGCTCCGAGTATCACAAAGACTCGGGCTGATTGGGCAGTGTTGTGCCGCCTTCCCATCATCAGGCATGAATGAAGCATGAATGGAGAAATGTGCCTGGACGTTCTCTATAATCAATAGGGATTACTCTGAAGCCTGCCGCGGGAGACGCGAGATGCACGTGTAATCAGCTTGAAGGATCGTTAACCGACCAGTTTGCCCACCTGTCTGTTCAGAATACTCACGGCGGCTGAGCCAGCACTCCCACTGTGAACATTATGTCAATGACTTTCCTGCGTATCCGAGTAGAAAGCACGTCCATCACCATTGTGTTCTTCTCTCTCAAAGCTCAGAAAGTAGAAGCAGAGAGGAATCAAGCTGCCTCTTTTATTTTGATGTAATAGTTGACCTAGATCTACTGTTTCTGCTCTTATAAAACCGCCTGGGTACTGTGTGGTACCCATGAATAAACTGTAGATACAGCATGCAACTTACCTAGCTAATTATCATCAGTTACTGTACAAAGATTAGAGTGGTATTGATCATCTAAGCTCCTAAAAAAAGAAACAAATATGTCTCCATCACAAATTGTTTAACTATTTTTTGAAGTGTAGGCCTAACCGATCAATTACCCTCACTGGCATCAACGCAGCAGCATGAACAAGATCATTTTACATTAACCCTCCTGTTACCTTCAAATTTACTAACATCTTTTTATCCTTGTAATTACCAGCAATTTAATTCTCCATAACATTATTTGAATTAATATTGTTTCCCAAGTTTAAGTGTAAGATACTTTATGTTTGTTTGTTGATACCTAAATAGCCCTTTAAATAAATAAAAATGTTGACAAATGTGTTACAAATTGACCCCAAAGAACACCGAAGCGTACAAGTTGGGTACAGGACATTGAAAACATATCATCATGTGAATTTTATGTTTTCCCAGGTGTCCCCAATAAATTAGGAAATGTCATGAAATATGAAACAAAATTAATGATGTCAATAATTCTTTTTAGAGACGTTAAACATTGAATGCGGTCAAATTGACCCCAAAGGTAACAGGAGGGTTAAAAGTCTCACTCCGAATTCCAAAGGCAGTCAATATGAATATTTAAGGTACTCAGCTCACCTTGCTTTACTGCCATCCCTCTGATGAAACAAATGTGCTTTTATTATCTGTGTGATTCCTTGTGTCAGATGGAGTCAACAGGAAAATATTTGTCTATTTGTTTCATGAATGTATTTGTGTGATTGATGTGAAAAGGCAAATATTCTGTAGAAGTATTGTTTACACTGCCACCATGTTTATAACAATCTTGTCTCTTTTCAAGAGAGGCCTTATCAAGCCTACATTCCTGTATATCTCACCGGCATGTGTTAATGTGCTCCTCCCTCTCTCTCCATCTCCTCCTATATCACACTCCTCCTCTTCATTCACTCCATCCATCATCAGAAGGAGAGGAAAGCAAGTGGTTTATTAAAGCTCCTGTCGGGGGCGGCAGCCAAGAAGAAACCTCGCTCACCTCCCTCTTCCCCGCCCACCCGCGACCCATCACTGACCGACCCCGCCCACCATCCTCACCCCCATCACCACCACGCCCGCTCAGGCTCCTGTCCGATGGCGTCTCAGGGGCGAGCCGGCTCCTGTCCAATCGAGAGTGAGATGGCGGGGGCCATCGGGCTGGAGCCCCTGCACAGGAAGTCCGGTTCCCTGGACACCAACTTCCCCATGTCACCCCCGGCAACGCGCGCAGTCAGCGCTCTGATGGTCCTCCGGCCTGAACCCAAACCTCTGTCACGAGAGAGGTGCGAACACACAACGACACACGGGAAGAAAAGATGATCGTTCACAATGCTAATAACCTTCACCTTTATGCTTCATCAGGGATTTAATATCTGCTCATATGTATATAAGATAAGATAAGATATTCATTTATTAGTCCCACAGTGGGGACATTTCAGTATCACAGCAGTGGATGTACATTAGAGCATTAATAACAATAAATATGTAAGCTGAGGTCCCTCAGGAGCAACACTTCTCACGCACACACACACGCACACACACACCTCAGTGGAAACACACATATAGACCCTTCATGTCACAGGACATGTAATGGTAGCATGCACCTTACTGGCGTATTGGGAGCACTGGTCATTGCACCAAACCAGTCACACTGTTCCTCCTGTGTGTGTGTGTGTGTGTCCAGGAAGAATATTTAAAAGAAATTCTCCTAAGTACATCTCTTAATTATGTCTGGGGGGGGTCGATGGTTCCTTTTACCCATAATTCACACTGCTGTCTATATTTGGGAACATACTGAGAGTCTCCACTCATCCCTGCCGTGGTGAAATGCTTTCAGCCTGTGATGTTGTCCACACCAGTGTGTGTGTGTGTGTGTGTGTGTGTTATAGCTGTGTCTGTGTGTGGCAGGTATCGTGTGGTGGTGCCCTACCCTCCCCAGAGCGAGGCGGAGATCGAGCTGCGGGAAGGGGACGTGGTGTTTGTCCACAAGAAGAGGGACGACGGCTGGTACAAAGGCACCCTGCAGAGGACGGGGCGGACCGGCCTGTTCCCCAGCAGCTTCGTCGAGAGCTTCTGAACTGGGGAACGTGGACAAGAGAACAACAAAACTGTTCTTGTTACCAAAACACACTCACACACACACACACACAAGCACGCATAAGCACGCACAAAGGATGGACCGACATTGCTTTCCAGGAATCACACAATTTCAGATTAAAGACAGATAGAAGTGTCCTTGAGCAAGGCACTGAACCCCCCAGCTGCTCCCAGGGCGCTTCACTGCAGCCCACTGCTCCTTGATAACCAAGAATGGGTCAAATGCAGAGAAGAATTTCCCCACTGTGGGATCAATAAAAGTGTATTTTTTTTTTTTTTCATACTGCAACAGGAAACTTGCTTTGATAGTCAGAATGCATCTTTGAGAAGTTTTGGCCAGAAAAATCTGTCGAGAATCTTTAATCAAATTGAAAACTATTATATACTTGCACAAAACTTCATAAGTCATCGGAAACCCATATCGGTCCAACCAAATCAAACACACACACACACACACACACACACACACACACACTGGAAAGCTCGCCCCGGTTCGACCAGCCACACAGGAAGCAGGGCAGCTTTTCCCGTCACTTGCCCAGCTTGGTATCGGAGGGACCTCAGCAGACTCGTTGGACCCGTGATGCTGACTACTGAAGGCAGACGGACCGAAGAGCACAGACAGACAAGCCCCGCCTCCCAGTTCTCCTCCTCAGCGTCATCCACCAGCAAACACTCGCACAAAAAGCATTAGCTCTGCTTTCCACTGAGACCTCAGAACTTGAATTGTGGGTGCTGTCTTTGTTTGAAAAGAGCAGATTTACCACCAGGTGATGAGGGAAGTGTGTGAGCCGACAGGCCAGGACCATCGTCAGCACATCGCCGTGTCCAATTTGTGACAGCAAGCACATTTGTTTCTTACCAACTCAATATATGTAAAAGCAATGCATGTGGCATTATTATGTTTTTTGTTTATATATATGTCGAAAGAGATGTCGTCCCAAACTAGTCATGCTGTGAAGATCGGTCACAAAACAAACGGTGAAATATGAATGAGGTGAATCATTCTTCTATTTATATAAATTACATTTTTTACTTAATATGTGACCTTTTTAGAGCCCCACATTTGGGTTAAACTGAATAAACTGGTTTGCTGAATGTAGTATGAAACACACAAGTTACGCCAATCTCCTAAAACATTTTTTTATTTGTACTGACCAAGTTGTCTTTTGATCTTTTACGTGGGATTAGAGAGACAAAGAATTCACTTGGTACTATATAATACTACTTGCAAAATAACAACAGTTATTTTACAGTAAATATTTATTTGACAAACGGTATTTCCGGTGTGACATGTCACATCCTTCTTTCTTTTTTTTAAACATGCACAAACCATTTGGTTCAGACAGAAATCTCAATCCAACTGTTTTTTCTTTGAAATGTAAAGTTCCTAAACAAACCATCGCAAAAAAGAAAATTAACCAATCCAGAGATCAGAAATACAACACACTCTTGCTGATAGTGATTCCTTTTCCGTTTCTTACCATTAAAGAGTTTTTGTTTGGCTGCAGCAATATTGTGAGCCCAAATGTGCGTGGACTCGATGCTCAAGAATGTACCTGACACCTGAAGTCAGAAGGCAGGGCACAAGGTTTTCATTACACAACTGCCAACCTTTCCTCTGATCTTGTCAACCTATGACAATTATTTTTGTGCGGCTTCAGTGAGTGTACAGTCAGTCTGCGAGAGAGAAAGAGAGCAAGAGAGAGAGAGAAAGAGAGAGAGAGAGAGAGCGAGAGAGAGACATCGGACATGTATCAGTAACCGAACCGAGATGATTAAAATACCTCATCTGCTGTTTTTTAGCCAGAATGAAGCACAAACAACTACTGGCCATGTGCACACAGGTGAGGCTCACTCATTGGCTGAGCACAGACAAGTGTAATTAGGTCATAACTTGGTGAGAGTCTGTCATTGGTTGGCCAAGCACACTCGAATATTCTCGGTGAACACCATTCATGCACAAAAAAGACAATAAATACATTTATTAAAAACATTTTAGGGATAAAATACAAACTTCTCTTGAGTGTCATCAATGGAAAGCTCCCCAGCGTCAACACAATGTTGCAACACCAAAGCAGTTTGGAAACTTGAGTTATCTCCTATTCCCATATGATGTGAGTGCAGACATGATACTTTACTACAAGCTCTCAGCAGTTTTCTCTCAATAGATTTATGTTCTGAAAATTTAGTCACTTGCTTTTTTCTTTTCATCCATGTAATTCTTTTCTTTGTAATTATTCTTACTGAGAAAGAGGAGTAGCAAACGGAGGTGGCCTGTCATTTAGATTTGATGTGTTTTTATTGGTGGGAAAAATAACTCGACCCTGATCTCCTAAACTGTGCAGGATAGTGAACAAAAGACATGGAAATGGACAAAGTTACAGTGTGATGTGCCATCATCCTCTGGCTGCAGCAACAGATTAAACCAAAAAAGCTGATTTACTGCAATTTAGAATAAGATATTTCTTAGTCACATACTTAAACACATGCATACAGCAACAAAACAGGGCTACACTAGTTCAGTTAGATTCACCTCAATGAAGCAACCTCTCTACAAATGATATGCTGGATTGGTCAATTTTGTACATTCAATAGTATTTGTCACAAGTGGACTAGACTATAAAATATCCGCAGGGCTTTCAGTTCAGCTGAATTTTTTTTGTTGTTTATTTGCAATGAAAAGGGTCCAAACTATTAGGATATTAGTTATTGGAAGCTTCAATCGAAAAATGTGTGCATTGACCTTCAGAACCTGTCAGTCCAATCCTGGTGCCTCCAGATGCCACCACACACAACATGAGGCACACCGATCCGTCTTTTCCTGACTTTCCCTTCTTATCTTATCGTATTGCTTGTTCTTCTCGCAGCTGTGCATCGTTTTGTGTGAAAAGCCAGCAGATCCCAGAACAGCTCCGCACAAACCCCCTCGCAAGGTTCTCCCTCATCTGTTTGTACGCCCGCCGAAAAGAGGACTCCAACTCCTACCGAGTCAAACTTAAAGCACAAGTCCTCCTTTGTGTCGGAGGTCGGAGCATCTCGACCGTCTTGTTTTGTTTTTACAAGGCCGATGCTGCGAGGAGGAGGAGAGTTTACAACCGTCAAACCATCAGGAACACAAACCACAGTGGTCACTTTACATGAACATCTTGAGCCGCTGGTTCCACACACGTCGTCGTGTTGTATTTACGTGATCTACGCTTGTCTTTTTCGCCTCCAGCTTCCTGGTTGTAAATACCTCTTGAGAAATGGTAAACAAGCCATCAACAACAGTGGTAAATGCCGTTGCACATGCAATTTATTTTATTGGACTTCAGACAAATTACCGTCCACTTTACCGTTTTTTGTCCTTCCAGGAAGCCTGAGCACTCACCCTGCCATCTTGAATTAGATGTCGGCCATATTTGTTCCTATGGATACTTGTGTGTTTGTGTGTGTGTGTGTGTGTGTGTGTGTGTGTGTGTGTGTGTGTGTGTGTGTGTGTGTGTGTGTGTGTGTGTGTGTGTGTGTGTGTGTGTGTGTGTGTGTGTGTGTGTGTGTGTGTGTGTGTGTGTGTGCGTGTATGAGGGGAGGGGGCCTCTGTATGTAGCTCTTTACATTAAAAAGGAACTTTATGAAAAAGTTTGGTGCGGCGTGGACCCTCACACCTCACTGAGTGGGGTTCAAAACAGCGGTACAGCGAGGAAAACAGAAAAAAAGTATATATATGATTCTATATTGTGCAGAATATTTATAGGCCTTTTGTGCCATCGAAGTCATGCTCTGCGCTGGCCATGCAGCGCTCTCTACCATGTGATCATTTGACATCGTCTTGTACCGATGACCCGTGGTTAATTTGATTGTTTTTTCATGTCAAGTGCATTTTTCGCAAATAAATGCCTTTGTTTTAAAACACATGTTTTTAAATGTCCCTTTTTTTGCCTCTGCCTGCAGCTTTATAATGAAGATCACACAGGCAGTGAGAGCTAGTGATATACATGTGTGTACTCTGGTGCATAACACACATTACCTGTGCAACCCATCAGGATTTTCCAATTGCCCTTTGGAGGATTCATCCTGAGAATCACATCCAGCTCTAATTATAATGATCTGCGCTCACTATGCTCATTATGGGCTTATGAAGCCTTATGAGCAGCACAGGTACAGCTGTCTGACAGTGTGTGTTGCCCTCATTATCATTACATCCCAGTAAGGGATCTTTAGAAATAAAGTTGACAATCTTTCTGTCTTTTCATCATTCCCTCCATCTTCTCCCCTCCTTCTCCCCCTCTGTCCCTCGTGTGTTCTCAAGCCAACACTGGCATGGATGAGGTGTGTAATTGGTAATTTCAGAGCGTCGTCGGCACTCCCCTTAAATGACAACCTCATCTCTTCAGCAGCCGGGCCTGTCTTCAATGATCACCCACATTTGCATTTAGAGTGACTGGCAAAAGGTGACAAGAGTACGTGTACTGGAGTGTATGTGTGTGTGAGTGCAGGCACATGACAGCTATGCAGGGTGTGAGTGCACACAGGAAACTTGACACTAACACAGAAACTCTAACTGCTATATTTAAGGTGAGAAGTCGGCAGACAGCACATTTAGATTTTTACTGATTTCTGCAGAACATAAATGGTTTTACCTCTGGCAGAACAACTGGGAGATAAGCAGCTGACTGACACACACACACACACACACACATTTCCACAGTTTACCTTGGTGAAATCTCCTCGAGTCTCCCTCTTTTCAACCTGCCAGGTGCTGTAAGCTCCTACAGGGAATCGATCAGCATTCTTCTGCTTCATGCCAGACCTGTCTGTCTACCTGTCTGTCTACCTGTCTGTGTGCCAGCTGTGAGTCACATGAGGGGCAAAAGAACCGGAGGGTAAGACACCGCAGGGAACAAGACCTTCACCAGGCGTTCCCTTTGTGTATACATGTTGCCAAGTGGTTAAGCTACAGCTGTGTCCAAAATCTTCCTCTCAAGCAAAAAAAGGAGCTTGTGATCGTCCTCTATCCTCTTACTATCTGATTAAAGGGAAAGAAGTTGGAACGTCTCTACAGTTAACATCTCTTTGAAGATGAATCACAGCGGTGGGGAGGAAGGCGGGAGGTCTGTGGGTCTCACATCAATCTAGAAATGCCTCACCTTTTCCCCTGAGGTGCTTTACTGAAAATAAAGGTCCAGTTGTCTAGAGAAGGTGACACAAACATATTGTGTAAAACTCCCCTGCACTGAAAGAGATGTTGGATTTACTCATTTTTATTGAAGTAAGTGTACAAAATAAATTGATCTAAACCCTGATATATATTTTTAAGTTGACCTTACCTTATTTACTCGTTAATTAAGCTTTTACTCACTAAAACTATGTTCAGTATACTAAAATGTATTATACAACCATACTTACTAGCTGCAAGACGTTGTGTGAATATAATACCCAATACCATAAACCTAATGTCTGAAGCTGCATTTCACATCTTCGTAAATGTTCTCCGTCAACCGGAAACTACAAATAATAATGCAGCTTATTTATCAGGGTTTACAGGAACCAGATGTTGGTCTTTGGTCCAAGCAAGTCCACCTTCTGCATGACTTCCCTTGTTCAGTGCATTTGACTCATGGGGGGAAGACAGTCTGCTTTATTTAAAATAAGAAAGCGCTTATAAGACACCATACTTTGGAGATGAAAACAAACAGGCAGTGTATCATGACAAAAATACAAAGATTTATTTAGAAAGGAGAAGAAAAAGCTCCCAGATAACACTGTTAATTCCTTAAATACAAGTGTATTACAAATGTGACTTTGGCAAGCTTTATTCCACGTGTTTCTCGTTAGGTGGATAGTGTATTTCTAAGTAAGCGTCACACAGGTAAGGCACTAACATACATTAAGCACTCGTGTAATATATAAAGTGGAAGTAAATGCTAATTTATAAATCACACAACACCTTACTGCCTTGTGAGTAAGGAAAATTAGGGATAGGGAGAAAAAAAGAAATAAACAACATACATATATATAAATATATGCCGTTACATGTGCCTTATCGAAAACCAAGCGTCAGCCCCAACCTACTGGAAAACTTGACAAGAAAAGTCCCTTTGGAACCGCAACAGGAGAATTAGTCTTCCTCCTGCAGGTTTATGTAAAGCTGGCGTACTCATAGTTAAAGTTTTTAGCATCAAGTTGGGGTTTAAAAAGAAATCAGAAATAATACAGAACAGGACAGGGAATTGTAATGCTCTGTGAATATGACTATGACTGTTTAAGCACTAAATTGGCCTCCAGAAACAATCAATAAGCCCTTTTCAGACATGACTTGTTACATTGCTGGATTTATCCGCACATCTGTTAAATAAGGTCTCCATGCAGTATTTATTCTGGAATGACTTCTTTAAATATGACGGGGCTCAAAATATATTCCTCCTCACTATGGGGAAACAGCTGCGTTGAAAAAAGAATAAAACGATTGTTTATCTCTGAGGTTTTATTAATGAGACCAAAATGTGAATCTCCTCATGAAGCGCACGTCTGAAAGGGGCTTTATAATTAACTACAAGCATAGCACAGATGTTGTTTTTTCTTACCATTAAAGTCTTACGGCTGCATTACAGCACATGGAGTGTGTCATTATTAAACTCTATAGACATATGGCAGAAAGATTAAA
Source organism: Liparis tanakae (assembly GCA_036178185.1). NCBI lineage: Eukaryota > Metazoa > Chordata > Actinopteri > Perciformes > Liparidae > Liparis > Liparis tanakae. The sequence continues at coordinate 17,632,649 of CM070107.1, forward strand.
TGTGAGTGAAGATGTCCCTTCAATATAGTGTTTTACATATTGAAATTATTTGATCCGTGTTCCTCAGTCGGGGCAAATTGAGAACAAAAACAACAGGGAAGTATATGGAAAATACAGGTTTGGTATAAAAATGAAAGGATAAATATAAAATATTACACAGAGGTATAAAACCAAAAAGAAGATTAAAAATATCATAGAGGAAGGTGTGTACACACACACAAATGTCACAAACATTAAACTTTGGCACAAACTCACACACTCACACATTGCTGATTTGTGTGGGTTTTCTATGGTTAGTCTTTGAGGCCACAAAGGAATGGAAAGGAAATGGCCACAATGTCACTGGTTAAACTGGTCGTACTGGAGTGTTCTTCAGATCCAATCTTCTTCACATGTAGCCAGAACTGGAAGAGACCACAAGTGGGAGTTGAGAATCAAGTTGACAGAAAATCACACAGAACATCACATCTCACACCATAATACTGGCTCTCTGACATAATGTGTCTGTGAGCAAAAATGTCCAAATGTCCACTTGCACCAGAGGTGGCAAATTCTAAAGTTTCCTAGATTCAATTTGCTCTTCTGTCTTTTATGTTCAAATATAGCAAAAAGACTAATCCGCCACATGTAGACAAATCGTAAATGCACTCAGTAGAAGGTTTGTTGCCCCAGATTCAGTTTATGCCAATTAGTCGTGTGTTATACTGAACATGTCGTCAGCGGCGAGTCACTCATCAGTGAAAGGTTTGCATCGTGGTCTCCAGGTGTGTAAATCGATGGATCGTGAACGTTTCCATGGAACAGCAGCTCTTACTTCTTGCGGTCTTTGTCCTTCTTGCCGTTGGCGGTGAGGCTCTGGGCCTGCAGCAGCTGGGCGGCGGCTCTCCTCTTGCCGAAGGAACTCTGGTCCTCGTCCAGGAGTCTCTTCTTTTCATCCAGAGCTGATTTCTCATCTGCATGGAGGCGCTTCAGCTGCTCAAAGCGACTTTGCAGCTATGACACGGAGAAAACCACAGAGTTGAGTAACATTAGAGACATTACTGACAGTAACAAGTCAACCAAGTAAAAACATTAGACACCAAATTACTTTCCTCAAGTTGAGGTGTTGCTTTATCGCACTTAAACCAAATAAGATGCAAAAATCGTAAAATAGATTGACCTTTGCTGTAGGACTTTGATTTTATCCATTCAAAGAAGAATCATCATGAAACATTAATGATAGTTAGTGTGCTGATGATTCATAGAAGCGAAAAACCGAAGGGAAAAAGATGTCGATCATGCCTACATACATCTCTCTCCGCCTCCTTCAGCTCAGACTCCTTCTCCTTGACCCTCTGCACAAACATCTGCCTCATCTCGTCCTCTCTCTTCTGCAGCTCCACCAGAAACTCCTGACGCTTGGCCTCATAAGTCTGCTGCAAACTGCACACACACACACACACACACACACACACACACACACACACACACACACACACACACACACACACACACACACACACACACACACACACACACACACACACACACACACACACACACACACACACACACACACACACACACACACACACACACACACACACACACACACACACACACACACAGGTTAGTTGTCAGTCACGTATATTTTTGCACCCGTCATTATGTCCACGCAGGTGTTCATGAGCTCACCTGACAGGTTTGCACTCGGGGTCGGTGTCCTTGAAGCCCAGCTCCTCCAGTTTGCAGCGTCTGTAAAGCTCATAGTGGCGGGTGTGGGTCTGCTCCCTCAGGTCCTCCATGTTTATACAGATCAACATCTCCCTCAGCTTCACAAAGTCACAGTGACTCTCGTTCTCCACTGGAACACACAAACACATCAATATAAGGCATATAGAAAGGTTAGGCAACCAGCTGATACTAAATATTGACTTTCTCAAAAAAAGCATTGTGGCCGTGATAAGACCCTGAAACTCCCCAATGACAGCCACAGCAATTACACTTGTTTACTGTGTGTTGGCTGGCAGCTAATTCCACTGAGCAGGAATCTGCCGCAAGTTAAAGTTTACTAAACACTTTTTGAGTCGCAGCACTCATTTCTACATGCCTGACAATTATTTTCAGGGGCAGACGTGTAGATCTGAGAAGATTAACCGATGTCCATTAAATTAATTGTGATCTTTCAGAAAACACACCAATACAAGCACAGCCGTGTAAAAGAAAACACAAACAAGGATCGTCTTACCTTGAACTACACCCCAGGGATACTGACGAGCCTTCACCATCTTATTACCAACAGAGACTTCCTCGGTGCTGCCTACCACAGCAAATGGCAAATGACCCTAGAAAACAGTTTATTTGATCATACTTTACACATAAACATGCAAACATGTCAAATGGCTGCATCCACTATCTCGCTCCTAAAACTGAGCAACACATCAAGTTTAAAACAGAGCAAGTAACAGGTTGTGCGTTTCCTTACGTTCATCGTAGTGTTGACCTTGGCGACGGTCTCATCATCCAGGGGGAACTGATAAATTTGCACCCCGTTGCTGACCAGCTCGCTCATGATTTTAATCTTGAACTTGTGCAGCTCGCTCTTACTGATGGTGTCAGCCTTGGCGATCACTGGGATGATGTTCACCTACGGCATGATGGGAAACATGTTCATGTATAAAATAACAGATGATTATCAAATTTGCCTATGGTTATCTGAGGGCTTCAGAGAAACTGTGACCTTTAACGCGATCTGTAAAAAGATATACTTGTATTTCTAATAATAAAGGGGGAAAAAAGGCTAACTTTGGAAACTAAAATGAGCAGCATGAGATAAACAAAAGACAGGATGGTTAATGTTGTCTCATAGGGGACCAAGACATTCAGATTATACTGTTTCAGGATGGTTCCAGAGACTACCGGGTTTCTCTTTTTAAGTTAAGTTAAAAGGACCATTTTAGTGTATTACAAGTTAGGCCTTATCATCGTTTACAGAATAATTCACGAGAACTCAGTCACTAATTTCATAAAGGTATAAGTCTAAACCACTTTGCCTGTAGCCACGGTGTCGATTTGAAATGTAAAACAATTAGTCTTCCCTGGGCTTTGAGCAGAGCTGCTCCCAATGCCGATCACGTCTAGTAGCAACAACAAGCTTAACTTACTGAATGTAGAGACATTCAAATGGCCTCCATTAGTCTGACTGCAAGTACAACCACAATTATTTTACTAGTATTAGTTGTTGTTACTTTATCTCAAATACTTTCAAAACTGCGTTTAGTTAAGTGTTATACAAACCAGGTTTATGTTATTTCTGGCTCAGCAGCCCTCTCTGCTGTCCAAGTCGTTCCACATTCCACTCCTGCCTGTCTGCCTGTCTGCCTGTCTGCCTGTCTGCCTGCCTGCCTGCCTGTCTGTCTGCCTGCCCGTCTGTCTGCCTGTTGTCTCAGTCATACCAAAGAGAAACTTGGAATGAGTTGTTGACAAGCTTCTGGGCCAGACCACACACACACACACACACACACATACATACAGAGAAACCCAAATGCTAGGAGAGCTGTTCCAACAGCTGTCTTAGTGTCTGACTGTCTGTCTGTCTTTGCTGCGTGTGTCTGTACAGTGACACAAAAGGACAACTCGAGTGTGTATGCGTGAGGTGATTACAACATTCCAGGGCCTTTTCCGCTCCATTCACATGCAAATCCGGGGTTACTGACACTCCAGAGAAGTGAAATCACACAAGAGCACAAAAAACACAAAGTCACTACACACAGAGCATGGGAAAGTGTCTGACCACTTCAAGAGGGAAGGGGGGGGGGGGGAGGGGGAGGGAAGTCTAGAAACGACCACAGCATAGTCACTAATGCAGTACTCCTGACTCCTCAGTTCTCCCTGTGTTCCTAATGACAACAAAGATAATTGGCAGGTCCACTATAAAACATTGATGATGAAATCAGACCAATAAATTCAGGCAATCTTTTAGATTAATTCACCATCATCTCTCCAGAAAATGTCAGAAAGGTATCCTGTCCATCCCCTTGTGGGATGTTAAAAATCACCAGTCCGACCCTTCAAAGCACACACGCACACTGTGAATCTTTTCCTACCTTGCTGTCTAGCTTCTTCATTGTGACCAGGTCCAGGGATTTGAGTGAATGACCCGAGGGGGAGATGAAATACAGGCAGGCGTGGACTCGTGAGTCATGGTAGTTGTGAAGAGAGCGTTTGATTTTGAGCTCTTCCTGTAGAAAACTCTCAAACTGCCTGTCGATGTAGTCCACTACTGGCTGATAGCTACAGGAGACATGTAGGGGAGACCAGACATGTGGGTTTAATGAGTTCTTCATAATGGCAGAACATTTCTTACCATCTTCAATCACATTCACTCTTATCTAAATTCAAACAAACACTTTTGAACACTGTCAGTCTCTCTGTCAGTCACACTCGCACACACACTCTCCTCCCACCTTTCTTGTTTGTTCATTTGGTCTCCGAAGCCCACAGTGTTGACCACGGTAAGGCGTAGTCGGACATTACTCTCCAGGAGATCATAGGTTTGCGCCCGCAGCTTCACTTCAGGCTCAAAGTGTGATGACTCGAAGTTCTCAAAGTTAGTGTTGAAAAGAGTGTCCATCAGAGTAGACTTCCCGATACCAGTTTCACCTAAAGGCAGAAAAAAAGGGAAACAATCTTAGTTATTAGTTAATAAACTTTATGATTCAGATTCAATTTAGTAGCGCGAGCATCCGAGACAGGGACTGGCAAAAGGTACGCAAAAGAACATGCCTTACATCAAGTATTCCTAAAAATATAATCTGTTTGAGGAAGTATGACTCAACATCAAACTCTAGCTGCATTGAAGTGTTTGTCGAATAAGTGCCTTGCTCAAGGACTCAGCGATGGCAGTTGTTAAGGGACAGGAAATATTACACCCAACCAAATATTTACCAGGTCATGTAGAAATATGAACCAGCAGGATCCTACAGATCACAAACGCTTCGTTGACCTACTGTCAAACACAGAGCCTAATACTGAGAGTAATACTCAGTTAAAGGAAGTAACAAGCACAGCCATGGGTATCAAAGGGAGCGCAAGCGAAGGAGTAGGAGAAAACTATTTATAATAGACAGACTTACGCAGCGACAGTAAATTGACTTGGTCACGTGAAACAATCTGTATGAAGAATGTATTCCAGCAGTAGCATTTAGCGTGTATCAGTGGTTGGGTAAAGGTGTGTCTATTGTTTGCGTGCGTGCGTGTGACAACATACCGATGCAGAGAATATTGAAGCAGAAGCCCTGACAGATGGACTTGTTGACAAGCTGATCTGGGAGGCTGTCAAAGCCCACATGGCCTGCCAGGGACAGGGGTCGGACACCTTTATACTGTGGAAGACATTGCACCGACAGACAGAACATTCTCAAGATGTGCTAGACATTTTCTCCTGAAATACAAAATATGATGGTAATGTAAAAGTGAACTTTAATGCATTTCGAAGCCTTAACTTTCCTACATTTACATTGAGTTGTATGAAGGCAAAGTTCTGGCAACCCATACCATATCATAGATAATACTAATAGAAAAATGTCCTATGATATGAATACAGGAATATTTCACATATCAAACGGTACAGGCACCTATCTTTTTATAAATGCATTGCAAGATACATTACTCTTTTTTTTCACGTACGCCTTGATGTTTTAGAATTAGAGAATTAGAGATATAACATGTATAAGTGACTCTTGGCCTCCAATTTAAAAGACCTCAAACCCTGCCCCAAAAATTATAAATCTGCATCTCAGCCACTGAGACTAACACATGAACTTATATATATATATATATATATATATATATATATATATATATATATATATATATATATATATATATATATATATATATTTCAATGTGCAAGCTACACAAATAAATCTCACTTAAAATGCAGACTATGGGGGCTTTCCTGTCGTCCTCCTGACCTCCAGAGATCTCGTATTGACCTAGTTTGGATGTAGTACGATTTTGAAATGTCGCCTGATAGATCTTCATCCTTTTCTTTTCGTTGACCATATTGTATATGTGGAAGACACAAATGTAGAGAACAAGTGTAACGTTATCTTACGTTGACAAACTGGCTGAGCCAAACTTCATCCAAAAATTCCGGATTTGGTGGCGCTTATCCAGCTCTATAGTCAGCAGAACACAGCTAACTGACTTACCAGTCAAACAGACCCTATGTGGATACTGGTGTGCTAGTGGTAATATCGTAGGACTGTTTAACCAAACAGCACCACAACTATGTTCACAAACTTTTGACTGATGTGGCTAGCTTCCTGTTAGCCACATAGCCCCCTCCACCGTATTTTGGTATAACACTGAATACAAATAAGTATAAGTTAAAAGGCCCCGTTGATGTTCCCGATGCATGTCGCCATGAATGGCAGATGTGTTTGTTGTTGTGTGTTTAAGTTACTTTAAACGGCCGTGATTTCGCGGTAGCTATAACTTAACGATAGACAAGGACACTCCCTATACTCAACTGTCAAAAACAGTGTCAGTTATCAACCAGAAAAGAAGAAATAATACTCACCGGCTGCCGCTCAACATCAGAGGAAGCCATCGTTATGGCCAGAAGTTAACAACCCAGATAGTTTCAGAAATAATACAACACAACTAACTAAAGACCACTTATTTTTTCAGAAACTTCTTTCAAAACGCCTTACTGCGTCTACCGTCGACAACTGGGCAGGCGAGACCACTCAAAAATTAAATAGTAAGGAGGTCTATGGTTTGGTCATTATTTTTAAAGCTAGAATTCTGTAAATTTTACCAAATTGTGACGGAAATTCAATTATTCGAATTAAATGAAGATTAAAATAGGCAACAACTGTGAGAGAATGAATACAAACGATGTTAGTGTCCTGAATTAATATACCTACCACCCCCGTTGTATAATGGTACAGCGCAACTTCATTTCCCCTGTCGCTTCCATTATCATTGTGGACTGTCAAAGAAAATAGTAAAGCCAACTCAACGCAACATCTACTCTGTTCTGATGTTGATGCCTGGTTTCAGATTTGATTACACGAATGATAAATCTTCTTTTATAAGTACATTAGTTAGCTTGATTAGTAAATATTAATAACCACGCTATCATTCACTCGGGTTTTAGAGTAAACGTGATAGATCATGAGACTGCTTGCGTATTTTGCATTTGCTGTTCGATAAATAATTTATAACCAAAGTTTATATTTTCAATTTGTAGAGCCTACATTGTTGTTGTCATGGACTTTGGTTACTTGGTTTGGTCCTGTATGTGTTTATTATACAGCGTTAGACCTACAGTCAATATTGTTCATCTGCATGATTACCACGGCATGTCAATTTAAAAAAAACTCAGACTGACGCCTTGGCATCTACTACAGATTTCATTTATTTTTCCACTTAACTCTCAAGCCATCACTGCTTAGTGGACACTAAAAAATAAAAACCCATTGTCAAAAAAAAACGTGTTTTCCTTCGCTAGTAGTTTGAAGCCTGCGTTTACGAGGATCACATGAACGCAGCACGCAATTTGCAGTGGTGAGCGGTTTGCACGGTTGCTTCAGTTACGGACGTGCGACCCCTATCTGCCAAAGCTCGACACTCCCCGTGGAGGAGAGGAAACGAGGAGGAAGATGCTGTCCCCCCGTCCGCACCGACCTAAATGAATGACAGTGGCTTAAATATGGAGTCATTTTGAAACGCCCTTACGTAACTTATTCGGCAATCTTAGCGCCCTGTTTGGGCCGTCCAGTCGGACGATGGCGTCTCCGTGCACGGAAAAAGCAGTGCATGAGTTCCTGATGGAGAGGGGAGGGAGGGTCCAACAGATGGAGCTGACCGATCATTTCCTATCGGTTTCGGGGGACATTGACCAGTCGAAGGAAGGGGTGGACCGTGAGGCGCTGAAACGCATCGTGGACAACGTGGGCTTTGTGAAGGTGGAAAACGGCGTGACATTTGTTTGTTTAACCACTGAAGGCAGCGCGGAGTCGGTGATGCGGACAGACACAGGCGGCCACGATCACGCGGAGTGCAATGGCAACATCCAGGAGACACGGGACAACAACTACGTCAACGGAAACCCTGACACCAGAGACCAAACAGGTGAGTCACGCGCACATTTTGTTGTTGTTTGTCAATATTTTTGTGCATGATTTATTTGTTTAAAATATCCTCCGTTTATTCCAAATCATATAACCTATGTTAGTAATTTAGCTAACACGCTATAGTAATGTAAAATGATAACGCAATGTACACATATTTAAATATTTGCAGATATTTCATTGGCTTTATGATCAGCCACATTATTGTCATTGTTTTTGAAGACCAATACTACTATAGGCTACTACTACTACTACTACTGCTACGGCTACTACTTCTACTACTACTATTGCTGCTACTACTACTACTACGACTACTACACTGACTGACTGACTGAAGTTGTCCAAATCAAATGATCTGGACCTTTTGATTTGGACCTTCACCTTTCCCCCCATCACAATAAGTCAAGATAATGATAACACAAAGACATACACAGCCTAGCTGTGTGCATACCACGTGAGACTATCAATTGGAAGGTTGGAAGGAGTCCATTCACGTTAAGATTGTGCCATAGACAACTACTTCATACAGTGTCAAAGCTGGATGACTATGATAAAAACACATGTCCTATTGTTCCACAGGAGCTACCAGCTCCTCCTCGGCTGCCAGCCTGGATAATGACAAGCAGTCAAATGGCAATGGGCAACCTGCAGCCCCCTCCCATAATAATGAAACCCACCCAGCTACTCCTACATCTGGTGGAGGTGGGGAGGTTAAGCTAAGGGAGAGGAGAAGACGGGAGTCCGCCCCTGTGATTGGAATTGCGGATCTGGACCTAGCTCACCCTGCAGCGTCCCACAGTCAGCAGGTGAGAGGGGCGCGCAGGGTGTCCAAGGGCTCCCAGCGGGCCTTGCTGACCAGCTGCCTATCCGAAGACAGCGCCTGGGAAGGGCTGGACTTTGTTGGAGATATCCACACACCCAAGGGAAGTCGCAGGAACTTCATTGAGCTGATGATGAGTAGTTCCCCTCAGGTAGTGCACTGTGTTTCTCTTGCATGAAAAAAAAAGCTTCCATTAAGATTGTTATAATAACCTGTGAAACACATGGATATAATAGAACAATGCTGCCGCACAGCTACCATTATTGGACCATTTTGTACATTTGGCCACAGCTAAAGCAGTAATGACACATCAGGTGTTTTGTGTTTGTTTGTGTGTAAAGACTTCCACCTGCTGTTGCTGCTGTATAACTTGCAGCATGGCCGAGAGAGCAGCTTGATAAAAAACACCATTTGGGATGTAACCAGAAATGCAATATTCATGAAGTGTGACTCCACAGCAGTAGCGTTCTGTCTTATGTAACTGAGAAGCACCGTGATGTTATATTGCTAGAACTCTAAAGCAGTTTGACCTATTACCTCCGTTTATTTATCATCGTAAGGCTATCACTAACACAAATTGATTATTTCCGAACATATTTTTTTTACTGTGGAAGGTGTCTTCATACAATTAACATCTGTTTGATAGTGTACTGATAAACAGTGGTGCTTTTGTATTTAGGTGGACTCATTTTAAATATGGAATTGTTGACAGTGCCTGTAAAGAATGCACCTCGATCATTTCAACGCTTGTCCCTCTACACTGTCTACAGGTTCGGAGGTCTCTGATTAGCCGTGGTTCGCGCCTCCGTGACTCGGTTCGGAGCGATGGGGATTCGGCATCGCTCCTCTCCTCGGCCACCGATGAGGACTGTGCGTCGGTGACCTTGGACCCACTGGAACATGAATGGATGCTGTGCGCCTCAGATGGCCTGTGGGAAAGCCTGCAGCCCCTTCTCGCTGTGGAGCCCAGCCTGGTGGCCAAGAGAGACTTTGTCACCGGCTTCACCTGCCTCCACTGGGCGGCCAAGCAGGGCAAGGCAGAGCTGCTCACCCAGCTGCTGGTCTTCTCCAAGGACAACGCTATACCTGTGAACGTCAACGTGAGATCCAGTGCTGGCTACACGCCGCTACACCTGGCAGCTATGCATGGACACACACAGGTGAGTTGCGTGGATGGTGGTGTCATGTGTTGTCTGCTAAGTAAAGCAGCAGATGGTTTTATGTGTTCTGCCTCCGCTAGAATCATTTGAATTCCTCTTCAAAACTACAAACGTTTCTATTTTGTATCAACTGTTTTATTTTTTATTTGACACAAACAATTTTGAGAAGATGTAGGTGTTTATATTTATCATCATAGAAAAGAGTTTATTGCCAAATGGACTTTCTCTTGCTAGTAATTGAATCCAACAACCTGAACATTTTCTCTAATGAATCCACAGAAACATTGTCCAATAATAGACCGTGCTGTGCTCAGTCGTAGGAAAACAACAGAAATGGCCAAAGAGGAAACCTTTTCCTGACATTTACTTAAAAGGAAACATAATTTGTTTTCCTAAATAAATTGAATTTTAATACAAATACCTAAGAAGACAACAAATCATTCCTCATGTAAATTGTTTTTGTTTTATTGATTGAACAGGGCTCATTGATCAACTGAGAAAAAATTGGAAATGGGTCAGAATTAGCCCAGACAGCTGATCTGTATCTGTTGCTATCGGCCCGATAATTAAAAGGCTCCCTAAGCACTTTATACAATTAATATAAATAGCATGATCAATATCATCAAACGAACAATGCTAAAGTATCACACGTTGTAGATGGCTACCATCCATACCAACTAAGGAAAAACAAACATGCAAAGACATAAACATAATGGTGGACTGATCCACTCACTAACTGGTGTCCTACTATTGACATGCTTGATTATTGATGAAAATAAGGTGCCAGTAAATTCTGCGGAGGCAACGAGACGATTCTACTGTGTGTATTTAATGAGCTGTGCTTGGCAGGTGGTGCGCGTGTTGCTCTCCAACTGGGAGGCTGACCCTGAGGCTCGAGACTACAGCGGGAGGCGAGCCATCCAGTACCTGTCCCCGCTGCTAGCTGCCGACCTGCAGGAGGAGGGAGTGGTCACATCGCCGGGGGCCGAGTCGGACAACGAAAACACCAACAGCGGCAGAGCGCGCAGGTGGCGATTTCCTAGAGTTCTCCAGGGCAACCTGAACCCACTGCGGCTCCTAAACCCACCGGCCGGGGCAGCGGAGGAAAGAGTCGTGACTGAGAGGACCAAAGGGGGAATGCAGAGGAAGTCGTCTCTGAGCCGACTGAACGCCCGGCTGCACCGGGGACGACACCGAGCCCAGATCATCCACAGCGTCTCCTTCAGGGACACGGGGGAGGTGGGAAGAGGAGAGGAGCTCCCCAGCAGCCCTCTCCGAACGCGACCACTATCCAACCTGTTCGGATGAAGTTATACGATATTAACCAGTTTGACACCTTTTATAAGCTGACATGTCGGGAGGTTATATGACCAGAGTAACCACACACATCCTCATTGACACTATGATGTCAAGCTGATTTTAAGGTTTATAATCATTGGACCACAAGTGTATATTCTTTCTAAAAAATCTAACTTATTTTTGTTCCTAATATCCTTTTGTTGATCACTGAGGGCAGGTCACAGTTTACGTAGCATTTTATTTACATATAATTTTGTTTATGCTCACTTAGAGTTGGTAGCAATCAAAACACTATTTTTGTTGATTTAATACTTTACACTAGAACTAAGACTGTATCAGGTTTTCACTTTAGAGGGTTTGAAAAGAACACTTAGGGTTTTACATAGTAATCTAAACATCTTGTTTTTGTTTGCAGAGTAAAGTAATATATTCATAGAACTAATTTTATATTTTTCAATCTCCTTTGATCGGGTGGTGCTGTTTTTTTATTCAATTCTGTAATTTTAATTACCAGATTTCATTATTCAAACTGTCATGAACACCGACTTATTGTATGTCCAAACAACCATGTGGGTTTGTCATGTTTGCACTTGTCACTTTGAAGATAGTCTGTGATTATGGGAGAAAACTGCGAAACTAAAACCATGTCATACATGATCAGAGAGTTATACCCTGAGGTACTGTATATTATCTAAAAGTACAATGTAATCTTCCCTTTTTCTAGTTGATACCAAAACCGTGGCTTTAGTTTTGTCCAAGTATTTTAACGACCCTCCTCAGTTACAAAGTAGGACTGTTTTACAGGGTGTGAGCATACAGTATGTGGAACTGGTGTGGATCATAGTTTACCTTCAAAACCTTTGTGTCTGGAATGATGGGCCTATAATAGTAGATTGCAGTGTTTTGTGCAAATCTCTATGACTATTTTTACTTTTTTTAATCTAAAAGAATCATTCGATATAATCACACAGATTCCGTAATTCACGCTGAATTAGCTCATGTCAAGATCTAATCTCGTGAAAAGGTATTCAGGTCAAACAGCATAGCACTGCTTACATTTGTACAATTAATATGCAATCAATTAATATGGACCTTTTCACTCTGGACCAAATTTGATATTTAATGAATTTCCTGTTTCAGCCTCCTGTATTTCTCTAACTTTGCATGATCACAATCATTTGTGCATTAATCATGTGTGTCATCTGTGGATAGTAAAGAGTTATGAGCAGAATGTGCTGTACATTTAGAGCACATTGACTTCTTGACTGTTTTCCAAAATATGTGAACCGTGCTTATTGGATCAACAACTATCCTGGATTTCATAAATGTTCCCTTTGTATTTTGTATCCTTTGTACTCAAATCCTATAGGGCTTCATGTTGCTTTATAGTTGACTAGACATGTATAGTAAAAACCTACATTCATGTCACATTTTCAGATGCACGAATAGGGGAAATGTACCGTAAATTATACCCACGGTGCATTTCTATGTCGAAATTTCATTGTTTCTGTCTTCTTTGTAAAATTCTGTGACGTTATGTTGTGATGTGAATACACTGTTACTAAGCCACTGTCATCTTTGTCTTCATGTCTTATCATTGAATATGAAATAAAGCTCAAATGATTTGCATAAAAGTGAAGTCAGTGGTCTGTTACAGTATGCTGTTCCAAGCAAACACATCTGCAGAATATGTAGGAACACAGAATCAGTAACAAGTGTTAAACGTGATGGTCAGAGTTGTCATAAGGTATACAATCACGAATGCTTGAGTCATATTCAACTAGAATGGACAAAAGCTCCAAATTAGGCAGTCTATTGTGTGTGTCAGTCATGCTGACACCATCTGATTGTCCCTTTCTGGTGATGCTGAATAATTGATGATCTGATCTCTCCTTAACCCACCATCTACAGTACAGCCACGGCTTCCTCTCCACAAGCTGCCCATGTAATGCTGCTCCCAATATATGTACAGACAGTCCTCATTCTGCACCTGTTGATGTACTTCTATTGTTAATTCAATTCAATTCAATTCAGTTTATTTGTATAGCCCAGTTTCACAAATTACAAATTTGTCTCAGAGTGCTTTACAATCTGTACACATAGACATCCCTGCCCCAAAACCTCACATCGGACCAGGAAAAACTCCCAAATAACCCTTCAGGGGGAAAAAAAGGGAAGAAACCTTCAGGAGAGCAACAGAGGAGGATCCCTCTCCAGGATGGACAGATGCAATAGATGTAATGTGTACAGAAGGACATATTTAGAGTTAAAATACATTCAAGGAATCTGACAGAGTTTATCAATAGTTCATATTTAGGCATATTCCACGATGGAGAGTTTGGAGACCTCCCAAGTGGAGGAGTGGGCGGAGTCCCAGCAGGGCAGTGGCACAGCTGGCGACAGGAACTCACGATCCAACCATCGATGGTCCATCAGCAGATGGAATCTATGCCGTCTCATAGGGTCCGATGACCCCATGAGACGTGAAGTCAGAAGGACTCCGGGGAGAAAGCAGAGTTAGTCATGTGTGATGGAGAGATGAAGATTCATCCATAGGAGAAAGAAAAGAGGAGAGAGGTGCTCAGTGCATCCTAAACATCCCCAGCAGCTATAAGCCTATACCAGCATATCCAGGGGCTGGACCAGGTGAACCTGATTCAGCCCTGACTATAAGCTCTGTCAAAGAGGAAAGTCTTCAGTCTACTCTTGAATGTGGTGACTGTGTCTGCCTCCCGGACTGAAGGTGGAAGCTGGTTCCATAAAAGAGGAGCTTGATAACTAAAGGCTCTGGCTCCCATTTTACATTTTAAGACTCTCGAACTACAAGTAGCCCGCATTTAGTGAGCGCAGCTCTCTGGTGGGGCGATACGGTACTACAAGCTCTTTAAGATATGATGGTGCATCACCAATTAAGGCTTTGTAAGTTAAGAGAAGAATTTTAAAAGTGATTCTTGATTTTACAGGGAGCCAGTGCAGAGCAGCTAGTGCAGGAGTAATGTGATCTCTTTTCTTAGTTTTAGTGAGAATACGAGCTGCAGCATTCTGGATCAACTGGAGGGACCTAAGAGATTTATTAGTGCAGCCTGATAATAAGGAGTTGCAGTAATCCAGTCTCGAAGTAACGAACGCGTGAACCAATTTCTCTGCATCTTTTTGAGACAAGATGTGCCTGATTTTTTAAATATTACGTAGATGGAAGAATGCAGTCCTTGAGATTTGCTTTATGTGGGAGTTAAAGGACAAGTCTCGATCAAAGATAACGCCGAGATTCTTTACAGTGGTGTTGGATGCTAGAGTAATGCCATCTACAGAAATCACATCACCAGATAATTGATCTCTGAGGTGCTCAGGGCCGAGTAGAATTACTTCGGTTTTGTCTGAGTTTAACATCAAGAAGTTGCCGGTCATCCATGTTTTTATGTCACTAAGACATGCTTGAATTTTAGTGAGTTGGTTAGTCTCCTCTGGTTTTATCGATAGATATAGTTGAGTGTCATCTGCATAACAATGAAAGTTTATAGAGCGTTTCCTGATAATATTGCCCAAAGGAAGCATGTATAAGGTAAATAGAATTGGTCCAAGCACAGAACCTTGTGGAACTCCGTGACTAACGTTGGTGGTCATTGAGGCTTCATCTTTTACAAATACAAACTGAGATCGATCTGATAAATAGGATTTAAACCAACTTAGGGCGGTGCCTGAAATACCAATCGACTGCTCCAGTCTCTGTAATAGGATGTTATGGTCAATGGTGTCGAATGCAGCACTAAGGTCTAACAAGACCAGTACAGAGAGAAGTCCTTTATCTGCTGCCATTAAGAGGTCATTCGTAATCTTCACCAGTGCTGTCTCTGTGCTGTGGTGTTTTCTAAATCCTGACTGAAACTCTTCAAATAAACTATTCTGATGTAGAAAGTCACACAACTGATTTGCGACCACTTTCTCAAGGATCTTAGAGAGGAAGGGAGGTTAGAGATCAGTCTGTAGTTAGCCAAAACCTCTGGATCCAGAGTGGGCTTCTTCAGGAGAGGTTTAATTACAGCTACTTTGAAGGAATGTGGTACGTGGCCTGTTAACAAAGACACATTAATAATATCCAAAAGAGAGCTGCCAATTAAAGGCAAAACATCTTTAAGCAGCCTAGTCGGGATAGGGTCCAAGAGACAGGTAGACGTGTTAGAAGTAGAAACCATTAAAGATAATTGGTCACGGTTGATGGGAGAAAAGCCATCTAAATATATACCAGGACATACAGGGGTTTCCAAAGCCATTCCACTTGAGGACAGATTGGCACTGGTTAAGGGCAAGATATTATTAATCTTGTCCCTAATAGTTAAAATCTTCTCATTGAAGAAGTTCATAAAGTCATTACTCCTGAGGTCTATAGGAATACTGGGCTCCACAGAGCTGTGACTCTCTGTCAGCCTGGCTACAGTGCTAAAGAGAAACCTAGGGTTGTTCTTATTCTTCTCTATTACTGATGAGTAATATTCTGCTCTGGCATTGCGGAGGGCCTTCTTAGTTGAACGCCAAATGCTTTCAAGCTTTCGTGACGTTTGCTTTAATGTGCGGGTCTGAGGGTTATACCAGGGAGCAAACCTTCTCTTCCTCACTGTCTTCTTCTTCAGAGGGGCTATCGAGTCCAGGGTCATTCTCAGTGAGCCTGTGGCACTATCAACAAGATGATCAATCTGGGACGGACTAAAGTTAGACCAGGAGTCCTCTGTTATATTGAGACATGGTATTGAATCAAGTGCAGAAGGAATCGCTTCTTTAAATTTAGCTACAGCACTGTCAGTTAGACATCTGGTGTAGAAACTTTTGACTAGCGGTGTACACTCCGGTAGTATAAACTCAAAAGTTCTAAGGCTGTGGTCTGTTACAGAGCAAACTTCTCCGCAAGATTAAAGACATGTTTAGTTATCTGATCCGACCTCTAATTTCAAACTGGTGTAGTTTTAGTAGTTTTATGAAATGCAAATTAACATTTAAACAAACAACCCTTTAAACTACTAATGTAGTTGTTGTTTTTGTTTTACCATGTTTCATCCATATCCTACACATATTAGAAATAAAGATTTAAACAAGGTTTACTGAAGTCATGGAAGGGATAAGCTTTTTCCTCGGCTGGTAGAGTCCTGCCTAGGCGGCCTCTCTATTGGAGGCCTGCCGATCTGGACAGAGCAGAGAGGCTATCTGACTGCAGCTACTGACCTACATACAAAGTGATGGGAGCCTATTATGTAAATTCCTCTGCCATATTTTTAGAGAAACTGACAACTTTGTCTGCCTGGGGCCTCTGCTGTCGGACTAATCCATGTCCAATATATCCCCATCTCTCACTCTCTCCACAAACAGTTGCCACAGTGACGATGACATTCATAAGCCTAACGTGTGACTAGCAGTGCAATATGGCCATCGGTTCATAGTAACAAAATGTGCACTGTCTGCCGGGATGTGTTACTATCTTGTGAGATAACCACAACTACAGCGCCAATACAAAATGATCATCCTATTTAGTGTACAACTGTACAACTGATTTATTTAGGATTTTAAAGTCTTCATTTCTGGGAACATTTTTTATATGTCAAAGGGAAAACTGATTTCGATAGAGTAATCTAAATCAATTATAACTGTACTATAATAAATTACTTTGCATACTATGTGAATTTCCAGTCAAGAAACTTTTACTTATTTTTGGGTCCAAAAAACACTCCAAACTAAGGGGCTTTACAACTTGCATAACAGTTCTGAGACACAGGGTGTCGTATTATTCCAACCAATTGTTACCCATTGAATACACCAGATGATCTCCATATAACTTAGAATTATTCCCGTCGTTACGTATGACTCCAGCAGTGCCGCTGCTCCCGTAACGCACTACGCGCTGTGCGTAGGAAACCAAGGCCTGAGGGGGCACCACAAAATAGGCAACTAAAAAAACAACATAGTTGATATTTAACCAATAACAGTGATATTGATCCAATAAGAGTGGTATTGATCCATTGACAGTGGTATTGATACAATAACAGTGATATAGATCCAATAACTGATATTTATCCAATAACAGTGACATTGATCCAGTAACAGTGATATTAATAATTGAATGACATTGCAAGATGAACAAACTTAAACACATTATTAAGAGTCATTTTTTGTACTTCAAGTGTTAAAAAGTAACTTCATCGCACTTAAGTACCATTTCAAGAAGTTTGTGCTTAACTTAAATATTCATATTTGAATCTACTTTATTATTTAGCTTCTAAATTTTAAAAAGGGAAATATTGGCTTTTTTACCCACCACAGGAGTTCACTACTTACATTTGATACTGGTTAAGTACGATTTACTTCTCACACTTTTTTTGTTTTTACAAAAGTTATACAAGCTGGATTTGTTTTTATAGTGGAATGTATATAATGTGTTGATAACTGCTCTAATGTCCTATTTCTGCTGTGTATTTACCTTTACTTTCTGAAATGTGTTACTTTTTTAAAATAAGTAAATTCACTGAAATGGCATTGTGGGAGCTGTTTGCTAAGTTGAAAATACAGTTAACTTCAAATAAAGTCCCACAAGGGTTAAATGTTTTATAAAATTAAAAAGTTAAAGAAAATAAATACTACCATGCAGTGCCGCCGCTCCCATAACACGCAGTAGGGCACCAAGTTCTGAGGGGGCACCAAAAGACAGGCAACTAAAAAATCATCATAATAATTATAATGCTGATATTATTTCAGTATATAAATATTAGGCACAATTTAAGCATGTATATCACAAAACAGGCAGAACAAGAGATATATTTAATTGCTCAAAAAGAGTTACGATGGTGCCCCCCCCCCCCCCACAAAAAAAAAACAAAAAAAAAAAACAACAACAAACAAACAAATACATATTCAACTTCCCAAGCTTGCTGTGGGTGCCCTTTCCCATCTCAGTGGCCTGACAAACGTTGACAGTAAGTTTCAACTTCAACAGAAGTCAGGGGCAGAACAAAGGAAAATAAAGAAACTGCGAGATGATGCCTGTGCATCACTTTCAGGGAAGCCATGTTTAATCATTGTTAAATACTAGAAACATCCTGCTAATTTAATGGTTAGCCTATGCATACATTATAATAATACACATTTAATAAGATTGAGTATTCTTGTTTGTACTTATTGATGATTATTTAATGTAATTTATTCAAAGTAACATTGAATTTGGTAAAACAAACATATCTGGTTTATTTTGATATGATTTGGTATACCTGTATACTCTTTACTTGTATATTTCAGCTTTTAAGTTTGTATTTATGGATGACTATTTAATTGCTATGAAGATGTTGCACATTCCAATACTTGTGTGTATGTAGCATCATGATTTCATGAAGGAATGATGCTTAGGGCACCACAACGCTAGCAGGCACTGGACTCAAGTGGAAGCAGCAGAAAGACGTGGTTCTGTTCTCTCGCTGCACACACCGTCCACACGGGGCGCTGTTCTGAAACCACGCTCCTTGGCGCTGCTACACGTTGTTTCTTTCTCAGGTCAAAGTTCACTGCATGCGGAAGACGCTCTCTGGGTCTTTCTTTATGGTTTGGTTTAGCTCTCTATAAAGCAGTTACGTTAAGTTTGTTGATTTTCTTACCTGGAGGTTAACTGATGCCAGGTAGGTGGCGGTGCAATCTTCTGTGATATCCGATGGATTTGTATAGAGGCTTAACCTCACGTGAAACGCACTCGGACGTTGTGTAAGCGTGAACGAGAGAGGTCTTTACGTAGCACTTCAAGCTAACGTGAACTAGCCTGCAGCTAACTTCATCTAGCTTAGTGATACATTGTAATGATAACCACATACACGTTGGTTGTGTTGTATGAGCAGTCTTCTCGTAACGTTATCTGTCTAGCTACTGCAGCGGGACTGATGTTCAACGTGGACTTTGGACTGTTATTGTCAGCAAACGTCAGTCATTTGTTACGCGAGCTATCTTAACTAACTAGTTACCGTCAGCTAACATATTGTACAAGTGAGCGTGCAACCAACAGTGTGTTGCCGACCCGTTTTTTATTCACTTGTAGCGTTACGTCGCGAATATCGAGTTGTTGGTAAAAGCTAACGTTACCTCCCGTAACGTAGCAACGTTAACGCTAATCATGTTTAGCTAAGCTAGCTAACCAACTAGTAGCGTGGCAGTTTGAGGAGACAGAGCGCTGCAGATATGTGGCATTAAAAAACTATTATTTGTGGTGTTTGTCGAAAGGCGAAATAACTAAATAGTTAACTCATTCGTGTCATTTCAAGAGCGGCTAACGTGCTAACCGTCTTCATTGTCTCCTGAACCCTCCTGCAGCTTCCCCTCATGTCTGCCACAATGACCACCATTGTCCATGATACCACCGAGGCGGTGTGCTTCTCCTCCGAGCACAACCTGTACCTCAAGCCCATCGCCAAAATGACCATCAGTGTGGCTCTGCCGCAGCTCAAGCTGCCCGGCAAGAGCATCTCAAACTGGGAAGTGATGGAGAGGATAAAGGCCATGGTCGCCCCAGAGCAGTTCTCAGCCCTGCGAATCTCAAAGAGCACGATGGACTTCATCCGCTTTGAGGGCGAGGTGGAAAACAAGACGGTGGTCAAGAGCCTGCTGTCACGTCTGGATGGGAAGAGCATCAAGCTTAGTGGATTCACCGATGTCCTGAAGGTATGGCTGACGTTGGATGTAGAACCCCATAATGAAACTTTTCTCAGCTCGTTTATACCAATTTCCTACCAGTCATGTGTAAATATGGGAAACACCTCTTTGTATTGTGCTTTGGAAATACACTGTACCACAAACTACAACCTCCAAAATGACAATTATCATTGAATCAACAACTCTCTGAAACTGTGTCGTCAGAAATGTTATTTAAAATGTATATAATATATACATTATACATGTATATATTATATATATATTGCAGAGCTGTGGTATAGGAATGCTGCAGTTTCATCAACATGTACATAACATACTGGCAACTGAATACGTACATCAACCCTTCTCTCCCGCTCTTTCTTTAGGTTCGTGCGATAGAGAACAAAGTAGACTTCCCTACGCGTCACGACTGGGATTCCTTCTTCCGCGACGCCAAGGACATGAATGAGACGATGCCAGGAGAGAGGCCCGACACCATCCACCTCGAGGGACTTCCTTGCCGCTGGTTCAGCCTGAAGGACAGCCCGTTTCCAGACCGGCCCTCTGAAGATGTCCTAATTGCGGTCTTTCAGACATTTGGCAAGGTGGGTCAGGTTTCATTAATTAAGACCTAATTCATATTACATTACATGTTAGTTTGAACAAGGTAATACCTCGCTGGGCTTTAAGACATATTGCAATTTAATTGATTTTGTACAGCCCAAGATTACAAATAACAAATTTGCCTCAGAGGGCTTTACAATCTGTACACATACCACACAGGCAATGTGGCTTTTGCTGCAAATATAACATACTATGCACGACATTTCTGTTAATTTATTATAGATACAGCTTTAATTACCGTATACATCTACAATCTTGATAATTAGTTTTTTTAGAGCAGCAATGCTTACTGATAGTGTGACATACTGAGTGGGGCTGGAAAGGATTTGCTGTGTGGATCTGCAGTCCCCCATGAAACTGGTTGATTCTGCATTTATGGTTTTTTTTTTATATTTAACTTTCTTTCACTTAAACAATATAATTAAAACAAGACACCAAAAGTCATGAATATCATATTGCCACATCATCGATCTTGGATATTAAGAGATTAAGCCATAACCACTTTTTGTACTTGTACCACCTTTTTGATTGTAGGTGCGAAATGTTGACATCCCCATGCTGGACCCTTACCGGGAGGAGATGCTGGACAAGAACTTCAACACATTCAGTTTTGGGGGCCATCTGAACTTTGAGGCTTACGTCCAGTTCCAGGAGTACGGCGGCTTCACGAAGGCGATGGACACTCTGCGCAGCATGAAGCTGATGCTGAAGGGAGACGATGGAAAGGCAGTGGCCTGCAACATCAAGGTACTGCAGCTTCTCGTGGTCGTGCACTAGTCTTGTTAATAGTTATGGCGAGAACACAGTAAGGAATGATTATTCCGTTTCTCACTTAAAGGACTGAAACATTTAAAAATGTCTTTCTGGAATATGCGCATTTTGGCTTGAGTTGATATCCAATTTTGGAACTTCACCACCTGGTGTAAATAAGTATGCCGTATTTTAAGTTATTTTATTTCCTAAATGAATTCAACCCTAGAGAGATCGATCAGTCTTAATCAACAGGAAACGTTTTGGGAAAACTCATTACTACGGGCATGTAAGGGATTTGCATACTTTTTTTTATTTACATTTGAGGCAACAAATTAATTTGCTACTGCAGATTAGCAGTTTCTGATAATTAGATTATGTTGTTCAGAGATGCAGCTTTAAGACCTTTTAGTGGAATTAGATTTAAAGCTGCTTTATCTTTATTTCCAAGGTCATCAGGGTAGGGGAGAGCCGCAGGTCTCGTAATTGACAGAATAAAGCTTCAGTTTTAAATCTAAATTAGGTTAGCGGTACCAAAGAAGAAGATACTTAAAGTTGATTGTCTCCTTAGATTACATAAGTAAACAAAGAGAAAGCATTTCACAATCTCACCAGCTCTTGCCTGAACTTGAAGGGCATCATCTACATAAAGTATTTTAAATGCAATGACCTTCAAAACCCCACCTGCATTTTACTGAATCGGTTTTAAACAGGATTCCTCACTGGAAGGAATGACCTGCCAATGCGAGAAAAGCTTAAACCAATGAAGATGGTTTAGTCTTGTTTTACTGGACAAGTGGAAATTACCACCACAGCAGACAAGATAGTAGCGATCCATTAAAACATCATGAATCCTCAAACACTAATGATTGTTGAAAGAAGTATTCTTCCATGCAATATCTTTTTGTGACCTGTATATTGATGTATATGTGTTTTTTCCTCAGGTGGCCTTTGACACCAGCAAGCACTTGAGTGAGTTGGCCCTCAAGAGGAGAGGCCAGGAGCGGCTGAAGTTACAGGAGCTGGAGAGGCAGAGAGAGGAGCATAAACGACGGGAGAAGGAAGAGGAGGAGCGACGGAAGGAGGATGACAGGTATGAGGAAATGGAAAGCTGGCATCCAAAACATCAACATATTTATTTTTCTAAGTAGAGCAGTCACCCCAAATGCATGGTGCCGTAATACTGCATAATATTCTATGGTAAAAAGGTTTTTCTGTATAATATGAATGACAACAAAAGTACAGATTCTTGTATAATTTATTTGAGCTCTTATGAGAAACGCCACAATGCATTGCTACACGGAAGCGTTTGAACAGCAGTCCGAGCAAAAAGTTACCAGCAATAGCGGATGATCACAAAGGAAAATGTACCTTTTTGTTCAGGAAACAGAAGGAGCAGGTGGAAGAGGAGAAGGAGAGGAGGAAGGAAGAGAGGATACGAAAGCGAGACCAGAAGCTGCGGGAGAGAGAGGAGAAGAAAAACCTGAAGAAGGTGCGGCGACAGCAGGAAGAGGAGCAGAAGAAGCTGCAGATGAAGATCGCCATGGAGGAGAGGAGGCTGCTGTTGGCTCAGCGCAACTTGGAGTCGATTCGTCTCATTGCGGAGCTCCTGGCCAGGGCCAAGGTACACGGAGACACGACACGCCTCAGAATTGGTCGACACTTGAGCCCTACATGTCTCCTGTAGCTGTGCCGACGGGGTGTGAATGTGTGTGAATGGGAGTTGCTGCTGATGTGCAGGTGGACCTTTAGCTCCTCCCATCAGTGTGTGAATGGGTGAATGATGTTGTGTAGTGATAAAGTGCTTTTGAGTGGTTGGAAGACTAGAAAAGCACCATGGGTCCATCCATCTGGGGATGTAATTCTACTTTTGATTCCAATACTGAGATTAATGTGTACACATATGATACATTGAGCAGTAATAAGGCTCTGACCTGTTTTATAGATAAGCAAGTTGCAGCCTATTTCCAGCAAGACACGTCAAACTGACTTAAGGCACATTGTGGTGGCCTCAAGAAATGTCATGCTTTAATTTGGTATTGTCTACGTTTGAGTAGTCGCATTATGCAACGTACAAACGTTTATGAACAAATGCATCCTTTTTCTCACATATACAGACAGTTCAAGGCGAGCGGTTTCATAGCACCTTTTCTTTGTGTACTCTGTTTGAAGTCTGATGACACTGTAGTGCGGTTTCATTTTGGTCTAGCTGCAGATTTTAATCTTAATTTAGATTTCGCTGGCAATGGCGATTTTCTTTTCATCAATTTGTTTTACTCATCTGTACCTACATTTCCTCCTGCTCTCCAGGACCTGAAGCACCAGCAGCAAGAGAAACAGAGGGCTGAGCAGGAGGCGCAGGAGGAGCAGGAACAGGCTCGACAAAAGGAGGAACGAGCTCATCTCCAGCAGCTCGAGGCCTGCCGACGCAAGCAGGAGGAGGAGCTCCGGAGGGTGGAGGTGGAGAAGGAGCGAGCCCTGGAGCTCCAGCGCCGCGAGAAGGAGCTTCGCGAGAAACTGCTTGGCAACTTGATAAAGAAGAGCAGCGGTAAAGCCACGCAGGACCCGGCAACGAGGGAGGAGCCGTCCGATCCGGGGGTCAATGATGTCATGCTGGGGGTCCTGGGCCGGATGTACGGAGTGAAGGCGGTCGAGAGCGAAGAGAAGCCCGTGTCCAAATCCAGTGTGCATTCACAAGCTCTGCGGAAAAAACGAACACCAGAGGAGAAGAGAGCAAAGGAGGAGGCCAAGAAAGGCCGCGAGGGAAGGAGGGAAGAGGGGGTGAAGAGGGGCCACAGTAGGGAGAAAGCGAGGGACCGTAACCGCTCCCACAGAAAGAGGAGCTCCCACAGCCACGGGAGAAGGAGGCGCTCTCACAGCAACAGTCGGAGGAGAAGGAGCTCCAGCCAACGGAGGAGGAGCTCCAGTCGTCATCGGAGGAGCCTCAGCCGCCGCGGCAGCAGGAGGTGCAGCCACGGCAATCACAGCCGGAGCTCTAGCTCCAGCCGGGACCGGAGCCGGAGCAGCAGCGGGAGGAGCTACAGCGGGGAGAGGAGCCGCAGGCGGAGCCACCGCAGGAACGACCGAGGCTCCTCCAGGGCCGCCAGCCGCAGGAGTCGAGAGAGGAGCAGTCACAGCCATTTCAGGTACAGGAGGCGCAGCAGCAGCCGAGACCGGAGCCACTGCAGACGGTGATGCCCGTCGGCGTATTGGTTTATGTATTCCCCTTTTGCACCTGAGGTTCCGTACGTTTCAGAAGAAGAGTAGACACGTTGGCCCTTGTAAGTAATGTAACGGTGAAATTCAGGGCTTTCCCCAGAATAGGGCAGCATAAGACAAGACATCTTGGATATGAATAAAAAAATATCGCATATAAAAGTAGGATCGACTCCACTGGAACAATATGCGTAACTGTGCTCTGAATGTTGTGTCCCTGCAGATGATTCTAGGGAGTTGCTTTTACCTCTTTTCTCTTTCTTTCCTCTCATTGCATACTCTTGTATTGAAGCTGCTGACACATTTTTCACATTTTCAACGCGTTTTATATTTATCAACCTAATGGCATAAAGCTATTTGTTTTTTTTATATATAATACTTTGCGATGTGTTAAAAACATTGCATCAAGATTTGCACTGAAAACTAACATGAATGACCTGGCTGATAATTGTTTGAATTAAAGGCTAATATCATAAGCTCATTATATCCGTAGATTGACCCCCCCCCCCAAGTCTGACCCGACATTTCACACGTTATCAGACCTGAACTTTGAAGTGGAACAACGGCTGCTGGTCCGCTTCAAATGAGACGTGTCCACAGACCGTAAGAAACATTCCTCTGTGTTTCGGCTGAATTCTGTGTCAACCGTCTGAAGCGGTTCTTGGCAGCCAAGCAGCGCCATTTTTAATCATCTTACCAAGACTGATTTTACTTAAGTTTAATTTGCAAATGGCGTGAAGAAGTTTGTTCTAAAAGGAAATGTGATGTGTTGAGTGACGTGCATGAAGACATGTTTGTAAGTAACAAAAGACATCAAGCCGTGTTCGCCCTCTTCGCTTCCGAGTTGAAGTTCAACGTCAACTTTGAGACGTGTCCAATTTATTCAAGTCTTCTTCCCAAGTCTGGGTTAAACTTTTAGTATTGTTTTAGAAAAAAGCTGCTAAGATCCAAGTCAAACCAGCACCAGGACCAGAAGGGACATTAGCATAGCCGAAGTAACAGCTGTGTTGTGTTTCACATCCGGGAAAGTCAATCGAGTACAAGGGTTTTGTTGATACTGCTAAATTGATATTGTTACTCGTCATGGTAACGCCCACTTATTCTCTGTATCGTATGCTCCTGACCTCTGAGGACATGTCTTGCATACACATTCAAATAAAAAGTAATTCTGAAAACTATTGTAAAAGTCCAGCTGTTGTGTCTGTGTGTGTGCTGTCCATACACCGCCGGTTTAATAAACTATGTAGACACATAATGATTAGTCTGATTGGTGTCTGTAGTCTCCTCAGTCATGTGACGTGGTCCTCATGAGTTCAACATGAGTCATCAGGCCGCGTGGAGATGAGAAGCGGAGCGCCTCTTTCAGAATATACGGTTTTCCCATTAATTAGTGTAATCCAGAAGCATCACTCACATGTTCGGGGTCATGAAAACAGTCGCGATAGGAGAATGCACTGAGTGGAAGTCTCCATCCGAGTGTGTGTGATTATGAACAAGGCAGCAGTGTGTTGCCAGAGTTGTTTCTTTGTCCCATGCAGACTGAGCCCCTGCTCTAATCTGGGTTATCTGGCCGTAAGCACCTTAGCCCGCTGCTCTCACCGCTGCTGCTGGGGGTGCATTTTCTGCAGCTCTATAGACATCGTCTAGAGACGCATGCAGAGCCTTCACGAGCAGAACCAACGGTCGGGGAAGCTTGGAGGAGCTCTGCGTCCGAACTGTGGCCATGGCTGAGCGCCAAGAGACGGGTTCATCGGAAGGGACACCTGCTGCTGACACGTACCCCAGAAAGATACTGGAGTATATGGAGGGATTCCTCATCTCCAAGGTAACGTACACATGAAGTACACAGGGGTTCGTACGGTCATGGAAAACCTGGAAAAGTCATGGGATTTTAAAATGGTAATTTCCAGGCCTGGAAAAGTTATGGAAAAAACTTAAATCATTAAAGTTTTGGAAAAGTCATGGATATTTTTATAATCACGTGTTCATGTACGCCTGGTTTGAAATAATTAACATCTTCTTTAAAGAAAGACGCTCAAAATATAAGCCGGTATACGCTCTCAATACACAAAATGTTCTAAATTGTTCATGTTTTTTTACTGTCTATATATATATATATTATTTAATTACAGTCTATATATTTTTTATTTTACATTGCTGTATTCACATATATGTTGTGTATATACATATATTTTGTATTTCACTTTATGCACAGTCACTTTCTTTCTTTTTTACATTACATGTCATTTAGCTGACGCTTTTCTCCAAAGCGACTTACAATCCTGTTACATTTGTACACCGTAGATGCAGCTACAGGGAGCAATTCAGGGTTAAGTGTCTTGCTCAAGGACACATCGACTAGGGCGGGGATCAAACCTCCAACCCCGTGATTGGAAGACGGGCCTGCTACCCACTGACCTATAGACGCCCTGTTTCTTACATTTATAGTTTATTGGTGCTACTGTGTCAACAAATTTCCCCATTACTGAGATTCCAGTTTGGTCATGGACATTTGGTTTAAAGTCCTGGAAAAGTCCTGGAAAAGTCCTGGAAATCCATCGGTCAAAATGTGTAAGAACACTGAGAACAGACAAACTCCCCTTCATGGGTCCCGTTCATCCTTTACTCCGTTTAGTCACTCCAGTTTAGAGTCTCCTTCCTTAACGTGGGGGTTGATAGCAGCCCAATATATTTATGCTATAATAATATAGTTTATTTAAAGCTAAAAAGGCGATGGGGGGGGGGGGGAGTGGTTAGCAGGTCCGTCTTTGAACCAGTAGATTGGCAGTTCAATCCCTGCCCTAGTCGATGTGTCCTTGAGCAAGATACTTCACCCTAAACTGTTCCCTGTAGCCGTGACTACGGTGTATAAATGTAACATGTAAGCTTTGGAAAAAAACATCAGCTTAATGTAAATGAATAAGATGATGAAACAATTAGTCAATAAACAGAAACTATATTGTTAAAAACTGTATTCATTCTTGGGTTTTTCATGCAGAAATACTAAGCTCCACCTTTTAATTTCTTTGGGATTTAGACTGTTGGTTAGAAGATGCATCCTTGGGCTCTAGTCTAGAATACTGCCATTGGCATCTTGTAGGATCAAGCAATTAATTGAGAAATAACAAATTGTATACAAATTAAATGAGTCAATAAATAGTGAAATAAATCTCAATTGAAAAATACACACTGTGCTTATTTTCTTTTTCCATTATTGTGGTGGCCATGTCATCAACGCAGGTCACTGCTACACTTTTGATGAACTATTATCCACAGTGTAGATAATTGCTGTGCAGAATGAAGGTGAAGATATTACTGATAAATACATCAATGAAATATGCCAGCCACAGTCTATAGGTCCAGCCATCTTGACGGTTTGATTGTGTGCAGCTCTTTCTGTTGGAATAATCACACGATATGATTATAGCGCTGTCCTGATGAGTGCAATCAGCCCTTAGCGTGACTCTAATTTTATTGGAGGAGATTATTTAATTCTATGGATTGAGCACCGGACTCTATTCTACCTGCGTACATGA
Organism: Liparis tanakae; assembly: GCA_036178185.1. NCBI lineage: Eukaryota > Metazoa > Chordata > Actinopteri > Perciformes > Liparidae > Liparis > Liparis tanakae. Next base: position 17,660,826 of record CM070107.1, read on the forward strand.
ATGAACTGCACTCTACTCTACTCTACTCTGCCTCCTCTCTCGCTCCGACCCAGACGGTGTTCTCCGCCTGTGAGCTGGGTGTGTTTGATGTGCTGCTGGCTGCAGAGCGTCCGCTGTCTGCAGAGGAGGTCAGTCAGGCGGTCGGGGCCAGCCTGGATGGCACTCAGAGGCTGCTGGCCGCCTGCACCGGCCTGCAGCTCCTCAACACACACCAGGACGATGGACGAGGTCAGCACACACACACACACACACACACACACACACACACACACACACACACACACACACACACACAAATTACTTGTAGGATTTACTTAATGTTAATCTTTATACATCACAAATCACAGCTACAATGCAATTCAAATCCTTTATTTTGTCAACAAATAAAACATTCAATTTTATAAACAAAAAAGGCACAAAGAGGATTCACACTTGTTTAACGCAATGCTGGAGGGTAAGCAAGGTTCATGGCGTAAATAAGCCCCATAAGCAACATGCAAGCTTGGGCAGTACTTGTCACAACGGGATTTAGGGTGGACCCAAATACACGACTCAGGAAACAGAAAATGATGATAAAGATGCTTTACTTAAAGTCTTATCAGGAACAAAACAGAACGAATCAATGAACACACAGTGGACCGCTCAAGGGCTCGGTCTGAGAACACAAGACAATCTGGCAGAGGACAAGTGGAAGTGAGGGAGCTAAATAGTGAGGGACTAATGAGGGGATGGGCTGCAGGTGAGAAGAGTGTGAGGACCAGGTGAAGGCAATGAGGGACTAATGAGGGGATGGGCTGCAGGTGAGAAGAGTGAGGACCAGGTGAAGGCAATGAGGGACTAACGAGGTGGTCAGAGTGCTGGAGTGAATGCGGATCGCGCTGGTCGTTTGATTCAAACTCGTTAGACGTTTTGATTAATTAAAATGTACTTACCTTTTCAGTTTATGTTCAGTTATTATAAAACATGTAAACAGTATGAGAAATTGGGGAGTAACAATTTCTCTTCCCACAGTGTTAATTTATTGTATGTTTTGATTAATTAAAATGTACTTACCTTTTCAGTTTATGTTCAGTTATTATAAAACATGTATTACAAAACAGTATGAGAAATTGGGGAGTAACATTTACTCTTTCCGCAGAGTTAATTTTGTTGTATAAATTAAAATGTGTAACTTTTACTTAATAAAGTCTAGTAATCAGTGAAACGTATTAATACAATGTAGAATATATACCAATTAATTAAGTATAATTTACAACACCAACAAATATTTTTTTTAGTGCACACCTGCAAATAATGTAGTACCAAACTACTCTCTCACTCTGTCTCAATAGATTGAGTAGTAGTACTTGTGGTGCTAATGATAATACTTATTTCTTTAGAACTGTGTTGCATCATAATTAAGGTTTGAAAAGCACACAAATGTGTGAAATAGATAGAAGTAAATATAATTCAAGACATATAACCAATACAATCTCAGAATAAATCCTTTGTGGGAATTCTTTTTAGTAACTGTATGTACCTTTCATATACCTTTACATTAAAGTTCAAAGTTAGTCTCAACACCTGCAGTGATTCATTTACAGTCACCTCCTCATCTATCCTTCTGTCTCTCATCCTCTCATCCTCTCATCCTCTCATCCTCTCATCCTCCACCTCTCCCACCACTTGTTTCAGTGTGTTACAGTAACACAGAGCAGGCCAGTGTCTACCTGACCCGCTCCAGTCCTCTGTCCCTTTACCAGTCCATCCAGTACAACTCCAGAACCATCTACCTCTGCTGGCACTACCTGACTGACGCTGTCAGGTCAGTACACTGAGCATGTCCTTGAGCTAGGTTGTTTTGCGATTAAAAATAAGCTATAAAATGTCAGAAAATATATTGAAAAAATGTGAGAGGCTGAAAGCAGCTATTTTCTTGAAATAATTTTCTTATTGCATGGTTTAAATAAAAAATTGACAATTTAAATCGTAATTGAAAATATCTTTTGATTATTGTGTTTTAGTACTAGAGATGTTTACCAAAAAGGAATGTTTTTTTTCTGTGTATCATTTGTTAAACTCTAACTGATTACAATGATGTCATATTTATGTAGCATTACCTTTTCTTAGTCCCTCGTGGGTTAAATGGACTTTGTGTCCTCTCACTTAGCGGCCAGGCGAGTCTGTGTTGTGATAGCAAGGTACTGTAATTACCTATACTTGAATTTAAGATTATTTTGTCGAAGGATATTAGTTAATGACCAAACTACAACGGGCACGCATACCTTCGCATATCATAAGATTAGGCATTGAATTATGAACATGTTGGCATTAGTTGCATGCCAATTGGATATAAATTGACACATCACTATGGTAAAAAGAAGATTTTGACCTTTTCATGACCTTGACCTTTGACCCGATCAATCCCAAAATCTAATCAAATGGTCCCCGGATAATAACCAATCATCCCACCAGATTTCATGCGATTCGGTTTAATACTTTTTACTTATGCGAATAACACGCACGCATACAAATACACGGCGGTCAAAACATTAAATATATGTTATACATGATTTGCATATTGACATAAAATTCGACCTGGGGAGCCGAACCCCAAAAGCATACAACAAAACACATGATGGGAGCCCCCTGCTTCATCAATTACCAACGATGCAATACAACGCTATTTTAAAATAGTGCACAAAGGATGGTATACATCTAAATGAGCAAGCCGAGAACAGTCTATCACACACAGGAGGGCAGTGAGGAGCTGTGGGAACGGCAGGTCGGATTCGTAGCCGAAGGATTTGGATTCCAGTCGTTCTCTTTTGTTTGAACAGTGTCTCAAGATGGATTTTAGTCTCATTGTAAAGTCTGAGGGAGGAAAGCCAGCAGCTCTGGAATAGCGTGACTGGATTTACTGTGACTGTAGAGTCCATCTGTGAGAAACACTGAAAACAGATAGAAGTGAAGATTACATAGAAAGAATAAAGGCACCTTCATTAAAAAGTATTATTTTGCATGCAACGGTGCAACAGAAACATGAGAAGTTACCTAAAATAGACCGAACATGACAGTGAATTCAACACATTTCATCTACGTCAGCTGTGATGATGCTGAAGCAGATTTTAAGTAGTGAGGCGGTAAATATACCTAGATCCCACATTGTGTCCACTCACGTTATTATATGTGTGTCAGAAATCCTCAAATAATCATGTCTAATGTGAATATTTCTGCCTTTGGCTTGTACCAGAGAGGGAAGAAACCAGTATGAAAAGGCTTTTGGAGTCAGCTCCAACGACCTGTTTCAAGCTCTCTACAGGTAATTCTGCTCACTTACATCTGTCTCTCCATCGTTAGCCTGTCTGTCACTCTCTTCTCTCTTTCACCCTCAAAAAAACATGTCTACGGCCAGAGATCTGGGATGGATAGAGGGTAGAGGGGAGGGGGGGAAGTGTGTGTGTCTGTGTGTGTGTGTTTGTGTGTGTCTGTGTGTGTGAGGGCAGTGATGTGAGGCAGCCCGGAGCAGAGAGAATATATCTGCCATTGTCCTAAAGGTCCTGCTTGTTTCTGGCTTGTAGTGCTGTTTTAACGCTTCACCGATCTGCTGGTCAGCAGTTTTTAGGGGTCACGTGCTCAAAGTTTCACACTTTGTTCACTAAGAGGTTTGGATGGGCCGGCCTGAGGCTCGGCGCTTCATCACACTGCCAGTCCCAAAGCAACAGAGGACAACACGCTAAAACATCCTGCCTTCTTGTCGTCATCACGGCACGATTTGCTCAGCCATTGCACTTTGAAGGTTGATCTGCTGCACGAATGAATGATAGGACGGATCTTAAAATGCAGATTGCCATTATTATTTTACATATGGACCATAAAATGAAATGTAGCAACAGACACATTTGTAGATGTATGAATGAAGAAGTTACACACACCACTTCAGCAGAAGTAGAAAGAAAAAAATGTAATGCCTGTGAATCTATTTTTCTTTTTTAGGGATTATTACACTTTTACACAATTCATGTTGTGTATGATGCCCATTGCATACATTTAATTATTTCTGTATTTGCCATGTCTGTTCTCGTATCCTTCTAAAAAAGCAGCTGATGATCTCACAAAAACTGCGTCATTTAAAGAAATTGAAAAAGATGCATTCAAAATGAGAATATTCAACTAACGAGCCGCGCATACATAATGCAATACAACCTCGTGCAGATTAATTTGCAATTCAGCTTTAATTGATTGAAAATGAAAATATCCAGCTAGAAAAATGTCAACACCTGCGCACAATTGATTTAATGGGGAGTAGCAGTTGTTTGTCCCGGCTGATTTCCCCTGTGAATACTGTGGAGGCATCAGGGGAAACAACTGAAGTAATTCGCTGCGTTCTCGCAGCCTGCAGCAGAAGCAAGAACATTCAAAGCTGGCAGGATGACTCAGACTCCTTCTACTCATTTCACCAGCAGTGGACTGCACCCGAATCATTTACAACCAAGTCCCGTCCTCACCTTGAATCCCCAATTCCAAGAGTGCAGAAAGGATTTGGAGGAAAGAGAATGTAGATTTTGAGATTTAAAAAAATATATATGCAAGATATTGCATTGGAAGAAGTTTTATAGATGAGTTTTTTTTTCATCCAAACTAGGTTGACTAATGCAGGGGTCTCATTTCAACCTTCACAGATGAATATAATCCTCATGCTTTTCATTTTTTATGTAATTTTAACATGTTTCTGTAACTGGACAGAAAGGATTTCAAAACATTGTCACATTTATTTTAGGCAAATATAGAAAAAACTAAAATATTTTTTTCTGGAGGTGTCTCATAGCACAATGGGGCAATATCGTCCTGCAACGACAGATTAAAATAATTAAACTTTGGAGGTGTCTCATAGCACAATGGGGCAATATCGTCCTGCAACGACAGATTAAAATAATTAAACTTGAAATGACGTACATTTTCAGTAGAGGTGAAAGCAAAGTCAAAGTGGACCATACTTTACAGAATCCCTGTCAGTCTTTTCTTGTATAACTGTTGATGATAATGAGGAAGCTAAAGCATGGAGACAGCTGGAGAACACACAGCAGAGATCAGGCAGCCACGAGCCATCAGACTTGACAGAGACCTGCAGTGATGTGGAGGAGTGTGTCGATGCAGAGAGCAGACGGATCACTCGCTACGCCGATGTTATAACGACGATGAGGACAGAGATAACCAGGCCCAGCATATTTTACTCAATATCATTGGAGATGGCGTGTGATCGCGTGATTGTAAAAGGGATTAAAAGAGCTGCAGATGTTTTCGTTGGGAGGCGTTCAATAACTTGCGTCCCAAATGAAAGCTGACAGTCTGCTGTTTGGCCTCACAGTCATTTCATCTTTTCACATCCGATGTAGTCAGAGTCTGAGGCCGCAACAATGAGTCACTCCCAAAGTCCCTCTCGAGGTCACTGTGTCATCTGAAGTTGCCTCATGTGTTAGATGGTGTTACAGAACAGAGGATGATCAGTCTGTGTGTGTGTGTGTGTGTGTGTGTGTGTGTGTGTGTGTGTGTGTGTGTGTGTGTTTACTCGGTGATGGGGTGGAGACTGCTCAGAGCAGCAGCAGTCACCACAGGCTCTTCTATTCTGCCGCACCCCGTCTCTCACTCACACACACACACACACACACACATACACGCACACACACACTGTCGCCATGGGGAGAAACATTATAGATGAGGAGAGGCACTGTGTGTGTGCTTAACTGTTTATTGTGGACTTAGACTAGAGTAAGTATAACCTTAGGTGACAGCTTACAGAAAATGATAAAGGAAGTTTGGCCTCAAAACACAGAGACTTAAATGAAAAATATCTTGTACTGACAGAATGTTTTGTCTTTTTCACTCGCTCTTATCTTCTGTGTGTGTGTGTGTGTGTGTAGGTCTGATGAGGAGATGGTGAAGTTCATGCAGTTGATGAACTCTATTTGGAACATCTGTGGTAAAGACGTAGTTACGGCCTTTGACCTTTCGCCTTTCAACATCATCTGCGACCTTGGAGGTAAATCTGTGTCTCTGTGTGTGTGTGTGTGTGTGGGTGTGTGTGTGTGTGTGTGTGTATGTGTGTGTGTGTGTGTGTGTTTATCCATTCCCCATATCTAATTTCCATAAGGTTGAGGGTTCATAGTCATTAACATTTGAAATAGTTGCCGGCATGTGTTACTAAAAGGCAGCAGGCTAAGCTGTATTAATACAGTACGTTATGTGTACACACAATCAACGGTGACCTTTATTAATCCCCCCCTCGAGCCTCTTTGAGTTAATGACTCTTTGTAAACCAGTCAGCCTTCACCACATACACACACCACTCAGAGTCACCTCCATCTGGAGTGTCCCTGATCCTGTCAGAGGGGCATTGTTTCAACAACAAATACAGTTGTTGAACAAGTGTTCAAAAAGGCCCAGTGAGTAGATAAACTTCACAACACCACAGTGCAAACACAAAACCAGTGTTCAGCGGGTATACTTTAATCTGGTGAGATCAAGTAAAGAAAAGAAAAAAAGAAAAGTAAAAATGAATGTTCTGTTCTGTCACAGGACTGTTTACCTACTGCCGGAAACGTCACGATATGAACAACAGGGGAACAGCTTTTGTCTGAGAGATATTTCATTGTGAACAGAGAGCTAAACGATGCCTCCACTCCTCCACTCCTCCACTCCTCCATCGGCTCAAAACAGTAATGATGGATAACAATGGATCGGATACCAATAATGAGGTTTTTAAGACCAAATGTCCAGTGTGTGGCTCTGTCCACGAGACTACAGCCTATATGGTGATCATCACATTTAAATGATCCAGCACATTACCCATGAAAGCCCAGAATCCCCCCCTCCCAATTGTAAATTAGATTAGAGGTTGACAATGCAAGTCGACAACCAGACATAATCTATTTGAGTTAAACAAAATTGGAAGAAAGGCCACAAAAAACACTTATAAAAGCCGAGTTGTACAAGCACTTTTTTTACATGCACAAGTGATTCTCCGATTTCCCTGTTTGAATTATCACAAAACTGCAACATTTGGACAAAGAAATTAACTACCAAAACCATCTGACACCCACTGCTGGCCGCCCTGTGTGTGACACCTCAGTTGACCACACAGGGGAGCTGTGTAGCCACTATATGAGCAGACACACACACACACACACACACACACACACACACACACACGCCCACACGCCCACACACAGGGCAGTCCTCCTGTCTTTCCTCTCCTTTGAGAGGTGTGTGTGTGTTCATGTTTATGCATTAAGGTGCATGTGGCCAGCAGCAGGGTAAAGGAGTGGCTGCGGTGTCCCATTAAGACTTTGAGTCTCAGGAACGCCTCCAGGAAGTACCTCAAGGCATTCCTGAGATACCACGTTCCCGAGAATGGGATGGAAAGGCGATAACATAATAGCCACGGGTGTGTGGAGGCATAGAAACAAGGACTTTCAAATGCATTCAAATATAAAGTTTTATAAACGGAAGCATGTGAAATCAGGTTAAGCTAGAGCAGAACGATTCATTCTGCTTCATTGGCATGAATGTTAGATTAACCATGTTCCCTCAACCTCCGCATACTCTGAATACAAATCATGCAAATACATATTCGGTACATTCCGGAACGCATGGAGAGTGACTCTGTGTGCTGTGTGTGTACCAGTGTGCACGGTGTTTGTGAGTGATTGGTGCACTACCTTGTTAATGAAGGTTGTGTGTATTCCTTCAACTAAATTTAACTCTCTCTTTCTCTCTCCAGGCTGCAGTGGAGCATTAGCCAAGCAGTGTACATCAGCCTACCCAGAATGCACTGTGACGATCTTCGACCTCCCCAATGTGGTGCATATGTCGAAGAAACATTTTGTCACCGGGGCCGACGAGAGGATAAGCTTCCGCGAAGGTAACGCCGATGCAAATGGTTGGACTCCCTTGACATTCATAATCATACACAGACAGTTCAAGTGCGATGCTTTAAAGACACACACACACACACACACACACACACACACACACACAGAGGTCATCCCATTGAAGATTCTGGCATCCCTCTTTTCGATGCCCCTGGCCTTCAGGATCACAGATACGAACAAAGACAATGTGCTAATTGGCATAACGTCACGTACAAATTGCAGATTTCTTATTTACACAAAGTGTACTAATGTGTTAAACGACAATAGCAATTCCAACACAATAACGATAATTTAACGATGGGTAAAGGACCTCTTTTATAAAGGTGCTATTGGATATTTCTTCAGACTTAAGAAGGAATAAGAGCTGAAGAAGAAGTGTAGATCTAAGGAGTGACGGCTGACTCCAGTGGATTCTTTGAGACGTGGTTTTGGCATGGAGACAGTCTGCCTGCCACCATCACTCCTGTTTTCTTCTAAAAGCAAAGAGAAAAGACAGAAGACATCTTTTGAAGATATATTTTCTTTCAAGTGAATTCAAGTTGGTGGTTCTTCATATTTCACATTGCGGCAGTGTGAGAAAATACTTGTTAGTGATTCAGTGTTGTGTGTGTGCAGCATCCAGTTAATATAATAATAACTTTATTTATATAGCACTTTTAAAAACAAGGTGTACAAAGTGCTCTACAGATAAACAAAGCATAAACACATCTTAAATGGCGGCAAACAAAAAAGACCATACCAAAAAATCATTGAATACAACTAAACCAAACAAATAGCCAATTAAAATAAAAACATAAAAGGACGACATCACTTAAAAGAAGTTCTATGAAAGTGGGTTTTAAGAAGTGATTTAAAAGAAGAAGAATATACAATCAAGTGCTCGGAAAATAAAAGCAGAACAAGACGTTGATGTTGATTTATATTTTTTATAAATTTTATATCTGACGCTTTATTGTGGCGGGTCTCCAAGAAAGCAGCTGATTTCAAATAGAAAGTTCAGAGAAGCCTGCGATCTTGAAATCCCAGTGACGACACCAAAACTGAAATGTACTGATTTTGTGTCACAATATTGTATTTTAGGAGCGCACACTTCTGCCCTTCATATTAGTTGAAAACATTGCATTTACATGCACAATTATAATGGGCAGCGAGTCATGTAATTGAATGAGAGACGAGCATACACTTTCATGTTATTACTGTTTGTCCGTTGTAAGGTTATAAGCTTTTAAATAATATGATTACAACAGACATTACCCATTCATTATATTTAAGTATGTAACCATTAACAGAATCAGTCTTGTCACGTGAAGGCTTGTCAACAGAATTAATAATTATGGGAAATAATTAGCATGATTTCAGGAATTCGGTGCATTTGTAAATAGTGTGTGTGTGTGTGTGTGTGTGTGTGTGTGTGTGTGTGTGTGTGTGTGTGTGTGTGTGTGTGTGTGTGTGTGTGTGAGTGTGTGTGTGTGTTTAGGGGACTTCTTTAAAGACCCCCTGCCAGAGGCTGACCTCTACATCCTCGCCAGAATCCTCCACGACTGGACAGACCAGCGCTGCATAGAGCTACTCAGCAGTGTCTACAAAGCCTGCAAACCAGGTCTGTGTGTGTGTGTTTGTCTGTTTATGTGTATGTTTTTGTGTGTGTGTGTATTTGAGAGTGAGAGGGATGAGCCCTTTTTTTCCTCTTGAAATGAGATGGCAGATTGTATCCCACAATGCAGCTGATCCCAGAAAAATCTGTCCTTGTGACTTTGATCAAAGACAGACGCACGCACACACACACACACACACACACACACACACACACACACACACACACACACACACACACACACACACAAGCAGCTGGCGTTATCAGGAGGCAGACAACCCTTTCATGTCTTTTCATAATAATGTCCATCTGTGTGTGTGTACATAAGAGGAGGGAAGCGTACACTACAGGACAGACAACCTGGCGTATGAGGGAGTTTCTCACATAGTCAAGTTTTTAGTCGTAGTAGAATCGCATGGGTGCTAATAACATCGATGATGTCTCTGTTCCAGACATTATGGCAATGCAACGCAGCAATTAGCTGGTATCAGTCAGAACTGTGATCATCAAGTCAAGATGTCCGCTTGGTCAATTCGGCCACAGTAACGCTGTCGCTCAGCTTGGTCAGATCCGTCGGTGAGAAGAGGGAAACGAAGAGGAAAGATCAGACTCACACACAACGCTGCTGCTCTGGTGTGTTCTGCAGGAGGCGCCGTGTTGCTGGTGGAGGCGTTGCTCCACGAGGACGGCTCTGGCCCGCTGACCGTGCAGCTCTACTCCCTGAACATGCTGGTACAGACGGAGGGCAGAGAGAGGACAGCTGCTCAGTACGCTGCCCTGCTGGACGCCGCCGGCTTCAGCGCCGCCCAGCACCGCCTTACTGGGAAGATCTACGACGCTGTGCTGGGACGCAAAGAGACATGAGGCCGTCAGACGAGGGACTGACAACTACAACTGTACTATTTTGGGCCTTCTTTTTTGAATGTCACCTTAAGTTTCTTCAAATAAAGAAAGTTTCTCACGCTGTATGACAATACTCAGGTTTTTCACAGAACCTGTTAAATGTTCTGAAATATTCAAATCAAGGCCCATTTTTACGGCTGCTAAAAATAAAGCTAACTAAGTCAAGTTTTACCTCTTTAAATATGCGAGGAAAAGATAACTGGACAGAGAAATTCAGTCAAATGTAGGAATGTTTGCGAACAAAATATTCAATTTGCAGCAAAATACAAAATTTCTGCTACTGCGTCAAATAGTCGTAAAAAAAAGTTAGTTCCGTGACTCATGAGCACCAAGCAGATTTCATTCGTTTAACACTAACCCTGGAGCACTGGAGCAGTGTACTACATTATATCAAAACATCGAACTTGAACTTTCCACTAATTTCTCGTGTTTGAACCGATCCCAGCTGACATCGGGCAAATGGCAGCTACACCTTGGAAAGGTCGCCAGGCGATCACAGAGCTGACACACAGAGACGGACAACCATGCACGCTCACATTTACAACAACGGGCAATTCAGAGTCATCTTTCCTCAAGATGCATAACTTTGAACTGAGGGAAGAAGCCGGAGAACCCGAGAGACACCCAGGCGAACATCGTGAGAACATGCACCGTACAGGTGATCTGGCCGCAGTGTTCAGTTGCTCTTTAACCCTCTTGTTACCTTTGGGGTCAATTTGACCCCATTCATTGTTTGACGTCTCTAAAAAAATGATTAACATGATTTCTTTTGCTTCATATTTGATGACTTTTTCTAATTTATTGGGGACAACTGTGAAAACATAAAATTCACATGATGATATGTTTTCACTGTCCTGAACACAACTTGTACGCATCGGTGTTCTTTGGGGTCAATTTGACCCCTGGCTGTTTTACACTGTTTAAAACATATAAGAAATATCAACCTTTTTTATTTATTTAAAGGGCTGTTTAGGTAGTCAACAAACAAAAGTAAAGTACCTGACATTTAAACTTGGGAAACAATATTCATTCTAATCATTTTCTGGAGGTTTTAATTTTTGGGGTCAAAAAAGGGTAAAAGATGTTAGTAGATTTGAAGGTAACAGGAGGGTTAAATGAACATTCTGACGTGTTGCTCACAGGAAAACACCAAACATGCATGTTTGAGCCATCAATCTGGACCCAAGTGTCTTCCAACAAATCCCAGTGCAGCCCGATTCTCCTGTATATGATTGGCTGCATACTGCAAAGGTCGACCTCTATCCGATGGTGTGCAGCGTGAGCTTCCAGTCTCATCGCGACGAAGACGAACCTCTTTAAATATCTCTTCTCATCGCTCAACGCTAAGCCCCGTGTCCGAACCGCTCGGCTCTTGCCGTTCTTAACAGCCTAGTAAAGCTGCCTGTGTGAATCAGTAAATCTTCTTCACAATGACCCAGCTCATCTTTTATGTTAGCCGTCTCCTCTTCTGCAGATATCAGCCTTTTATTAAATCCAGCTTGTCATCGTGCTCCACCAACACTGGCCGTCAGTGAGAGACTTCAGTTGTACAGAATATAAAACCTATTCAGTTGGATTATTATAACTCTTTTATTAGGCATAACATAGGCATGCTAAAATATAATTGCATAACACATCAGTTGTCTTACTCACTAGCTGAAATCGTAATCAGCCTTCAGACGTCGATATGCACCGCTCTACATTCACAGGAATGAATCGACACTGTTTATTTCGCTGTCTCTTCCCTACACACTCACTCATTCTCACTGCCCTCTCCATCCTCCTCTCTCCTTTTTATCCCAAGTAATTGTGAATTAATCAGACTTCAAAGTGCAACATATTAGAATTGATGTCAAATCCTTGTGGAAAGCTTCACAGAGAGCCGGTCCAATGAAGAGAAATGAAGTGCTGAGGCTGAAGACAGCTTGACCTGTGCGGAGTGAAAGTGCCCGGAGACATGGGGCAGCATTACCAAGGTCAGGGTGGGGAACTTGTGTGTGTACTACTTGGTGCTGGGCAATGAGGCTTTTGAGAATGAAACACTCTTTCAGCAAAGGTAGGTTGGATTTAAATTAATCCCGCTCTGCAATAATCCTTATAACCTGATTCAACTTTCCTCTAGTTACTAATCTTCTCAAACTAAAACCAGATTAAGATTTTCTTTTAAATTAAGTTGTTTTATATCTTTGATGAAAAAGTGAAATTCCTCTGGATGAAAGTAAAGTGTCCGACTTCTTTGCATTTATAAGTAAAAGGAACCACTGGAAATTAGCTCAGAATATTAAAGTCAAAAGAATTTATTTTAAAATGTATGCACAGGATTGCGGCAGAGAGTGTTATTTCAAACTATTCAGCGAGAGAAACATCACTGTGGTTGCATTTAATCAAACTTCACTCAGCTTCTGTAGAAAATGTGCTGTAATTCTGTCAGAGTATTTCTTCAAGTGCTTTTCCCCTCGCTTTTCTTCAATGATTTAGAGTCGGGTCAATGTTTTCCACTTTACCAGAGAAAGGTGCATACATTTCTCCTCTCTGCTTTTCAGTTCCACTTACTGGACCCAACTCGTGAGGATAAATGTGCCAGCTGATGACATCCAGGCACTTCAAGATGGTGCCCAGTGGTTTACGGTGCATGAGTTCACAGTGCCGCTGATTGGATTCCAGTCAGCAACCATGCTTCTTATCAGATAAAGCAAGATATATCATTAGAAGAATGTACAATTGTGTGTGTGTGTGTGTGTGTGTGATGTGATTTTTCACACATTTATTATTTCTAATGGAAGAATATTCCCTTCCTTCTCCTGAGTATATCTTAATGATGTCACAGTAAGCAGAATATGATGACCTAGGGCCGTCTGTGTGTGTCAGTGCTTTAAAGTTAAAATTCCTTCAAATTGGGAAATAACTCAAAGATTATAATGGCACAAAGACACCCCAGGGACACGTGGTTCATGTCGCGAGGGTGTCACGGTGTGTATTTGGCAGTACATTTGACAATGAAGTTCCCAACAACCTTACTTGAGGAGAAGTAAAGATACCTTACTGGAAAATGACTCCATTAAAAGTAAAAGTCACCTATGAGTAAAAGTCTTAAAGTATCTGATCATTACTGAACTTAAAAATCAAAAAATAATGGTGCTATTTGATTAAATACACTCCAATCATACTGTTTAGGGTATTCAAATATTGCATAATGATGTTTATGAAGCTGTTGACCTTGGGCCAAAAAGGTATATATAAAATATCACAACCTTTATCTGAACATTGTTCCAGGTGAACATGCCGGCTCACTGGTAAAGTATACAGGAAACTGAAATGCACAAAAGGAAGCAGAGACAAGCATCAAAGCAGGTAGAAGAATAAAGTGTCAGAAATATTTTTTTAATCTTTGTATCCTCTTTATTTTTGTTTCGTTGTTCTACCTTTACCACTCCATCTCTCCTCCCTTTCACTTTCTCCTTTCCAGTCTCTCTTTCACTTTAGTTTCTATCTTTACCCTCACGCTTCCTATTGCTGTCTTTCCAGTCTTTCATGCATCCTTTCCACCTATCTCGGTCCCTCTGTCTCTGCCTGCAGCCTAGTTATATGTTAATCCGTTGGAGAAGGTGTGTTGGCTTTCATCACTCTGAGGGCGAGGTGGCTTCTGGAAGCGTGTCTGCTTGGACTAATTGGAACAAAACGCTCCCTTGTCAGAGGGATAAAGTCAGAATCATGTCTGCTGCTTCAGGTAATTGGACGAGAGAGGTAGGAGTGTGATGTGATTTGCATACATGCATGAACTCTTGGCTTAGAATGGATGGATGTGAGTGTGTCTGAGTGTGATAAAGGAAAAGGAGTGTGTGTGTGTGTGTGTGTGTGTGTGTGTGTGTGTGTGTGTGTGTGTGTGTGTGTGTGTCGAGCTTGCGTACCTGTGTGTGTCCAGCATTGCTTATCCGGCGGTGACACATTAGCAGGCCCCCGGCTGGTAAAGTGATTACAGGAGAGATGTGACTGTCCTCTCCTGAACTCCATCAGTGCCATTGTTAGCGCTGCAGCTCGTGACGCCGCTCTGGTGTCACTTTCCCCTTTAAGACGCCACTAAGTGGATTTTGATGCAGTGAAACACTCGGAGGCCAGTTCTCACCTTGCTAATGGAATCAGTGTGTTGTGGAACAAAGTGAAGGGCAAATGATCCCAACCCCAAAGCATGTGGCACTCTTACAGTCCTTTCAAACCCATAATTGGTTTGCTTTGGTTCATGTCAATGAATGACTAAATGTGAAAATGGTCAAATAAAAGAAATCTAGGAGAAATCACCAGGAGCAAAGTGGAACTGTTAGAAGGCCTGCAATGTAATGTGAATTTATTATAGACTAAGGCCGGGATTAATACTTATCCTTCACAAGAGAGAGAGCTCCGTGTGAATATACACAGGCACACAGGTAGCTGTGCGTCATCAAGGCCGAGGAGCCTGATAGGCTAGAAACAAACACATGAATCAGCAGATGTGTGACTGTTGACGCTAATGTCTGTATCAACGTGTGTGTGTGTGTGTGTGTGTGTGTGTGTGTGTGTGTGTGTGTGTGTGTGTGTGTGTGTGTGTGTGTGTGTGTGTGTGTGTGTGTGTGTGTGTGTGTGTGTGTGTGAATTGTCGTATAGGAAATCATACGTGTTCAACTCTGTGACTGCTGTGTGTGTGCTCTGTACTCCACACTTTGGGGACTCTCTAAATCTGTTCCACTAGTCACGCAACTCACCACCCTCAAGCTCCGGGATGTCACTTTAAGATAACAACTTCAGGGCATTTCAGTGTGTGTGTGTGTGTGTGTGTGTGTGTGTGTGTGTGTGTGTGTGTGTGTGTGTGAGAGAGAGAGATTTGTGTGTATTGTGAGTTCTGTTTTCCTTAAAAAGTTTTCACATGAAACTAAAGAAGTTAAGTTAATTTTTGGAGGCGCAGTGGAGCTTCACACTTCATCGTGTTCAAACAGGAACATATCAACATGGTCAGAAGAGGGAAGAGTTTTCTTCCTTTTGTTTATGTGCTTTTTAAATGTTTGTCTAAACTGTTTTTCCTTATCGTAAGTGTTCTTTTAAATTTAACTTTTCTTACACTATAATAAAACTATAATACAATTTTCTGTTGTGAAGATTGCTGTTATTTTGTGACACAATAATACTTACTTACAGATCTGGTTTAGCTTTGGAAACATGAATTACAAAAAATATGATTTTAAGTTAATTACTTACCCAAATAATACATGTTTTAGTTTGTGAAACAATGCATCGTAACTTCACCTATCATGTTCCCGACTAAAGGTAACATTGGCTCAAACCTTTAAATTGACCTTCAGAGGAACACGTCAATTTGTATTTGGCACATTTGTCAATACATCATTTAATGAGGGAGAAATATAATCTTCACATAATGTGTTTTTCATCAGGTTTTCTTTCAGATTTTCTTCCACATGTGTTGCTATGGTAACCTGATGTGGCTAAGGTGAGCTGTACAAAAAAAAACATCCCCTTAAAAACTGACAGTTTACCTTTTATGGTATGACCTATTTATTTTGTATGGTCTTGAACAAGCAACAGGACCCAGATATGCACTGAACAACACTGTTTAAAACAGGAGAACAATACAAAAAGTACAACAGCAGTTTGCTAGTCTAGAGGAGAATAAAGTGGTCTGTGATGCGTCTGGGATGGAGACAATGTCACAGAACAACAGGAGGAGACCTCTTTCAAACCGCTGCTTTGTCGCTCTGTGCTGAAGGAGAATCAGGAGAGGCTGTGATGGCAGTGTGAGAGGCAGCAGGAAAAGAGAGGATGAGAAGAAAGAGAGGTGATCTGTCTTTTCACACACACACACACATGCACATACATGTGGATACACACATCTCACAACTCAATACAAAAGTATCTTGACTGTAGCGTAAGCCGTGCTTTATAACTTCCAAACACCTCCATAATTCATGGGCTGACAGCGGCATTGGACTGGTGACAAATATATCTTCCCTGTAGGCCACACACACACTCACACGCACACACACACACACTCACACAAAGTCACAAACGCAGAGGTGGTCGTAGATCGTCTGAGCTACTGCAACAGGAACACAGGATGCATGTTAGTGGAGAGCTTTGCAGAAGTGAGTGTTTATGTTTCATTTCTCCACTTTCATTATGACTAGTCGCTCCCTCCATGTTTGTCCTTCTTCCTCTCCGTCACTTACAGTTGCTTCTGTTTTTTGCATGGTTGTCCTGCCCCTTAGCATGACTAAATACAGTCTAACTATATCAAACACACACACACTCACACACACACACTAACATACACACACACAGACAGCCACAAGGTTGTCACTTCTGCTCCTGGCAACATGTCACCAACCCACATGCCCCCTCCCAAGAAGAAGGACCTGGGACAGAAATACATCCGCGTCCCGTTTCTGACCTCATTTCATCCTCCGAGCCAAACTGAAGAACACACACGCATGAGGCCAGCGCTCATCCCAATCAAGGGATTCTCACCACACTGACGGTTATCTTGTCATCACCTCATTTGAACCAGTGACCGTGAAGGTGTCATTTCAATTTGTTTACAAAGAGCCCTGAGAAGATTTATCAACAGGAAAACATATTTAATTATCCTGCACTCGCGGATTAAACTGGCAGAAAGTGAAAAAAGTTGATAAGGACCGTCTTTAGAAGGTGACCATGAAAAGTCACACGCTGTAATTTATATGTCTATTTTCAAACTGTAGTGGGTGCAAGTGTCAGTGTGTGTGGTTGAAAAACGGGTTTGAAGGAGTCTTTGAAGTGGAAGCAGGTGAATTCCATCAAATTAAAGAAAACAGTGACAAACAACCTCAGACAGTTCAAGTTCATCACAGGTTTGAGAATTAGTATCTTCCACAGCACAGACACATATCCCACAGCAAATAAAATGTTACTTCTCACAACAAAGACCTGGTCTGTTTTTGACTGAAGCCACTCCCTCAAATTATTAGGTTGACATCTCCCTAAATTATAATAGAAAGATGTAATGAAAGCAGATTCAACCGACTGGACACCAGGAAGATGCCCGCGGAAATGATCCATTACAGACTAAAGATCATCATCCCTCCATGCATGGAGGAGGAATGTGAAGTTTGTGGAGAATTAGTTTCTTCTTTTTATTTAGATTATTTGAAAAAGTTGAATTAATTTGTTGAGAAACTGCATTTTCTTAATTGCGTTTTTCATGAGCTGCTTTGTAATCACTGTGACAGCACCTGGGTCACGTTAGTTTTACCTAATTTAATTCTTCTTTCATGGGAGATTAGTTATCATGGTTTAAATAGTGCATGTACCTGGCTGTACATTCATGATTAGTCTCACTAGGTCTGTATAGACCAGCCATTTCCCTCGCAGCCATTTTCAGCTGAGTTCCAGCCGCCATACTGGGTCCACGGCTCTGTGGATGAGTTCACATGTATAACTGATGACTTTCAGCATTTGTAACCGGTAAACAGAGTCATTCCCACTTGGTAATGATGTCCTCACACGCTCACATGCTGTAACAGTTCAACTCCATACTTTCCTTTTTTATTAATTGTTTTCATCCTGTCTAACTATCATGTCATTCCAGATCCTGCTTCCCATCTCGTCAGTCCAACTCCCTTCACCTGCCTCTGGTCACCTCGTTAGTCCCTCATTCCCTTCACCTGGTCCTCACAACCTTCTCACCTGCCTCTGATCACCTCGTTAGTCCCTCATTACCTTCACCTGGTCCTCACGCCCTTCTCACCTGCAGCCCATCCCCTCGTTAGTCCCTCACTATTTAGCTCCCTCACTTCCACTTGTCCTCTGCCAGATTGTTTTGTGTTCTCCGTGACCAAGCTCTCCCGCGTTACCTTGTGTTCTTTGTTTCAATCCTGATAAGATTACTAGTAAACATCTTGATCAGCATTTTATGTCTCCTGAGTCGTGCATTTGGGTCCACCCTAAATCCAGCCGTGACACATGCAAGTGATTAGTAACACTGTTTTGGAGACTGAATAATCTCAACTCTGTGACCCAATAGCAAACAAAAAAGCCAAGTATTATTCTCTGTACTGCTAGATAGTGTATGGAGAACATCACATGCACAGGTCAAAAGCTGAGCTATAATGGTTAAACGGATTCAGTTGCCATAGGTGATGACTCACAGGAGCATCTGGCCTTTTTGAAAGAGCACAGTTTCAGCCAACCATAGCCGGGCAGATTAACATATTTCCCATAATTGTTTTCATTAGTGAGTAAATGCCAGTCGCCCTAGTACTCGTTCCTGAGGGAATCAGAACGGGCGAAGCACACTGCCTGTTTGAAGGCGGGGACCTCGGGAGAAACCAAGTCATATTCATCAGCCATACATACATCTTAAGACTAAAACACTGCATGAACAAACAAGCACCTCTACTCTTCCACATGATAACTCACTAATGCCACTAATCTGTATTATGCTGTCGAGTTAGAACAGCCACAAGGGGGAATGATTCCCATTCATTTAGCCGCCTCCACTCAGCAGCAGGGATCGGGGTTAGGCTCGGCTTTGTTGCAAAACTATTTTAACTTTTCATAGACTTTCCGAGAAGGCAAGGAGCGACTCAGGTGGTTGAAAAATACCGAGCCCGTTTAAACCCGGTAACCATCAAGCTTTCCACGGCTGTGGGCGTAGGGAGAGATGGCAGCAAGCGGTACGTCTGACAATGACACAGCGGGGGGACTGACACTGTGGGCTTTTTAATGTTCATCTGAAAGAGTACAAAAAATGTTTGCAATCCCACAAGCGCCTGTCAAGCACACTTTACTGAAAATGTATTCATAGAGCTGGCTCTGATATAAGCCTAAGCAAAGCTCTGCATGTTGCTTCCTACAGCAGCCTGTTGGTCTCCCTCGACATGATAGCTATAGCAGATATTTACTTCTTCCATCTGGATGTGTATTTCTTTTCTACATATTTTACCCCAACAGCAGCATCATATGTCAAAGATAACATGGGTCAGAGAGAAGAAGAGAGACATCTAGGGTTGTATGGATTTTTCAGTATGCCTGAGTTGATCGTGAATGGAAAAAGATCAATCTAAAAGTGCATCATGGTCACATTGCTCACCTGTCATTGAAGCAATAACCAATCCAACACCACAAAGAAGGAGAAAAACAACATTTACTAAAGTCCTCCATCCTTAGTTATTCTATTCTATTCTAGCATCGTCCATGTGCAGCTTATAGTGATAACACAGGAATTACCATCCACATGTATAGGCTACTTTTTAATAGTCTAAACTGTGTTTTTTGGAGTATGCTAAGAATGGTTAATTTGTTTTAAAACCAGAACTCTGTAAACACACATATGTGAACATCCCCACAAGTTGTGATCCATGTAGTGTACACTTCTTAGAGCTAGTAAGCCATCAATACAACACAGCAGGTCATTTCTTGTTTTACCTTAATCCCTGTTTGGATACTTACACAAGAAAACAGAGTTTACTTGGACAAGCAGCAAAGGTTAGAATTATGCAATATTATTATGTATTTAAAAACACATTTTTGGGCAGAGGCGAACAATCAGCTTAGGGTTACAAGGACACATATTTGTACGCTTACTTCAAAATGAAAATAACGACACTGTCATTTGACACTGAGCTAATTTAAAGGGGTGACCATCGTGATGGACCAGTAATGAAAATCGATGAAGGCAGCACGCTGTGGTGCAAATAAAAGCAGAGGTTTAAGTGGGTGGCGAGCGTGCGCGCACGTTGTGTCCTCATCAGGATGCAGGCAAAGGTCGCAGGAAATGCTGCCTCCTTCACCCTCTGTCTTACTCTGCTTCCACGCTGCAGCTCATATCATCCATCTATCTGTCGTCCTGCAGTTATCCAGAGCAGCAGTTGCATATAGCTGCATCATCCCCTCCCCCCGTCTGTAATACTAAAATGACCTTGACTAGCTCAACACATGGCGGAGGATGGAAAAGACAGAAGAGTGGCACAGAGAGAAAAAGGAGAAGAAGAGGAGGGAGGAGATGTGGTCGATTAAGATTGCGGTCAAAAATAGGCAGAGATCATGGAGGTCTATGGGGAGGAGATGCTGGGTAAATGGCAGAAAGATGGACAATACACAATAATGTTTCCATGAAGAATGGAACAAAAGGTAAGTGGAATGATAGCACACTCACAAAAATAAATCCTTGTTCTGCACATCTGATTTCTGCCTTTGCCTTATCCCACATAAAGCTTTTTCAGGTAACACCTCTGTCCACATCCGGTGGAAATTACCCAGTGATGCAGAAGATCCGGTATATTCTACGAACAAAGATGATCAAGTCTCTCTTGGAAGAGCACTGTCTCATGTGGATGGAATGACAGGGGGATGATTAACTGTGTCCATGTGTGTTTGACCTTCTCTTTAACCTTGTTTATCCCTGTTTCACTGATGACGAACACACGAAGGGGAGAGAGACTGATGGAGAAAAAAGTAAGAAGAGAGATCTCACAGTGCTGCAGGCTTTACCGCCTAAACTCTGACTTTCTTTTTCTCTCTGACTCATCCCAAAGGCTTGTAATACTAAAGCTGTTCAAGAGAGATTATTTAAAAACTATCTTTTACGTTCAGGGGGATACTTTGACCGTCATCTCCGGCAAAAGACACCACGAGAATCTTTTCCTTTTGTCGTTCTCATTTTGCTCTTCCGCTCCGTGTATAATCGTCATTAGCATTTTAAAAATCATATCTTTATGAGTCCTGCATCGCAGGCGCTCTGGTGAGCTTTTAATTACTTAGTTATGAAACCGGGGCAAATCTGGCTCCCCATGCAAGACCCAGTTCAGGAATACCGGAAGATATTTTGCATTCCTCCAAACTCACAGAACACTCACAGACGTGCAGAGGACTGAATGTAGTCGTATATAATCAAGGACACCAAAGATTCGATAAAAATGTACTGAACTCGGTGGAAAGGTGTAGTCATTGCAGCTGGAGACAGGATTCAACACAAAATAAAAAGATTGATAGAATAAAAAATATGGGGGTGATAACAATATGTCAAGAAGCAACAGAGAGGAATCAAGATGAGTATGTAGAATAACTAGTTGAGGCGGAAATAAACAAGTGTGTTGCATATCATATATTATATATTCATGATGAGGAGTTTTTTATAAGATTTGCTTTCAAATTTAAAAGATAAAAAATCCCCCAAAACATGCACTTGAATTTACCTTTCTTTTAAAATTATTATAATTTCTGGTCCGCTTTGCATAACTACATGAAATAACTTTCACACGTAACACATACAATTTCCTGTGGTCATATCAACCAGCACCATTCTTCACATGGACAGTTTAGTCTTTTCTTCAAGACATCCTACATGTTCTTTTTCAGGCCAACCTACATTCAATGATGAATGCTAGAATTTGGCGGTCAAAGGTCAAAGGCCACTGTGACCTCTAAAAACAAGTTTTTTACTCAACAAGTCACACTCTCATGATGACAAAACTCCCAACCCATGCATTCCCTATGATGTTTCAAGGTAAATTCATAACACAAACCCAGAAGAGACTCAACATATTTTACATATACATATATCAATCTGTTGTCCTGCAGAGTGGATGAAGTGTGTTTTTTATTCTCCCAATTAATTAAGCTAACAATTATCGAATCCGAAGAGACTCCCCAGCTTTACAGGATAGACGTTATATTGCATACCCAAACCAAACACACACACACACACACACACACACACACACACACACACACACACACACACACACACACACACAGAAACAGCATCATGGTGCCATGAGGTTTAAAATGCTCTACAAACACTTGCATTAATGATCTGATTAATTGCCGACATTCAGGTGATTAAATTCCCGGTATGCAGCCACTTCAAAACACACCACTTAACACTTCTCAATCACAGTAAAACCAACATTGTGGAGAGCAGGTCGTACACACATCCAAACTCGATGACAATGTGTGATTGAATACTAAAGGGTGAAGGTGAAAAAAGGTATTTTTTATTAAAAAAGTGACATTTATTTTTCTCCCACGTCCGTCTCTTCTGAAAACATTTTCATCCCTGACATTTGATAACGTCCAAAAAAAATAGAACATGGAAGGAGGCAGTGCGGTTCATCACTTCAGCATCAAGAAAACCCAGAGAGGAGATCCGTTGCTGCTGTGAGAGGAGGAGAGGAAACAATAAGGCAGATAGCAGACTGCATCCTTAGCAGACTGAGTGAAAGGGAACAGCTTTCTTCATCATAATAATAAGAATGCATAATGTCCTTTGTGCATCATTTCAAATGTACTTTTCGAACACACTTCAGTTTGTCAGGAATTATAATGAATCAGGTCAGAGGAATGTGAGACACAATTTGACACACTTTAAGGGGCAAACAAACCTGTATTTTGGACACTGCTTCTTTGCATTTTTTCTGTCTTTTTATTTGTATGCCGGTGTATTCCTCCTAATCAATCACGGTTTGAGGATGTGAGGTGACTTTACATTTCCAGTGCAGATTATGTGTTGATTGATTGCAGCGATAGTGAAAAACATGTTGACTAAGTGTTTGACAATTACAACGTGCATTAATACTATGTTTGGGGTAAGACGATGGGACTGAAATGTCAAAGCAAAGCTACATTTTCATATGCAGAGGTTAATATGTGAAGAACATTAATTACAGTGGAAAATATACATTCGCTCTGACAGAACAATTTTTGACTTTTGAAGCTTGTAAATGTGTCTCTTGTGAGAGGGATAACCAAAGGGTCAAAAAGAGCAGAGAGACAGAAAAGAGGCTTTAATCTAGTGCAGGATGGATAACATCACAACATCACAACAATCTCCCACGGGTCAAGCATGTCCCAATAAGCCTTTGTTCCTGTGCTCAATGTCATCAGCTGCTTCAGTACATCATCAGAGAGATTAAATAAATTGTGACAAATGTGTAGTTAAATTAGTGAAAGCCACCGAAACAGAACATTTCAGAAGCTGCTGTTGAGGACATGGTGCAGTTGGAAATGCAGTTTTAAGACTGTTATCCTACATCAGCGCCTGACGAAATAGTCCATAAGTGTGTAAACCACATGCAAACACAAGATCATTACAACATCATTGTCTACTAAAGAGAAGCAGAAAGCGCTCCAAACAGATTGGTTAATTCTCTCCACCTGCCCTCGGCCCCTCCTCTGTCTCCTTGATTGGTTAATTCCGTTCACCTGCCCTCGGCCACTCCTCTGTCTCCCTGATTGCATCATGCCATACACCTGTTTTAACCCCTATATATTGTGCCAGTCTCCTGTCAGTTTGTTGTCTTTTAGCTCAGGCTCGTAGTGTCTCTGTTTCGGTGGCTTACTCTGAGTCTTCGGTGGTGATGCCTAGTATTTTTTGTTGTCGCTTTTAAGCCAGAGGTTTTATTTTTTTTCTGAAGTAAAGTGTTTTTTGTTTCACTCTGCACATGGAGTCCAGCCTGTCTCTCTGCACCTGAGCATCACACCATGACAACCCTGTGACATGGTGAATGTTTTCAGACTCATAAAGCTCGCTAACTAAAACGTAATATTTGCCCCTTCCTGTTATCTAAACTGATATGTGGTCTTATTTGTGACTAAGGCACACAATCATAAGTCACAGGGGTACTAGCCCAGTGGAAATTTTCCATCACACCTTTTAATTAATAAATCCTTCGACAGATTTATACAGAACACATTCCTCTTTGTATTGGATCAATATTTCCTCTTTCAAAACACCACAATTGTGTTTCTTGGTAAAAAATTACAAGGTAACCTGATGGAGCAGCATACCCTCCTCCTCCTCCTCCTCCTCCTCCTCATGTACACTTACATCAGCAGTTACACAGTTTGCCTTGAGGTTTTATCTCAAATGATAAAAAAAGAAGCAATCACCTTGGAACTTATATCTTAAATCTGCAGTGTATCTCTGGGGAATCACTAATTGTAAACACCGAATAGACTAGTGGATGCTTGAAGAGATAATGTCTCTTTTATGTTTTTCTTCTTGTAATTTACTGTGACGTGTTTTTGATGTTTAGACGCCTTGAGATATTGAGTTCAATTAGAAATAGATTTTCTGTACATAAAGCTCCCTTGCAATATGTTTAGATGACTGAAGGAGCAGCACAGCGGCAGCTACAAATATAGTGTTATTTCTTTTCAGATGAACATAATGTACAGGAACATTCATTAGATGACATGGTATTTTATGAAAAGGAAAAAAAAAACTTGTTATCAATCTGGTTGATTGCACAAAGCTGCTGTCGAGTAAAGCATCAATCAGTCTCTTTTTCTGTTTTTTCATTTGTACTGTCGCTTTCATCATATTCCGAGCAAAATGTGACATCTTTTTGGGATATGAGGGAATAATCTTCCTTTTTAATGGCTAATATCATTAAGTCTGTTTATGTTGTGTGTGGATGCTTTAATCTCTTTTGTATTAAGTATTTGTTATCATATTAAACCATAATCAATTGGAATTTGTGGTATTGGGCTTTAAAAAAATATTTACTTTATTGTCCTCCATAATTTGTTCTCATTGTAAATACAGACAATAAAACATCTCTTGTTTGTCTCTGTACTCGGTCCAGAAGATAACTTCCATAGGATTCGTTGTCTTTCATGTTCCCTGTGTTATAGTAATGTACTGTATCTTCTCAATGTGTGTTAATACATAGGCAATGATGCAACACAAAATAAGTCAAGGAAATATTTGGACATCACAGCTGTGATTATCTGAGGGAAGCTGCTTTTTAACCATATCTCTGTCTCTGTTGGATATTAAGAGAAAGAAAACAAATGCTTTGGCTTATTACAACTGACATTCACACATGAGTTTATGAGTGTAAAGTGGCCGGTTGAGTGTGGAAAGGAAGCATAATGAACTCATCGTGGAAACACTGCTCTTTCGGTGTAAGAGTTGCAACAGCTGTCAGCCTTCATCATATGCTGCTTACATTATTGAATTCACTCAGTAGAATATTCACTCGGGCGTTATATTATTCTACTAAAGATATATTTTGGCAGCATCCTGCAGAGTTCTCAGCCATGAAGGGTAAACAAAGGTAAAGCCTTAAGATTAGTTGAAAATAATCTTATAAGGGCCTTGAAATCCGTAAACCTCTGCGTTCTGCCTTCATCTGATTTAAAGGATCTTTGTCTGATTTCAACTAGACAAGATGATGTGTGAAAATGACGGATTAAAGAATGTCATCTTTTTGGTCTTAACGAGACCTTTTGGAGGAAATTAATCAACATGTCTGCGACTGTTGTGCAGCGCCTACCTGTCATCCTTATCTTCTGAGGAAACGTCATCTTTCAATAGCCACACAACAGTGTGTCTGTCACTGTCACTCACACTGGTTCAATCACATCCATCTCATGGAGGAAGGAGTTGGTGTATGTACCGTCATATATTTATGATGTGAGAATGAAGTCAAACAGAACATCAAATGTATCTCCTTTAAAGTGGATAGAGACGAAGGCCCAGTGTTCATTTGGCATAACAAGACATATTTTTTGAAAGACGGACAAATTAAATAAATACTTATTTGCCTGCATCTGTGGAACCACACATTGTAGCTCATAATTAGTCATCTTGCCTGTAATAATGTGTGGCCGGTATAAAGTTGGAGGAATAGAAGAATTATTCCAGGCCCAGGCTTTTGTTTTTTACAATAAAGTATGTATTAAATTGTTTTACACGTTTTACACCTTAAACTTACTCGTGTACATGTTAAATATGAATGGATTTTTAACTTCATACTCTCTGATCATGCAATCAGTTCTTTGTGGGGAAAAAAGTAATACATTACATTTTCTGTTGTTTAGCTTTCAAATCACTAACTGTATAATAAAATGTGTGACATGAATACTTTGGTTAATGATACCTTTTTACAATAGCTTCAGGATCAACACAAAATAACACCTGCAGCCATGGGAACACAACAAAAACAGCTGTAGCCCCACGTGAAAAGACTTAAATATATTTAACAAAAGATGTGGTTAATATTTCACATACGATAACTAAGGTAAAATGTGATGACGGAAACAAATATTTTCATCAAAAGACTAAAACTGAATCAAATAAAGGTTCCAAAATCAAACAAAGCATTCATCGACATTGAGTGTAACATACTATTCAGTTGTGTGCCTATTTATAGTCGACTGTCTCTTGTCATGTTGACCAGGTCAAACATTTTTTCACACCAATTAGATTTTCAAAGCTTGAAGCCATTGTCGTACTCTCGTTGCTTCCTTCATTGAATCCTTTTTCCTGCCTCCTACTTAAATATAGGACAGGATGTCCACGCCTCAGTGGACCTGCACTTCAATGTCATCCCTCACCATTTCCAACACATTTGATGAAACACATTATAGGAATGCGTGAGGGTCAGAGGTAACACACAAATCCATCCGAGAGGCTGAGGAGATGACACAGGACGAAGATGGAGCAATGACCTTGGAGACAGGACTGTCGTCACACGTCTCCTGTGTCCAATTCCTATCACCGACACCGGCTTCTTTCATAATCCTCATTTAAGTCAAAAGTTTGTTGTTGAGCAAAGTCGAGCAGTTTGCTCTGGATTTCTCCCCATCAAGGTTTAGTTCAGCTACTGAAGGTAAGAAAACTCAATTCTGCACATGGTGAAACTCTCCCTTTTGATTCCAGCTGCCGTCGCTCACTTTTTCCCCACAAACACACACTTGTCGAAATGAACACGCACACAGAAATAGAAATCCGAAAAGCTTATTCTAGGGAAACCCATCTGATATCTGTTTCAGTCATTACCATAATAATTGGCCCTCCACTGCACAGAGTAAAAGCCTGGCAGATTTGGATTGAATAATAACTAGAGAAGAGAAGGAGGGGGCACACTGCAAAAAACTATCCATCATTACAAGACTTGTATTCAGTCTGAGGGGCTTACTTCCCCTTAAAGCTGGAGAACGTTTATGTGCAGTGTGCTGCAGCATTTCCTCTTGATTTCAATACACTTTGTTGCATCTCAGGATTTGTCAACAACCCGTTTCAGTATTTCAAAATGAATCGAATAAACTTGGTATCTTAAAACAATAAAATGAGACAATTCATTTGTGAATGTAGGGAATAATAGAGTAACATTATGTTAACTTCAAAATAAAACATAGGCCATGGTCTTTTTAACTAAATGCAACAACAAAAAACATAACGCTGAACTCAACTGGCCATTGCAAATGATCGCACATATTTACTTTTTACCTTTACTTTTGACTTTACATAGTTCAACTAAATAATAAGATATAATGTAAAACATTAACCTCCAGTGAAAGTGGCAAACTCCTGTGATGAGAAATGAAGTGCCAATAACTGACCTCCTGAAGCTGGCTGTAAATGGGAGTCACTCCCTACAGCACCTCATGTCAAAATGCCAACTTTACAGAAATAAACATTCTTACAGCCTGGTACTAAAGTGTTTCTGGTTTCTATTGGCCGGAGCCGCACAATATGAGCTTCAAATCAGCTCTTCAGAAACCTCTGGGTGAGATCACACAGATGTTTGTCCATATTTTACAGTCTGTGGAACGTAGCTTTTCTCCTGTAAATCAAAAAGGTTTCCACAGGGGTCAGCATACCTCTTGTTCTTGTGAGGAAAGCGTTGGAGTTTTTTTAAGCCCATGCATTGGCATTATGTTGTTTCATCTTTGTGGTAATCCTCAACATCATTAAATCTATCCATTATAATGTAATTTCTTTCTTGTGACATCTTGTCTTTTTTGTATTCTTGTCACTATAATTGCTCATTATATAATTGCTCATCCTGAGCAGTTTACATCCCCTTCCTGATTCATGCAGTTGTGCGTGATGTTTTAGTTGTGGTCAGTAAGAGCTGGACGTGTAATAATAATAATAACCCTATCTACAAATACATCTGCACACAACAAATGTGCTTTGAGAAGAAATGTAAATGCTGTTTAAGAAAAATATATATAAAAATAAAAATGTAACTGTACATAAGAGGAGTGAGCATAGTCCTCCTGATTGACCTTTTGCCAAATGTCATTTGGTTGAAGTTTGGGAAAGATTGTGGTTATATACGTCCCATTTCACCAGAATCATTAAGCATCCGCTTCCACTCCCAACTCGTCATGTAGGGCACTTTGAAGAAGGAAGATGACCATAAGGAGCAGAACAAAGTAAGTGCAGAGAGGAGGCTGAGGTGGATGGAAAACTTAAACTCAATGTTGACGTGTTTTACCCAAACCTAGTTTACATAACTTACGTCACACTCACGTCACGTTAACCAGCTGTTGAATTCTACCGGACCACCTTGCATGTTGAAAAAGAGACCACACTCTCTCCCTAACATGACAGGAATGTGCTGTATAACATTATATTTAAGACACCATGATACCTCCGCTCTCTTCACTGGCTACCGGTGGCGGCCCGCATCCGCTTCAAAACATTGGTTCTGGCGTACCGTGCTCTGAACGGACCCCGGGCCCCGTCTACATCCGGGATGTGGTCACACCGTACACCCCAGCACGTTCGCTCCGCTCGGCAACAGTCAACCGACTTGTGACTCCGTCACCTCGAGCTCATCACTCTACATCCAGACTGTTTGCTGTCCTGCTCCTCAGTGGTGGAACCAGCTCCCCACTGACATCAGGACAGCAGAAAGTCTCTACATCTTCCGCCGAAAACTGAAAACGCACCTTTTCCGACTATATCTGGATTAATCACAGACTTGCACTTTGGTAGCACTTGAATGGCTCTTATTATGGTACTTTTGTAGTTTGACTATGTTGAGGAAATGTTACTTTCTGTATTCTTGTTGTTCTTAGTTTGTTCTCTAGGTTGAAATGCACTTATTGTAAGTCGCTTTGGATAAAAGCGTCTGCTAAATGACATGTAATGTAATGTAATGATATGTGTTCTATATCAGGTGGCATCTCATTTCTTACAAAATGTCAATTTAGCTGAAGCTGAATATTTGTGAGCATCATTAGGAAACAGGGAAGGCCAGAAGGGAGAACAGCCAGCGCACCGTTGATTAATGCATTCAAATGAGTCTGACATCTGTGTCTTTGTCTGTGTGGCTTTGAGTCTTCAGATTCACGTAACAGCGCCTCTCATCCTCGCCGCTCCTTCCATGTGCCTTCTCCACCTCTGTCTCTTTTCTCCTCCTCTACAGGAGGATATTTGCCTGATAATCTAAAGCAGTTTTATTCTGATCGCCATTAGAGGTCCACGTTCGCACAAGTCACACCTCACCTTCTTTACTCAATGCCTCAATTTGCCGTGACCTTCCCAGAGCTGTGTCTCAGAGCCAACATGTCTCATTATTGCACCATAGGGGCTCACTCTCACACACACACACACACACACACACACACACACACATGAACACTCACACATACATACTCACTGTGTAGACCTTCATGCAGATCATTAAAGAAAGCACAAGAATACTGACAGGTACACACAAACAAAGCCGTATACACATACCTCTAACACTTCCCTCGTTCAAGTGCACACACACACACACACACACACACACACACACACACACACACACACAGTGAATGACAGAAGAGACACATAAATAGGTCGAAGAAGACAGCGCTAAGGCTTTACAGATTTATGCAAATACACACACACACACACACACACACACACACACACACACACACACACACATACAGGACAGGAAGCTAGCGGCAAAACCAAAGTAAAATACATTTTCTGAAATAGGTATGATTATTTTAGGAGGTGTTTGTGTTTGCCGTGAAACATCTTTAACGACTTTACCATCTATTTGTGCAATAGTCCTGAGGTGGCATCACTCCCGAAGCTCTTTTCAGCTCCGGCTCACAGCTGCATGAGCAGGGTAAAATAAGTGGTATCGTTCCAGCAGAATAACCAATTTCATACAAACAAGAGCACTCAAATCCCAGATTTTTTTTTTTTTTTTTACCTTTGCTAAATTTGCTTTCTAACCCTATTTTGCCATGCGTAACTAACTATTATTCAGTTGTTTTGCACATACCAACAATATGAACGCTGAATAATACGCCAAAGAGATGTACTGTTATCCAAATGCATTTAGCAAATTTAGAATACTTTTAAATGTGATGTGCATAATTAAGAGAATATACCTTCTAGTCTTCAGAGCTCTTCTGTTGTCTTTTAGCAGAGCTGTATTTGACGTTTTAAGTCATTGCTAACGCAATCTGGGCATTTCCTGCTACTGTTGCAGGTTTGAAAAACTCTCTACACTCTACCTGATCTTTTACAGCATCCCTGTCAAACAATCTAAAGATTAAACTAGTATCTATTATTACAGTTTATTCCGAATTGACATATTTTAGAAAGTTACACCCAACTGGGCCCTTCATTGTTTAGGGTGACAGTATGCAGTCTGACATCAGTAGGCTTGAGGGTCTCCACTCATTCAGAGACATTTTAATTTACATGCCATCATTTTTTTTTCTCTCTATGATGATATTCTTCCTTTCTGTCTTTTTCAGACGTTACATGGATTCATGTATAAGGATTTGCATATTTGTGCCCTCGCTCAATAACTCAAGTTAATTCCTTAACCCATGGAGCCAATGCAAAAAATAGGCAATTTCTATTAAAAAAAGAAATCAGTCAAAGCTGGTCTAGCAGCTAACACAAACGTGGTTGGTGTTGCTGTGGTCAGAAGAGCAGTTTTAAAGATGGATTTAAAGAATACAGCAATGGAGCTGGTTTGATTAAGAGCTTCAGGCGACACCCTCAGACATCATCGAGGCGAATACCTCCTCCTACTGTGCAGTCCTACTGCATAAGCAGTCCCACGGCGTGTGCACCACGAGATCTCATCTGGGTTTCCCATTGTATCCCAGCCATTAGTCTGCTCTCTGCTCTACGTATGCTCAGATATTCGGCTTAACAAGCTATACAATATTTAGATTCCATTCTAGTCCAACTTCTAACATCAAAAGACTGCAGTTCATCTGTTTATCACGTCATAGTCTACAACACATTCTGTATGGACAGCTCGGATGTCTTGGACACAGGGAAGATATAAAAACGCAGAGACAGCTAATCGAATGTTATCCTTATCAAAGACGTACAGAGCAAAGAGGAGACACGGCAGGATGTAGGAGAACAGCATACATGCTTTGATGTGAGCGTATTGGGAACTAAAGCCCTGAGGGTTAGTGTGTGTGTTTAGGCATGTGTGTGTACGTGTGCGTGCGTGAATGCATGTGTGTGTGTGTGTGTGTGTGTGTGTGTGCGTGTGTGTGGGTGTGTATGCGCGTGCGTCAGGGGTAGATCCTGCGTTCACATGATGACAAATGTCTCTAGCAGACTGTTCACGCAATGTCAGTCATTTGTTTCCCGTGCACTTCTCTTTCTCACACACACACACACACACTGTAATGGACAGTCTCGACAGTGTGTGTGCGTGTGTGTGTGTGTGTGTGTGTGTGTGTGTGTGTGTGTGTGCTTCACTATAATGTAATGGCTTTATTGACCTGAGGCCCAAGGATACCACAGCACTCCCCATCTATGGTTGCTTAATGGATGACTCTTGTCCTCCTCCTCCTCCTCCTCCTCCTCCTCCTCCTCCTCCTCCTCCTCCTCCTCGTTTCATCCAGTTTTCATCTCTCCCCTCCGTCCCTCATTATCTCCTCCCATCCCATAGACTTCTCCTCCTGATCATCACTGCTACTCCTAATCTAGTCAATCTCTCTATAATCTCCCGCTCTTATCGGAGTCCTACATAAATGAACTGGGAAGAGGAGAGGAATGCAAGTCGAGGAATAGTGAGGCGTTTTTTAAACTCCCCAAAGCGCACACTCCTACACACACACACACACACACACACACACACACACACACACTTCACACAATTCATTTAAATTGAAATTGAGTGTCTAGTGAAAGCCGCCCTTCATTTATCTGTCAGAGGAATTAAGGAGAAGCTTGGATTTGCGTGTGTGAATCCCACCGTGTATGAGAGCTAGTTATGGGCAATTAAATGCAAATGCATTAACATATTTCTGCATATATCTTTTCTTCCCTTTAATACACCCCAACATTTATTTGTTATGTATTCACAGCTTTAAAAAGGTTTGATAGATAGATCTCTGGTAACTTTCAGGAAATCTCTGAGGTCCTCACAGCACCATGATACTGTACCACCAGAGGGAAATAGTCATCTGCTGACTTCAAAAACGTGTTAATTAATTTCAGGATGGGGTCTAATCACTTGGGTCTCCTGTGTAAATTCAGTCACACAATACAAAGTTTAAAAAGTAACACTTTGTGGGAGTGACAAGCACACATCTCTACAGTGTTAGTCTCAGAGACCACAACACATGTATTCTCTAATTCACTGTGCACTGCTCAATAAGCATCAGGACACACAGATCAATGAACCGTGAATTCTCAATCATGTTTGTTGTGACATGTTGAAATCGGGGCCTTATGGTGATTTACGAGGCAACGGTTTGAAGAAATAACTCAACGATTCAAAGTGTCAAGAATCCATCGCGGAGAAGCAGGAGCAGAATTGTTTTTAATGGATTTCATTTAGGAGGCGCCTTCATAAGATGCCTTTATATCAAGTAAGAACCACAACTTGAACGGCTGAGTTTCTTAAACATTGATCTGTGTCCAGCGTTGTCAAAAGTCGGTAAAGTAATTAAACGTTTGAGAGCACACTATCAAGCGAGATCATCTGTTGTATTGTATTCTGATTTAGGGCCTTATTATGGCACTTGAATTTGCCTGTTTAACACACACACAATCGCGATCACTTGAAATTGAATAAAATCCCAATTCAGAGATGAATGAACATTTGAAGCCTATAACACTTTATTTTAGTTAGATATGAAGTTGATAAAAGACATATTCTGGTGGTTTTTTACCAATTACCAAACAGCTTGAAGTGCATGACCACCACTCTTATAGGACCGAAGAGCTGAGACCGTTATTTGCTTGTCGACCAGGAAAACAACATCATTGCTATCAGATTTGTGATCCGGCCAACAAACGCTGCTTGTAAATTAAATTATTAGAACTGAAGCCTTTTGAAATGGTACACATGGAGTAATCTTTTGGGGTTTCGGTAATCTGTGCCAACACCATGCTGTTCCATTTTCAAGGCTTAAACACATACTGGTCCTCATAGAGCTTTAATTACCTTCGCATTGAAAATGCAGAAGGTAATGTTTTGGCCGGCGTGTATTTATTTGTGAATATGTCCGTTTGTCCGTTATTCGTCTAAATCAGACAAAACTGAGCCGATTCTTATGAAACTTGGTGGGATGATTGGTCATGACCCAAGGAACAATCGATAGGTTTTGGGAGTGATTGGGTCAAAGGTCAAGGTCAAGGTCACGAAAAGGTGAAAACCGTAAATTTGCGATATCTCGGTTAATTGGCATCCGATTTGCGTGAAACTAGTGCCAAATTGTTCATAATTCAATCTTGTGATATGCGAAGGTATGCGCTCTACCGAGTGCCCATTCTAGTTGAAATTGATATCGTCATCAGACTGTGGGATTAATGTGGAACAAGCGTATTTTTCCTCAATGTTAGACTTTGACAACACCTCTCACATTAACATTACTCTCAATGTTAACGCTCATTAACTCATCCCACTCAGTGTAGAGGCTCAGTCATCATCGTTGTCCATGAACAAGGCTGTAACATCATACCTAGTCTTTCTTTTGTCTTCACTGTGGCTGCAGATTACTGTAAATTTGGCGGAGTTTGAATGTATTCAATTCATGTTTCACACCGAGCATCGATCCACTGTAATAGTTTATTGAGCGCGATGACGCAGTATCGGCTCGGCGTGCAGGCTGCAGGAGCTCATGTTGTCTGAGAGGAGATGGATTGCCAGGTGTGAAATCACCCTGCGCGGTAAACCCGGCGCGTCACGAATTTCAAGGACGTTGTAGGTCGAGGAAGTGTTTTCTTTTCCAGAAAAGAAATAAAGAGACGGTGGGATGAGCCAGCCCCCTGAGAATGGAGAGTGAATTGTCATTCAGCGGGCGTTTGATGACTGTCAGGCGGTTCTCCTCCACTGCAGATGTGACACCGACATACACTCCCTTGCTTTCCCCTGCGCTGTGTCATCCTCCTTCCTCCACCTCCTCCACTTTCCTTCATTTTCCCCATTCCTCTCTTTATCAGGCTTGCTGTTTCTCTCTCCACTTTTTCCTTCTTATTTGTTGCTTCTTTTTTTATAGAAGTTATCTGCCTTCCCACTTCTTTATTTTCACCCCCTTCTCTCGTCTTCTCTCAATCCTCTCAGCATAGATAAGTGGGTGGAGGGAAGCACTGCGCCCTGGAGATTGTTGTGCAACCCGCTTTACAGACTGGCTGTACCCATGTGTGTGTGTGTGTGTGTGTGTGGGGGGGGGGGGGGGTGCGCGTGTGTGTGTGTGTGTGCGTGTACTTGCAGAAACAATAACACAACAAGATGAATGGATATTCCGTTTTTACACTGACTTGAATGAATGAGTTATTGGTTCATAGTTGTTGTCTTAAATCTATATTATATATATATATATTTCTTAGTTAGAAATTGACATCTTATTTTCTTTTTGTCAGGCTCTTTTTGCTTTTCCTGATTTTTGATTTTGTATTATTCTTTCTGGTTTTCTTGCTTTTTCCTTTCTCATTTCTCCCTCTCTCATAAGTTGTCCTCTTCTCTTATTTCTTTCCGTGTCAGCTCAGAGAGAAATACACCTCCCTCCTCTCTCGCTACATGTCCAAATATCTTCTCACTTACCCCACCTTAGTCCCCTTCTCTCCTCCCTTTCCTCCTCCTCTTCTCTGGCCATTTTTAGACTCCTTCCTCTCCCACAGTATGTGTGTGTAGGGAAGTCTGTGTGTGTGTCTGTAAAAGATAGTGGGATGCACACACACACACACATACACACAAAAGCTGAACAATATGCCACCACTCACCATCTCAACCCTCATGAATTCCTAAACAGACTTTGAATGGATTACACTGTAAAGCACTGAATGCTATTTTCCAACATATAATCCCATTTGCATGTGTGAGAAGGGAGACGGGAGGCAGGGACACCAATTCCAGAAGTATTGCTTGTCCACAGACTTCGGCTCGAAGGAGAAAAGCGATGCATCATTGGACAGATGAAGGCAGGAATAATACTGAACATCATTACTGGTTTGTGATGCTTGTTTTACCTCGTTGTGTACTGTTCTTGAGGTAATGCAGGGTGTGTCTGCCGTTGAGACAGCAGCTGGTTGTTTGATGTGTTGGTTCCTCTGGAGGTGAGCTGCTGTGTCTGGGTTAAATGTTGTGGGTCACGGACGGCCAACACCATTAGTTCTTCACTGCCAGTTTCACCGGGTCTTTTAAGTTCATGTTCCTGCCTTCAAGCTAAAACGAAATATTGTGTAGATGAATATTTTTTCTTCAGTATTTGATCATTACTGAGAGAAAATCAAAAAGTTAATATTATGACTGAAATATAGAAGGATCTATAAAATATTTAAAAAATCTAACTCATAAATACTGCACACATATTGCCCACATGTATACACAAAGCAGAGTCACTTAGATGAACTAGCACAGAGAGGAGCCCGGCAGGCATCAGTCATGTCATAGATGAGTAATTACATTCCTAAAATACTGCATGATTGTCAGCTCAAAGTACTGCTAATGTCATAGTACACCATATATATGACAGGGGGTTCTAATTTGAGCTCATGAGATGTAATCCATGGCCTCAATTCTTTTATTGAAATGTTTCCAAGTTTTGTTCACGTCGCCTCCACAGAGCAGAGAGCTTCTCCCGGCCTCACATCCATTTAAACCAGAGCCCACACACCCGATCAATCTGGACACATTTAGAGAGCGGTCTGGAATTATACAGGGATTAACAGAGACGCATAACGAGCAAACACAGACCTCACAGAATGCAAAACTGTGCAATGACAATCATGTTTTATTATTGGCACAGGATATGAAGCAGAGTTTGACCTCTGTGTCGGGAATGAGCAGCAGGTATCTAAAGTGTTTTTTAACTGCAGTTTCGGCAGACATAAGAAAACATTCATGATGTAAGATTTTTTTACATAAATCCCAGTTGTAACAAGTCATAGATGAAGTAACATCAAAAGCCTAAATGTGTCAGCAGGAATCTTCGTGCTGACATGCACTGACTTTCACCTCTCCTTCCTTATTTGTCAGGTGAGGTGTGTGTGTGTGTATGTGTGTGTGTGTGTGTGTGTGTGTGTGTGTGTGTGTGTGTGTGTCTAGCCCTCCATTAGTCTTGACAAGGTACACGTATCAGTTAGCCATGGGCTGTCCGGCCTTTCCCATAAGCCACTGCTGCCTGGAAGATTAATGACCGTCTTAATCTCACACTTAAAGACTGTTAATGGGTTGACCTGCAGACAGACAGACCTCTCACACTGTGAAAAGAAAGAGGACCCCATTTTATTTTGTATTTTTTCCCATTTATTCAGCTACCTGTAGGTTTTACCGTCACACAGGTTTAGTGTGTTTATAAGATAAGAGATGATCATTATATGAGATTAAAGATACATTTTGCTGCTGAAGTTGTCTGCATTTTAGTTTTTAGTTTTGGAGTATCCAGCTTTGGGTGTGTTTCACACCTTCAATGGTTTCGATTTCAGATCATTTAAGATTCTTGTTACATGGCGGTCAAAGAAAAGGTCATTCTGTTTTTCTTTTCCGGCCACTGAGAAAACTCATCAGTGCATCTGGTAGACATCTGTTGGACACATCTGTTCAGCAGATTGACCTCAGAGGATGATGAGAAGAAAAACACATCAAACTATGTTTAATAAATGATGAGCCAAACTAGGGAACATGTTTGAGCTTCTAATTGGAAGGTCACTGGTTAGATTCCTTGGTAATTTAGGAAAGAAATGAGTGAAGGAGCTATAAGTGACGCAGCAACATTGAGAAATAATGTCAGGAACAAATCACAATTTTTTGCTGAAGAATTGCATTTACCAACCAAACATTTCATATTCTCTTGCTATTGCCTTTTTGATAATGGTTTATCAAACATGCTGTTTGCCTTTCTAATCATTTACAGAGGCTCATAAGTAATTTGATGGGTATTTAAGTATTGCTATGGCCTATTCACCAAGTCAAATTTTGTGTATGTGTAGGCATTAGTTAATAAACGGCTCTGATTCTAATTAGACATTAATACATACATAGTAATATTACTTGGGAGCTGCTGAGGAAATGTATATGAGACTGTGTTGCAGGTAACACAAGGTGAGGGACTGTGTACAACCAGGTCTGGAATATAGCTATGAATAAGAATGTTCTCTCAGTCATTGGCAGTAATTAGATAAATGAATGCTCATTAGCCACTTCCTAGTTTATGAGTGTGCATGCAATGACTTCATTAAATCTCCCATGAGGAGTTTATGGAGGGAAGAATGCCACTTAACGGTTGAATAAGGACCCGAGTGTGTTTATAATGCTTTGCACATTCTACTCATCGTCATAAACCACAGCCGGTCCCAATATGAGCATTAAATACCAAGACATGAATGAGGGTGATCATTTTGTCATTTCAGGTTGCTCTTTCTTTCCCTTTTCTCTGCCCGAGTGAGCGGAGGCGGCAGTCAATTAAGCGCAGGCATGCTGCATTGTGTGTGTGTCCTTGTGTTACAAAGAGACAGCACCTCATTCTCCTCATTGTGTCAGATATTCATTCTCACAAGTTGGCATGTACATGCTGTCGCTCGGCTCGCCTGCCATTCAAATACGCCTTATGGATTTTCTGCTACGATTATCGAGGCTTTGCAGTCGTATTGTCTCAGCTGCCTCGTCAGACGTGTCTCAGTGGCACTTTTCTTCAAGAGGAGATGAAATGCTGCCTCAGAGAAACTCTGTTTCTCACATGCAGAGGGGTGTCGAATTAATTTGCTGCACTTTGTCTTGGTCCAGTTTTAAGGACATATTTAGTTAATGCAAGGGATTCCCAGGTTTGTGTGTTTTTGTTTCTGAAATTTACAGTGGGATGGAAATATCAAAAAAATATTATTATTATTATTATTAGAGAATTTTATGTCATAATGAAAACCCATATTTAAAACAGACATTTTAAGTATTTATTATTATCTGGTCATGTCGCATTTTATTTATTTATAAAATGCTTTCCATGCTAAAATTCCTCTGAGGGTCGATTTGTCTCCAAAGAAAGTAATTTAGGGCTAATTGACTAAAGGTTAACTTTACATTTACATAAAATACATTGTATAGTTGTTAGTTAGAACAATTTACTATTAAACAAGAGTTTGTTAGAATAAGGCTAACTAATCTGAAATGCAGCATTTGACACAGATCCGTAAAATGCTTGAATGGATTAAAAAGATCACCCGATAGAGCTTCACACAGGAAATCAAAGAAGTGGTGAGATATTGCAGGACTATCACTTTTTTTAAAAATTGTATGCAGTGTAATAGCAATGTAATAGCTTGAAATACCAACTGGACCACATCTGATATGAGGACAAACTGCAGTGTGACCTGATAGTAAATGTTTCTGTATATCTCTAAAGTTCAGACCATGCTCGAGGCTTGCTGTCTCATGCTGCGTGTCATCAGTTTCTCACTCACGCACTGTGAAGGACAGAGGGCAAGACAGGCACAATGATATGTTTATTGAGAGGCTTTGGATTATAGAAAAGGTGGCTGCTGCTGGAATATCACAACCATTGACAAAAAACATGAACTTACTCCCTTATCTGTAGAACACACACACACACACACACACACACACACACACACACACACCTCCACAGAGAGAAAAACATACGGCAATGCACAGGACAAGACAGTAATCACAGTTTCTACAAGCTCTACATGAAAAATTCACAGTTACACACACGAGGGCGCTTTACTTCTTAGGCACGGCAAAAGCAATACGATGCATGTCTGAACAACAACAGCAACAACAACAAGATAATGATAAAAAATAGAACAGTTTGCACGTTTCATAAATCCTCAGGGGAAGAAGTGAGAAGTACTGAATATTTACACCGGCTTTAAGGTGGGATCACGCTCTTTATGCAGCCTGCAGAGACTCCAGTGAAAAGGTCACACTTGCGCCAAAGGGAGAACATGAGATATATATATATATATATATATATATATATATATATATATATATATATATATATATATATAGGTATGGAGCAATAAAGGTGTCAGGACAGATGCATGTCTGCATGTGTTTGCTGGACTGGTACCAAAGTCAGGAGTCTGTTCCCCCCCCCCCCCTTATACATCTTTATATTATCTCTCTTCATATACTTATACACTTTAAGGATTCGCAGAGCTTGGGACTGAAACATTTAATATAAATGTAATCCCAGGTCAGACAGAGGAAGCATGGCTATTAGAACATCGTCAGTCTACATACAGCGCCACTGTCCAGCCGCGACGGCGCTTTGAAATGATCATATACGAGGAATTCACATACGGACAATATCACAGACACTTATGTTATTTGCTCTATTTCTATTTTTGCAACACAAGATCAAAAAGGTCACCGTGTTGTCCCGTGTGTGCAGGGCGCTTCAGGAGCACGATGAATGTAGAACACGGCGCTCATCGGCAGTGCAGCGGCCCTCTTGTGCGTGCTGACACAACAGGAGAACCCAGGCAGGCCCTCCACACACCCCTCGCCTCGTCTTTGGGAAACCTTGTGCTCAGATAGGAGCGACGGTCAGTGACGTCCTCCCTCGCCCAGTTATTAATACACCTGCTGTGGACAGTGGACTGTTGCTAACTATTCATACACTGTCATATTCACATGTGTTATAACTCTGTAATGATTCCTTCTGTACACATGACGTATCTTGCTTCTCTCCATCCTGGAGAGGGATCCTCCTCTGAGGCTCTACTGAAGGTTTATTCTATTTCTTCCCTGTGAAAGTTTTTTTTTCTATTTCTTGGGAGTTGTTCCTAATCCGATGTGAAGTCCTGGGTCAGGGATGTTGTATGTGTACAGACTGTAAAGCCTGTACACATACAATTCAGAGAATCAGTCAAACAAGGAAGCACCGAGGCAACGAGCAGTTTGTTTACAAGCAGTTTGACAACACCGAGTAGAAGAAGTATTGCTGGCATCAAGTACAACATCAGATAAAAAACATCAAACCTAAAAGATATTTGCTTTAAAGTCCCAATTTCAAACATTAATTGAACTTCCATTTCAAATACACTAAAGTTCTGGATTGCAATGTTTTAATTGAATCTACAAATTGTCTCCCTGGAATCAGCTTCTCTCACTCAAATTAGTTTCCAACATGTTGAAGCTTCACAGCTTGATTCAGTAATTATGAGCCGTAGAGATGTCCTCTACCATCTGATCTATCCACCAGTCTATCGTTCAACGTTAATTAAACCCAAACATAAAGGACAGAGTATTATATTGTCTTTTAACAGTATTTGAAATAAGAGGACCAACCATACGGGTAAGTATGGGAATCTTCTGCATCTCTGCCATCCATCCAATATGAAATGAATGTAGAACTCGTCTAAAGACGGAGCCTCCAGAGTCCAGACGCTGTATTTCATACCAAGGAGCCAGCCAGGCGCGTCCCATTTCAAAGGCTCCTCTAAAACAGGCCTAGAAACACTTCATTACCCATGATGCTGCTCGACTGCTCGACGGAGCGTTCAGGCAATCTTTGTCAACTCGTAAATTCCGGTGATCATGACTTACCAGATCTACAGGTGATCATACCACTCAGACTAGACTCACAGTGGGTAGTAAACAACAGAAGCCAGGTATGAGTTTCACTATTTGCAGCACGGACATGTTACTCAGGGCATCACACATACATGGAAGTAGCGTGGATCTATTTACCCGTGGCCAGGTCAGCTGGTTGCCTGGTGTTCATTGCACTCGCACTGCAACCTTTGTTTGATGGCAACAATAAAATAAAATACGCTATAATTGCGACGACAAGGAGAGCCTGAACACACCATGCACTTTTATCTCTGAAAATCATCAAACTGCTTGAAAAACTATACTTTAAATACAACCACTCAAAACAAAGCACAACGTCTTCATTAAGCACTTACGCACATCTAGACAGAGAAATGTGGAATTCCTGATATTACGGGAAAATTGCAGCTGGTAGCTTTTTGATTTGTTCGCTTTCACACTCTTTTCTGTTTTCTTCCTATTCCTAATGTCTGTCTGGCTCTGTGTGACTGAATTAGCTACCAGTGATACTATTGCTTCACATACAGCAGATAATTACAAACGCTGGCTGCTCAGTGGCAGGATTCAGAGCAACCACATACACACACAGCAATGGGATGGCATGTGGGGCAGCATTCTTAGCCAAAAGTTATTAATTTGAGATAAAACTTTTCATCTTCACAGCTAAAATGGTTCATCACAGTGGAGATGGCATTATGGCGCAGCGTGTATGTGTGTATGTGTGTGTGCGTGGGGGTGTGGGGGTGTGTGGGTGTGTGTGTGTGTTTTCCTGCATGAGTAACAGACGTGTTTGTTTGCTGTGTGCTTTGTGCTTGCCTGAGCCTGGATGTACGGCTTCCAATGTTTCTCAGTGTGTCCGCTCAGCAGATGGAGTTTGATTCTCATGACAGGGAAATCGCAATCCCACAATGCACTGGGACCAGCGCCAAAAGAGGAAGCTGCAGCAGCAGCGGCGGAAATGAGGAACTAATCGCCGCTTGAATTCTGGAGGGAAAAAAGTGCTTTGCCTCTCTCCTTCCAATCGGCATTTCGCCAGTAATCGACATTTCTGTGCTATCCATCAACATGAATTGGGTCTTGAGTTGATTTGTAACTCATGCGCATAAAACACACACACACACACGTAAACCGATTAATGCGGATCAGAAAGGAAAAAGGGGATAGAAGAGGCGGTTGGTCCCCATCATTTCTTAGCAGACAAAAGCAAACGGGAATGTTTGTAAATCCTGGCTTCATCAAAGGTCGACAGCAGAAAAATCCCCCAGAACAGAACTGAACGTCTCAGAAATCTTGTGTCTATATGGGGAATTGTTCAAAAATGTTGCCTACTTTTACACGGGACGTCTTCCTTTTGTCAGCCGCATCCCAAATCCCCCGATAGTACCCAAGACATGTCATTTGTTGGATCGCTGAGACGTCCAATATTTATGAGAACAGCAGAACCTAAAACAGCAGAATCTAAAACATTGCTTACAATACACCTGTTGGCAGTTTATGCAAAGACTCAGTAATAACCAGTAGACGCACAAGAATGTACCAAAAAACAAAGTCAAACAAGTGGGATGGCTGGACTGTCTCTGAACTCATTGTGATGTGTCAAAGCAAACTGATGACATCACATCATGACGCATGGAGCTGTGTGCGTGTGTATGTGTGTGTGTGTGTGTGTGTGCGTGTGTGCGTGAGCGTGTGTGTGTGTGTAAGCTAGGGCTTGACCGCCATGTGATTTTAAAGTCAGTTTACCAACATTCAGCTTTGAAATTTACGATTTTTTTTTCTCAAAAAAGCATCTTATTGTTTGCTGATATTTTGACTTTACAGATGGAGTTAGTTCACAGGGACGATGTACGCACTGAACGCCAGACGGATGACATTAAGGCAGAGCGGAGCAGGTGCCGGTGCACATTTTAGAACGTAGCACTGCGGAATGATTTCTCTGGCCAGACATCATGTTAGCTATGATCAGTGAATAAACTTCACATCAGAGATGGATGATAACTGATATCTGTTAAGCACTTAAGGCCAGCAGCTGCCCAGTAACTTTGACAGCAAAATCATATATTGCTAGAACCCTATTGTGTGTTGGTGTATGTTTATTTGCTCATCGCGAAAAAAAAATAGATCTTTGGTGGGTCTGGAACAAATGGAGCTTCTCCCTCCCCTAATAACCAATCACAGTCCAGCAGCGGATTGTAAACATAAATCTCTATGAAAACCTTGGTGTGAGTAATGGACGGAAATAAACACGAAAAAAAGGGAGGTGGAGGATGAGGTGGCTGGTTGTCCCAAGGTAACGGTCTTCATCTGTTTTTTTTCCTTCCAGGTTTACTCCAGTCCATTCCTCCAGTGCTACTACAGGCCCAGCAACTGGACGCTGCTTTCCCATAAGCTTAGCTGCAGCTGGGGGTCAAAGGTCGCTGGTGTTGTCATCTCCCTGCGCCCCTTAGCCCAGTAGCCTCCACCACACTCCCCCTCCAGGGTCGGTGACAGGGCAGCAAACAATACGGTGGCAGCGCCCTCTGCAGGAGTCTGTGGAAGACGTAAATAAACACACACACACACACACACACACG
This sequence comes from Liparis tanakae, assembly GCA_036178185.1. NCBI lineage: Eukaryota > Metazoa > Chordata > Actinopteri > Perciformes > Liparidae > Liparis > Liparis tanakae. The sequence goes on from CM070107.1 coordinate 17,704,573, forward strand.
GACACACACAATATGAATTAGTATTATTAGTCATATTTATTTATGTGTGTGTGTGTGTGTGTGTGTGTGTGTGTGTGTGTGTGTGTGTGTTCGTAAGTGAATGCCAAAGGAGGGCTGAACCTTGTACGTGGTTCAACAAAGTCCATCAAATGTCCTATTATCCAGCTTAAATTAACCCGATGATTGACATCAGGCTATCTCGGGGTCTCACAGGACGATCCGCCCTCAAACTGTCTCGTTAATTCAAACCAGAAGTCGGTCCTCAGGATGATCGCGTGAGCCTGTCAGACTTCAAAAGGGTGAAGCGTCGATCACAGAGCACAAAGTCAAAGTCAGGGATGATATATATATATATATATATATATATATATATATAATTTTGGACGACAATCCGCTGCATTGACTTTGCATGTAATCTACTTCCAACACTTTTGGTGTGAACACAGAGTGTTGGGGAAATTAATCGGTTAATTTTAAGTGCCTCATCACCCCAATCAATCCGATTATATGTTTTTGAATGTGCCTGCTGGCAGTCGACTTAATGGCTCAACTCTTTCAGACTTTATTGTCCTTTTGTTATTTTCTTTGTGATTTAGGGTTAATAAAGCTCTCTCTCTCTCTCTCTCTCTCTCTCTCTCTCTCTCTCTCTCTCTCTCTCTCTCTCTCTCTCTCTCTCTCTCTCTCTCTCTCTCTCTCTCTCTCTCTCTCTCTCTCTCTCTCTCTCTCTCTCTCTCTCTCTCTCTCTCTCTCTCTCTCTCTCTCTCTCTCTCTCTCTCTCTCACCCCCCCCCCCCCCCCCCCCCCATCTTCTCGCCTTTGGCTCTGAATGAACCTAAATGTTATGGCTCGAGATAAAAAGGTGTCGTAACAGGAGAGACACCGTTTGTGTGTGTGTGTGTGTGTGTGTGTGCGTGTTCATGATAACATGCATGACTCTGTGCGATTAATGTGTTGCGTTGCGTATGTGGGGCAGAACCATCCCACGGGTTGTGCTTGGAGGCAAATGCCTGTGACAATTGTCTTTTTTTGGGCTCAAACGCGCACGTACGTCTCCTTCCATTAAATCCCAGGGACATCAACAGCAGCCCCGCGGCCAGCGCTTCAAGCAAGACATGTTTTATAAATGTAACACACAGTGAACAGCATTGCTTTTTAGTAGCACATCCATTTTCACTGTGCATGCGTGTTGCGCATGTCTGTAGAATAAAAGTGTGTCTTCTCAGCTCACAGCTGGGCACCTTGGACAAAGGGATGTTGTGGAGCAGCGGTTCCTTTCCAGGAGAGCATGTTGGTTTGTTTTGTTGAAGAACAACAAAGCGTCCCAGTTTTACGTGTTTACATGCCGGGCGCGTTCGGCATTACAATGAAGCACACACAGGTGTGTGACATGAGGATGATAAAAGTGTGTGATACATTATGTGCTGCACAAATAGTTTGATTGTAGATCTGTTTTTTTCAATGCAACAAAACGATTGGTTTGCAAATCTTTCACAGAGAAAAAGCAGAACGAGACACCACATTTGACCTTTGAGACATTTAGACTCTCGCCATTCAACTCACAGAAAGCAGCAGAACTAAGTGAAGCTTCAGGGATGATGTTGAGATGATCTTTGATTTAAAGGCCTAGGCGTCCTTGAAATAAATATTGTAACGATAATTGAATTAAAAAAAAGGGTTATAGATAAACTACTGTGAGCTGAGAGGGAACATGGTGAATCAGAGTGGTTAAGTAGAAATAAACATGGTGTAATCACAAACAAAGTGGAATATGTGCAAACTAAAGCTTTATTCTACCACTTGTGTGTATGAAGTGTACTTTAATATTCATATCGTAGTTGCTCTGCTGACTTACAGGATGACATAAATCAATGTCACTAAATGTGTGACTAAAGCAGATGAAAGCATAGCAGAGTGTTTTACTTTGAAAAGCAGGCGAGCGATGGCGCTCTGCAGCAGGCAGAAGGGCGTCCAGAGGTGGCGGTAGAGAGCGGTATCCACCATGCCAGGGTCCACGGCACATGAACTCAGCGGGAAACCGCCATGCTGCAGCTCCTGGTGGAGGTGGGAACTAAATAACAGCTGGGCCAGCTTACTTTGGCAGTAAGCAGCATGGGCTGAATAACACTGGCTGAGGAGAGAGAAGCCAATGAATACTGTAAGACATTAAGACATTAAAACCATGAAATGCCTTCAAGTAGAACAAGGATGAAAGGCAGTGAAACCGTTTTCTCAGTTGTGTTCAGTTCATTTTAATTAGCTGTTGCCACACTAGTTTATATGTCCTGTTGAATGAGGCCAAGCTCTTCTGACAGGGGAAACTTAAGGAGTCCTCTGGGCATCCTCAGGCCCGTCAGTGATGTGCAGCATCTGAAACCACACAACCTCATTCGGCTGCAGAGCTCCAGTTCAAGTTCACAACGATCTACAACTGGGGAGATCTAGTCCAACAATAAAAGTAGCTGCAGCAGCAGCAGCAGTCGAAGGCGTGCGCATGCTGATGCGCGCCATCTACAGGAACGGGAAGTATCTGCAGTTTCCACAGCTGCCAGCCAGTCAGCGCTACGCTGCAGTTGCTTTTGTTTGTTTGTTTGTTTTGTTTGTGTATTTTATTCAGTCAATCAATTCAAATAAAATACAATATTATCCTATATAATATACAAAAGAGAAAGACTGAAAAGTTATAGGTTAATGCTTATAAATTCCTATCTTAAATTGAAATCCAAATAAATCTGAAAATGAATATTATTTTTTTTTTTACTACCACATACATCTTCCATATTAATACGTTTTTAATTACATTTATAACTATCAATAATTCTTTTATATAATAATAATTAATTCCCCTTCTTTTAATAATCTGTTTGCAGACTTTCAACATGCAAAGTAGTTTTAATATCATTTTCCTGTCATCGGATTGATTTACATATCTGTTGATTGTTGTTTCACTATTATAATATATTGAATATGTAAAAAAGGTCATTACACTGAAAAACACATCGGTGAAAGACTGTTTGAGTATCTAAAATACACTGGAGGATAATATAAATCATAATATTTTCTTTACCGTACTGGTGGGAATATGTGAGTCATCGGAAAGGAAACAATTGGGAGTATACAGACAGTTTCTTTTTTTTCCAGTCATCTTCCAAGCACCCTTGAGGGCTTCACTAAAGCGTTGCAAGCTACACACACCTACTGAAGAGATACCGAGCCCACTGGTGCCAACTGTTTCTCGTCATAGCAACAGGAAAATGTAACTCTGCCGTTGGTGATGGACTTGAAATGTTCTTATCTTACAACAAAAACATAGTTGTAGGTTATTATTCTTGTTTAATACAACTAGAGTATCATTTGTGTAGCTTTGTTTATTGGAATTTACATCCCGTCTAATTATCTGACCGATTTACATGTGCACCCAGATCTCATCAATTAACTAGGTCCAATGCTATTTTCACTGATACAAGTTCAAATAAATACTCTATTCTTTACATACTAATTAAATCAGTCAGCTTTGTAATATATATTGTTATTTTGTTGGGATTGCTAACGTGTGTGTGAGCGTGTGTGTGTGTGTGTGTGTGTGTGTGTGTTTAAGCCTACCAGCTATTCAAATCATTTAGTCCGATCTTGCCAACGCGGTGGGCTGAGGAAGAGACGTTGACAATGCGTGAGAAGTAACCACATTTCCCAGAATCCTTCAGTATGTCCAGGAGCAGCCAGGTCAACAGGAAGTGGCCAAGGTAGTTCACACTGAAGTGCTGCTCGAATCCATCTTCAGTACGGCCCTCAGGAACCAGCATGACGCCCGCTTGACACACACACACACACACACACACAATCATTTAAAACACACACACACACAAATACATTTCAGTATTTGATGTTGAATGTATTAAAAACATTATTATTATGTCTGAACATTGAACATTTAAGGATTTTAATGTCTTTTGTGGGAAAAAGTATTCCACAATATCCATTTTTACACTTAAATAGCATCAGTTTTATACCCAAGATCTTCCTCATCTTTTCATCGCCAGTGTGTTGATACATTTTGTAAAGGGGAAAAAAAGATGTTTAATTAAATCTTCAGTAAAGAGGTCAAAATGAAACACCAAAGTGTGGTTTACATGTGGTACTACCGTGTCATTTGTAAGTGCCTTCATCCTTTCATGTGCTGTATAAATAAATGTTAACCTGAACCCAAATACTTTTGGAGGATGACAGGTTGAGTACTTGACCTGAAATATACTGAATGTATGAGTGTTAGGGTGCAATGCTTTAAATGCGACTAAATTCAGTCCAGTGACGGCATTTAAATTAATCTCCTTTATGATGTCTCGTTCTTTCCCTCAATACAAGGTGGACGACATCTTCATCACTCACCATTGTTGACTAGAATGTTTAGTGGTAGGTCTCGCTCCTTGAAGCGCTGGACAAAATGACGGACAGACTGCAAGGAGGCCAAGTCCAGTTTGATGAACTCCACTGAAACGGAAAGACCCCCCACACACACACACACACACACACACACACACACACGTCAGAGCCATTGTAAACGGATTATTTCTGCTCGCCGTTTTGGCTGTAAGACATCAAAGAGTGTATTAATCCTCTCTTCCAGTCGGCTCTGTGTTTTTTTTTAAATTACGATCCTGGGAGCGTTACGTTTTTTTGCTCCAGCACATTATTTAAAACCTAATTCTTCTTCCTGAGTCCCGTCAAAGCTTAACACCCGTATATCTGGTCTAATGTTTAATAGGACACAGGTAGGACAGCAATGCCCAGGAGCGGATAGCATCAGAGCGTGAAAGTGACTCTGTGTGCTTAAGTGCAAGTGTAAGGGTGTGTGTGTAAGTACTATATGCAGATAAATTACTTTGAGGATGATGAACACTGCAATTCTTAAACACCTTGACCGACACTCACTGGTCGTGGTCTACTGCGCCCAGTGTGAAGACTGTCGCTGTTCAAGCAGCCCAGTTATTGTAAACCTCCAGAACAATCCGACAGCAATGAGACGAGACCCAACGAGAAAAACATGATATGGGATTACTGTAAATTGTCTAGTGTCCCTCGTGTCACTCCTCCAACCCTTGGAGGATGTGTGTCATATTGAGTTTTCCACTCCAGCAGCCTGTTTTTCTTTTTGCTGAGTTGAGTTTTGCTAATTCAATTCCAAAACTTCTGATTTAGAATCGGCTCTTTTGTTTATATTTTCTGCAGAGTTCTGAAGCTTTGTTCTGTGACTTGTTCTTCAAACCTAACTTGTAACTTTCTGTTTTCCTTGTACTGATGAAATCCACAGGACTGCAGAGTTACTCCTAATCTTAAAAAGTAGATTTAATTCCACTCTCCGTCCTCCTCGACAAGCTTTCACTTGCTGGCACTTCTCTGCTTGAAAAACTACTTCCAAGAGTATAAATGCTTTGTGTCCTTTTTGTGATTTTTGTACTTCTTTTTTTGTATGTGAAATTGGCAATTGTCTCAATAATCCCTAAAAAGCAATATGAATGCAGTGTAAGAAATCAAAACACAGATGTTCTCTCGTGCCATATTTCAGGCATGCTAATGAGTGCAATGTCTCATGCTCAGGCTGATCAGGGAAACCATAGAGTTATTTTAATATTCAACAGTGACATTGTTTTCCACTCTAACTTTCGATGGCGAGGTGACAGGGGGTACGATGCTATCTCACCGTATCAGTGAGAGCAGTCTGGCATCAAGGATGAGAACGTAAGTTCGGCTATCTACAGCCATACGGACAAATATGACTCGAGATGCCCAAAGCTTCAGCATCATTTGCGTGTGGACTCGTTTCATAGTGATGTCATATTCTCTTCAATCAAACCCAAACCCTCCAAATACATGAGCGATTAGGGATGAACCCCACCCAGATGTGTAAATCTTCTTGTTGGGCTCAGAGTGACTTTATTGATATTTGATAAATCCTGTTTGGGTGAACAGCTGTCGCCAAAGCACTAAAACATGAGTGAACTGCTGTGATACAGGGCGAAGGCCAGGCCTTTCAAACATCAGGAAAATGACATATCGTTTCCCCCTATAACTCCTCAGCCTGCAGAGGGTCAACTATAAACGGATAAAGACAGGAGGAGGATCGAGGAAGGAGAGCTGATGGAGAAAAAAGCCCCTGTGACCGATGAGTGCAGCCATTCCAGATCTGATAGCAGCCTTATCTCCAAGCCATGCCACTCACCTCACGCTGAGTGCGTGTGTTTGTTGGTTTGCAAGAGAGAGAGAGAGAGAGAGAGAGAGAGAGAGAGAGATTAAAAAGAGGAAAAGAAAAAGAGGAAGAAAAAAAGAGAGAAGCAGAGTGAAAAACAAGTGTGTGCAGTTGGATGACCTTAACCACAACTATAGCTTATAGAAAGAGAGTGTGTGTGTATTTAGAATGTATATATACTAGCACGCAAGTGTTTGTGTGTGTTATATATATATATATATATATATATATATATATATATATATATGTATGTGTGTGTGTGTCCTCTCCTCTCCTGTGGGCTCCCTTGGGGCGGGGCCCTTTCAGGCATCCCAGTGATGTCTAGAAAGCCCACCGGGGTTGGTATGCCATGGACCCGGCGTGGGCCTGCTGCTGCCGGCCCTCAATTAACACGGGATCCTCCACAGCGCTCCGCTTCCTCGACTCAAGCACACAGTTTCTATTCCAGGGGAATTATTGGAAATGAAGTGCAGGAGCACATGCTGTTTAAGACCCGCCGCATCCATCCACAGTCTACAACTTAGATCGATTATCATTTCACTGCATGTTAATCTGAATTAAACTGAAATGCAAATTAAACAGCACGTTAATTATATTTCAATTAATTTGTAGTTAATGTAATCGCAAAGTGGGGCTGAGTCTTTTACTAAAAGTGTTAAAGCGATTTCATTAAACATTGCAAACATTTCTATCGCATGCCAGTAATAATAAATGATAATGTTATTATTTTTAGGTGGACGCCTGTATAAAGCCATAATTAATATAATAATAATAATAATAATAATAATAATAATAATAATAATAATAATAATAAAATAAATAATGATGATCATAATAGTAATAATAATAATAATATTAAGTATTACATTTGAGTCGCTCACTGGTTAGACGTTTATACAATTGAAATAAATTTAGCAGTCTAAGTGAGTGAATTGTGTGGCACATCTCCCTGAGCAACACAGGTGAGGGAGAGGATGACAGCTGAAGGGCAGTAAAAAAAACACATTTGGCTCGGATCTTGCAAAATGTATTGTGCCATGATTATTAAACATCTTTGTCCTTTTCATCTCAACAACATTGACTCCAGCTGCCACGGAGAGGTCCTAAAAGGATTACGGTTTGATAAGTATTTTGAATACTAAATTCAGAATTTATAAAATGCATTAAATCCCACTTCCAATCTTAACAGTTCATTAATTCCATCTGTTCAGTAAAGGGCCAGTGGGTAACACTTTGGGGATCTATTAGCATTAATGGAAAAATAATATATTTCTAACTTTCTTTTAATTAGAGTATGATCATCAAAATCAAACTGAGTACTGTTCTGTTTTCCTTGGCTCAGAATGAGCGTGTAGTGTACTATCTAATAATATGGAGCGGGTCCTCTTCTCATGTTGCGCCGCCATGTTGCTACGGTAGCCCAGAATGGACAAACCAAACATTGGCTCGAGCAAGACCCGTTCACATCATTACGTCACGTAAAGGCTTCGTCGTTCTCCGACGTGCTGATGAAGCTGAGGTACGTGAGACGTAGAGTGGCATCGCCAGCCGCTTCTGACTAACGTTGCTCCTAAAGTAGCGTTACGATGGTAAGAACAGCCTCTGAGCGAAAGAGGAGGAAGTGGAAGGGTATTAAGTTGGTTGAAATCCACACAGCTAGAGGCCACTGAATCCCACACAGTTCTCTAATCATGTTATTACAGACATAGGGTTTGTCATGTCACAGTAGGAAAAGCACAGATTTAAGAAAAAGATCAATTATGGCTGAATTCCATTTAGCTGCCTCAGTTTCCGGGTCCTGGTATTGTCCCAGCTGCTTCAGTCACAGCTTCTCCGGATACTTGAATAGAAGAGAGTCATCGTTCATTTTTTTAGTAACACCTGTGCTTTTCTTTCTATGCAGTAAAAACAAAAAAAGACTCAACGACTTTACTGTTGCCCCACAAAACCAGACATTTTTTGCCACAGTGTGGTACATTGCATTACTTAAAAACAAAGACACTTGAACGCACCATGTCACATTTATAACTTGCGAAGTCTTGAAGGGGGCGAAAGTCAAAGGATGGTTTCATGGAAGAGTCGCGATTTCTAAATCTGCTTCATAGTGTGTGGACCAACAGCTCCCTCTTCGCTCTTCCCTCTTCTCTCATCCCTCTTCCCTCTTCCCTCATCCCTCTGCCACACAAACAGCTCAACCAGTTGGTCTTTGTGGATGGAAAAGCACACACTAGAGTGTTATCCAATAGTGTCCGTAATGTTGAACACTAAACATGATTGGAAATGCTTCCTGCCACATCAGTGCACCTTCAGAGCCTGTGCTGTCTATTACTTTACACAAAGCCTCTGAATAAATACATCTTGCTCCAACTGAGGATCCCTCAAAAGGTTTATACTGAGCGTGTAGAGTTTGTTCAGCTTTTCTTTTAGGCAACAACATGCCGATAACGACAGAGGAGGGAGCAAGTTGACTGTTGAATTGACTCAAGACCTTGACGTGACGTCAGAGGTCAAACAACAGTTTGGACTGGAAATACAAGGACTTAATGCGGTCATCCGAGACTTGTTTGCGAGATCAGTTGGATAATTTTTTGCTGTAAATGCAACACGATGAAAGATGATTGTCAAATTCACGCCGCTCTGACGCCAGGTTTTAATTTCCTTCATCACACCTCTGCTGTCTAAAAAGAGATACAAACAGAAATGGATCAACGGATCAATGGATCAATAAATCAATGGACTGCGCCCCCTAAATCTACATCTTATGGGGTGAGAAGTATACATACTGGCACTTTGAACTGCCTGGTAAAAAACACAGTGATATGAAGAATATGAGGGCAGGGCATGGTGCCTGTGTTCATTCTGCCAAAGACATTTTCATTCAGCTGATGCGGGAGAGAGGAGTCTGACTAGTGGCCCGGTGAGGTCCAGCTAATGTTAAAGGAATGATAGAGTTGAGAGTTGTGAATCCCTCTCTGCATATATATTAAGGTAGTCTTACACAAACAAATAATACAGCACTATATTACAAATAAACATACAGCACATACACACACAATAACTGAGAAATAATACACAGAACATTTTGCAACAGCTTTTTAAGGATGTAGACCATGTCATGGTTGTAATGTGTACAAAACATATATGTTGATGTACACAAACCAACACGGTCGGTATTTTTATAAACTTTAAACTTAGAAATAGCTAAACTCTAGATCAGGTTTAATAACTTGTATGTGTTTATGATGTTAATTGGAGTGAAAGAGCTTAGGTAAAATGATAACAGTTTTTGTAGGAAGGGAGCAGCTGGCTTACACACACACACACACACACACACACACACACACACACACACACACACACAGGTTGCCTTGCTTCACACGGTAATCTAGGTCCATGGTTTGAGGCACACAGTGTTGCTTTTGAATGCACCGTGACTAAAGTTAGTGGACAGACAGCACTGCCTTGGGCAAGAAATACAAAAATACCCTGTGTGTTAGTGTGGGTGTTTATAATTTAAAGTAAAATGCTTTAAGCCTCATTGACTAAAGCCCACATGCAGTCTAAAATGCATTAGCGTATCTCCACAGGAACGTACTCAGGGTTTTCCAGAGACCGTACACAAGGCAATAAACTACAAACATATACTAAATGGTTCAAAACACCTTTAAATATAAAACATATATATAAAATGGACAATATGCTCCCTCTCTGGCTCACTTCATCTGACATAAATATATCACACCATGAGATGTGAATCCCCTCTACCTCTCACACGCGTTCTTCTCACTGCCCAGCAGCTCACGCGCTAGCTCGCCCGACAGCATCTCCCCGCTTTGCAACAGGGAGGCAGTGGTCAAGTAGTAAAGCCTCTTGCTTGATTAGATCGTCTGCCCGGCGTGACATTGACGAGTGCTGCGACAAATTCGGAATATTATGCGACTCCCATGCACACATCCTATAAAATATATTAAAAAATCTTTTAGTGAAATTAAATTATTTGTCATTGGTGACAAGTTGAAACCCCCAAAAAGACAACCGGCCACAGGTTTCCGGTTGAAGAACCACTTCTGCATCCGACAGGTTTATTATGCGCCGTCTCCCATTTCTCATAACAGACACGTGTTCAAACACTAGGAAGGATGCCAAAACGTGTCTGGACAGAGATGTTTAAAGCTCCTGCCTCACATACTAATGAGAATCTATTACAGTTTAATTCAAACACACACACACACACACACACACCAACTCATTATCATTCAGTGCATAGGCATCTGGCTACAGACACCCCCTTGTCCCTTATGCTTCACTGCTTGCCAATTACAAAAGAAGTAATCAATTCCACCACGGCCCCGTTCAGGGAAAATCGACTTCAATGACACCGACTACATGGTCGCTGTCTGACAGCCAATGAGACACAAGCAGGGCCCAACCAGCCGCCGGTCGGCCGCTCCCCCACTGGAAGGCCGAGCAAGACGATCCACAGCGTGTTTCTTATTTAGTCTACTGGAAACTCCTATGTAGCCTATTAGAATCCCAGCAATGTGGTTCCCTATGAACTTTTATGATTAAAGCAACACTATGTAACAATTGTACCTTAAAATAACAGCTTGAAAAAAATTGTGCCGCTACAATGACTTTTAATATGACGATGTGCGCCTCCGCCACTGTCATCAGGGGTCTGTGGGGTTTTAACTCCACTATGTAAGATGTTGTAGCCGCCCGGTCGCTTGGACCTGCTTTCTGTCAGTGATGACCAGCGTCACATAGTCCAGTCCACGCTCACAGGTGAATTTTTATTTGCTCCGCTACGCGACGCGTAGAGACAGAGAGACATGCTGCTGTGGAGACGATCAATAACAGACGTTTAGTTTAATAAAAGAACAAATACGGCTTTAAGAAAGGGACCTGACATTACTTCTGCTGTCAAGAAAGTTACAGAAGAAAGGCAGGGCAGAGATATTTATTTTTTTTTTTCAAACTCAAAACCAAAATAAAAAAAGAGCCGAGAGCCATAGGAAGATCGATGGCCAGAGGAGCCAGAGTTCCCCCCTCTCTCTATCTATTTAACTGGGACACGACACTGAAGTAATTAAAATAGGGAAGGCGCAAGGAAAAAAAACTACATAATGGGGCTTTAAGATATGAGATATAGCAGATGAGATTATGCTTGGTTGCTATGAAAGTATGTTGGTCAATTAGAGTGTTTAGCATATTGAATGAATCAGCTAATAAATCAGCCAAAATGAGCTCCCTTGGTAGGTTGGTTGTGCTCGGCCTTAAAGGTAGGGTGAGGTGCTCAGACCTCCTCTGTGTCGAGAGGTGAGGAGAGGTGCTTCTAGTATCCCACCAGGACGCCTCCTCCCTTCAGAGGTTTTCCAGGCAAGTTCAACTGGTATGAAGCCCGGGGCTAGACCCGGAACATGCTGGAGGGATTAAACATCTCGTCTGGCCTGGGGACGCCTCGGGGTCCTCGAGTAAGACCGAGAAAATGAGGAGCGTCTGTAATACCCGGCTCAGTCTGCTGCCCCGCGCGACCCGGCCCCGGATGAGCGAAGATAGCAGATGGATGAATGGGCGCCGAAAAGGCTTTGGCAAAAGATACGCCGGTGTATCCCCGCGGCAAGCCTCCTTGCTCCTCGAGATTGTATTTTTCGGAATCTTAATGGTCTTCAAATTGGAGCGCCGGGATCGATTTCCGGGTCACAAGCAGGAGGATCAAGGAGATGAAGAGGCACACAATCCAGATATGAGAGGAGTCCGAGACGTCCACAGGGCCGCACTTTGCCATGATGACGCACATACGGACTCACACGGTGAGCACAACGCTACATGCTATAGTACTAATCTTTTTTTTTTAACCTTAAAACTAAAAACCTACTGACGAGCCTTGCAAAGTGAATCAGACTCAGGCCGTTTGGTAGACTCATGAGTCTCCTTAGTCATGAGACGATGTTGGACTTTATGGTTCTGTGAAGGTCAGCCGAATCAATTTCTCAACATGGGAGTAACAGAGAACACGGTAAGCGTTAGTCAATGAAGTAATAAATCTCGTTTGTCTCCCCTGCGCCTCGATTTTCCCTCCACCTCGTATTTCTTTTCCCTCTTTTAGTTTCCCATATCTGCCCATTCATCATGTTCCCCGTCTTGCCCCTCGCTGCTTCCATGTCCGCTCTTCACACCTCCTCGCCAACACTTTGCTTCAATTCAATTCAGTTTATTTTGTATAACCCACAACCTAAATGTTGCTCAGAGGGCTTTACAATCTGCACACATACGACATCCCTGTCCCAGGACCTCACATCGCATCAGGAAAAACTGAGGATGATGTAAATTGACTGTTCTCCCCTTGACATCTGTCCATAGGCGTTTCCCTTGTATCCTCCTCTTCCTCATTGGGCGTCAACAACACTCCTTACATTGCACAGCCACCGTGGAAGCTCTGTGTGTCTCTGTATGAGTATATACCTGCCAGTGTGTTCAATTATGTGTGTGTCTGTGTGTGTGTGTGTGTGTGTGTGGGGGGGGGGGGGTGTTTGTGTGTAGTAAAAACTGTTGAAACAAGCCTGAGGGACACACTGCCGCAGATTTGCCCTTTATCTACAAACAGTGGCACATGAGAACAAGTATACACACGGGCAAGCATTTTCATTTATGTGTATGTGTGTGTGTGTGTGTGTGTGTGTGTGTGTTTGTGTTTTCAGACATGTTTGCAATATTACCTTTGGCTTCTTTGTACTCTTCACAGATCCTTCCGATGACCACCCGACCCTCGTGCTCATCCCTCCCACCTGAAAGAGAAGGAGACACAGATGAATTGTCTGACAAGTCCTTGGAGGCTTTTCAGAAAATAACACATTTCCAGTCTTTTAAAAACGTGTATCCAAAAAGAGTTCTTCACGGCCCTTAAGGAAGAAGTCTGGTTTCAAAAACTATAACAGTACTTTAAAAAACACAATTAATGATGCCAATAAATATGTATGACATATCACATGAAAAATATGCCTCATTATAAAGAAACTGGCATCGAGAGACAAACTAGTTGCGAAAAAGGAACACGATCCAGGTTATTCATATTTTTATCTCAAAGGGAGGCGACCAAAACATTAATAAAAAATATACATCCCAAAGATCAAAGTACAAATAACTAACACAATATAAGGTGCAGTAACCTTACCACGGGGGTAATATATTAATACAAAATGTGACAGAACAGCGTGTGACTTTTGCAATATCTTTAACAATCTCAGACGGCCTGGTGAAACAGAGTCACCGACTCTATGACTCAGGAAATAGTTTGTTTACAGATGATGTTTGCCAGTGAACCTGTCCCTATGAAAGACAGAAGAATATATAGGAAAATATAAGAAGGGCCCTTGGAGATAAAGAGTGCCCGTGTCTCCTTGACTGTCCCTTGTTTTCAAGAGAATCAGACAGGGGCTCCGATAAACGCACACACCTCCGATAAATCAGTGAGGACAATTAGGCTCGCCAAACAGTAGCTGGTTTAGACTTCTAAAACATATGGAGTGGCTGCACACACACCGTAAGAACACACACACACACACACGCAGGAAAACTCTTTTTACCCAAACTCATACACACAACTCGAATGGGCACTCGGTAGAGCGCATACCTTCGCATATCACAAGATTGAATTATGAACAATTTGGCACTAGTTTCACGCAAATCGGATGTCAATTAACCGAGATATCGCAAATTTACGTTTTTCACCTTTTCGTGACTTTGGCCTTGACCTTTGACCCAATCACTCCCAAAAACTAATCGATTGTTCCTTGGGTCATGACCAATCATCCCACCAAGTTTCATAAGAATCGGCTCAGTTTTGTCTGATTTAGACGAATAACAAGTTTTTCACCTTGACCTTTGACCCAATCACTCCCAAAAACTAATCGATTGTTCCTTGGGTCATGACCAATCATCCCACCAAGTTTCATAAGAATCAGCTCAGTTTTGTCTGATTTAGACGAATAACAAGTGTTTCACCTTTTCGTGACCTTGACCTTGACCTTTGACCCAATCACTCCCAAAAACTAATCGATTGTTCCTTGGGTCATGACCAATCATCCCACCAAGTTTCATAAGAATCGGCTCAGTTTTGTCTGATTTAGACGAATAGCAAGTTTTTCACCTTTTTGTGACCTTGACCTTTGACCCAATCACGCCCAAAATCGAATTGATTGTTCCTTGGGTCATTACCAATCATCCCACCAAGTTTCATAAGAATCGGCTCAGTTTTGACTGATTTAGACGAATAACTGACGGACGGACGGACATATTCACAAACGCCGGCGAAAACATTACCTTCTGCAATTTCAATGCGAAGGTAAAAAGCCAACATACACACTCTAATTGTCCCTCTGCACAAACACACACACACACACACACACACACACACACACACACCTTGGATTATCACACATGCCTTTTCAAGGGCACAGCATCATTTACCAGGTGCACTGCAGTTAGGCCTGGGCTGAAGGATGCGGCTCCTCGGTTGACGCGACGCAGGGGCCACGCAAACCAGAAATAAACACGGGGGCCGCACGCTAATAAATCCCTTGAAACAAATAGTCATCGTTGTTCTCCAACAGTCACTGAGAACGCTGCATGTCATCGAACACACATGTCTGCACACATGCTTACACTCAGAGCTCCGCATTAAAATAGCCTATGATTGAAAAAAAATGCTCCGAGGAATTTGCCTACTAAATATTTTGGGGCTGGGGGTTAAAACTGTACCCTTACTAATGTGAACAAATGGATAAAACGAGCGTGACGCAGGGTAAGAAAGTCCTAACACATGCCTCACACTTGGAAAAGTTCAATATTAACCTTAAGTCTGTGTGTTAATATCTGTGTAATTCATGGCACAATTCAACTTTAAAAAAGTAATAATTGTTTAGGGACTGGAAAACACTCATCCCATCAATTTAATGAAGCACAGTTGGCCCCCACAGCTTTTTCTTCTTCCGCTATAACAAATGCAATAATTTTCCAAAACACAAATAGGATTTGTTTTGAGAGTCCAATTCATCAAGCTTACATTTCATAATGTCTTCAATCAACCTCATTTAATCGCACATGCATGATAAATGGGTTCTGTCATTGATCTTTGGCCTTTATTCGTGACTAACTGAGTGAAGGACATCGGTACTGATCAGGAGTCAGAAAGAAAATCTGAAATCTGTATCTCGAAGATACTTGAAAAGTGTTGTTTTCCTACGTAGGTTAGTAACCTTTAACCCTGACAATGAGGATGCATCTGTTCCCCTTCTGTGCACCAATAACGGCTTATCTTATCTTGAGTCCACAAAGACTGTGTCCATGTTTGTCAAAAACTAAAATGGCATGTATTGTATTAAATTACTCAAGAGCCACTCAAACTGCACGAGTGCTATTTGAGTACAGTTTGAACTGAATGTAGTTTCCTTCATTAATATGTTTAAATATCTTATAAGCAGGATCTACAGATGCTGCGATGCACAACATACATGCTGCAATTCATGTTTCTAGTCTATTCACTTCATTCCATTCATATTTTGCAGCTGCAAATAACACATTTTCCAAATGGTATTGTCTTATCTCAAAAACACTCAAACAGGCACAATTTTAATTGAAAATCTACTCAAAAACACTTCAAGCACAATTGCAGTGCGGAGGCTCGACCGTCCTCTCCTCACGAGCACGCCACCTGAAATATGTAGCCACTCCATTTATAGAGAGGAATCCACTTTACCATAAATATTCTCACTTCATGAATTATCTCAAGGAGGTGTGGATATTTGAGAGGGAGACACACTCATCGTCCTGTCGGATCAGGTTCAATACAGATAGGGTTGAACAACACCTCACATATTGACTGTGTGTGTGTAAACATACGTCGGGTTCAAGTCTTGTTTATGTTCTGCTTAAAGCGTCTCTAAGGAAACTCTGACATTGACTTTGCGGTACACACACCGAATGAAGCCGAGGGCATGGAGACATATTGCACAGCATCTTTGGAGGTAGAGCGTGCAGCGGGAGAGGGGTTTTATGAAAAATACATTTGGGGAAAAAAACGTAACGGTAATCATGACATTACTTATTGAGGTCATGTCCACTGCGCTACACATCGTGGCCTCCTCGTACTCCTCCCTCGCTGGCTTGACTCTCTGCAGTGGAACAGTAGTATTGTTATTGTTACGTCACTACTCTACATACGCCGTCCAGCCAGCTGATTATTTTCACAATTAATCGATCGATAGCTCTATAGTTTAGTCTATAGTATAGATAGTCTATAAAATGTCAGGAAATTGTTGCTAGTGGCAATTTTATAAAGCTCAAGGTAATGTCATTAAATATCTCATTATCCCAGACTTTTAATCTTAAAATATTCAGTTTCCTCTTGACTAAGATCAAAATAAGTTAATCTTCACAATCGAGAAGCTGGAACCAGGGATTTGCATTCTTTCTTAAAATTTACATTAATAATTAATCAATTATCAATATAATTGCCAATTAGTTTTCTGTTGATTAACGTACAATCTTTTTTCTCCTTTTGAGTGTTGTGCAAGATTTTAGTTCAGATCATGAAATCAATGTGTGTAAAATGTAGGTGAGGTTATTGGCAGATATTAAATATATTATTCATAACTATTTTTAATAAGTGTATAATTACCCAGTACTAAGAATTGTTATGTTTTCCGAAGCAATTTATATCTTCCTACGGAGCGGGTCGTCTTCCATGAACACTCTCAGTAAATGTAGTTTCTCTAATTCTTCCCTGCTGCACCTCCCAGTGAAGGGATTAAATTGCTTGAGAACTATAAGATGTCTATTCTTCTTCTTTTTTTCCAAAACACACTGCAGTCTTATCTTTGTAGGAAGAATACAAATAAAGAAAAGCTAAATACACTATCTAAAGCCTAAGAAAATGTAATAGATAATGTTCCACAGTGATTGTAAATAGATGGAGTTTTTTACATGGCCAGCTTCATCTACAACCTTCCTGTCCTTTCTGTAAATCATGCAATACATTTCAAGGGGGTATTTATACAGAATATAAAATGTAAACTCTTACATTTGAAACACTCTGCTTTTCTACAAGTCTCAGAGACGTCTGTGGTTTATTCCAATGCCCTGATGATTGACTTGAAGTCAAAACAGACCCAGTAACTGTCGACTACAAACAGAGAGTAAAGAGGAAAACTTGATCATGTTAGTTTAATGAGAGCAGCAGAGATGACATCCAGCCCCACGGGGGTGTACATCTGAGGAGATGCTAATGACAGTTAGCTTAACTGCCAGTTGTGGAGAGTTGCTGGGAGAAATCCTAGATGAAAATGCACGTGCTCAAAATACAATTCCCCCAAAATCCTTCAGACAAAAGAACAATACACAACAATACAAACAATTCAACAGAAGCATCCTACCGCAGTTGTGGTCCCATCGCAGATGTAACAGATCAGCATATAAACAGCTTCGGATGCCGTTGGGCAGATTAGGATTCGGCCCGTCGCTGTACCAGATCAGTCGAGCAGTTGATCTGCAGTTCTTTGACAAGTTTTGCTTAACAAATCACTTTTTTCTCTTCTTACACGGGATTGTAACCTTTGCATTCTGCGGAAGGTTATGTTTTGATCGCTGTGCATTTATTTGTATGTGTGTGTGTTTGTGTGTTATTCGCATAACTAAAACAATATTAAACCGAATTGCATGAAATTTGGTGGGATGATTGGTTATTATCCGGGGACAATTTGATTAAATTTTAGGATTGATCGGGCCAAAGGTCAAGGTCATACAAAGGTCAACATCTTCTTTTTACCATAGCACGGTCAATTTTTATCCAATTGGCATGCAACTAATGCCAAAATGTTCACATGACATCAAGCCACACTCTCATGCCAAGTACCAAAAATGCGGCTGCGGCGAAGGTATGCGCTCTACCGAGTGCCCGTTCTAGTGAACTTATATTATTTTCAGATTTACATTTAGGCACTACTTGGGGAGCCCAGTATACAAAGTCCCCGGGTGAGGGTGGCATCTCTAACTCTGCCCTTGTTTGGTTAGGGAATAGAACTTTGCTTGTTAAGAAATGCAGTCAATAAGCTCCATAAAAAAAAAGAAATCAAAATGTCTCTTTGAACTGAATCTAAACGTGTTGCGCCGACTTTATTGTGCCATGCAATCGTCCCTGAATAACAGAAAAGGCGTGTTTCCGCCATGAGCAGCTAAAGACTCTTTCAGGTGTGAATTTACTTTCTGTATTTGCAAAACAACTCAAGAAATGACCTGTGAGGCGAAACAGAGCATTCCAACTAACTTGTGTACACACAATATATCAGTTACTGCTCCAGGGAAACTTCCTTGCCCGAGCTCAATGGCAATGTCATGGCGACATCGCACCCCGAATACAAATCTCTTACAGCAAGAGGCTCCTCCTGCAACATGCATAGGTCATCGGGAGCAGCAGCGAGCACAGCTATGACTGTGAATCGGTTTGAGAGAAATAGGATTTCTTTAGTCAAAACGTGGCGTCTTTACAGATTCATCAATGTGCACCAAACAATTCACTTCAGAGCCTCAATTCAGAGGGCTCAGCAACGTGCTGAAGTGTGTGAAGGAGCTGAGCCCTCAATCACAGATGGAGCCTTGAACTGCATAACATTAAGGAGAATGACAGGGACGACATCAGAGGGGTAGTGATCGACGTATTTTAGCGAGCAGCGAGCGAAACGAGATGAATGAGTGATCGATGTCGTACATCACCTTGATAAGTAGGCACTCAATGGCACTTCAAGGAAGGAAGACAAATATGTAGACGTAGTGGCAGTTGGAAGGCATGCAGCTGGAGCTACAGTATGTACAGTACATATACAGTCTTTTTTACTATCAAATGTTTGATTTCTGCGGCTATAAATTCAGACCTAATGATATTATGTATTATATTAACAATTTAAAAAAGTAATTAATGTCCTCTGTTTTGTTACTTTCTCGATGAATATGGAATAAATGCTCTTGTGCGCAGTACAATTATGGCGTTTCACTTAGATGCTTCCCTTATAAAACGTGGTCGCATTGCATTAATCTGCAATTAGTACTACATATGTATGGAACAATACAAGATCTTTTTTTTTTGCAAGAAAATACTCCTATAATCCTACATTTACATTAACACTTGGTTTGAAAACAGCCTGTTAATCCCAGCAGAGTTTAACATGTCTTTACATCATGTCAGTGGAACTTCACATATTTTCTAATGATAAAAACAAACAGTTTTGATATTATTGCAAAGCTTAAGAAGGATCAACGGGTTCTAAAGAAGCATCTAAATGCACTGTTGACCGTCTCAACCTAATTAAGGGTCTCTGACAGCGACAGGCTTTTTAAATAGGCACACAGAGGATGCCTTTAATATGAAGGGCACCGAAGCCGAGAAGCTCAGTAACCCAAACAACATTTCATTCATCTTAAAGAAACCCATTTGATATCCAGCCAGGCAAATACTGTAATAATAATAAAAAAGCTAAACCTGCAGCAATATGTGGAATATTCTGTCTGATCGGATCCACAGTCTGGAAGTACTCGGGATTTACCCGTTGCTCCCTTTAAATTTGTCATAACCCGAACTAAGAAATCCCCTCATCATTTTTCTTTAGTCTTACTTTCTGAAAGTCATGTCCTCTACTCAGCCTGCAAAGGTTTTTTTTTTCCCCTTCCCCCAATATTACTGCTGAACAACAGGGTAAAACTAATCTGATTGAGGCGTCCTTAACTGTGACGAGACAAGGCTCAAATCTTCCATCAGTTTTGCGTCCGCATGCGAGTGCTCTGACAGATTGCTTTGTCATGTTCGCTGCTCTGCACAGGTGATTCTGACCGGGACACAATTTGCACTCTACGAGGATAATTTCATTGGTATGCGATACAAATTCAAAATAATCACTTCATTTATCAAAGTGCCCTGCCTGCTAGGAAAAACTGCACTTTGTAATTGTGAAATGCACTACAAATATAAAGATTAATATTATAATTACTAATTTTTGCAGTTGTGCTTTTTAGTGTAAATAGGTGCAACCCAAACTCTTGAAATCACATGTGTGTGTTTGTCCTGTAAAATGTGGTATCGCCTCGGTCCTGTTTGCATGCCAGTGGTGTGGTGTGGATACTCTACCTATGATAACATGCACCCCCAGCTTGGCCATGTGGCGGACTGCCTCATAGCCGATTCCCCTGCCTCCTCCTGTCACTATGGCAACCTTGCCATCTTGTCTGGGCATCACTGGCAGAGGCAGAAGAGGACACACAGATGTCAAGGAGGCTGTCATTTGAAAAGGAAGCTGATTTATGACACTCCTTTATTTCAAGACATGAGAAGTCCTTGTAGTAAGACCTGTGTGGCCTGATAAACCCAGATAAGACAAGTCCCACACCCTTGGGGTTTTCCTGAGCCTGATTCCACCTTTTTCTTTGGGTTCAGCGAGGTGATTGTGTCTCATTTGTTTTAGTACATGCATGATCATGAATAACACTTGCCATCATGCTTTCTTACATATACTGTTCAAATGTGGATTATGTTAAATATTAATTAATGCCAATTTATCATGCAATGCATGTCGACCTGCTCATTTTGCGTTAATCTTATCACATTTATATTACACAAAAAAACAACATATTCCAATATAATTAATGCATAACTCCTGGATCAGAAAAATGCACAATTGGAGCACAATTCTGAGTCTCTGCACTTCACTTTTCTTTTCTTTTAGAAATATACCGAGTACCATGCGTATTTATGCACCTGCAGTATTAGTTCAATGATGTATCTGTTCACCAAACTGCGTTGCAAAAAGTGGAAATTGAAACCCAAATAATCGGCGACCAGCGTAAATGCTTTCTAAGAAGCTACTTTAAGAAGAGGAAGAGGCGATAAGCTCTTCTGTATAATTCGGCAATGATAACACACACAATCCCCCTCACGTGCACACGTGTTTAACGTGTTTACTTTAGCTTCTCTCTAACTAGCTTTAGCTTAGCTAACATGTACACAAAGTCCACGTAACGTCCGTTGAACTAACCTGGCAACCGGAAAGGGGCGCTGAACAGCTGAGCCAACAGCACCTTGAAACCGAGCAGGTACAGTTTGATAATTGGCAGAAGACAAGAGCGAACTGCAGAAAACATGTCTGCGTCGTCCTGTGGCGGAGGGAGCGCAGCGGAGGGGGAACAGCTGCGGGGAGAAAGTGCAGTTCCGCTTATGGGACACGCTCCAATGGGAACTCGTCCTGCCTCGCTTCTCTCCTTGTCAAATATTCCAATACGCATGTAGAATAAATGCAACAGTGGGGAGAGGGTTTGCCTGAACGTATTCGCATTGATTCTTCTTTTTTTAAAGAGCTTTCTTGAGATTTACTTATTTTTCTGACAGCTCACTGACTATAGTCGACCTTGAAAATGCGGATTCTGTGCAGGGCTCATCCATCACGTGGAGAGGATTACTGTACGATGGAGGCCGGAGACTGGCCCCGCTCGGCTGCCTGATGTGCTGCCGGATGACCCTTCTCTGTAGACCCGTCTAGCATATTGCTCCCTTCAGCAAAACTGACTATCTCATTAACCGCAAACAGAGAGGTCACTCGCGAGATGCAACGGAGGCATGACACACTAGATTCATCCATAATTTCCCAGGACAGACTTCTAGAACAATGTTTCTGGAGCAGTGCAGCTCGTGTCTGCAGCTGGCTGACTGGTGGATGACCAGAGATGATCACAGCAGACTTATTAGAGGCTAGTTATGCTGCTGTGATAATTAGTCTGATAGGACTTAAGCTAATTAAGATGTGTACCTGCATAGTTGATCACTATGATTCAATCAGTATGAAGTGAAACTACAAGTATTCCACTTTGTTTTTTTATTCAGTAAATATCATTTAAAATAAATAATGTGGCAGGTATCTAAAGAGTCTTCAATGCAGCTTCAGTAACGGAGTAAAATCATGTTCCTTTCCCAGAGATAAAGTACTAACACTGCATGTCACATACTGACTTGCAAACACTAATACACCCTGGGTATTGAACAACATCTTCAATCTTTTACTAAACTTACATAATTAAATGTCAAGTTCAATTCAATTCAGTATATTTTGTATAGCCCATTATCACAAAATACAAATTTGCCTCAGAGGGCTTAACAATCTGTACACATACGACATCCCTGTCCCAGGACCTCACATCGGATCAGGAAAAACTCCCAAGAAATAGAAAACAGTTCACATTTCTAATAATTTAATGATTCTATCTTTGAAGGTTTAGAATATTTTCTGCAGCCAATTGTGTCCCTTCCAGCTCAGCCTCCTTGTGCTTTGGAGAACAGATATTATTGTAATTGTGCAGTGTTAAAGTGATCTCATTTTGCCAAGATTACAACATCTTGTCAAATTAACTAAGTTACTACCTGTATATAAAAGGACATAGTGTAATAATATTAACAGTTATCAAATACAAAGAGTAACCAAATAAAGCCATGCGGGAGAATCCTTGTAAATATACACTCAACGATAGTAGTGGTTGATGTTTGTTTATGAATTAATGTAATTAATGTATCCAGGCACGCACTATTACAAAAGATCAACTGTAAGTAGTTTCATGAATGCCCCCAATCTGTGTAATTGATGACTGTGAAGCAACCAGAGATTGATTAAAAGAGAAAAGTTGTCGTTTAACCTTTTCAATTTGAATGCATGTTTATTTCGGTCACTTGGTAATACCATGAAAGGACACGTGCTGCACTGAGTCACCTTCCCATAGCACAATGTTAAAATGCTAATGACCCTCATTAAGTCACGTCAAGTGGTTGGACCTGCAGTGGGAGTGGAAATAGATTACGGGTCATCACTGAATCTACACCACGCTCTCCAACAAGTAGCTATCGCTTTTCTCAGTATGGCTCGGTAAAGGTTAAAAGAATATTTAGAACAGTTATATAAAAAGAGAGGAATTCATCAGTCATTGGTAAAATATATTAGAAGCTTGACATTAATATTTGTGTATATTTTAGTATAAACAAATTCCTGATTCAGTGTGAACAGTGATGCAGATAACAAGCTGGAATTATAGGTGTGTGTTTTCATGGTTTCCTTTAAATAACTGCTCAAGTAAAATCAGAAAAGTCCCAAAATTATATAAGATTATATGTTGCAGAACGTTATTCGTTATCTAGTGACCTGAGGCTAAATATCAAAGCGCAAAGGCTAAATATCAAACTAGAAAGTATTTCAAATTAGAGCCACCATGACCAGCAACATGCACATTAATCAGTAATAACATCCGATAATGTGATTAATGTGATAATGGCATTTTTGGAGTATTTTCTTTTGTATGCTTTAAGTTGATTTTGCTGACACTTATTTACTTTCACTTAATCAGGGTTTTATATGGGACTTTACATTTGTACATGGCACATTTACTTTAGTAAGGGAACTGATAAATATAGGAGATGTTCTCGTTTATACAACACAGATCTGAACAGACAACTTACTGCTGTGATGGATCGTGTTTGGCTCGCAGGGCAGGAAGGAATCAGCTGAATTATCACTGGCATTCAAATTAGGCCAACCAAACTCTCCATTGTCTTCCTTTTCAACTAAATTACACTAATTCCAGCTAAAGACAGGACGGTGGCATTCACAGTGACATCTCTTTTTCCTTTGGCAGGGAAATCATTAGTATTGGTTTGTGTCTTTCCCACTATCCAATCGTTAAGGTCAGGCTAAAACGATTATTAAAGTATTCTTCGTAGGCAGTTAAATGAGAAGCAACATAAAACTACTGACTCATGAGCAGTGCCCTGATGGAGGCTGAGGATATGAGGCTGTGTGTGTATTTGAATTGTGCATGTGTTGCTGTTAATGCCAGCTGAGAAGAAGTGTGTGTTTGCGTGCACATATACAACAATAGCGAGGCGAGCTGGCCTGCTATTGTTTAAAGGAAATCCAATCTCACGCATGACGATGGGATGATTATTTGTGATGATGGGACCTCAGGGAGACAGTCCGTCACACACGTAAACACACGCAAATTAAGATGTGCGTACGCATGCTGCAACAGGAAATGACAGGAGGGTGTGTGATGTAAATAACATGGGAACAGCATCAAAATAGCTCCAACCAACAGTCACCTGGTCCTGTATGACAGCCACTGGCTGGCTTCAAAGCCCAACTTGTCTTGTTTTATAAATCTAGGCTGACAATAGCTCTATGGGATCTCGAGAGCCACTTAAAATATATTCTTTATTTCATGTTTCACATAGATTTATACCCGATGAGATTAAAAGATAGAGAAAGTTTGATATGTTTAGCAGAAAATGCCACTCACATTTTGACAATAGGACACGCTGTTCCTCATACTTTACCTCACGTTTATTTTGTATTACTAATTAACTTCCACCCTGAGGAGATGACAGGTGAAGTGTCATATTGGGAAGAAAAGGGATTTTCCGTGTGTTTCATGGCCAATTTGAGCTCCAAAGTGCTACAGCGTGAGTGAATTTATGCCGTCTTTTTCTTGCAGTTTGAGTTGCTACTTTCAGAGCTTCCCCCGAGAACTCTCTTCTGAGCCAGAGCTGCAGGACAGTGTCCAGCCCCTAATGAGGCAGCGTGTATCATGTAAGACAAACCCATTGGGGATGGCCGATTTTGTAGCCTGAAGCAAAAGGGTCTTTATGTACACGCGCGTGTGTGTGTGTGTGTGTGTGTGTGTGTGTGTGTGTGTGTGTGTGTGTGTGTGTGTGTGTGTGTGTGTGTGTGTGTGTGTGTGTGTGAAATGTGAATACATCTGCTGTTTGTAAATAGCAGCAGGTGTTCATCTGTGAATATGAAGGAAGATGGAGATGCTTAAAGAAGCCTCTCATGTGTTGACGTGTAACGCCCTCTCCACAGATGACCCCCCTGGAGGATGCGAGGGTCGGAGAAGGCAGTGCACTGTACTGGGACAGATTTGGTAATTGTTTAGTCGCCTCAGCTGCAGCCGCCACTGGCTCTCCATGGGTAGACAAACCAAAGGCCAGCTTGTAAACTTCAAAGTGAAAGCTGAGAATGTTTGCAGTGGGCGACTGCACAGAGACAGCATCCTGGGTTCCCATCCGGTCTGGGACTCATGTCCCTCTTTTACTTACAGGCATTCGCGAAAAACAAAGAATAAATTACACTTTTATTTTTTTAACCGGGTCAAAATAACTCAGAGTAATCATCTCATAGCAAACTGCACAACATTGTGAGTGTCCAGTTATGGCTACGCATGCTCAAGAACCTCTTGAGGTTACAGTGAATGTGACTTTCTCAAAACGCCTTATATTGCTTGTTTTATTCTCAACAAGCAATTCCCTGCCGCGACCCCCGGCCACTGCTCTGCACCCACGATGGGGGACAACAGTCTGTGGTGTGTTTGGCTAAAGGCCAACGGCACTACACACACTCACGCTGCTGGACCGCTCCACAACGTAGCTCCTGCCAATTCCTTGGGTTTAAATGAAGTGTGTTTGTTTACGATGCCCGATAGGGTCGAGACGAGAGGCTGTGGGCAGCGTCCGTTCAATCACACAATTCAGTGGTGTGTTTGAATACACACCTGACGCACCTCTTACTTGGTCTTTGCTTTTCACATTTCTAATCTCAAACACCCGAGTAAGATGTGAGGGAAGGAATGAACCATGCGGACGCAGCATCATGTTTCCTTTCATTTCTGTACAACCTAGTTTAAAACCAGAACAAAGACAACGGCATTAACTATATATTATGGATAGTTACAGCATCAATAGGATCAGACTCACCTGATTGTCTGTAGATGCTTTTTAGTTTAGAATATCTCTCTGTCTTTAGATGAATTATTATGCAGTAACTGCATGCAAATTGTTTGCACTATTTATTTATTATATGGGTAAGACACATCTGTTAATCGAGAAACTATATTGTTAATATATGACAAATACATTTGCATCCATTCTAAATGCAGCTACTTGTTAGATTTTACATTTCCAGATTATAATGTTATTAACATGTGCCTGCATGCTCATGTTCATCAACACTGTTTCCTCTTACTGTCTTTGGGGAGTGGTTGGGTTTCCATTAGTAGATGTGGAATGAGGAGTAGCGGGGGGGATATTTGCTCGCACAAATTAAATCTATCATTAACTCTGTGCGACACACGCACACACGCACACATAGACACATTCACATAGACACATCCACTTTAACAGCGTGTGAGTCAGTGTGTGTCTCTGCTTCGGTCTGAGACAGGACGGAGAGGAGACTCTTTCATCTCTTGCTCTCTCACCTTCTATCTCACATCTTTTTCTCCTACTCCAGGGCTGTGTGCACTCAGTGATACTTTAAGGTGTGTGTGTGTGCGTGTGTTTGTGTGTTTTGCTTTGTTGGCTTTGATTCACCTAACTTTCCATTCCACCCGACAACACTGATGCCATCGCTAAGTCATGCAGTCGCATAAACACGCATTTTGTCTTGAGAGTGTTATTGAGGTGAAAATTAAATCAGATATCACTCATCTGAATGTGATGAAGCTCCTGAATATGTATGGCATGACAGAACGATCATGACGACATATCACAAAGTCTCCACTGAGTACTGGGGGAGTGTGAATTATTGGGTGGAAGTCTTTAAATCTAATTTCTTTTCATTTGAGCCTTCCCAATTAGTCAAAAACAAAGTGTTTCCATGAATTCCATTCAAGTGAGGATGGAAAAGCCCAGGTTAATAGGGAAGGAGGCCATATTTGCATGAAAGATGATTAAAATGTATCAATATAATACATACAAGGTAAGGTGTACCCATAGGAAAGCAGTACAGGCGATAAATACACATTATAATCGAGCTCATATCAGCACATCTGTTGATTAATGTCAGGTGGTTGATACAGACACAACCAGATCTGATGTTCTTATAAAGACAACATCAGGCTCATGCATCAGTCTAGCGCTGTAGATTCAAGTCCAGGTTTGCTCATGTTTTCCAGTATCGATTGAACTGTCCGCCCGGCTATAGATGGATGGCTGATGTAATACATGTCTGAGGTGGCGTTTCCCTCTCAGTCTGCGCTGAATGCTAATAATGAAAGCTGTTTGGGCTGCAGAGAGTGCATTACGCTGACTGTATCGCTTCTTTGTCCACCGGGACACACACACACTGGGGCATGTCGACTTAGATGAGGAAAGGGGAAGGAGAGGGGGAGAGGCTTACATGGAAAAAGTATATGTGTGTGTTTGTGTGTGTGTGTGTGTGTGTGTTTGTGTGAACATGTGTGAAGTAGTATTGAAACTTGAACAGAGCAGACACGTGTCACCTCAGCACCAGTGCCCCGAAACTAAACTGACATCAACATCCCCGAGCCGCCCTATCAGAGATGGACTTCTACATAACGGCTTCACAATCTATTTATATGACTTTGAGGTGTGTGTGTGTGTGTGTGTGTGTGTGTGTGTGTGTGTGTGTGTGTGTGTGTGTGTGTGTGTGTGTTCCCTTGCTTCTATCCTTTTGAGAGCCAATTTGAGGGTATTGAGGACTTCAAGCCTTTCCGGAGCCGTTTGAGGACGCACACTTGGGATGTAGAGCTTATTTAGGTGTTTTGGATAATTTTCTTTTTGAGAGTACATTAGAGAGCTAACAGGAAAGGAAAGGAGGGAGACAATGGGGAGGAAGTGCAACACTACGCCACAGCATTGTAGCCCTGATGATGTGAATAAATTAGGTGGAGAAGGTCCAAAAAGTGCTAAATTGAGATTAATTAGATTAATCATTAGTACTTATGAGTACTGAGGAGTTAACGGCTGGACAATCTAAATGGGTTATGCTCATGAGAGCAAATGTTTAGAAGTTTGAATCTGCTTCTGTATATGCATTAGAATACAACCAGTGACACACCAACTATAGGGATACTTGCCCCGGTGCATAAGTAGTTCACGTGAAAAGGTGAAATTACCCTGCGATGATGTTCAGAGAGCCTTGTTCAGATTCCTAGACCTGGATCAGTTTCGCACACTAGCCTTATTTTTTGACCCAAGGCTGAATAACTGAATTTCTTTACACAGAACATGTTGTTGAGTTCACTAACAGACACACAAACAAACATAACCTCAAGGTAATAGTGTTACTTAACAGACCATAACATTTAGAAATGTTAATTGAATTTATTAAATGCAAATTACAGGTTAGGATTAGGGTCCAGAATAATTAATGTAGTCACTGAAAGGGTTTTCGAAACAACAACTGAACTGAACAATGACAATAATGAGTATAATTAGTAATGGGGCTTCATCTTGAATCAATTTACAATTTTTTTTTATACATATATTTAACTGAAAACCATCTTACATTTATTTTCCTGCCGTAAGGCCCATCATTTAAAAACTTTAAAAACTAATTTAAAACATTTAAAATGTTATATATAATATCATATGTTTAAAATACCCATTACACGTGATGGTTATAAACTCCAGGGTCAAATCTTGATTTGAGTGTTACCTTGAATTGAAATGCCGAGTATCCTTCAAGGAAAGCAGCTGGAGTCCAATGAATACTTCAACATTGTTGCACTCTTATTCAACTGTTTGAATGGCACATGTTACATTCAACTATGGACGCTTTGACTCAGTGAGCCATGTTCAAGTCATTTTCCCATTAAGTGTCCACTCCTATTGAAGTGTCTTTGAGCAAAACCCTGAAACTCCAGTACCATTCTGTAAATGACCCTGACCTCTGACCTCTAACCGAGAAAAGGTTAAAAAGAAAAGCAGCTGGAGTCCAAGATGGGATGCATAAATGGGGGTTTAGCTTATCTGACCATCATACATTATTTCAGATGAGAAATGGCTGATAACAGGAAGAAAATTATGAATGCAGTTAAGATTGGGTAGAATCTGATCACTGTCCTCTCGGCACAGTCGTTAATGTGTGCAGGATTATTAACCATTACGTCTGCGATCACGCGGTTAATACAATGCAATATTGCAGTGTACATGTATTTAATAAAGAAAGCTTTCATAAACTTGAGTGAAATTCAGAAATGCTTTTGAATGCATGCAAAGACACACACACACACACACACACACACACACACACACACACACACACACACACTCACACACAAATAAACAAACACCGTCCCCCATGCTCAGTCCCTCTGAGCCTCCCCTGCTCCACTTTTCTTTTTTATCTGTCATTCTGGAGCATGTCAGTGTTTAACCCCCTCCCACGCTGGCACTCACACGCACACACACACACACTGCCTTTCTTCTTTAACAAACTGCACACACATACACCGTCGCTCGAACACACTTCCACACACACACCGGCAATCCAGGGCACACGTTTAGACAGACGGCGTTGAGACAGTTGTCATATATCTTGTTGCTCTCTTTCTCTCACGCCAGAGACTATGGCTGTCATTTACAGTAGATTTGTGTGTGTGTGTGTGTGTGTGTGTGTGTGTGTGTGTGTGTGTGTGTGTGTGTGTGTGTGTGTGTGTGTGTGTGTAGCAAGGGTGTTTTGTGGGGTGATACAGGCCACTTGCGTATCTACTCATGCTGACAGCAATCATTTTGTAGTCGAGTCAAAGAGGGCATCTGCCATCTCACAGACTCCCTCCTCTTCTCCATGGGAGCAACACACAACAGTTTAGGAGGCAACGGGGTTCCTTCCTCATGGATGCATCCAGGCTACTTAAAGATTAATTTGTATTATTATGGTGCTCGTAGCTCAAAATAAGAAGGTTTAAAAATGTAGGCCTAAACTTGCACTTTCTCTGAGTGAGGGGATATGCTCGGCTCTTTAAATCCTCAGGGGTGTTTAAGGTGGAAAGTAGGGATGTGGTGTTCCATAAAAATGTGGCTATATTTACAGTGAGAGCTGCAGTTGACGAATATAATTCAACAATCAGCGATATTGTATAAGGGAATTGAATCGCCCTTTCCCCCGTAAAAAAGCCACGCTTCTGTTACATCAGAAGGTGTGTAACATTTAAGTGATACATTCCCCCATGAATCTAAAAAGATAACTATTTTTTGTGTGCAAATAAAGACATAAAAATATTATGTTATTATCCGCCTGCTTAAATATCCCAAAATATGCATGTCCTTGGTGTGTCCTTCACATTATCCAATTTAAAATGTGCAGAATGTGTTAATTTCCCTGGTTTGGGGGATGCAAACCAAATGCTTTGAGACCCAGATGAAAATGACACCTTATATCGCACATGTTAAACAGCTTTACGGACCATGTGACAGCGTATGCAACGGGGGCCAACGTGCCTGCAATATTGAGAAGTCCTTAATTAAGCGTGGCCAATGCTGTATGTGCCTGTGCGTGTGAGAGAGTAGCCTGCATATAGGAGCTTTTTTTTTTTAACTAATATTGGACATAGAATTCTAAGCAAGCTCACGGATGTCATGGGGGGATTTAAATGCACCGTGCGTAAAAGCATTAGCGCCATATGTATGATAAGGATTCATGGCAGGAACATGGCACAAAACAGATTAGTAATAAGACGCACAGGAGCCAATGGAGATAATCCCGTTATCTCGTGGGATGTAAAATGCCAATGTGGGAGCATCCTCACAGACAGATGAACTGAACATGAACTAATGCCGCAGATATACAGAAGGATGCATAGAAGAAGGAGGGGGGGCACAACAATATTGGCAAGCTGATGTAAACACTGTATGGATTGACCTTAAGGGACACACACGCCGTTTACCGCAATGTCACCGGTGATCTTCGTTTACTTCATTAATTGAGAGCCCTCACACTCGCACGCCCGCACGGACTCCAAGTTCGATTTCCTCTTGATGACATTGTTTCACCTTTGACAATTCACTGTCACTTACAGCAGCGGGACAGTGCACGAGTCGGCTGTTAAACTAATGTGGGGCTCTGCTCATTCATGGTTTTGGGATACCGGGTGCCGGAAGGGACGCGCTTAGGTCATCACTTGCCTTCGAACCAGAGCGCATTTAACATTACGCACGGTAGGAAAGCGCGCGTGTACACACATGCATGCGCGCACACATACACGCGCGTATGCATTCACAGATAACCTAGTAAACACACAGGAAGAAAAACAAGAGACAATGAAAACAGCAGACTTACGGGATGACCCTGGGCTCTGCGGGCTCTTTTGTGCGTCCCATTGTGAGATTCCCGTTATTCCTGTTTGGAATCCTCAAATGCCGTGGTCGCAGTCCACGTCTCTGCAAATGTACCAAAGGATCACATAGAGGATGAGGAGTATGGCGAAGATGAAGAGCGCTACTAGGATGGCCTTAGTCACTGGAGAGATGATCGACTGCATGTCAGGAGCAGAGCCGGGCAGAGCGGCGTGGGGCTCCGGGTCTGTCCGTCCTCAGTCTGCTATCTCTCGCGCGCTCCACCTCTCCTCTCCGCCGCTCCGGTAACAACTGTTGAGGACGGAGCTGAGGTTTTTGTCTTGCGCGAACACACACATTTAGAGCCCAATGCACATGCACACGCGCTCCGTGACGCGAATTCCTATCAGCAATCCAGGCGCGCAAAGCGTGGGGGGCTTCCCTTTAGAAGCGGCACAGGAGTGGGCCGTCTGTCCCCAGATCCACTCTCTCCGGCTGCATGTCGCACACCAGAAGAGACCGCTGATTACATTCAGCAAGTGGAGGTTTGTCTTATTAAATCCGGCAGAGATAAAGACACAGAATGGAGAAGTTGTGCGCCGAGCAGCTGCACTTGACGGAGAACAGGTTGATTAGTATTCCTCACGGCGGAGTGTGTGCGTGTAGGTGTGTGTGCGTGTGTGTGTGTGTGTGTGTGTGTGTGTGTGTGTGTGTGTGTGTGTGTGTGCGTGTGTGTGTGTGTGTGTGTGTGTGTGTGTGTGCGTGTGTGATGGCTTGGCATGACAGGCTATCATTTTATTACGACCCTTAACATTCAAACATTCCTTTTTGTGTCAAAGTCGAATGATTAATAGATTAATCCATATGTGTATTGCATTGAACGCAGTTACACTTGATTCGTCCTTAACTGCTGATTGTGTATTGTTACCTTTATGCACCCTTTCAAAAAAAAACATAAACGATAATAATGAGGACAGATGGATGGGATATGCCATGTTATAACGTCATAAAGAAGCTGTATATGCAGGAGATAAACTATTGAATTTGACATTGTCATATTTGAAAAGGCAATTTAAAGGGGGGTTTGGTGGTGACATCTGCCTTACAGAGTAAGTGCCAAACCTACAATGGCTCTATTGGGATTTACATGATGACTATAGCCATCAAAACTATACAATTAGGCTTTGTTTACGTAATTTAGGCAAGAAGATTAGACTATTGTAACCATCCGGAAATGCATACACCCCATCTCATGTATGCCAGGTATGACTGCATGGAAGAGATTATTCATAGCCTCTAACAAAATAATAGCCGCGCTTAATGTCTGCGTGGATTCTAGATGCCACATTAAGCTACTCATTAGTATATCCCATTATAAATTGCCAATTTAAAAAAGGCAACAAAAATGTCATTAAAAAAACAACAACAATTTAAGACTTTATTATTGAAGATCATTTTTAGCCGATATAGAACTATAGGTCGTCAAACTAAAAGCGAAAAAAGGGGGGGACGTGATCAGGAGCGCACGGTTCTTCACCAAACGACGTGCGCCACTAGATGGAGACAAAGGTAAAAGAAAAGAAAAAAGAAATCCAAGCCCTCGTGAAATGTGATGGTGTATTTGATTATTCCGCACACCATCATTACACTGTATTCTCGCATAACAATCATGACAGCTACACGGGTTTAAGACGCACGGCAGGTAAGAAGAAACAATCCCGTTTTACTAGTCGACACATCATGTAGTGCACTGTGGTGCGTTGTTGTGCGTCTTCGTAGCGGCTCGTGAGAAAACGTTAGCTTCACTAGCCGTCAGTAACACCGTGGCCTGTTGAGCGGAGTGGCTGAGGAAGCTTAAGGCGAAGTGACCCTGCTGACAAGTTTGGTCAAACACCACGGAAGTTGTGTTTCGTGCCACGTGCGTCGTTTGATGCGAGCTAGACTGTATTATTGGATTCTGCACGTGTGACGTTGTGCAGATGCGGCGTCAACTGTATACAAAAAAAAACACAGGCGGACCAATGTTTGCAGCAAGTTAGCTAACTAGCTGCAAACAGGCCGTAGACGTTTTTCAAGCTACTGCGAGTAAAACAGAACTTCCGGCCGTAGCCTTCAATGTAAAGCATTTAGTGACGCGCTTGTTTTTAATGTTTTATGTATGACATCGAATTTGGTTGGCAGATTTGGCGTGTACTGTATTGTGGTTTCAAGAATATAACATGACTCCGTAATGAAATATTAACAATGAAGGTGGTGTGTACTTAAGACTTTTACTTGGTTTAGTTGATGTTGTACATATCACATACTTATAGATAGATAGATAGATAGATAGATACTGTATTCATCTCTCAATGGGACATTGTTTTGCAATAGCAGAATTTCCACATAAAGAAAGCATTTCTAGATATGCTATAACAAGTAATGGAATTTATGAAATTGCACAATGTACAAAAAAAGAATATACTAATATAAAATGAACTAACAAAACAATATAAAAATGCACAATCTATCCAAAACATTAAAGAATAATATTAAATGAACTAACAAAACAATAGTGTAAGATGTAATCAAACAAATAAATACATACAAATGTACACTATTCGTTTTGTCCGCAGTGCGCTCCAAATTAAGCGGTGAACGAGCTTTTACTTTGAAGGCACCGTCGCATCTCTTCCGTGTTTTTTTCCGGTTTCTAACTACTTCATGGAGCAGTATTGACAAGCGCGGCTAGCTAGCTGGCTAGCAAAATACTTTTAACCCACTTCACCGAAGTGACACAGTGAGTGTGTTTACATATGGAACTTCGTGGTGATACTTGACTGCATCGTTGTCTCCTGCGGAATGTGTGTATATATATGTATACATATATATATATATATATATATATATATATATAGATAAATATAGATATATGTATATATGCTACATTGTCAAACCTGTTATCAAATGGTCCACAAGTGCTACGTTAGCTAACCTAAGCGTTACCGTTTTAGGATCAAGTGATTGCAAGTTAACTAATTATCTCTTGCTGAAGTGTAACTCCGAGTGTGGTCAACGTCGGGGTAATGCTGCAGCGAATACACGTGCAGCTGCTTTTCTAACTAACGACAAGCTTTCGGCTCTGAAGATACCAGGCTGTCAACGTAGAATACGATTGAAAATAAATGTTTATTTCCCCCCCAACACGATCTACCCATGTCCTAAGTAAAGTAACATAAACGTTGTTATTTACGAACTACTTGACAAGTTGTAAGACGCAGGCTTAGAAAACCAAAATGTAAATGAATGTTCAACCTGTCGAGCTGCATAGTACAATGTGTAAGGTTAGGATGAGATCTCAGAAACGACAGCTGAGCCAGATGCACGAGTGATATTGTGCAATATAGAGTATAACAACTTTGAGTGTTTTGTAAGTAGAAGGCCACGTAGCCCTAGTTAGGTATTAGGTTTTAAGACATGGTTGAATGTAAGCTACTGAGACTAGAATATACATCACATTTATATCAACAGTATTTTAAAGACCACCTTCATCAGGTTGGCCATACTCATCCTAACCAGGCTATCGCTAGTGTTGTTGACTTGTTCAGCACCAACATGGGCTGGTGCCAGGAATTGGGGGTGTGGAGAGGAGTTACTTTTTTCAATAGTAAGTAAACATCACAATTTAACTATGTAGATCCCAAGTTTACGCATAACTTGTTTCACTGTGTGATTTCCCTTCCTCTTCATCATAATGTCAAGTAAGTATAACAAACTGGCTCTTGGTATGTTGTCTGTTTGGTATTTAGCTTGCCACCATTGTCCAGTCATCGTGTCTCTTTCTATCTCTTCACAGACGTAATAACTACTCTATGTAAGATGAACACTGAGGACAAGTTGGAGGGTATGCTGCTGAAATGCAGCAGCGGGGGAATAGATGGAGGAGGGAGAGTTGGGCTTGGCGGTGGAAGAGGACTGGTGGTGATGACGCTGGGGGAACGATCACTGGCAAACCACCCACTGTTGGCTGAGGACGACGATGATGATGACGATGATGATGATGACGAAGACGAAGATGAGGACTTGACTGGGAGCTCACTAGTCACACACGACCTGATCCCTCCAGAGCAGCTGATGATGCAGGAGGAAATGACAAAGAATGGTAGAGGAGGAGAAGAGGAGGTGGGAGGAGGCGAGGTGGGAGTGCATTTCCCCCTAAAACTCATCAATAAGTTCCCCTGCTTGCTTCATATGCCAGTGAGTTCATGCCAGTTAAGAAGTAGATCGTGCATTAATATGATTATTTGTGTGGATACTGTCCTTATGGTGTCCATGTCATGATAGTGAATCTTATTCATGTCATTAGTTCCCTCTACACTCAAAAGTCACCGGTACATATGAAAGTTATTTACTGCTGAACACTCATGAACTGGTTTAGAGTCGCTTTGCAAAATAATGCCAGAGAAACATTTAAAGGACAGTGATCTAAGTGTATTACACAAATACTGGTGGAAAAGCTTGTCCCCCCCACCCACCCCACAGTACAGCACTGAAAATAACCTTCTTAAACATTAAGTTTCATATGTTGTTGAGACGCATCACCTCTGGAGTAAAAAAGTCAGGAGCCTTCACAACGATAAAGGCATTAGCTGAAATGTTTGCTCTTTTAAAATGTTTGTATTTCAAAGGAATAAAGATGCAGTACATGTGAATTTCAAAGACAGTAAACATCAAGGATGACCCAAAGCAATCCACAGAATCAGGCCTCGGGCGGCTTAGTTCCTGTTCATTACAACGTTGATGTTGTATCCACAGTTCTGGCCATTGTGATCTGTCAGTAAGAAAAACATTGTACTCCGTCGACGCTCCCAAGCCGGCAGAAAGATGTGATTTTTCAACTGGTCCTATGTTTCCTAGGACCATTTAGAGCATTATGCCTCCAGCGTGGTGTAACCATCCAGAGGAAGATAGAACCGCATCAACTGTCCTCTAAAAAGGTGCTACATGTGATATTTAGAGCACTAATAGAGCAGCAAATACATATTTACGATGTAAAGACATGAGCGGAGAATGAAGTCGCTGCTTTTCTCTGCAGTGTTGACATGGGCCTTTTTAGTTTGGTTTGTGCATGTGAGCGTGCTCCACTGGTCCGCTCACGACCGTCGCTCTGCACTCATACGGCAGTTACAGCTGACCACCAACCAAACTTATGGCAATATCCCAGAAGTGTACAAACCCACCTTCCTGGTCCCCCTTCAGGAAAACACCGTTAGCTCTGTCAGCACTGTTGCCGTTGTTTGCACTGTTAGCACCTCTAGCTGCCAGTATATATACATAGATATCACCTTTAAGCTACTCCGAGGTGAGGTCCCTTCCCATTGGTTTATTATCTCCTACTTGCCAGACTGCACCTGCCTGACCGTGACAAGCGTCCAGAAGAATGAGTGGGCTTTAAAGTATGTCTTGTGCCTTGTTAAATGTCTTTCCTATTTTTTACAGTTGAGTATCAAGCAAGAGCTGAAGCAGTCGGAGACAGCGGTCCAGATGAAGAAGGACAAAAAAGCAGTTACGGATCTGATGATTTGTCCAAAGAAAAAAAAGAGGAAGCAACGTTCACCAGCAAAGGTGCCAGTTTATTTGACCTCAGGAATCATATCTGGATCTGCATCTGTATGACAGTTTTCTATCACGACAACTAAGAATCAATCAAATACTAATGTCTTTGTTCATTTTGCTGTAGCAGATTCTCAACATCAATGATGATGAATCACTGGGCTTACAAAACACCAAGTGTCACGTCTGCATTCACTGTAATGCTGCATTCAGAACCAACTACCATCTGCAGAGGCATGTCTTCATTCACACTGGTATGAATTACTTCGTTGGGTTGTAAAAAGCCATCATCTTCATTGGTTGCTTTGAAATTAGATACGTCTTTAAAGTTGAGGGAAAGTTACTGTGAGTATCAGGAAATACAGTAACTATATAGTGTACATTTTATACCCAAACTCCAGGTGAGAAGCCCTATCAGTGCAGCCAGTGTGATATGCGCTTCATTCAGAAATATCTCCTCCAGAGGCATGAGAAGATCCACACTGGTGAGTGAGGAATACATTGGTATGCACTTTCATTCAATTTAATCTGAATCCAAAGTGAGTCTTATTCCCTCTTCTCTTTTTGTGTTTTTTGTTTAGGTGAGAAACCTTTTCGCTGTGATGAGTGTGGGATGAGGTTCATCCAGAAATACCACATGGAGAGACACAAGAGGACTCACAGTGGCGAGAAGCCTTACCAATGTGACTACTGTCACCAAGTAGGCTCCCTTTTTATTTGCTCGTACATTATTGCACTTGGAAGCAACATGACAATTGAATATATATATCAGAATAAGCCTCAATGTGAATGGGTACTCATAGTATTGGTCTTTAAATGTGCTGGGCTGCATGATGTGAACACAGAACATACAGAGTGAACTCGTGACAATGCTAGCCAATGAAAAATGAAGACGCAGCACCCAACGTGTCTACATTTCCTCACTTGAGGTTTACCACAACTTTGCATCTTTTTTAGTGACACTGTGAAATATATTTGTGTATCTTCTGTCAACAGTACTTCTCCAGAACCGACCGGGTTTTAAAGCACAGACGGATGTGTCACGAGAACAGAGAGAGAAAAACCAACAAGGCAGCCGGTAAAGTTGGGCCTTTGCGTGAAGCCGATTCTTCGGGCCTCCCCTTTTTTGCCAAAGAGTGTTCACTGCCCAAGAAAAAGCGGCAAAAGTGTGCAGACAAGAGTTCAGTAGCTTCCACCAATGCCCAGACAGATGGGCACACTGTCACCGTCATGGAAACGGGGGAAAAGGACGAGCAAAGACGGAATCAAATCGAAGGTCTACCTCTCTACGCCGCGTCCTCTAAAGTCAAACACGAGTATGTGATCGCGGATTACTCTGAGGAGCTCGCCGAAGACCCGGCGAGCCGACACCCGGAGGGCGACGCGTCATCGGGAGACACGACCCCTCCCAAACTCGTCCTGAAGAAAGTCCCCAAGAAGAGTCTCAAGCAGTCCAGCGAGCCAACCGCTCCCTGCCTGTCCACGTTGTCGTCCCTCGGGGGACATCCGAAGGTCAAGCAGTACACCTTTGAAA
Organism: Liparis tanakae; assembly: GCA_036178185.1. Lineage (NCBI taxonomy): Eukaryota > Metazoa > Chordata > Actinopteri > Perciformes > Liparidae > Liparis > Liparis tanakae. The sequence continues at coordinate 17,743,086 of CM070107.1, forward strand.
TCGTGGACAAGCAAGGCCTTCTAGAAGTGGAAAGCAACACTGAACTGGAGTCGGTTGAAGCTCTTCAGGGAGGGCCGACCAAGCCAGCGGCGAGCAGCACCAACTACGACGACGCCATGCAGTTTCTCAAAAAGAAGCGGTACCTTCAGGCGGCCATGGCCAACAACGGTCGGCACTACGGATCCAACGCCAGCGGGTTTTCGTCTCAAACGCCCGCGACGCAGAGCGTGGCGTCGGCGGTTATCGGCGAGACGGTGCCCGCCGCCATCCTGGAGCCGCAGCCCGTCCACGCGGAGACGAAGGCGACGCACGACAAGAGCGTGTTGCCGGACGAGGTTCTTCAGACGCTGTTGGAGCATTACTCCAACAAAGCCAACGGGCAATCGGACATCTCTTTCAGCGTGGCGGACACCGAGGTGACGTCGAGCATCTCCATCAACTCCTCGGATGTTTCAGACGGCGGCCCCGTCGAGAGCCTCGGAGCCTCCAGTGCCCAGGCGCAGCCCGCCGCTGAGAAGGTCAGCCTCTTGCAGGAGTACTCCAAGTTCCTCCAGCAGGCGCTGGAGAGGACCAGCCAGAACGACAGCTACCTGACCAGCCAGAGCCTCAGCTTGGTCTCCGAAAACCCCACCTTAGCCGGACAACCTCTGTTCTCCACCGACAAACAGTTTCCTTCCCCCAGCAGGTTCAAATCGGGGATAAGCTCTCCGCTGAGGTCGACTTTAGAGAAGCCTAGCTTTGGATTACTGGTCGGGGACTCCCAGCACTCGTTTTCCTTCTCAGGCGATGAGACCACCCCTCCCTCCGCCGTGTCCCCGGCTGAGGAGGACTTCCTGGAGCAAGCCTCGCCCTCCAAAAAGACGGATTCTTCACAAGGCATACTGCAGACTTTTCAAATAAGCTCCTTTGATCAGAACTTCAAGTCTAATTTCCAGACGTCCCGGTCTGGATCCTCCTCGCTTTTTAATGTTGCCAATGGACAATTAAGTCTTCGAGGACACGGCGCAGACTTCTCAGAGTTCCCCTCGCTCAGAGTCACTGAGACCAGGTCTCAAATGAACTCCTCCCCTGATGTTTCCTCCAGTGAAACCTTTGGCTGAAGGGAGGGGTGAACAATTCATTTCTGTTAATAATTTCAGCGGCACTTTATCTCACGTTTCCTGTTTTGCCAAAACAAGTCCCATTGCAACCGTGTGCTCTTCCTCAAAGCATTTTGTTTAATGGAAATAACCTTTCTTTCTTTGCAACCTCATGAAATGGTAATACTGAAAATGTGTATCATAATTGGCACCCCCCCCTAAAAACAAGCAAACTATTGTAAATGTGCATGGATGTATTCCCTGCCCCAGAATGTACATTGAGAGTATTCTCTCATACCGCTGCCACGTACTTTATGTTTAATGTGTTGTCAATCAGTTTGCCTTGCACAAAAATGATCAAGTCACTCGTGCTGCTTAATGCAATATTTCCACTTATTAAAACATAGGCCCTATTTATTTATATATATATATATATATATATATATATATATATATATATATATATATATATATATATATATATATATATGCCTTTTTGCTCGTAGCTACCTCCCCTTGCTGTGTATCTGGTTAAATTTAAGTCCACTCCTAGAACCTTATTATTCCAGCGTTGTCACTCCTTAAGTTAGTAAATTAGACCGTAGCTGATTCTTCACTTTAAGTCACTTTACTGTCGCCTGAGATTAGTGTGTCCTAATGAAATGTAGTGAATGCGACAGGAAACTGATGATGTTCCTCTCGTATGGAATCTAGTTCATTTGTGCAAATTAAGCTTAATTGTGTTGGTGTGATGGCCCAAAGAAATATACAAATAGCTCTCTTAAAAAAGAAAACGTACTAAGTTATTCTCTTTGTGGATGAATGTATTGGCACGTACTTCGGTGACTAGTGCAGCATAGGCAGGAAAAAATATATGATTTAGATTTAGGTGTCAAATTGGTTGCCGAGTCATTATTGCTTTCCTTCAGCAGTATAAGTGAGTTGTAATGAAATTACTTTCGATTGTGCTTAATTTTTGCACAATGTGCACAATCTTTCAGTACAGGAATGTAGTGTGTACTTTCAGAGTTGGGTTGTTTGAACATTGCAGCCGTCACTTGTGATGCAGCAGTCAGAGCTGCAGTTGTTTAGTACTTTTGATTGTTCTTCGTGGAAGATGCCCAGGTTTTGGGGGGACGACGACGTGATTAGACGCACTTGTTTTGATTGAAACTCAAAGTTGTATTAAGGCTATATTATGGAAGTCCACATGGAAATGGGGTGCTTGGTTTTTCCACTTTATTAGTTTTGCAAATGTGCCTTTTTTTTCTTCCAGGCTTTTCTTTACTCATTTCCGTTACGGTATTTCACTTTTTTCTTAGTCAAGGCAACTAATTCCACTTGCACAACAACAACAAACACATAAGCTACCAACCTATTCAGTCTGTAACACGTTGAGATCTGGGAGTGTTATTTAATTGTACCCATCGTATTTGATTATTTTTTTATTTGGGCAGAGATGTCATATAGTTTAATTCTCCAAACTTTGACATGTGGGTAGGAGGACAACGTGTCGTTGTCTGCGCGGTATGCGAGTACAGACTCTTGTTTCAGACTCGTAGTTTGATCACTTTGCTAGGATTCAGTCGTAAGCCCCATTTGTCCGAGCCTTGTTGAGAAAAATAGAACTGCGTAAGTTCTCATCTGTTTTCCGTGTGCACATGTATGTGTGATGTTTTAGGTGCTGTTGTTTAAAATGCTGTTTTTATATGCACCGTCAGATTAGGTTTGATAATCAATGTTATACTCCCTCATGTTACACTTCTCCGGACAATCAGACAGACAGCACCCGCATTAATCATCAAATACGCTATTTGTCCACATTCCCACTATAATGTATAGAAGATTACCTGCTGTAAATACATTATTATGTTCATATTCAGAGAAGATCTATCAGATATGTGTGTCAATAGAGAGACCATGATTGTGCAAGAGACACTTTTTTGTCAGTGGAAGGCACATTAATTAGTTTTCCAGCATTTATTACACTCGACAATGAACCTTTTCACTTGCTGATGTGGCTCTCTGAGGTTTGTGTGTTTATATATATATATATATATATATATATATATATATATATATATATATATATATATATATAGAGAGAGAGAGATATAGATATATATCACCTCTGTTATCAGAAGATTCACACGTTTCATTGATGACAGGTTAACTGTTGAATTTTGATTATTCTTTTGTAAGTTAATGCAGATGATTGTGCATTATGATGGGATTTACTGTATACAACTGTTGGTAATGACAACCCACACCCCCAGAAAATGTTCATTTGGTTTTAAAGTAATACTCAACCTGTAATCTGTCTTTTTTATTATTATTAAGTATTTGTCCTCAGCAGCTGTGGTCAGTGTGAATTCATGTCAGTTAAAATAGAGTACAACACAAAATAATATTTCACGAGCTACACGTTTCATTGTTGACTGTTATTGAAAGCACAATGCAGAGGAGTAAATCTGCTTTGGTAAATTGTATCCCATGAATTGTTCATTGTTTTAAATTCAATTGAGTAATTTAAAATGCAGAACTGATGGGTTGTTATTTCAGCAGTGCTATGGTATTTGTTCATTTTAATTAACTGTAAGTTAGCTGGCCATAAGTGTCCTTGTATAAGCTAGAGAAAATGTTTTGGGTAAAAATATCTGGATTATTGAATTTTTTGATAAAAAATATTTTTGAAACCTGTCATTTAAGACACTGAAATGTACAGTATATCAGATGCAGTCACTATTGCTACCCTCGTTTATCTCTGTAAAAGTTGTTTGTGTCAAGATCTTTCAATTGCCGATGGGATACTCCTTCTTTGACGTTTGGCATTTTCATACTTTTAAGAACTTGACGAGGAAGCCCGACTGCTTCCCTGTCAGGTCGAGCTTCAGTTAGACGCTAAGCTTTATTTGCATGGTCACTAAGTTGTTGGGTCGAGTGAACTTGTTTTATGAATAATGTGCAGCTTTAATCGTAGCTGATTATTTTCAGTCAAATAACCCATATGATTAGATTTTTGCAATATTATTATTTGTAAACAATCTTATTAAATTGTTGTTTTGATTGTTGTGTGTCATGTTCTTATAAATAAAATAAATTCACAGTATTTGACCTTGAATCTGTTCTGGTATCCAAAGGCTATTCGGCTGCTTTATTTTGAGTCTGCCAAACTTCTGAAACATTTTCATCTCAATTTCTTGTCACCTAATTGCCAAACTCAAAGATCAAATGTTAACAATCATGACAGAAAAGCAGCAACTCCTAGAAGATGGAATTAGAAAGTTAAATCCCGAGGTGATTGCACTGCTGGTTGCTTCACTCCTTTTCTGACGTGTTAATACCAACAATATACCTGTAGTAGGATTTGTTTTCTGTGTTACATCATGTGATTGAAAACGTACAGGAATAGTCATCCGAATGTGGGCCTAAAAACATTATCTGTTTTTCCAAAAGCTGGAGTCTCAACCAAAATAAAGTTTTGGGAAATAATTCCACAAATAAAAAGATAAGACTGTGACGTGCATACCTCCACGTGACCAATTGGTCAACACACTGAAGGGCTCGCCAAAGCTAAACACCGGATCCTGGAGCGGAGCGCAACACACACGTTGTCCGCAGCAGGAGGAGCCGGGAGGCTGCAGACCCAGCGCAGTCTGAACCACGACGATGAACTGATTTGTCTCTTCATAGCTGACGATTTTTTTCTCTTTTGCATTTTGTTCCTTTTCTTGTCCTCGTGGAATGACCCGGGCCCCTGTGGCAGGTGAGGCTCCGCGTGGGGACAACCTTCTGGGCTTAGCGAGCGAAGTTGCTTTTCTTGTTCCAATTTGTTTGTCAATTTAGGAATTTAAAAAAAGTGTATAATTAAATAAAGTGCCGTTTTGTTTATGTCAATGCGGTGACACCGCATATTTTACTTTCGCCACCTGGAACAGTTTTAATGAAGTTTGACAAACTATTGTCCAACTCTTTTTTTTTTCTTTTTTAACAGGAGAGATGAAACAGTTGTCAAAATCAGTTAACAGTAGTCTGACGATAATAACTAGTGTAACCTTTGTTTAAACCGCGAGCTGTCTAGACTGATTTATTGTCTTAGCTCGTAACTTGGCGGCTCATCGTTGACGTCTACCCAGCCGCAGCTGGAAAGGCGCACCCTGCTACATCCGGGTGTCCTCGTGCTGCACCTGTTGTTTAACCGGGGTGGGCGGAGTCAACACTGTCCCTTTCAACACACACACATCTAAGCCTGCTGATGAATTCACATGTCATCAACTGAGCATCTGGCCTTATATTCAATCTATGAGCAGATGTGTGGCTGCTGACCTCCTGTCTACACGTGTAGGTTGTGATGCCAATCGTTTGGACTGTGCACCAGCAGGGAGACATGGCCGAGCTGTTGAAGAGGGAGGTTGCTGACACCAACACACATGTCCATGATTTGTTTCATGAAGATGCACAGGTACGGCGTTCGCTCCTCAAAGTGAATGTTGACGTTGAATTATCAGCTAGTGACTTTCCCGCTCGTGTGTCTTCGATCAGGGCGGCCGGCAGTCCAGCCAGCCGTGGTGGAGGATCAAACTGTTCGTGTGGGAGCCAGTGCTCTTCGGTACCTGGGATGGAGTTTTCACCACCTGTATGATCAACATCTTTGGCGTGGTGCTATTCTTGCGCACCGGCTACCTGGTGGTTAGTATGTGCTGCTCTCAGTGCCATTCCCCGTTCCCTTTCACATTGTAAATATTAGGTGACACTGAGAGAAAGACTGACGTCTTACTATGTTTGCATTTGTCTGTATGTGCATTAATAGAGAAGCAAAACATTTGAAGAGATCTCTTTATTAAAGAGACTAAATAACAGACGGTAAAGATTTAAATAACCAAAATCCATGCCACCTCTGAGTGTCCAATGCATTCTCAAGGCAATGTTCCTTAAGCTTGTGCTACCAGTCGGCTGAATACTGTAACAACCGTTGTTTGAATATGAATTGGTGAAATGTGGGAATCTTTTTGTCATATAGAGCAACCCCAGTTCCTCCAATTTCCTCCTTTTACTTTACTTATTATTGTGTTTATTTTATTTGTTATAGTCACATGGCTGGGTGCTTCTCAAAGAATCTCCTTTAAGTTCTGTTGGAAGATTTTTATTTTTATTTTGATCTGCAACCATCATTAACCCTGTGTCCCCAGTTATTCTATCTACAACTGTGACCTTTAAACACATTAACCAACAGTTTAAACACAGGAGCGTATAGGTCAACCCAAAAGTTGACTATTTCTTTAAGATACTGAGATAAACAAAGATTAGACAAATATGGAGACGTATAAACAGAATAAATATAGGAGAACAAATATACAAGCATGTTTATGGGATGTGCAAATTGTGCATTAATTAGCATATATGGTCTTGGTTCGCTGACAGTGTAGTACAAGCTGTACATAATACAATATACAATTTACAGCTGCCGATGGAAACATACTGGCATAAAGGATTAAGTACTTTGTGTCATCTTGTCTCCTATCATCATCCAGGGGAACACGGGGGTGCTGCTCGGGATGTTCCTCGTCTCCTTGGTTGTGCTGGTTGCCTTAGTAACGGTGATGTCGGGGATCGGTGTGTGTGAGCAGTGTGGTGTTGGGAGTGGAGGAATCTACTCCATGATCTCCATCGTCCTGGGAGGCAGGGTCGGGGGCACCGTGGGCCTGCTTTATGTGTTTGGACAGGTGAAAAACAAATCCCGACTTTTAGTGAGCCTTCTGTGGTTGATTTTGAACAACAATCCTTTTTTTCATCCTTTTGTCTTTTATATTTTCTCGCAGTGCGTAGCTGGAGCCATGTACATCACAGGTTTCTCTGAGTCAGTGGCGGAGCTGCTCGGTCTGCAGAGCCAGTGGGCGGTGCGCGGCATGTCGGCAGTGGTGCTGCTGGCACTGCTTGGAATCAACCTGGCGGGTGTCAAGTGGATTGTCCGACTCCAGCTGCTGCTGCTGGCCGTGCTGGCTGTCTCCACGCTGGACTTTGTCATCGGCACCTTTACGCACCTTGATCCAGGTAGGGTTGGGGGTCATGAAAATACCGTATATGAAGGGTTTAGACTGCTTTGAAGAGATCCATTGACACTGAAGATCCACCGCAAGGATCACAAAGGCATTCTGTGAACACTATCAAAACTTCCCACAAATGTTCTGTGAACCTTCCGAAAACAACGTTCAGCGATCATCAGAAAAAAACAAGGTTCTGTGAAATCTTTGCTGCCTTATTTGGGAACTAGGTAAACTACAAAGTGTAGAGCTGTGAACCCTCATTATAATAATCCGGTTCACAAACTGGATTGCTAAACACTATACAGTTGTTTTGTTTCTCTCTTTTTTTTAACTTCAGTTTAATCGGAGAAAAAGAAAACATGAGCCTTAATTAAGCATTTCTAATACAATAGGTTAAAAATTATGTGCATTTATTTAATCTCCATGTCTTTTCTTGTCATACTGTATTTGATATAAAATCAAAAAACTGTACATTTAGAGAATTCTACGTGTCAACCCAAATGCGATGATGAAATGCACTACAGAAGGAAACTCTAGAACGCATAACTGACATTACCAACACTAATTCAAAAACAGACTGGTTCCTTTGACTAAAAGCCATAGTTTTTTTCCCACTTGTAGATATTTTTTTTTCTGTGGCAAACTCATTGTTCTGCAACATAATCTTCACCCCTTCTTAATGATTTTTTAAGCATTACTATGCTAGGCAGAATTTATGAGTATCATACTCAGAGTATGACAGACAACCTGCAATTTGACCTGTTGGAACACAGGTGTAATCAATAAGTTGATTGCGGCAGTGCATGGCAGTTAATGCTGGGCTGCAGCCCTCGTTAACATAATTATTTCCACATGTGTTCTCCTGCTATAACAACACACTGGATTGCTAAACTTGCTTATCACTGAGCTTCTTTTGTGAGTAGGTTTCACACCATTTTTACAGCTTGATTAGAAATTTTAAAAATGCGTGAGTGCTGTGTGAAATTAAGTATGACTGAAAGTAGACTGAAAAGATTTGGTAACTACAGACTTGAGTGGTGCATATCAGTGACCTGTTCAGGCCAGTAGATGTAGCTGTAGTACTATTTAATTGTGTCAGCGTTCTAAAGATTGTACACATTTTTGTTCTCCAATGAGAACTTTCTTTGCCCTCAGGGGCGCGTCAGGTTAGTTAGACACTTCTATAAAATGCAGTTTTCTCAGGCTCAACCCTAGTCTGTGATTCAGTGTGTTTATTTAGAAGATTTTTATTTTGTGTTTGGGAAATGTTTGCCTTTTTTTTTTTTTGTAGATTGTATTCTTTTGCTGCCAGTCAGGAAGTCCTTCCCTACATTTCCTGTTCTCACTGATTATCAACGTCCTGTCCAGTGGGAGGATAAAAGTGTTCCAGTCTTTATGTGAACAGGACACAAAAGGCACAAAACACCCTTTTGTATCTTGCATGAACAGAAATCCCATTTGACATGTACACTATGAGGAATACATCTTCAGTAAATCACTTGGACTAATCTCCTATTTTTTTTTTCTTTATTTTCCTAGCAAACCACAAGGTACTCATAGTGCCTGTGACCAGCTGTGGCTATGTTTTGCAAGATTAAGCTTTACAACTTCTAACGCCGCAGTGTCAAAAACCCAAACAGATCTAATTCCACCTTGCCCTAACAGCCTAACCTGTACTGTTCACCGCTCCCAACCTCCTACCTTCTTCACATTACAGTAGGCAGAGGCCGCTTTATAGTTCTGAAGAACTGTTGGCGAACCACCCGTAATGGCTACTCCAGGTTTTTCCAATTAAGAGCTTCTGTGTGTGTTTTGGTGGTGATCTCATGGTTGGCAGAGGACCAGCAGGTCCACTAGCTTGTTGAAACAGCCCAGATTAGCCTGCACTGAGTGAATGCTGAGGCACATCCACAAGGAAAGGAGTCACCGGCAAAGAAACATAGTCGAAGTTTGAGATCGCATCCTCTATTTACACGTTTGGAAACTGCCGTAGCTAATTATATCAGGTCAGCCAAGCCTACTATATGAAAGCTATACTGGGATATTGGCTTGCTGCCTGTTTGCTTGGTATTTAAAACGAAACAGGAGATACAACTTAATTGTTGAAGGCACTTATTGTAGGTCGCTTTGGATAAAAGTATCTGCTAAATGACATGTAATGTAACGTAAACACTTTCAGTATTCTTTATCTGAAATGATAATATTTTGAGTTAATGATCAGGCGGTAATAGCTTAATGGTTTTCGGTTATTTCTCTCGTCAAAAGGCCATACATTGTTTTGTTACAGCTTGTCTAACTTGAGCACATGCTGCTTGTCCCTGTTTAATATAATCGTAAACTGAAAATCTTTAATTGTTGGGGTTGAATCGGACAAAAATAAAATGTTTGAAGATCGCATCTTAAATATTTTCTATTTAAATTATTTGTACTATTATTCTACATCAACAAACATAATTGTTAGTTGCTGTCCTCATCAAATTCATTGTTTATGTATTAGAACATTTAATATGAAACAATAAGTATTTGTTTTATTATAATAATAATTATGATTATTCTTTTTATTACATGCTAAGTTTCAGTTATTAGACTTCCCCTGATTTTGATGTTACCTCAACATCAAAGGAACGGTAAGACTGAATTCCTGTGTTCAAATGAAACAGTAAAGTTTATTGTAAAGTGCATTTAAAGTTAATATCCTAAAAATGTTGGTATTCCTGAGACTGTAAAGTCATATATTTATGAAATTGACCTCTTCATTATTCAGTCAAAACACACACTCAGCCACTATCTTAACATTTACAACGTGCTGACATTATGAGTGGAGGGATTTAGTGTGTTCTTACATCATGAACACTCTGACTAAGCGTCCTCATTTCCCCAGCCTTAAGGATCTGTTAAGTGACTGATTATGACATATTTTTCCTGCGGTTCTGTGGAAAGTATAATTTAAACGCTGCATAGCTGCAACATGTAAGGTAGCTCACAACGCTGCTTTATCATCCCTGATGGGAATAATTCATGTCTTTGTGTATCAATTATTTAGTTTATTTATATCGTCTCTTCAGCTAAACAATTCAACCGTATGATTGTGGTGCAAAGATACAAAAACAATCCGTCACCCATCCCTTTTTCATATAAGCAGAACAGGATGCCATAATGTGCTGCTTGGGTCTGGAGCTTAGGGTGTTAACCAGACTCACCCACATTTTTTTTAAATGACAAAGAGGGAAGGCCGGAACTGAGATCTGAGGCCTGCTGCTCCAGAGACCGCTACATCATCTCTTCCTGTGATCCACACTAATATACAGTTCTCAGTCCTCCCAGTGGGACCTGTCCCACCTCAGTAACATCCCAGCCTGCCCTGTTCTCCGTGCACAGCTGTTTATACTGGTTTGTGTGTGTCAGTCAGACTGGGGGAGAGGCCTCAGACCTCATGTAATCTGACTACACATTCCAGTCTGTGTCAGAGGAATGCTGAGTTCAGAAAGGTACCCCACTTTACCTATACACTTGTTCTTCAGATAATATATCTGAAGAATCTGTATTTCACCACAGCTTTATCCCAAAAAAGTTTGACTTTCGAAATGAAGCATGTGATTATTATAATTGTTTACAGTCTACCCACTTCCCTTTACAGTTGATTTCAACAAGTTGTATGAAATGAGATTAATGTGAATATGCTGTTACACCAGAGTATGGACAACTCGCACAACGGTCTTCCTTGAAAGACTTGTTTGCCGTTTCTGTCCTCATATAAATTGTTTACAAACGACCTCAATCGAGCCCAGTCAGGCATTGGAGTGTAGGGTATGTTTTATTATGGCGGGGAGCCCACGGTGACTGACTGCCCTGGATCTGCTCTGATTGTTTTGACAGAGGGCGTCTCACAGGGTCACAGAGTGAACAAGAGTTTGGGCACATAATCCAGTTTGATGTCAGTTTTTTCCACCTCCCTAAATTCCCATCCAGGAAAACATACTTTGGAGTAACTTGTCAATCCAGCCCTCATGGTTTGGGCTTTTGTCAAAAACGTATTTTTATTCTCTCTCTCTCTTTTCTCTCTCCCTCTCTCTCTCTCTCTCTCTCTCTCTCTCTCTTACTCTCATTCCTTGCTCAAACTTGGACGCTGCTGAGCTTCTGAAAAGGGTGGTGACTTCCTTTTGGATAAACATGTCATTAATCTGAGAGAACACATTCTTTCCCATCGCAAGATAACCAAGAGGGAAATGTCCGGTGTTGTAGCGCAGGCCTGTCCTTCAGGCCGTGTTGTTCAAGCGGCCCTCACCGATGCAGAACAATCTCTTCCCCTGCACTTTCAACAAACGGACCTAGACTGAACCGGCTATCATGACTTTCGACTGCAGTCTCTTATTTATGCCATTTTCGGAGGTTCAAGAAAAGCATAATAGAACAATTTCATTCATGAAATATCCGGGAGTGCTCTCATACATTTGGAGGAATATAACAATTTAAATAAGGATATTGTTTTGGCCACCAGCATCATTAAACCATGCATTGAAAAACTTAAATAACTGGTACAATGCTATAGTTTGTAGGAGGAAACAATCCCCTGGTGCAGACATGACATGTTTACAACAAGCAAATGAAAACCACAGTTACAGCTGTAAGGCAGGTTTGCGTGTAGCATTACAGCTAGCATTCTGCAGTCGAGCGCTATATAGCCCTCGGAGTAACAATATATTTTATAACTTTTTCCAGAAGCAAAAAATACGAGTGATTTATTCAGTGAAAACATGCTGGTAATCCTGGCATAAGGTTCAGAACTAATGTGCTTTTTGTTGTTGTTGTTGTTGTTGTCGTCTCCTCTCTTAGAAAATGGTTTCATAGGTTACTCAGCCGGGCTGCTCAGCAGCAACACGATGCCAGATTACACCACGGGAGAAACGTTCTTCACAGTCTTTGGGGTCTTCTTCCCTGCTGCTACAGGTGAGGTTGCCACCAACATCTCTGGATCTAATATTGTGTCGAAAAAAAACCTTGTAAATAAGTGTGTGTGTGTGTGTGTGTGTGTGTGTGTGTGTGTGTGTGTGTGTGTGTGTGTGTGTGTGTGTGTGTGTGTGTGTGTGTGTGTGTGTGTGTGTGTGTGTGTGTGTGTGTGTGTGTGTGTGTGTGTGTGTGTGTGTGTGTGTGTGTGTGTGTGTGTGTGTGTGTGTGTGTGTGTGTGTGTGTGTGTGTGTGTGTGTTTAGGGGTGATGGCTGGCTTCAACATGAGCTCAGACCTCCAGCGGCCTGAACACAACATCCCTGTGGGAACGCTAGCAGCCGTCTTCACTTCGTATGACAATATCTTAACAAACACACGCACACAACAATATTATAAAATAAGAACATGTCAAACATGTAATCATTGCCTTTCAAAGTTCTATCCAAACCACATGGCCTGCTCCAAGGATACTTTTCAAATATAATACTTTGGGGTCTCTCCCTCCAAGGTATGAGTCATCCAAAATGGTACTTGCCAAGGGTTTTGATTTTACTTGCGTGATGCTCTCAGATCATTTTGTGGTATAGTCCATCAAAAGGGCAACCTCTTCCACCTTCATAGGAGAGAACAAACACACCCATGTTCCCAGCATGGCCCTTTCAGCCACTTGCTTGTAGAGCTGTGATGACACGTGCCCCTATTAATAGTGATAAAGCAGCAGTTGTAACAACCCTTTGTGGTGTGCTGTTGGTGACCCACAGGTGGTTCCTGTATCTGGTCTTTGTCTTCCTTCTGGGGGCCATCTGCACCAGAGAAGCTCTGCACTATGACTTCTTAATAGCAGAAAAGGTAAACTCCTGTCTCTGTTTCCATCCTGCCCCGTTAGAGCGGCCCCCTGAGCAGAAGGGTTGAGGTGAGGGGATTCCCCACCATGGCTCACTTTGTTTATGTGGTGTGATTAGTTCAGGTTCTGACTGCCTCCGTTTTGAGATATAAGAACCATTGCTGATTTTTTTTTTTTGTAATATACCAATGTACGGTTCAAATATATTAAAAAACTATTGTGTCCCTCTCTATACCCAGCGATGACAGCGTGGACTAGAGTGTACACATAAGTAGTGTCACTGCCAGACTAACGCTCGCATCAATATTTGATTTTGCTTTAACCCATGCTAGAAAATCCTTGCCTTCCATCTGTGGTTGGCTGTCATTGTTTTTAGAAGGTGCTGGCTGCAGCGGAACTGAACTGGGTGTAGCTGTTGTGTGCGTTCAACCCCACCCCATCCTCTTCCACCATGTGTTTGTTTTTCCTCTTCCTCCAGGTCTCCTTGGTGGGCTTCCTCTTTCTGCTGGGCCTCTACATCTCCTCCCTGGCTTCCTGCATGGGCGGCCTGTACGGAGCACCCAGGATCCTCCAGTGCATTGCCCAAGAGAGGGTCATCCCCGCGCTGGCCTTCCTGGGAAGAGGGGTGGGTGAATGGAGCCGGACAGGGAGGGATGTCTGCACATTAACACTACACTGAACAAATATTAGCTATATTTGGCATAAAGTACGGATTATTTGGTGAGGGTGTGTGTTTATCCACCGATGAGTTCACTTGTTTTCAGAATGATCATTTGGACTGAACCTAAATTAAGTAATACCTCACGATGATTATATAAATTATAACAATAATATTACAAGGTCTTTTATTTGCTAGAATTAAAGAGATGAGCCAAGTAGGACCTACTTTAATCTCATTACTTCCCTAGTGTAAATCATAGTCCAGAATAACATTGAATGCATTAGAGAGTCAAACATAAGACCAGAGGGATAGTTCAATTTCCTGTTTATAATTATGACTATTTTGGTTTCTGGTCATTTTTAGACAAACTCGTGAATTCCCTTTGAACGTCTCTGCATTCTGTATTTCTAGCTAATGAGATTTTGCCCAGCTTAGATCCATTCATGACGTATATGGGTAGCATATTCTCATCTTTTTTTAACACCATAAGTTAATCGTCAACGTTCAAGTCATTCAGTTTATGAATAGTAATTGGACAAAACAATTGCTATCGCTAAACTTGGAGGCTCAATGTTTAATCCATCATGGATGAGAAGTTCTTCAAAGTACTTTGGATTAAAACAGAAATGGCTTCTAAGCTCACATGTCGACAAATCTGTCTCCATGACAACTGAGCAACATCTGCTTCTGTTGATCGAGACTGTTGTGAACCCATCAGAAGCTCAGTGGAACGTGAGTACTTTGAGTTAGCTTGTCTCCAATAACACTGAGACAAACCCATTAGTAAATGTTGACCTAGAAAACCATGAAGTGAGCAAAATGTAATAACCACATTACTCAGTATATGTTACTCACTCTGGAAAAAAACCTGTAAAATCTTTAAATATTTCTGAACTACTAGGTAAATCATATTAATTAGTCACTACAATTCCGATGAAAATATTGTACTTTTTACTGACAAAACATATTAAAATGACAGATATCTATTCTAAATATATACTTAATCTAATATATATTTGAGACAACATGAAACATTTCATGGTTCCAGCTTGAGAGGATTTGCTGCTTTTCCATTTTATTTCTTTTCTTTTCACAATTTTGACGTTTGTATTATTAGCCGGACCAAACAATCCTTGTTAAAGTACCACTTTGGGCCCTCGGTAATCGTGATTAGGTTTTTTCAGAATTTTTACAAGCCAATATATCATGTGTGGTAATCTTAAAATAACCATCAGATGAATCCATAATGAAAATAATCTTTAATATTGTACAAAATAGTTCCAAATTAGCTTTACCTCAACCAAGTCCTGCTTTTACATTAATGCATGTGTAATAATAATAACGTATCTGCGCTGAGTACTTGTAATACATTACATTATCTAATTTTACTTCAGGTATTTTTTCTTGTACTTGTGCATTTTAACGGAGTATATGGAGTATGAAGTAATGGCTGATTGCTTTCGTTAATTTCTAGTGTGTGTGATCTGGATGCACATGGCGGTGTGATGGGTGAACAGGACACAGTGACAGGACTGCCTAACTATAGAGTGTGTTCTTCACTTCATAGAAGTGAGTTGTCTGACTGCATTACAGCAAAGAGTTACGACCCACTGCTGCTACACAACTGTCCACGCACACACGGTCACGTCGACGTCCTGACCCCGGCCACCCCAGCAGCAGTGTCTGACCTCTCTCAGTGGGCTGGAATGAGGCCCCAGACATCTTGGCCCAAATCAAAGCTTCAGAACAAACGCAGGAAGGGCGACGGGCAGGGCCCAGCTCCGCTGTGTGCTCTGGAGGCCCGCCAAGCGCACAGCAGCGCTCCTTAAACTGTGTGACGGGACCCGGGGAGGGAAAGCAAGCTGCTTAGCAAACCACATGTTAAAGTAATTGCTAACTTTCTACTGGTTTGCTGTTATATTGCTCGAATATAACATTTAAGTGTGGATGGCTGTTCCTCCTTCCTGGCCATGAGTAACTGTGTGTGTGGTTGCAAAGCTACAGTAACTCAGTCGGGGAGGAACGGGACAATGTTCTGTGTCCCTGCCTCACTGTGTTGACTTCATGCATTTACATGGTGCCACCGTTGTGTGACCCAAGTACCTCCAAAACATGTGACGATGCTTTTCTTCTGGTGGCTAATTAGTTCTGATTATGATTATAATCAGAAGAAAAGAACAGAAATCACCCGTTTTGGTTCTGTTTTTTTCATTGTGACAGAAAGGCCCAAACAAGACTCCAGTGGCAGCTATCTTTCTGACCAGCCTGCTCACCATGGCCTTCATTTTCATCGGTCAGGTTAATGTGCTGGCCCCCATCGTCACCATTAACTTCCTGCTCACCTACAGCTTCATCGACTACTCCTTCTTCAGCGTGACCATGAACCTCCAGCTGCAGGCTAAAGAGAAGAGGGACACCCTCGTCCTGGCCAAAAGAAACCAGCGTGGCTCGACCAGGCCGAGCTCTCAGCCTCTGATTGATGCCAATCCTCCAAGCTATGGGAGCGGAGACGAGAGTCCGCAGCGTAAAGGCACTCTGTTGGAGTTCACCAAAGACATGGACCAGATCTTTCCCCCCGTGTTAGACGTTGACGCTGGGTCTGAGAAGACCTCCTACAATGCAGATCTCGGCAGTCAACACGAGGGCAGAAAAGTTAACGTCACCACAAAGCAGAAGCTGATGGACAGCTTTGGTTTGGACCTGAACAGCATTATGTTCTCAGAAGAGAAAGGAGAGGAAGCCGAGGTGCAGTGTGGGGCCACAGAGCCCATGGCTGGAGAAGAACCACCATTAAAATGCTACTCAAAAATGGACCATGCTGAGCAGGATTCATCTGCAGGTGATCAGCTAACACCATCAAACACTATACTAGGAGAGGAGATCATAAAAGTTAGTTGTACCTTCTTTTCTTTTTGTAACCTGACCCTTTATTTTGACTCTCAGGTGTCGGAGGTAAAGGCGAGCACCAGAGCCTTGAGATCAAACCCATGCAGGATTCACTGCATGCAAAGTTCTGCAACCACTGGGCTGCTCTTATCGGGGTAGGCAACGCATCTCATGCTCTACATTATTTATTTATCTTCTAATGATTTTATTTCAGATAATATTGACCTAATTTCATGATTTTTTTTTTTTTTTTTTTTTTTTTTTTTTTTTTTCTTTCTTTTCTTTCAGGCATTGAGCTCCATATTGATTATGTTTATCATTCAGTGGGCGTATGCCTTGGCAAACATAGTCTTTGCCTTGCTGCTCTTCTTCTACATCGGGAAAACCAGTCCTGGACTGCCTATCGGTGATTTCCATCGGTTCATTTCCTGTTCAGACGCTCTTAGCTTGGCTCCACGGTGATGTCCTGTCAGGGTCACCAGAGGTCTTGGCGTGGACAGCACAGTCCCATGTCAAGAGAATATATGCATTACAAAATGAAAAATCAAAGTGATGGAATACTATAGTAACCTAATATAGGACAGAGGGAGTTGTTTCTGTATTTTACTTATATCTACCAACTGCACCTCTGCAGCGTCGTCGAGTGTGAAATGCCAAAGTGAACTTTAGACATAAAATGCATTTGATCCATTTTCGTGAGCGATTCTATCCGGAATACCCTAGAGAAACTTCTTAAAACGTGGTCTACATGTCCACTTGGACTTGAGGTTGAACTAGTGACCAAAGGTCAAGGTCAGTGTGTCCTTACAAAACACATGTTTTGGCCATAACTCAAGAATTCCTATCCTTTTTCACACCCTTTTCTAAAAGTATACAACGATGAAGTGATTACTTTTTGCACAGACATGGACGTAAGCTGTCAAATGTGAGGAGGTAATTCTAGTTCGGTAAAGCCTTCTCATTGGAAAACATGCATTTTACGAACACACTGTAGAAACGAGGCTTACTGCTCTTTGCAATGTTATGCTCAGAGGAGTCTTCTGGAATTAAAAGGTATTTTACTGAGCAGAGAATCACCATTCACCATGCATTTTATATTCTATAAATCAAATGTTTTTAATGAACATATGATATGTACTTGATCGGTTTACTCTGCTGAAAGGAGGAAACATGTTCTCGTTGCCTGATGTTATTTTTGTGGCACGATTACAAGACAATTCCATAAACGTGTTTAATGTGAAGGCTTTTATAATAAGAGTTGTCTGCAAGTAGTTATTTTTAGATGAGCTAAAGCAATCTTCCCGTGTGCATTTATCTTGGGTTATTGGATCATTTATATCACCTCATTATGTCCAACAAAAGCCTCTTGATTTGCCGTTTAGGATTACGATTCGGTCACCCCCTGCTCGGCTGTAATGTGACCTGCTAATGTACTCGAGCACATTTATGGGAGTTTCACTTGTGGTCTTTTTGCCTGGCAGGATGGCAGCTGTTGTGGTGGCTTAGGATTTCTAGAATGGCTAGATGGGACGCCCAGCACCTGTGCAATGAACTCGCCACAGCACAGCGCGCCTCAGCTGTCTGACTTACAACATTTTAGAAGACAATATCTGCAAGTGTTGAAGCGATGCTTTTCCCGCTCTTCAACTACATTTCTGTGCACTGTTGCATAATAATATTAGAGGAGTTTGGGGGTTTTCTGCAGCTAGGAATGAAATTAACTCTTTGAGCTCATTTCTCCAGATGACAGTTTGTATTCTGATTTATTTGCAGGTATTGCAGCTCGATTCAGCTTTTTCACATGGCTCAAATCAACGTTAAATAGCGTCTGCAGGTATTGTGTGGTTGTTATGGTGCTAAATTATCTGTTCTTATCATTGACAAATCACAGACTGAAATCAAAGTAAAATGTCATACTTGTCATCTATTCATTCTAGTATTACTAAGTCATGTAAGATAAGATTTTCAGTTAGTTATTTCACATGTCACGCTGTCCCCTGAAACACATTTCTCCATCTGTCAGGAGGAAGCGATCTCCTCAGGATGAGATCGTAGTCACGCCCTCTCTGTCTGGGGTTGGGCTGAAAACCAAGCAGCTCACAGAGGAAAACGCTGACTTTGCCTCTCGCCACCGCTATCACCAATCCTCATTCATCAGGGTCAACAAGATGGTGCAGCCACCGGTCCACTGACTGACTTAAACACTGCCTCCGCTACAGGCCGTCAGCCCCAAACCACACGTTCTGCCTCAACACATGTCTTCAGTCGTCCTGTGGGCCCTATTCTGCACATGCATACGGTGGCTCGGATCCTTTTTCTTCCATATATATATATATATATATATATATATATATATCTACAATTATTATACATAAAGTAAAAGTGATGTCTAAATATACTTTATTGGTTTAACTTTTGAAGTATCACAATCTTTGAGAAAAAAATATTGTTTACAGATGGCTGGGTCACATGCTGGAAATCCAGATGCCATGGTGCTCATGTAGCTAAAATATATTGTGTACATGTGGTACAATGGTTTCATTAAAATATGTGAGTTCACTTCTGCGTGTGTACGGATCATTGACATTTACCTCGGGTTGTAATTAGTTTGCTTTTTGAAGTCATTAGTCACATATTTTGGCAGACCGACAATCATTTAGAAGTAACAAAGAATACAAAAATGGTCATATTCACTGGGGGCATCTGATTTGAGTGAATATAACTCCGAAAATGTGTATCTCACTTCTCTTTATTGTTTTACGGGAAAACATCAAAGAAATATCAGAAGGTAAAATGAGCTGTGTCTTGTATGAGTAATGCAGAACATGGTTTCTGTAGTTTAGGATGCATCATAAGCCTATTCCTAAACGCCTCTTATATACAGTAGTATAAGACTAACTGATAATTATCTTGTGTAAAAATATATAACAAATGGCATGAATTTGATGTAATGTGTTTGTAGAGCACGATATTGGACAAAGGCAGTTGAGCATCCTTTACATAAAACCTAAAAACAAAACAACAAATATAGCAGCAACAATGTGCAAATAAGCAGACCAGACCAAGAAGTCGGACCGTTCTAAAATGTAAAGGTTTTAATAAATATTGAAATACTGGATCGCAGTACCAAAGATGCATTCCTCAAATCTGACGCAAATCAGATGAGTAATGTTCAGTGACAGTCAAAGGAAAATGTGTTTATTTAAAAGTGGTCTACATCTACGACAGCACGTTATGAATATTGTTGTTTTCTCTGTGAAGGAGACTCGAGTCCCTCTGTTTGTTCAAAGCAACATCCTGATACCACAGTGCATCTTGGGAATATGATCTTTGATTGAGTATAAGGAAAAGCTTCTGATCGGTTGATGACAGAAGGAATAACACTTTTTTTAAACACATACCGAATAGACTATGATACATAAGGTCATGTTGTGTGAGTGACGTGTTTGTGTCGCACAGTTTAGAAGAGTCACTTTTCTAATAGCTCAACAAGCAAAGCCTTGAAAACCACTTCCTTGCAGCATTTTGTTATCAGCTCTGCAACCTGGCAACAGGCGTATCTTTAGGCCGAAAGATACTAGTACCTTGTTTCCTCGTCATCGACTTATCTGTAGATTACTCACTCAGACCCGAGACATCAGGTTTACATCCCGAGTAGACAACACTCAAGATGTTTTGGCTGAAGAATGGGGCCGAGCACAGTGTTACACTTTAATAGAGCAGTTTTAGATTAATGGTGATGGCTTAAAATATGGAAATACTCTTTGCAGCAGTGCTGTGTGCTTTTTGTCACGGAGGGAAGAAAGCAGCAGCATGTATGGTCTGAACATTTCAGGCCAAATATAGTGGTATTCGTATTCCAGTAATGTAAATGCACTTATTCTACTTTTCAGCAACCATTTAGCTCTAATTACATTAGTCAAGGATGGAATGGGATATTACTTTATTCATCCCCAGGGGGATATTAAGTGAAGCAGCAGCAAATGTGTTTAAATATACAATACAACAAAAAGAAATGTTGAGGAAATGTCACTTTCTTTATTCTTGATGTTCTTAGTTTGTACTGTAGGTTGAAATGCACTTATTGTAAGTCGCTTTGGATAAAAGCGTCTGCTAAATGACATGGAATGTAATAAAAATAGGAGTGACATTTAAGAATTTAAATAATAAAGGAAATTAAAATGAGAAAGAAATTAAATTAAAGTTTATACAGTGTATCTAAAGTATAAAGTGAAGCAGTGCAAGGTTTATAGTCGTTCATACTGTATGAGGAGGCTCTGGCCAGAGTGGATTTATTATAAAGTCTTATTGCAGCCGAAGCAGTCAGTTGGAGGACGTGTTCCTCTGTCCCTGCAGTAGCTGCTGGTGGTCCGGGTTATCCACTATGGACAATCATGTCATGATGGAGCTGTCCTTCATCACCAGTTTAGTGAGTCTGTTGTAAAATTGTCAATATACATTAACAGACCACCATAATGAAGTGAGAGAGGTCAAAAGAATACAGTATTTACACAATGTATTATTGATAATATTGTTTTGCCTTAAAAGTCTATAATACTGCAGAATAAAAAGTAATTCTTCAATAACCTTTGCTTTGAGCCTTGTCAAGCCCTTTCCCACCAAGTAAACAAATAAAGTTACACGTTTATTTAAAATAAGTGTCGGAGAATCAAAAGTATGGCTTTAAAATATACTAATATGATTTCAATACTAGGACATGTCATAATGAAGAGATAGTGTCATTAAAAAAAATATACTCATATTATATGACTTGACCAAACATTTTTATCTTCAGATTTTTTTATTACATCATTTCTAATAAATGGAAATGGAAATTGTTAACGGAAATGACTAATGAGTTGCCATCATCATCCAGAGCAGATTAGCGATCTGTCAAAACCTCCCAAGTCTCTCGGGGCTGAAGGGGAACATTCCGACAACACCTGAAGGCAGCACCCGGTTGAATTGTCTACTATGGGTTTAATAAAAACGCTATTACTTCGTGGTGGTGTGTGTCTCTGTGTGTGCGCGTGCTTGTGTGTGTGTGTGTGTGTGTGTGTGCGTGCAGGAGGAGGAGGAGGAGCCCGGGCTCCTTCGCTGTGATAATAGGCTGCCGCCTCGGCTCCGTTATCTTCCGTTCCCCGCCGTCTAAGCCGCGGATCTCCTCCGGACCTGCTCCAGGATTTATTTAATTCTTATGAAACTTATTCGCCACTAGCCGGAGCGCTCCTCCCATGGTGTCCCCGGGAGACTCCCCGGCCTGTACTCGACTTTACGGAAACAATCGGCGACCGTGCGGGGGTCTTGGAAATCATGGAAACGTGGTTCTTGAATCCGGTCCTCTGTGTGTCTCTGTCGGTGCTCCTGCTGGGTCTGCCGGGGCCCCTCGGGGCCGGTTCCCCCACCATCAACAGCACCGGTCCGGCCACGGCACGAGTTTCTTATTCAACCGCGACAGATGAACTCAGGAAAACGGGAAGCAATGAAACGTCAACATCACACTCCAGCGAGAGTTTATCCCCATCACAGAGGAACGTCCTGCTCACACACACCGCTGAGGCTCACACTACCGAGGCTCACACTACCGAGGCTCACACTACCGAGGCTCGCGCCGGTGAGGCTCACACGGCTGAGGCTCACACGGCTGAGGCTCACACCGCTGCTGCTGCTGCTGCGGGACATGTCGGTAAGATCACGCACTGTGGCCGGGCGCGACAAGTGCAACTTACCGCCCCACGTTACATAGTTCTTCTTTTCACTTCAACCGTAGCGCCATAAGCTGGAGTTGGATAGGTGTGCACAGTAGGAATACCCCAGCAAAGATTATTTATGATAACAATTGCATGAATGGAAAAAGGCAATTTTCAACATTGCATGCCATAATTAGTTTACATGATATGACAAAGTGCCATGAAACAAGTGTTTGGTTCTTTTGTTGTTGAGTTTGCATCAGTTTAGAGCTGAAGCTATCAATTATTGTCTTTCAATATTTTTGTTTTTTAATTTCTCCATTGTGTCATGTAAATATTGGCAATTTAGATTTACTAAGGCTCTAAGTTTACGTATTTAAACGTACATTTCTAATAAGACTGAGGAAAACAGAAAATCATTACATCTCAGAAGCTGGAATGAGGAAATTATTTTAGCATTTTTTGCTTTAAAATATAATTGAACGATTTGTTGACAGATGCAAATACATTTTCTGCCGCGTATTAATTCCTTGACTAATTGTTTCATTTATACTTTCATGTAAAAAATGTCCTTGTGGCTCATACTGTGTGCTTTTATATGTGGAGTTCACTGTTTCACCTTTATGAAGACTGACATAAGACTTATAGTGGAATTATAGTTAACATGTTACCCTTGATCCATAAATGTGGTTCACAAGGTTATCCTCTTGTTATAACATACTACGACTAACTACTACTACTACTAACTACCACTACCATTAACTCAACTAAGGCTACAGTTTGCCATCCGGTCACATTACAGTATACCATATACCATACTAATAATAGACGTGCAGCACATTAGGTACATACAAAAGTTTTGTAATGAAAACATGAAAACCTTTCTACATATGTCTCTCGCTTATGCTATAATTTATTAATTGTAGTGATGTATTAAACTATGGATACTGTGTCAATGAATCGTCTCCTCTTCCAGACTACGACATACTGTGTCGTTTGCTGCTACATATGAATCTAAAGTGAACCCGGAGTATTCTGCATTTATAAAGATAAAGACATAAACAAGTTGTGGTTACAGGCTATGCTTCCTACAAGTTAACAGTGATGTCAGGAATGACTTAAGTCGGCCATAGTGAGGATTTTGTTTTTGTCCAGTGAGATTTTTGCTTGGTTTCCGTCACGCCTGATGCATTCAGACTGGGAGCTGCCCAGAACTATTCAGGGAAGACAATGTGAGTCTGAAACACTCCCTCTGAAGAGAAAGTGGATATGATTCACTATCCTCACACTCATTTCACCCACATTCACCTTTCCTGTTCCTGTCTCCGGGTCACAGTCATCAGGTGACAGCTCAATATGTAGTCACTGACTATTACACATTTACACAGCATCAAATGACTTATTCTCTAGGCAATAAAACATCAACCAACTTAATCACAAACTCATTACAGCGTCCATGCTCATCAATATGACAACACAACTGCATTTGCTGACAGTAAGATGCGAGCCGGGAGCTTCTGGTGTAAAGCAGATGTGTGAAGACGACATTACAGCTCTGTTAATAGAGCCGAGAGATAAACAGCAGAGAATCTGGGAGTGTCCCTCTCTTGTTGCCAACACCACGTTCCTGTCTGAGTTTTGTTTCCCGGACTTTATCCAGAGAGAGAAAATGAAATAATGAGAGAGACACATGCAGAGGAAGTGAGAGAGAAAAATATCCAGTGGCCCAGTTCTCCTCTCAGACTCCCAGCGGACGGGGCTGTTCTGCAGTTGAACTCTCCCCTCCGTTGGTGGCTGCTGGTGGCTGTGTGTGTGTTGGCTGTCAGGAGGCTGTCCGGTACTGCTGTCTCAGCCTCAGAGTGCTGTTGTTACACTTCTGGGCTGCTGGAGGCGGGCCAGGTAACAGGCTGTCAGACGGCACAGCATCAGTGATGGGCAGAGAAAGAAAAAAAAACTCTCGGTAAAAAAATAGTTTTCTCTCACATGCACTTAATACTTTAAGACTTCTCTTTATTCTCACTAGTTGTGTCAGGAATAGTGATGAATCCACAGATAATTATCACCCAGCTCTGCGTTTCCCCTCAGCTCTATGATGCATTTTAGAGTCTCCCAACTCATGATGATGTTTTTATGGCTCACAACCTCAATTAAGTCTCACGCTCTCATGGCGGGTTTATATCCAACCACAGCCGAAAGAAACTCTGCTACTCCACACAACTTGCTCTGCATCAAACAACTATGAAACAAAGTTAGCTTGTGGACAGCTTGGAGCACGAGGACAACATGAGAGTAAATATGAGACTAATACATGTACGATTGAATGCTAATGTTGGCTGGTTGGGGGAATGAAGGCAACTCTATGGACGTGTTTTCACCTTGTCAACATAAACAAATTATTATATGTCAATGTTGTCATGACAGCTTTAAAGTAGTGAGTTGGGATAAAACATATTCACTGTTTTGCAATCAACAATACAACTTTTTTTACACTTGACAGTGGTCTTTAGAGGCATCCCCCACTGTCTCATTGTAACAACCCTGCAGGTTGATTCCTATTGGTGACCTTTGTTTGCATGTCATCATCGCTATCTAGTCTTTGGTTTTTATCTCTAACTGTCAGTCACTAGTGCGTGGGTGCCTCTTCAAAAAAACATTTTGTGCCAGGCTCAAAATAACAACTGTCCTCTGAGGCTGAACTGGGTGACAGTGGTCTGCCGGGGCCTTGTGCTCACTCAGCTTTAGGAAGGAAACGGACTATTCCCAAGGGAGGCCGTCAACGCCATATTTAGTACCTCAAGCCTTTGTTCATGCCTACAAGCCGGGCTACCAATTGTTCTCCGCACAACATGCATAGCAATGTTTCTCCTGACCACATCTCCCCTGCTCCGCAGTCCGTCGGCCAGACGCAGCCCCTGGTGGCCACAGCTGGAAGTGAGCCACAATGTGCACAGTTATCGAAATGAAAGTACAGAAACTGCCAGACCACGGTTATTGTTTAATGTTTATTAATGTTTTTTAAATAAGTTAACATCAGCCTCGGCACTAAGTCACATAGTTCACATAACATTGGGTTAGTGTGCCCTATTGCCATTGACCTGCTGAGATCTAATGTTCTCTGATTTGCGGACATAGCTACGTTCAAAACACACAAACAGTTCCTCGTGTAATCACGACTTTTATGACAAGGTAAAGGAGTTTACATCCAGCCAGGGAAAATGTCAATTGAAGGATTGTTGTTTGTGTTTGGAAATAGTCAAATGAAAATGACATAATCACCCCACTGGACTTTTTGTTGAACAACAGTTCAGTAAGCTGTTTAAGTCAAACATGTTTGATGTACAGTGATATAAAAAACATCTTAATGTCACTTATTTCTACTTTTATTTGTTTCTATTTCCACAGACACTGAAGAGATAACAACCTTCACAGAAACAAGCAGCGGGTCACTAGAGGACGTCAGTCAGGCTACTGAACCTCTGACCTCCACCTCAGCTGTCGCCACGACGGAGAGCAGCAGCAGCACTAGTAGTAGAAGTAGTAGTAGTAGCGGCAGCAGTAGTATTAGCAGTAGTATCAGTAGTAGTGGTAGTAGTGGTGGTGGTAGTAGTAGTGTCAGTAGTGGGAGCACTAGTATTAGTAGTACTAGTGGTAGTAGTAGTAGTAGTAGTAGTAGTAGTAGTATTAGTAGTACTAGTGGTATTAGTAGTAGTAGTAGTAGTGGTAGTACTAGTGGTAGTAGTACTAGTGGTAGTAGTGGTAGTACTAGTAGTGGTAGTAGTAGTATTAGTAGTACTAGTGGTAGTAGTAGTAGTATTAGTAGTACTAGTGGTAGTACTAGTAGTGGTAGTAGTAGTAGCAGCAGGGACCAAAAAAACATGACAACCACAGACCAGGCCTTAGGCTCCTCCCCTTCTGGGTCCTGGGAGGCTACTTCCTGGATGTCGACGGAGGAGGCCAGCCTCCGACAGGACGGCCCTCACACCCCCCTCCAGCTAGGAGACGCCTCGGCCCTGACGTCCCACGCAGCCGTCCACACCGACAGCACCGACAGCTCCACCAGCATCAGCCGCCCCGGGGAGAGGACCCTGCTGTCCGTCACCTCCTCCTCCAGCAACAGCACCTCCTCCGCCTTCACCGAGGACTCCAACTCCCATCAGCCCCCCTCCACCTGGGGTGCTCCCGCTCGCTCTACAGAGACCGAGGACTACACCCAGAGCTCCCCGTCCACGAGGACCGACGGTGGGGTAACAACAGACCAACACATGACCCACTCCTTCAAGGGGACATTCCCGGAGACGGGGAGCACAGGGGGGTCCAGAGGAACCCACGGTTTAACCGGACCACCCAATGCAACCCATCGTCAATACACCTCCTCATCAGAGGAGACCTCCGACTCAACACCACCTCTCAGAGGGACTGAGCCCAGCACTGACCAATCAAAAGTGTCCGTTACCTCCATAGCGACTGTCACCTCACCTGCACAAGGCCCCACTGACCCCTCGGGGCCGGAGCCGGGCTCGGCCTCCTCGAGCGCCACCACCTCCACGGAGTCCTCCACCATCGCTCACAGCTCCAGCACTCAGAGCCAGGAGGGCACTGGGGGGGTTTCCTCCCCGACCAGTGAGGACGGCGTGGGCGTGGGTCTGACCACGGCCACGCCGACAGTCGGCAGCAGCGGGACGTCTGAAGCAGACGACTCTCTGACGGACGCACCGGGGACGGTCACTGAGGTCGTCCTCACCAGCACACCGGTCACTGGGACTGAAAGGTAGGTTTTACAGTAATTAAATAGAAGATGGGACAATGGTTCGTGGAAAGGTATTATGTTGTTGCGCAAGCACGACAGCACAGAGTAGAAATTATTATTATTACTATAAGACTGTTCTGCTTTTAACTGTTCTGCTTTTTAATTGTGTCCATTTTTAATTATGTTGTACGGCGACCTTGAGTGCCTTATAAAACCAATATATTATTATTATTATTATTATTATAAAATATGTTGTTATTATTTAGAAATATTGTTTATTGGGGATGAAAACTTTTGCAAATTATCTTTTCAATAATTGCCATTCTGTAATATATTGTATTAACATTTTTTTATTTCTAACAGATCACAGATAACAGAGGAAGACCCTTTCAAAGCCACTGCGTCCACCCCCACCACCCCCACCACCACCACCACCAACCCCACCACCACCACCACCCCCCACCACACCACCACCACCACCAACAACCCCCCCACCACCACCACCACCAACCCCCCCACCACCCCTCCTCTCGTAGCTGCAACCTCGCCCTCCATGTTTATCAGCTCCGCTCGCGGCTCCACCCCAGGGACACCTACCGAGGCCACCGTCCCGCACACGTCATCCTCCTCCACATCCTCCTCCACCTCCTCCACCTTGGCCCTTCTGACCTCTGCAGCGCACCGTGCTCACCACGCGTCACCCAGCCAAACTCCGGAGCCCTCGACTCGGACGGCTCGCCCCACGAACGCCACCGAGCTGCAGACAGAAACACGCTCAGGCGCTTCAGGAATCGCCACGACTCGTAGCCCTCATGTCACCTCCACCTCCACCTCCACCCACATCGCCTCAACCAAGAGTACGGCGCAGCTGCAGACCACAGGGAGACAGACGGAGAGAGGAACTACGGAGCTGGTGGGCACGCCACCGCCCACCAAGGCACCAGCACCCCCGAGTCAGTGGTTTACACTCTTTTGTAGCTGTAAAACAAAAAAGCATTACACTTCAGGATCACATGACAGATTAGACGACAGATGAAAGCTTCATATAATATAAAATGTAAAAGAAGCACAGCTATTACAAAAATAGAAACAAATACCTAAAGTAGCTCATGTGAAAATGTGCATTACAAACAATCCACATTGTGAGGTTGTGATGAATGTTGGCGTCAAATAATTTCACTGTTTTTAAACTTTTTTTATGGTTAATTTTTTTTCTATTGTATGGTACAAATACTTTCTACCTCTCAGGAGACCCTTGTGTGTCCAACCCTTGTGTGAACGGAGGGATGTGTGTGAGCTATAAGGGGCATCAATTCACCTGCCGCTGTCAGCAGGCGTGGACAGGGCCGACCTGCAGCCAGGGTGAGCTTCCCTCCTCTGCAACAACAACATGGTCAGCATGCGTGCTGCTGTAACTTTTGTATTGTAATACCAGCGTGCACTTGTGTGTCCAGATGTGGACGAGTGTGAGAGGGATCCCTGCCCCGCCGGGTCCAGGTGCGTCAACACACGAGGTTCCTTTAGCTGTGAATGTCCGCTCGGGTTCGACCTGGAGGATGGACGCACGTGCACCAGAGGTAACACCCCCTTTATTACCTTACCAAAAAAATCAACAATTCAATCAGGGATGATAGAAATATGCAAACAAAATGTGGACGTGAACACTAAGTCGGTTTTGATTTACTGACGGTATATTTCTCTTCCACAGCAAAGGCCTTTCTGGGAACCTTCAGTGTTAACAGACTGCCTCATGACCCGGTTATCTTCAAGAGCGCCACCATGCATGAGATCCAGAGAGAGATCATCCAGCTGGTGAGAGGCAGTCCACGCCGCTGCATTGTCTCTGCTCATTCATGAGAAATACTCAAGTGGGCGTGTGTGCATCCCTCTCTTCCTGTCTCCACCTCAGCTCAATGCTTCTTTGTCAGTCCTCCGGGGATACAGCCGCTCAACGCTGATTAAGAAGTAAGGCCTCGCCATCACTAAACCATTCAGATAGTTCTTTTATCAAGTTGTTCATTCTGTACAAATGGCGTTTATAGCACTCCTGGGCATCCTAGGAAAGGGATCCCTCCTCTGTTGCTCTACCGGAAGTTTCTTTTGTTTCCCTGTTAAAGGGGCTTTTGGGGGGAGTTTTTTCCTTTTCTGACGCGAGGGTCCTGGGACAGAGGATGTTGCATGCTGTACATATTTTGTAAAGCTCTCTGAGGCAAATTTGTGATTTTGGGCTGTACATGTAATCGTGGTCATTCTGTATTGTTTGGTACATAATCAAAATCACCAAAGTACAAAGTGCTTTCAAGTATATTTACCCCACAAATCACATTTCTTTATGGAATGATGCAACCTTACCTGTGTACTGACCTCTGATCTCTTCCCCACAGAGGAGAGGACGGGGTCCGTATATCAGCTGTCAACATGTTCTCCATTACCACTGATGTGACGAGCACAGAGGTCTACAACAGCATCCAGATGTCGCTCAGCAACTGCAGCTCCGCAGTGGCCCACTGCCGGATGGTCCTGCACCACCAGCTCAGTTACCACGGTAATACAGCGCGAAAGCTACTGATTGATGGTAATCATAAGGTTTACTTTCGCTCATTTTAGCCAAACTTAAAAACAGTTTTCAACTGGCCTACTTTGAATGTTTTTGATGACAGATTACCAACCGTAGCTGTCAATGTGTTTACAGACACTAGAGGGCACCATTTAGCCATAGAGGGCTCCCACAGTTACATCTTTACACTCAAAATCTATATTTCACAATTGATTCAAATAATCTTACCATAACAGCAAAGCACAAGTGTACAAAACCATACCTCACGACCATGAGCTCACTATGAGCTCACACATACAGAAACCATTTATGCAAGATGGTTGTTGTAAAGGACAACTTCAATTAAATTCAGTTTATTCTATGGAGCTCAATATCACAAATTACAAATTTGCCTCATAGGGCTTTAAAATCTGTACACATACAACATCCTCACATCGGATCAGGAACAACTCCCAACAAATAGGATAAAACCTTTCACAGGGGAGAAAAGGGAAGAAACCTCCAGGAGAGAAACAGAGGAGGATCCCTCTCCAGAGAAAACCAAGTAGCTCCGCATTTAGTGAGCGCAGCTCTCTAGTGGGGCAATATGGTACTACTAGCTCCTTAAGACATGATGGAGCATCACCAATCAAAGCTTTGTAGGTGAGGATAAGAATTTTAAATGTGATTCTCGATTTTACAGGAAGCCAGTGAAGAGCAGCTAGTGCAGGAGTCATGTGATCTATGTACTTAGTTCTTAATAACATCTGACTTCCACGTGAGATAAAACCTAATAGCAAATTGAAGCAAACAAGGCCGCTGTCTCTGTGTTCTATGAGCATATTAATTAATTAATTAATTGTGTCCACACTGTGTTGCAGTGGAGAGTCTGTGTGTGGCCCAGAGGACTCAGTGCGATGCAGAGCGCTCCACCTGCACCGACAACAGCGGCACAGCCAACTGCCGGTGTCTGCAAGGTTACTACAAACACGACCCCGATGACCTGTCCTGCCTAGGTGAGCTAAGTGTGTGCTTGCCTACTTTCTGTGAGTGCATGTGTGTGTGTGTTTTTTTAAATGTCTGAATACAACAATGACAATAAAAGGTGCAAATTATAATATGATGAAAGATGAAATTAACCTGATGCAAATGACGACAACATTAATGCTTTCTCAACAAAATGCACACAAATATTTCACATGAAACTCAGAGAAATTAAGACCAAAGAAAAACAATATCGGCTTTGAAACTGCTTTGACCAAACTTTAATTGGACTCTTTCTGAACACGTCTTATTTCAGAATGTGGCGATGGCTACAAGCTGGAAAACGGCACCTGTGTTCCGTAAGTTCAACTTGATTTCATCTCTCCGAACAGAACTAAAGGGATTTGACTCCACTTTCTCACCGTAGGTTCTGTTTCTACTTTTCAGGTGCATGTTTGGATTTGGGGGATTCAACTGTGGAAACTGTAAGTGGACTTAAAAATCAGGCATTGAACAGGCATACTATAAAACATGTATCTTCACTGTAAAATATATTTTGTGAACTGAATGCAAATTTGCTCCAATGATCTTTACTGTGGTTTTTAAAGTGGAGCATTTAATATGTTGTTATTTGACGTTGCAGTTTACAAGCTGATCGCGATCGTGGTGTCGCCTGCAGGAGGCGCTCTGCTCCTCATGCTCATCATTGCTCTCATTGTCACCTGTTGCAAGTAAGACATATCTTATGCTATTGTTAGTACAACACGTAGTAACTAAACTCTTGGTTTGCAGTGTAATTTATCTCCAGGACTATAACTGACATTTCCTTGATACTAAAGCAGTAATCTGCATACTAACAGTATTAGTTTGTTGATGAATACCAAACAAGAACACCTATTATAGTTGCAATTATCAATTGGCCGAACATTTAGTAGCTAAAGGATAAAGTTCATCCACAACACACAGCTTCTTTGCTTTCAGTGGTTCGGTGAATGGAAAAATGCTGGTGACGTTTGGCAGGTTTGACTCTTATATATGTTTGATCTCAAAGGAAAGACAAGAATGACATCAACAAGATCATCTTCAAGAGCGGAGACATGCAGATGTCCCCATACACAGACTTCCCCAAAAATAACCGCATCTCCACGGAGTGGGGCAGGGAGACCATCGAGATGCAAGAGAACGGCAGCACCAAGAACCTGCTGCAGATGACGGACATTTACTACTCTGTAAGGAGACGGCCATCGCTACTCTAGCTTCATCTCCCACTGCTGTATTTGTCTTCATTGTTCAAGTGATGCATTTGTTTGTTCGTTGAGTTAGAGCTAATGAATCTTTACTCCTACTTTATCGGTAGAGAAGAAACCGCTCAATGCTTCTTACACATTTTCTCTCTTACTGTGCTCTTCTCCTCAGCCTGCGTTGCGTAACTCAGACCTTGAGAGAAACGGCCTGTATCCGTTCACGGGTCTGCCGGGCTCTCGCCATTCGTGCATCTACCCGGCCCAGTGGAACCCCTCCTTCATCAGTGACGATTCACGAAGACGAGACTACTTCTAACTAACCTTAAACACACACATACACACACACACATACACACACACACACACACTTAAACTTACTGTCTCTTAAATTATAAATTGTGTGACCTGATATGATGGTATACTTGATTTCACACTTAGAGCCCAATTGTTCATCTGTAGGGCTGCACACTTAACTATGTAAATGCAGGTGTGTGTGTGTGTGTGTGTGTGTGTGTGTGTGTATGTGTGTGTGCGTGTGCGCATTTTATTTAAGTGCACATTTTTTGCAGGTAAATTGTTTCCCTAGTGTCATTGTGTGACCATTTCAGTATTTTGCATGTTTTAGCTCATTTACTTTACCTCACACTTTTTGTTGCCGCCGTGTTGACAGTTTCATTTGTTTTTTCATGCCTCACAGGCGGCTGCTGACTCACTTCCTCACCGTGGGATGAAAAGCAATATGCAGACGCTCTAAACGTGCTTGAGGTAGATGTTTCCTGGAAGTAAACAATCAGATGTGCTCCCTGATAACGCAGTGCACATCTGCTTAACAAATCTCAACTGCGTTGATGCACGATGACTCCAAGCAGACACGGGCTTCACTGTGTTCAGTCACTGTGCTCTCAGACAGGAATGTGATTTATTGTGATTATTAATCTCTAGGATGTAGAGAAACAGCACAGATTAAGAACAAACAAGGAACCAGCAGTGATGTGAAGTGTTTGTGGAGTGTAGCAAATAGACTAGAACATGCAAAAACATAGACATGGTCCTTTAAGTGCTGGAATATGAAAATGTGTGTGCCACTGCTGTGATATGAAAATATTCAGTTTCTTCTCAGATAATAGTCTAAGAATGAAATATTGATGGAAGCAGATTATGACAAACCACTGAAGGATGCACAAAGTTATGTTTAAACTGATGAAACAATTTGAATTTTGGTGCCAACATGTATTTATTTCCTCTATGTCCACGTCCTTGACATGTAGCATACTGGACATCTCATATACACACTGACGGACTGAAGAGGGATGTGTATATGTGTGTGTGTGTATGTGTGTGTATGTGTATGTGTATGTGTGTGTGTGTGTGTGTGCTAATTAACTACCAGGAGGATCACAACTGGCAATGACTGCAAAGAATGTAAAGCTGTATCATAATTAGTTTGCTATTTCTGACAAAGTATTATTTGTATGTGACTCTTTTTGTTCTTGTGTTTATGACATCTGTTGTTTCTGGCGTTTTAGTCAGATGTGCTTATTTAAATAAAAAGATTTACACGGCAGTTTTTCTAACACTCCCTTGTCATATCTATTTCAATTTTTATATAACAGTTTGAGTTTGACTCTATACAGGTTTAAATAGTTTCAACAAAGTGTTACTGCACATTCACTGAAAGCTCAATACCTATAAAAGTCTTTATTATTTATTTGTGAATAAAGTCATGTTATGGCAAATGATTTAAAACATGCTGAAGTCTGTTTTCACTCTCAAAATGATGCTACAGGCCCAATGTTTTGGTTCTCTTTGTCAATTCTCTGTGACAGGGTGAGGCTCAGGCACAGAGACAGGCTGGGCCGCAATATGAAAAACAAAAAAATTTTTTTTTTGAAAAAAAAGCAAAAAAAAAAAAAAAACAAAAAACAAAAGCTGGGTCAAACGCAGAACAGCAGAACCAGGACAGACAACAGGACGAGAAAACAGACACAGAGAGAGAGAGAAGACAAACAACAATCAATCCAGGAGACACAAGAAAAAGACTGGACATAATATATAGGGGAAACACATACGACATCACATCAGAACAGAACGAGATGAGCTGAGGCAGGTGCAGCAAGCAAATTAAAAAATTAAGACAGAGAAGACATGGAACACAGGAGAAACAGAAACGGGGTGTTACACTCTTTGCTGAGGATTTGTTCGAACACACAAGTCTTTATTATTTATTTGTGAATAAGGTCATGTTTTGTCAAATGATTTCAAACATGCTGAAGTCTGTTTTTACTATCAAAGTGATGCTACAGGCCCAATGTTGTGGTTCTCCTTGCAGTACTTAAAACTGTAACAGTTCAGTAGTCATCCTATCTCTTCTATTTTTTTTACTAATAATGAATTGATACAAGATAAAGTAATCACTACCAATATGAAGCGTTTTAAAAATAACATAAACACAGTGATAGTCTCCACAAGTACAATACTAAATCCCTGGAGTTCCCAAATAATCATGCTGTAAACAATTATAAAAACATGGATGAATGAATGTATACTTATCTCTATGGGATCAGCAGAAACACCTTTTATTTCCATATTTAAATTTGCATATGATACAAATAGCTCAGAATTACTACATAGCTCAGAGTTGGAGTATCTCAGATGTTTTGTCTGGAAGAGCCCCACAAGGGAAGAAGACCCAACAAATGGAGAGGGGTGGAAGGAGGTTCTGTGCACAACTCCCAGTGATGCAGAGCTGAGTCAGCAGCTTCTCCAAAGGACAGCAGACTTCAGAGGGTGAAGCCTGAGCGGGACTCAAACATTAGACTGGACTTTCTGACCTGTGGCCTCACACGGCCTGTTGCTATGTTCAACATCAGGATGCTTTACTGTTCAAATAACTGACCTGTTGTCAACTATTGTGCTGTCTTCATTAAGCTGACAGCTCACAACACATATTCCTCGAATCAGTAATCAATTTAGTTTTTCTACATTTTTTCTTTCCTCGTTGATATAAACTATATTCGCAGCTGGGAAAATACTTGATTTCTGTTTTTATATTCATGAATTCAGGTAAAGACTTATATTACCGACCTACTCTTTATTTCTTAAAGAGCTGCATGAAATTGTTTCCAAGAGGGCATGTTGGTATAACTTACTACACACATAGAATATATTTTAATCAGACAGAAATATCCCTTTTCACAATGAAGTCATGTTTTGTTTCGGAAAATGCTCCAAATCATTTCAGACACTGTATTCTGTAATTTTCTACAAACAAACCAACTTTGTAAAGACAATCACAAATAGTCATGTTGTAAATTAGTTATCAACCCATGACATAAAAACATGAAGTAATGTCTGTATTACTTTTTCTGGGCGATTTCCCAACAATAGGATTTATTTAAATACCCTGATTTGCCTTCGATGCAAATACCTCTGATTCAGTACATTAAATAAAGTTGGACAGTCTTACAAGTTTTATTTGTAAGCTTTCGACAAGGGAAGAAGACAGCAATACGGAAAGGCAAACAGATTAAAGATGGACCTTCTAACACATTACCTAATGAATGGTTTTTTAAGTTATCTTAGCATCGTGACTACTGCATTTTACATGTTTTGTATGGTCTTTCCACTTCCCGGAGAACGGATCAAACAACCTCTGAAGCTTCTTCTGTGGTCCTTTATTTGCTGTACAACAACTTACGCGGTGTCAGTTATCGGGCTGAACACTTCTGACAGCTTGATAATACAAAGATTATCCTATGCGTCAATGAACTCTAGTCTGTCCACGAGCATGACCTCCTCTGTCTGGCTGAACTTCTTCTACTGCTGCCAGATTGTACCTGCAAAGAGAGCTTTCTTCACCTGGATTAAGAATAATGTCAAATCCATCATCTACTGCATTTGGTTTACTGAGAGAATGTACAGTTTGTTGGACTGTACCTCCAT
Organism: Liparis tanakae; assembly: GCA_036178185.1. Lineage (NCBI taxonomy): Eukaryota > Metazoa > Chordata > Actinopteri > Perciformes > Liparidae > Liparis > Liparis tanakae. The sequence continues at coordinate 17,778,688 of CM070107.1, forward strand.
GTATTTACTTCATTCATGTGGATTTGGATTCAGCAACAATTCCACAGAGGTTCAGAATAACATCACTGAGAAGTATGTTTTCGAACATTTTGTGGAAAATTTGTTTGTCATTGTGTATGCGATACTAAAGGTCCACTTTATTTTCTGTTTGTGTGTTATGTTGGTGTCCAGTGGTTCTACTGTACTCTACCTGGGTGGACACATGCGTCACATGGTAGCAAATGGACAAAGTCTGTCCTGTCCACAGTTAAGGAATCAGTTGAGGGTCACCGTCACCGGCATCCTGCAGGGAGCTCTGTACACGTTCTGTGCCATCTGGACCGTGGTCAGTGCTTTTTCTGGGGGGGAGTTTGTCAAGAAAATGTATACGTTTACAGATACTACTGTTACCAACTTATACATGTCGGGCACTTTGTTGTGCCTGGGAGCTGGTCAGGCTGTGTTCAGGCAGAGAGCAGCACACATCTGGCTCAGAGCAGCTCAGTGGTGCAAAGCACCTCACGTACAACCGTCTGAAGAAGAAGAAGATGCTGAAGCTCAAACCAGAAGACCAGGGCTCTGCTGAGGTAAAGATGAGACACTTCAATCAACATGAATGCAAGCTGCGCCTGAAGCTTGACACATTATCAGAGGAGTTCTGAGCTACTGACATGTTCTGTTAACATATGGAGCTAGTTATACTTCAGATGTATGTGAAAGGTTTGTTTTATGTTGTGTACATTAGATGCCCCCTCAACTGTAAACAATGATATCTTCATTAATATATATTAAATATGTACAGCTGTGTAAATGCTTGATTCCTGCTTTTCATATGCATTGATTCAGAATTTAGCACCTGAAAAATTGTCAGATTCAAGTAATATATTCAAATACATAATAATATCCCCACCCAAATATAGAAATATATATATTTCTATCAATGACATTTCCCTTTGTTGCTGACAGAGGTTTTGACCATAGACTATAAATAAGAAGGGTTAAAGTTAAACGATCCAAAATGATACCTTCAGGATCCGTTGGAAATGTTGAAATCTACCATGAACGATTTAAGAAATGTATGAAAATGGCATTGAGAAATACCAGTTGTTGAATTGTGCCTGCAAAGTTTATGTATTTTATTGATTTATATTAAGTTGTGTGATTCTGTGTAACAGAGTAAATATATATGCTTCTTTTTTAATTCTTATGTAAGAGCCAAGTTTACTGTGTCTCATTATTCACATGTATCTAACAGTAATCACATGTATTCATGTTTAATAGTTTGAATGAATAAATTATTAATTCCGGTTACTTTTGGAGTTTTCAGACATGTCAACGGTTAACATAATGAGGATAACTAGAACAAAGTTGCTCCATGAGTGGAAAGTAGTTTGCCAAAAACATTTAAATGTTGAGTCAGAAAGAATGGAAACATTCTGACATTTTCTATCACAACATTATTTTCGCATTTTAGATGAATTGGTCCATATTTTAGAAAATCTGCTAATTTGTTTCCATTTTGGGAGTTTGTCACGAAACAATTTGCACACACACGCACGCACGCACACACACACACACACACACACACACACACACAGACACACACACACACACACACACACACAAGCACACACACACACAGGAATATAATTATAGAAGACATTTAAATTGTGTATAAGTCATTTCTCACAATGATTCTTTATTTCATGTTTTTTTCTGGCAAATTCTCAAAACCACTAAAGGTAATTAAAGGGAAAAACATCAAGAATGATGACAATACCGTTCCATCAATCACATACACATAAATACTTGAATAAATGAACTTGAATATTTTACCTTCATGACCTGTTGGAAATATTGCCATGTAAGATCTATGCATCTATGATAAGCACTAAATAAATATCTGATCCATATTTCTCCTACGCATTTTTTTAAATTCAAACGATAATAATATTAGTAATATATTTAATTTGCATGGCGCTTTAAACGGTATTTAAGGCAACTTACATAGACAAAACTAAACAATAGAAGCAACAATAAACAAGAGAGATGACATAACAGTAAGAGATAAAACAAAAACATACAAAACTAGCATCACAGGTCAAACGCTGATTAAAATCAATGAGTTTTAAGTGCTGTTTTGAAAGTGGGGAGTGACGGAGAAGGCCCTGTCCCCCCAGCTCCGATGCTTGGACAGAGTAGGGGGGTTAAGGAGGTTGGCGTCTGCAGATCGGAGGTCGCTGAGGGCGTCGGTGCAGGAGGTCAAAAAGGTATGAGGGGGCGAGGTAGTGAAGGGCTTTGTATGTGAAGAGGAGAATCTTGAACTGGATTATTTACTGTTTGGGGGGCCAGTGGTTGTTTTGAAGGACTGGGATGATGTGGTCTCTGGGAGGGGGAGAGCAGACGAGCAGCTGAACTCTGGATGTATTGCAGCTTGTTGATGGTTTTGGTGGATGTGCCGTAAAAGATACACACACACAGACACATAAACTTACCGTCTCTCAAATTATAAATTGTGTGACCTGATATGATGGTATACTTGATTTCACACTTAGAGCCCAATTGTTCATCTGTAGGGCTGCACACTTAACTATGTAAATGCAGGTGTGTGTGTGCGCGTGGGCATATTATGTAAGTGCACATTTTTTGCAGGTAAATTGTTTCCCTAGTGTCATTGTGTGACCATTTCAGTATTTTGCATGTTTTAGCTGATTTACTTTACCTCACACTTTTTGTTGCCGCTGTGTTGACAGTTTCATTTGTTTTTTCATGCCTCACAGGCAGCTGCTGACTCACTTCCTCACCGTGGGATGAAAAGCAATATGCAGACGCTCTAAACGTGCTTGAGGTAGATGTTTCCTGGAAGTAAACAATCAGATGTGCTCCCTGATAACGCAGTGCACATCTGCTTAACAAATCTCAACTGTGTTGATGCACGATGACTCCAAGCAGACACGGGCTTCACTGTGTTCAGTCACTGTGCTCTCAGACAGGAATGTGATTTATTGTGATTATTAATCTCTGGGATGTAGAGAAACAGCACAGATTAAGAACAAACAAGGAACCAGCAGTGATGTGAAGTGTTTGTGGAGTGTAGCAAATAGACTAGAACATGCAAAAACATAGACATGGTCATTTAAGTGCTGGAATATGAAAATGTGTGTGCCACTGCTGTGATTTGAAAATATTCAGTTTCTTCTCAGATAATAGTCTAAGAATGAAGTATTGATGGAAGCAGATGATGACAAACCACTGAAGGATGCACAAAGTTATGTTTAATTAAACTGATGAAACAATTTGAATGTCGGTGCCAACATGTATTTATTTCCTCTATGTCCACGTCCTTGACATGTAGCATACTGGACATCTCATATACACACTGACGGACTGAAGAGGGATGTGTATATGTGTGTGTGTGTATGTGTGTGTATGTGTATGTGTATGTGTGTGTGTGTGTGTGTGTGTGTGTGTGTGTGTGTGTGTGTGTGTGTGCTAATTAACTACCAGGAGGATCACAACTGGCAATGACTGCAAAGAATGTAAAGCTGTATCATAATTAGTTTGCTATTTCTGACAAAGTATTATTTGTATGTGACTCTTTTTGTCCTTGTGTTCATGACATCTGTTGTTTCTTGCGTTTTAGTCAGATGTGCTTATTTAAATAAAAAGATTTACACGGCAGTTTTTCTAACACTCCCTTGTCATATCTATTTCAATTTTTATATAACAGTTTGAGTTTGACTCTATACATGTTTAAATAGTTTCAACAAAGTGTTACTGCACATTCACTGAAAGCTCAATACCTATAAAAGTCTTTATTATTTATTTGTGAATAAAGTCATGTTATGGCAAATGATTTCAAACATGCTGAAGTCTGTTTTTACTATCAAAGTGATGCTACAGGCCCAATGTTGTGGTTCTCCTTGCAGTACTTAAAACTGTAACAGTTCAGTAGTCATCCTATCTCTTCTATTTTTTTTACTAATAATGAATTGATACAAGATAAAGTAATCACTACCAATATGAAGCGTTTTAAAAATAACATAAACACAGTGATAGTCTCCACAAGTACAATACTAAATCCCTGGAGTTCCCAAATAATCATGCTGTAAACAATTATAAAAACATGGATGAATGAATGTATACTTATCTCTATGGGATCAGCAGAAACACCTTTTATTTCCATATTTAAATTTGCATATGATACAAATAGCTCAGAATTACTACATAGCTCAGAGTTGGAGTATCTCAGATGTTTTGTCTGGAAGAGCCCCACAAGGGAAGAAGACCCAACAAATGGAGAGGGGTGGAAGGAGGTTCTGTGCACAACTCCCAGTGATGCAGAGCTGAGTCAGCAGCTTCTCCAAAGGACAGCAGACTTCAGAGGGTGAAGCCTGAGCGGGACTCAAACATTAGACTGGACTTTCTGACCTGTGGCCTCACACGGCCTGTTGCTATGTTCAACATCAGGATGCTTTACTGTTCAAATAACTGACCTGTTGTCAACTATTGTGCTGTCTTCATTAAGCTGACAGCTCACAACGCATATTCCTCAAATTATTACTCAATTTAGTTTTTCTACAGTTTTTTTTCCTCGTTGATATAAATTATATTCGCAGCTCGGAAAATACTTGATTTCTGTTTTATATGCATGAATTCAGATTAAGCTTTATATTACCGACCTACTCTTTATTTCTTAAAGAGCTGCATGAAGTTGTTTCCAAGAGGGCATGTTGGTATAACTTACTAAACATGCATAGAATATATTTTAATCAAACAGAAATATCACTTTTCACAATGATTGTTCAAGTCATGTTTTATTCCGGAAAATCCTCTGAATCATTTCAGACACTGTTTTCTGTAACTTTCTACAAACAAACCAACTTTGTAAAGACAATCACAAATAGTCATGTTGTAAAATAGTTATCAACCCATGACATAAAATTAAAAACATGAAGTAATGTCTGTATTTCTATTTCAAGGCGATTTCCCAAGAATATGAATTATTTAAATACCCTGATTTGCCTTCAATGCAAATACTTCTGATTCAGTACATGAAATAGAGTTGGAGAGCCTTACAAGTCTTATTTGTAAGCTCTCGACAAGGAAGAAGACAGCAATACGGAAAGGCAAACAAATTAAAGATGTACCTTCTAACACATTACAGGATTAATCATTTTTTAGTTTCTTTTAACATCGTGACTACTGCATTTTACATGTTTTGTATGGTCTTTCCACTTCCCGGAGAACGGATCAAACAACCTCTGAAGCTTCTCCTGGGGTCCTTTATTTGCTGTACAACAACTTACGCGGTGTCAGTTATTGTGGTGGACACTTCTGACAGCTTGAGAATATTCAAATTATTCTATGCGTTAATGATCTCTAGCCTGTCCATGAGTATGACCTCCTCTGTCTGGCTGAACTTCTTCTACTGCTGCCAGATTGTACCTGCAAAGAGAGCTTTCTTCATCTGGATTAAGAAGAATGTCAAATCCATCATCTATTGCATTTGGTTTACTGAGAGAATTTACAGTTTGTTGGACTGTACCTCCATGTATTTACTCCTTGATTTTAGTGGACTTGGATTTATCAACATTTCCACAGAGGTTCAGAATAACATCACTGAGAACGATATTCACACATATTTTCAAAAATTTGTCTCTCACTGTGTTTTCTATACTGAAGATTCACTTTTCTTACTGTTTGTGTGTTATGTTGGTGTCCAGTGGTTCTATTGTACTCTACCTGTGTGGACACATGCGTCATGGTAGCAAATGGACAAAGTCTGTCCTGTCCACAGTTAAGGAATCAGTTGAGGGTCACCGTCACCGGCATCCTGCAGGCAGCTCTGTACACGTTCTGTGCCATCTGGACCATGTTCGCTGTTTTTTCTGTCGAAATTGTACACTCTCCGATCGATTCTACTGTTACCAACTTGTACATGTTGGGCACTTTGTTGTGCCTGGGAGCTGGTCAGGCTGTGTTCAGACAGAGAGCAGCACACATCTGGCTCAGAGCAGCTCAGTGGTGCAAAGCACCTCACGTACAACCGTCTGAAGAAGAAGAAGATGCTGAAGCTCAAACCAGAAGACCAGGGCTCTGCTGAGGTAAAGATGAGACACTTCAATCAACATGAATGCAAGCTGCGCCTGAAGCTTGACACATTATCAGAGGAGTTCTGAGCTACTGACATGTTCTGTTAACATATGGAGCTAGTTATACTTCAGATGTATGTGAAAGGTTTGTTTTATGTTGTGTACATTAGATGCCCGCTCAACTGTAAACAATGATATCTTCATTAATATATATTAAATATGTACAGCTGTGTAAATGCTTGATTCCTGCTTTTCATATGCATTGATTCAGAATTTAGCACCTGAAAAATTGTCAGATTCAAGTAATATATTCAAATACATAATAATATCCCCACCCAAATATAGAAATATATATATTTCTATCAATGACATTTCCCTTTGTTGCTGACAGAGGTTTTGACCATAGACTATAAATAAGAAGGGTTAAAGTTAAACGATCCAAAATGATACCTTCAGGATCCGTTGGAAATGTTGAAATCTACCATGAACGATTTAAGAAATGTATGAAAATGGCATTGAGAAATACCAGTTGTTGAATTGTGCCTGCAAAGTTTATGTATTTTATTGATTTATATTAAGTTGTGTGATTCTGTGTAACAGAGTAAATATATATGCTTCTTTTTTAATTCTTATGTAAGAGCCAAGTTTACTGTGTCTCATTATTCACATGTATCTAACAGTAATCACATGTATTCATGTTTAATAGTTTGAATGAATAAATGATTTATTCCGGTTACTTTTGGAGTTTTCAGACATGTCAACGGTTAACATAATGAGGATAACTAGAACAAAGTTGCTCCATGAGTGGAAAGTAGTTTGCCAAAAACATTTAAATGTTGAGTCAGAAAGAATGGAAACATTCTGACATTTTCTATCACAACATTATTTTCGCATTTTAGATGAATTGGTCCATATTTTAGAAAATATGCTAATTTGTTTCCATTCTGGGAGTTTGTCACGAGGCAATTTGCACACACACACACACACACACACACACACACACACACACACACACACACACACACACACACACACACAGGAATATAATTATAGAAGACATTTAAATTGTGTATAAGTCATTTCTCACAATGATTCTTTATTTCATGTTTTTTTCTGGCAAATTCTCAAAACCACTAAAGGTAATTAAAGGGAAAAACATCAAGAATGATGACAATACCGTTCCATCAATCACATACACATAAATACTTGAATAAATGAACTTGAATATTTTACCTTCATGACCTGTTGGAAATATTGCCATGTAAGATCTATGCATCTATGATAAGCACTAAATAAATATCTGATCCATATTTCTCCTACGCATTTTTTTAAATTCAAACGATAATAATATTAGTAATATATTTAATTTGCATGGCGCTTTAAACGGTATTTAAGGCAACTTACATAGACAAAACTAAACAATAGAAGCAACAATAAACAAGAGGGATGACATAACAGTAAGAGATAAAACAAAAACATACAAAACTAGCATCACAGGTCAAACGCTGATTAAAATCAATGAGTTTTAAGTGCTGTTTTGAAAGTGGGGAGTGACGGAGAAGGCCCTGTCCCCCCAGCTCCGATGCTTGGACAGAGTAGGGGGGTTAAGGAGGTTGGCGTCTGCAGATCGGAGGTCGCTGAGGGCGTCGGTGCAGGAGGTCAAAAAGGTATGAGGGGGCGAGGTAGTGAAGGGCTTTGTATGTGAAGAGGAGAATCTTGAACTGGATTATTTACTGTTTGGGGGGCCAGTGGTTGTTTTGAAGGACTGGGATGATGTGGTCTCTGGGAGGGGGAGAGCAGACGAGCAGCTGAACTCTGGATGTATTGCAGCTTGTTGATGGTTTTGGTGGATGTGCCGTAAAAGATACACACACACAGACACATAAACTTACCGTCTCTCAAATTATAAATTGTGTGACCTGATATGATGGTATACTTGATTTCACACTTAGAGCCCAATTGTTCATCTGTAGGGCTGCACACTTAACTATGTAAATGCAGGTGTGTGTGTGCGCGTGGGCATATTATGTAAGTGCACATTTTTTGCAGGTAAATTGTTTCCCTAGTGTCATTGTGTGACCATTTCAGTATTTTGCATGTTTTAGCTGATTTACTTTACCTCACACTTTTTGTTGCCGCTGTGTTGACAGTTTCATTTGTTTTTTCATGCCTCACAGGCAGCTGCTGACTCACTTCCTCACCGTGGGATGAAAAGCAATATGCAGACGCTCTAAACGTGCTTGAGGTAGATGTTTCCTGGAAGTAAACAATCAGATGTGCTCCCTGATAACGCAGTGCACATCTGCTTAACAAATCTCAACTGCGTTGATGCACGATGACTCCAAGCAGACACGGGCTTCACTGTGTTCAGTCACTGTGCTCTCAGACAGGAATGTGATTTATTGTGATTATTAATCTCTGGGATGTAGAGAAACAGCACAGATTAAGAACAAACAAGGAACCAGCAGTGATGTGAAGTGTTTGTGGAGTGTAGCAAATAGACTAGAACAGTGGTTCTCAACCTTTTTTCAGTGATGTACCCCCTGTGACATACTTTTTTCATCCAAGTACCCCCAAACCAGCGCGAGTAGTGCCGGCGAGGTGTGTGTGCTGGTGAGAGAGCTCACCTTGTGCGTGTTTCAGCAGTGAGAGACGGGACCGTTAGCGTGTGCCACGATGGGGCAAACCATCCTGATATGGTGGTGGTGGTGGTGGGGGGGGGGGACTCTGGATTTTTCGGTTAATTAAATTAAATTTCCTACTTAATATACAATTCAGTTTATGTACTTACACTTGTGTTTTATTGAATATTTATTAACTAACTTTTTAAAGGATTTTTAAATTTTTTAAATAGATTTTTAAAAAATCTCACGTACCCCCTGGAGTGCCTTCACGTACCCCCAGGGGTACGCGGACCCCCATTTGAGAACCACTGGACTAGAACATGCAAAAACATAGACATGGTCCTTTAAGTGCTGGAATATGAAAATGTGTGTGCCACTGCTGTGATATGAAAATATTCAGTTTCTTCTCAGATAATAGTCTAAGAATGAAGTATTGATGGAAGCAGATAATGACAAACCACTGAAGGATGCACAAAGTGATGTTTAATTAAACTGATGAAACAATTAGAATTTTGGTGCCAACATGTATTTATTTCCTCTATGTCCACGTCCTTGACATGTAGCATACTGGACATCTCATATACACACTGACGGACTGAAGCTATTGAGCTGTCTTCATTAAGCTGACAGCTCACAACGCATATTCCTCAAATTATTACTCAATTTAGTTTTTCTACAGTTTTTTTCCCCTCGTTGATATAAATTATATTCGCAGCTCGGAAAATACTTGATTTCTGTTTTTATATGCATGAATTCAGATTAAGCTTTATATTACCGACCTACTCTTTATTTCTTAAAGAGCTGCATGAAGTTGTTTCCAAGAGGGCATGTTGGTATAACTTACTAAACATGCATAGAATATATTTTAATCAAACAGAAATATCACTTTTCACAATGATTGTTCAAGTCATGTTTTATTCCGGAAAATCCTCTGAATCATTTCAGACACTGTTTTCTGTAACTTTCTACAAACAAACCAACTTTGTAAAGACAATCACAAATAGTCATGTTGTAAAATAGTTATCAACCCATGACATAAAATTAAAAACATGAAGTAATGTCTGTATTTCTATTTCAAGGCGATTTCCCAAGAATATGAATTATTTAAATACCCTGATTTGCCTTCAATGCAAATACTTCTGATTCAGTACATGAAATAGAGTTGGAGAGCCTTACAAGTCTTATTTGTAAGCTCTCGACAAGGAAAGGAGACAGCAATACGGAAAGGCAAACAAATTAAAGATGTACTTATACCTAACATTTAACAGGATTAATCATTTTTTAGTTTCTTTTAACATCGTGACTACTGCATTTTACATGTTTTGTATGGTCTTTCCACTTCCCGGAGAACGGATCAAACAACCTCTGAAGCTTCTCCTGGGGTCCTTTATTTGCTGTACAACAACTTACGCGGTGTCAGTTATTGTGGTGGACTTACGTATCAGCTTGAGAATATTCAAATTATTCTATGCGTTAATGATCTCTAGCGTGTCCATGAGTATGACCTCCTCTGTCTGGCTGAACTTCTTCTACTGCTGCCAGATTGTACCTGCAAAGAGAGCTTTCTTCATCTGGATTAAGAAGAATGTCAAATCCATCATCTATTGCATTTGGTTTACTGAGAGAATTTACAGTTTGTTGGACTGTACCTCCATGTATTTACTCCTTGATTTTAGTGGACTTGGATTTATCAACATTTCCACAGAGGTTCAGAATAACATCACTGAGAACGATATTCACACATATTTTCAAAAATATTTGTCTCTCACTGTGTTTTCTATACTGAAGATTCACTTTTCTTACTGTTTGTGTGTTATGTTGGTGTCCAGTGGTTCTATTGTACTCTACCTGTGTGGACACATGCGTCGCATGGTAGCAAATGGACAAAGTCTGTCCTGTCCACAGTTAAGGAATCAGTTGAGGGTCACCGTCACCGGCATCCTGCAGGGAGCTCTGTACACGTTCTGTGCCATCTGGACCATGTTCGGTGTTTTTTCTGGGGAAATTGTACACTACTCTCCGATCGATTCTACTGTTACCAACTTGTACATGTTGGGCACTTTGTTGTGCCTGGGAGCTGGTCAGGCTGTGTTCAGACAGAGAGCAGCACACATCTGGCTCAGAGCAGCTCAGTGGTGCAAAGCACCTCACGTACAACCGTCTGAAGAAGAAGAAGATGCTGAAGCTCAAACCAGAAGACCAGGGCTCTGCTGAGGTAAAGATGAGACACTTCAATCAACATGAATGCAAGCTGCGCCTGAAGCTTGACACATTATCAGAGGAGTTCTGAGCTACTGACATGTTCTGTTAACATATGGAGCTAGTTATACTTCAGATGTATGTGAAAGGTTTGTTTTATGTTGTGTACATTAGATGCCCGCTCAACTGTAAACAATGATATCTTCATTAATATATATTAAATATGTACAGCTGTGTAAATGCTTGATTCCTGCTTTTCATATGCATTGATTCAGAATTTAGCACCTGAAAAATTGTCAGATTCAAGTAATATATTCAAATACATAATAATATCCCCACCCAAATATAGAAATATATATATTTCTATCAATGACATTTCCCTTTGTTGCTGACAGAGGTTTTGACCATAGACTATAAATAAGAAGGGTTAAAGTTAAACGATCCAAAATGATACCTTCAGGATCCGTTGGAAATGTTGAAATCTACCATGAACGATTTAAGAAATGTATGAAAATGGCATTGAGAAATACCAGTTGTTGAATTGTGCCTGCAAAGTTTATGTATTTTATTGATTTATATTAAGTTGTGTGATTCTGTGTAACAGAGTAAATATATATGCTTCTTTTTTAATTCTTATGTAAGAGCCAAGTTTACTGTGTCTCATTATTCACATGTATCTAACAGTAATCACATGTATTCATGTTTAATAGTTTGAATGAATAAATGATTTATTCCGGTTACTTTTGGAGTTTTCAGACATGTCAATGGTTAACATAATGAGGATAACTAGAACAAAGTTGCTCCATGAGTGGAAAGTAGTTTGCCAAAAACATTTAAATGTTGAGTCAGAAAGAATGGAAACATTCTGACATTTTCTATCACAACATTGTTTTCGCATTTTAGATGAATTGGTCCATATTTTAGAAAATATGCTAATTTGTTTCCATTCTGGGAGTTTGTCACGAGGCAATTTGCACACACACACACACATACACACACACACACACACACACACACACACACACACACACACACACACACACACACAGGAATATAATTATAGAAGACATTTAAATTGTGTATAAGTCATTTCTCACAATGATTCTTTATTTCATGTTTTTTTCTGGCAAATTCTCAAAACCACTAAAGGTAATTAAAGGGAAAAACATCAAGAATGATGACAATACCGTTCCATCAATCACATACACATAAATACTTGAATAAATGAACTTGAATATTTTACCTTCATGACCTGTTGGAAATATTGCCATGTAAGATCTATGCATCTATGATAAGCACTAAATAAATATCTGATCCATATTTCTCCTACGCATTTTTTTAAATTCAAACGATAATAATATTAGTAATATATTTAATTTGCATGGCGCTTTAAACGGTATTTAAGGCAACTTACATAGACAAAACTAAACAATAGAAGCAACAATAAACAAGAGAGATGACATAACAGTAAGAGATAAAACAAAAACATACAAAACTAGCATCACAGGTCAAACGCTGATTAAAATCAATGAGTTTTAAGTGCTGTTTTGAAAGTGGGGAGTGACGGAGAAGGCCCTGTCCCCCCAGCTCCGATGCTTGGACAGAGTAGGGGGGTTAAGGAGGTTGGCGTCTGCAGATCGGAGGTCGCTGAGGGCGTCGGTGCAGGAGGTCAAAAAGGTATGAGGGGGCGAGGTAGTGAAGGGCTTTGTATGTGAAGAGGAGAATCTTGAACTGGATTATTTACTGTTTGGGGGGCCAGTGGTTGTTTTGAAGGACTGGGATGATGTGGTCTCTGGGAGGGGGAGAGCAGACGAGCAGCTGAACTCTGGATGTATTGCAGCTTGTTGATGGTTTTGGTGGACCTGCCGTAAAAGATGCTGTTGCAGTAGTCCATGGCGTGGATGAGTGTTACAGTCTGTTTTGTTGGAGAGTTGCTCTAGTTGACGTCTACGGGATTTCATGAGGCTGAGTTCATGTGTGAACCAGGGAGAGTGGGTGAAAGAGACATTTCTGGTTTTGAGACGGGAACGCTGATGGAGGCGGGGGGACAGTGTGTAGAGGTTAACCAGGTCTGTGTGATGGAGAGTTTTTCAATGAAACAAGCTGACAGTGATGAGGGGCAGATGGACTTGATGTTACGGAGGGTTGTGCTTCTGTTTGAGTTCCGGCATGGGTATGTCAATGTCCATGACGATGGCTAGGTGGTCGGAGATGGTGAAATCAGAGCCAGAGAGGTGATTGATTGTGAGTCTTTGGAAGCAGACCGGGTCCAGGGTGTGTCAGTGGTTGTGGGTGGGGACATTGACATGCTAAGGAAAGTTGAAGCATCCAAGCATGTCCAGAAATTCTGTAGCTATTTTACATTCACAGGAGTCGATGTGCATGCTTAAATCACCGAAACCAACTTTGTAAAGACAATCACAAATAGTCATGTTGTAAAATAGTTCTCAACTAGTAATGTCTGTATTCATTTTTCTAGGCGATTTCCCAAGAATATGATTTATTTAAATATCCTGATTTGCCTTCGATGCAAATACCTCTGATTCAGTACATTGAACAGAGTTGGAGAGCTTTATTTGTAAGCTCTCGACAAGGAAAGAAGACACCAATACGGAAAGGCAAACAGATTAAAGATGGACTTTAAAACATATTGCCTAATTAACGGGCCTATTATTTTTATTTTTAACATCGTGACTACTGCATTTTACATGTTTTGTATGGTCTTTCCACTTCCTGGAGAACGGATCAAACAACCTCTGAAGCTTCTCCTGGGGTCCTTTATTTGCTGTACAACAACTTACGTGGTGTCAGTTAGTTTGGTGGACTTTTCTAAAAGCAACAACCTTTTCAAATTATTCTATCCGGTGATGATCTCTAGCGTGTCCACGAGCATGACCTCCTCTGTCTGGCTGAACTTCTTCTACTGCTGCCAGATTGTACCTGCAAAGAGAGCTTTCTTCATCTGGATTAAGAAGAATGTCAAATCCATCATCTACTGCATTTGGTTTACTGAGAGAATGTACAGTTTGTTGGACTGTACCTCCATGTATTTACTTCATTCATGTGGATTTGGATTCAGCAACAATTCCACAGAGGTTCAGAATCGTATCACTGAGAACAATTGTTTTGAACACATTCCAGAAAATGTGTTTGTCATTGTGTTTACGACGCTAAAGGCCCACTTTATTTTCTGTTTGTGTGTTATGTTGGCGTCCAGTGGTTCTACTGTACTCTACCTGGGTGGACACATGCGTCACATGGTAGCAAATGGACAAAGTCTGTCCTGTCCACAGTTAAGGAATCAGTTGAGGGTCACCGTCACCGGCATCCTGCAGGGAGCTCTGTACACGTTCTGTGCCATCTGGACCGTGTTTATTGCTTTTCCTGTGGGGAAGTTGGGAAATACATTTTATGATTTTAACGATTCTACTGTTATCAACTTGTACATGTCGGGCACTTTGTTGTGCCTGGGAGCTGGTCAGGCTGTGTTCAGGCAGAGAGCAGCACACATCTGGCTCAGAGCAGCTCAGTGGTGCAAAACACCTCACGTACAACCGTCTGAAGAAGAAGAAGATGCTGAAGCTCAAACCAGAAGACCAGGGCTCTGCTGAGGTAAAGATGAGACACTTCAATCAACATGAATGCAAGCTGCGCCTGAAGCTTGACACATTATCAGAGGAGTTCTGAGCTACTGACATGTTCTGTTAACATATGGAACCAGTTATACCTCAGATGTGTGTTTGTTTTATGTGATATACATATAGAGGCATCCTCAAATGTAAACAATTGTATCTTTACTAATATTACTATATATATATATATATATATATATATATATATATATATATATATATATATATATATATATAGCTTTGTAACTGCTTGACTTCTGTTTTTCATGTGCATTGGTTCAGAATTCTGCAGCTGTAAAATTGTTAGATTCAAGTAATATATTCTAAAACAATAAGAAAATGTATTTTTTTAAATTCATTAATTTCTGCCAACCTCATTCCTCAAATAAGGTACAAATAAGTGAGGTGTTACCTCTAAATGAGTTAAATAAATTCTCTAACAAGCTACTTATCTTAAACATACCATACAGTAAGATACAGTTGTAAAATGTATACAGTAAAAGGCAATGATGTTTCCCTCTGATGCTGGTCAATCCACAAACAAAAAAAGTTTACCTTCAGGATCCGTCGGAAATGTTGAAATCTAGATAGAAACATATGTAAATGATTTAAGAAATGTATAAAATGGCATTGCGAAATACCAGTTGTCGAATTGTGCCAATTCTTTTGACAAATAGCTCCAAAAATAATGTAATTCACTGATTCATATTATGTCATTCTGTGTAAAGGAGTACACATGTATGCTTCGTTTGTAATTCTTATTTAAGTCTCAATATTAAAATGTATCAAACATTTATCACATGTATACATTTGTAATTGGTTTGAATGATGTCTGTGTTGTTGTTAAATACTTAAAAAAAATTACTAAATTAATCCCCATATTGTTTTGTGGTTTTGTTATCCTGTCACATCAGTCCATATTGTCTTTATCCGCTTGTTGTTCGCCTAAATCTTTCATGGTTCCTTTACTTTTTGAGTTTTTAGACATGTCAACAGTTCAGGATTCATAGAGTTGACACTGGATGAGTGATAACAGCCAGTTACACAAGGTAGCTGCACCAGCTGTTATAGACGCTGTTTGTGAAATAAAATGTACATTTTAGTAGTTGCTATTCAATGAAAGTGCTATGTGTTCATCAAATAAAACTATATTCAGTTATTGTGACTTAGTATATTTACAATATATAATACTAGTAATATGATTTAGATAACTAACTCACGATTAGGATGTAATTATGAATACTTATCATTATGAGAAAATCTAACTATAAATGTTACTAAAAGGTGGGCTACATAATTATGACATTCAGGTGTCTTTTCTTACCGAATAATGTTTCTGTATTTTTTTAGATAATTATGAGATAGGAATGTCCTGAACATAAGATATTTTGCCACAACGTACACATTTAGGTTGTGTTCATTATTACGTAAAACAATAAATAATTACTAGGTACAAAAATGACGGATTCATTTATAAAAATAATACACATATTGGTGAATGCAGTGCACTTTTAACATCTAATTTAAAAAACTACTTTTGAGACCACATTTGGTTCTTCGAGGTACAATCAAACCTTGACGCTATATTTCTAAGTTGAGTGTAAGACAACAAATTATATTTCATAATATAGGGCGCGAATTTTTACACCTTGCATTTCCTAAAGTCGGAGCTTCTGAAGAGGTCGTGAAGGCATCACGAGTCTGGTCGGGCTCCGCCTCCTTCAGCTGTGTTTCGCCCTCTCGACAGTTGATGAGTGAAGGAGAGGAGGAGAAGGAGGAGAAGAAGGAGGAGGAGGAGGCGTCGCGGCGGATGAGAGGAGAGGAGAACAACATACATGTCACCGTTGGACAGCCGCTTGGATCCCCAGACAATTGGTCAGATTACATTTTCAAGAAGGATCCGCAAAGGGGTAAAATAACGATGACGATCTAGGTTAACGTTATGTTGAGCCGTGGCGTTAATTCTTCCTGGAACAAACGATGTTAAATCGACGGTTGAACGTTCCCTCAGGTGAGTTACGTTTACGTTATAACAGAAATACTCTCCGGCGTGTTAACGTCCGTCACTGGACACAGCTCAGCTAGCGTAGCTATTCTGTTTCACACTGTTTTAGTGATGTCACGGCGAAGTTAATTCAACGTTAAACTAACGGAACTCTGGCGTTACGGTTACGAGCCCCCTGCGAGCGTTACCTGTAGACCCGTTAGTCACGCAATGCGTCAACGTCAGTTGGCTTTCGTCTAATTTCCCAACCAATATTCAATCATTGCAGTGTGTCTCAAGCAGAGAGAGAGTAGCTAATACCGGTACATTTAATGATTTATGTTTGAATACATTTTGATGATTTATTTTGTAATACATCTTTTAGATTTTTTTTTTTATATATTGTTCTGATTTATTTTGAAATACATTTTCATGATTTATTTTGTAATACATTTTGATGATTTATTTTGTAATACATTTTGATGATTTATGTTTGAATACATTTTCATGATTTCTTTTTTAATACATATTTATGATTTATGTTTTAATCAATTGTTCTGATTCATTTTTAAAATAAATGTTTATGATTTATTTTTTAATACATTTTAGGATGAGTTTTTTTCTTATTTTTTTGTATTTATAAGCTACTAACTACTATCTACTTTTTATTTTCTATTATTATTTGTCAGGTGGTCTAAAGTGCGGACTCTGAAGTTTGCTGCATTGGTTACTTTAACCGTCAGGGATATGGTCCCAGCTCTCACCAAAATCCTGAAAGATGGCCATGGGATCCACCTGTCCTCGCCTCCCGCTGCTGTCAGAATGAACTTGGATGGTCGAGCCATGCGTGGTACTGAGCTGGAGTCTCCAATGATGTCGATGGACAATGGAGACCTCCAGAAGCTGTGGCTGACACTGTCTCGGTGTCCCTCCCTGGACTCCTGTCTCCCTGCCATCCTCCTGGACTTCCCTGCCGACCCTCTGCTTTCCCCGTGTCCGCCAGCGTCCGCCAGCCAGTGTGAGACGGTGCTCCATCCCAGCCCTGCTTCCCTCCTCAGTCTCTTTTCCCTCAACGGAGTCCTGCGAAATTCTCATCAGGCGGCCTGCGTCTTCCCAGGTGTACCAGACATGTTTTTAGTCCCTGACCCCGAGCACAATAGCCGAGAGGCTCGCCTGCTGCATGGGCTCAGTGGTGCTCCTGCATGTGGGCCAGATGGTGGGGATGTGCTCCACTCCCCTCTTATCCCTACCAGTGTTCCTCCTTCGTGTTCACATGGGGAGATAGACTCCCAGGTTTACACTCCCTTCGTTGCACCTCCGCCTACGCTGACGCAGGGTAAAGTGGCTGCGATGGGCCGACGTCTTCCATCTTCGGTGCAGCCTCGCGGCGGCACGACGGACCCTCGCCAGCTGCCGTCCAGAATCGAGCTGGAGGCGGCCGTGAAGGAGCAGGTAGGCCGAGCTCAGAGGCTCCAGAGGAGACTACAAGCCCTGCTAGGAAAGCACGCTCTGCTCCACTGCGACCAGCAGCTGGAGGGGCTGGAAAGGCACCATCAACTCGGCGGCGCGTCTCTCGACAGCCCGGACTACGCGCTTACTGGGGTACCGCCTCCGCGAGCGGGAAGTAGAAGCCATTGTTCCTGGCGGGAGTCGTCCACAGCAGAGTGCTCCTTCACAGAGCTCACAGAGTTCAGCCTCTCCAGCCATGCGGTGTTGAGGGGCATTCAGGAGGCTTTGGACTCCGAGGCTACGGCCAGCAGCTGCTCGGAGGAGGAGGAGGAGGAGGAGGAGGAGGAGGAGGAGGAGGAGGAGGAGGAGGAGGAGGAGGAGCAGAATATTCCTGGCAGAACCAAGACTTCACCTGTGTGAGTAGAAGCTTCATTAATCAACAATACTCAAACTCTAATCACTGCATTCACACCAAAAGCATTGACAAAATGTTGCGGCAGTAGATCCCATGCAAAGTCAATGTACAGACGGAAATGGATGCAATTGACGCGTGAACATTTTAAACTTTGCCGAACAATTTGCTGGAAGCAGCCGTCGTTCAGACGTGCTGCAGCGGCGTGAGCCTACGGGGGATGTTGTGAACACAAACACGAGGGCGTGGATGTTCCGACGTCTGTGGGACGTCCTCGACAAGTGAAGCAGAACTCGTGGTTCGTTCTTTCTTTGTGGATGGCGGAAATGATAACCGTTATGATAGCACAAAGTAAAGCCACGGAGATAAGCCCCGCCCCCTCGAAGGCGCGAATGAAGCGAGACACGCGTAAAGCCACAAAAGGTCAAGCGAGAAAACTCACGCGAGTGAAGTGTTGCGAATACGTTTTTGGTGTGAACGCAGCATTAAGCCCTACAGGGGACTTGTTTTGGCAGCTGGGATATATAGGTCACGACTAAAATCCAATAAGCTGCCAATCATTTGAGAAAAATGTAAATTCATAACACATTGTATTCTTACGCTACCGTTCAGATATGATGTGAGGCTATGAAGTGATTGGATTACCACTGTAATCAGTGGATGTGTTTTAAAAACTGTTACTTATTCTGTGGACTTGTTTTGCCTGTTTCTCACACATTATCACAGAACGGTCTTTTTTTTTACAAGAAAATGAAGTGAGTCCAGTTTCCTTTGTCTCCTCCAGGCCTATTCCTTATTTTGAACTTTGTACCTTGAGAGCCACAGTGGTATCACATGTGTCACAGCTGGTTACTCCACCTAACTAAACAAGCTACACAGGAGAAGATTTACCGCACCTTTTCCGACTATATCTGGATTAATCACAGACTTGCACTTTAGTAGCACTTGAATATCTCTTATTATGGTACTTTTGTAGTTTGACTATGATGAGGAAATGTTACTTTCTGTATTCTTGTTGTTCTTAGTTTGTACTCTAGGTTGCACTTTAGGTTGCACTTATTGTAAGTCGCTTTGGATAAAAGCGTCTGCTAAATGACATGTGATGTAATGTAATGTAATTTAGATATCCCCTGAACCGAGTAAGTTGAGGTGAGCCACGTCAACTATGAAGTGAGCAGCTAGTTTTGAATAAAAATAAAAATAAAATATTTTACAACCTTATTTGAGCTCTCACTGCCAACATGTTCGTTCTGCTTTTTTGGGGGGATGTGGTTGAAACCAGCTGTGCTTCACCCTGGAGCCATGTCTTTGTTTCAATTCAGGGTCCCCAGAGGTGGACTGTCACAACCCCTCAGTGCAGGACTATGAACACACCGATACCAAAGAGAGGGAACTTATTTCCAAAGAAGACACATATGCTGTAAATGGGAGAGGCCTAAATGTGTTGTACAGTCAGCTGTCTCAGGGTCTGAGGTCCACTGTGTCTCTGCAGCTGTAGCTGCATATTTCACTTGGCGCTCAGTGAAGTTCACAGTGTGGTTGTCATTAGCACATGTTGTCCTCCCAGCTGTGGAGAGTGTGATGACATTTTTTTGCTATGCGTACACACGCTCTCTTTCCATGCCGCAGTCATCCACTCAACAGAGGAGCCCGTTCCCTCGGCCCACAGCCGGGAAATAAACACGGCCCCGCCAGCGAGCCTGGAACAGGCCATTGTGCTCTGCCTTGTTTTAGGTGTGTGTGTGTGTGTGTGTGTGTGTGTGTGTCTTCTTCAAAGGGAGTCACATGACCCCAGGTGAGGCAAAATGAATGAACCCCTGGTTCTATGTGCTACCCATACGGTGTGTGTTTCTTTTGGTTCTTGCAACAAGAAACAACAAGGCCGAATCAACTGGCAGAAAAACTGCACATTGCACACAAAAACTATCGCAATCAGAAGTGTGCATATATATTGTTTTCCTGTCTTTCTAATGGTCCTGTTGATATTGTGGCAAATATCCAGGAATACATTATGTTAATGAGACACACACACAGGCAGGGAATGGGAGCAGAGTGACCCTGGGGAGCGTTCTACTGCAGATGTGCTTCAGGAAATTCCAGACAAAAATATGAACCTGCCCATTATAATTTTATTTGAAAATCAAACTAATTAGCTTTACGGAATTACAACTGAAAATAGATACCTGGCAACACACTTCATTTGGAAAGAAGATTGTTTGGAGAGAGATGTCTGCCGTCTGCCAGAGATATGTAGCCGTTATCTGGTAACGTCTCGGTCTCCATGTACTGTCCTCTTCCTGAAAAGTCTGGTTTAGGTGCAGGACCATTTCATTTCTTCAACACTTCTGTTTATTTCCTGTATCAGTGCAATAAACAGGAGCAGTTTCCCAAACTGTTTATACAGGAAACAGGCTGTTTACCAGTGTGTGTGTGTGTGTGTGTGTGTGTGTCTTTTTATTTGTCCAGCTTCAGTCATCTTGGAAGTCAGTTGAACAATGCTGCATCAGTAAACCTCCCCTGGGGCGTTTTTATGGCAGGCTCCTCCTTGAAGAGGAGATCTCCTGCTGGAGGAGGAGGAGGAGGAGGAGGAGGAGGAGGAGGGGGGGTTGGACTTTAATTTGAAACCATGCGGCCACATCGCCATGGCACGAGCACAAGTCTTTCATACCTCCAGGGCTCCTTCTCAGTATGTTTCTACATTGTTGTAGTTTTATTCCAGGTACTTTATAAGATAGGCTACGGGTTGGAACGTGGAGGTGCAGCACACACCCAAAAGCCTTGATGCTGCTGCGAGAGCCGTAAACACCACCCAAACGGGATCGTTCCCCCACCACAGCTTGTTGGGGCCGGCCTTCCATTCAACCGGGATTAGTCTCTCAAACTTCATCACTGTGGAGGGTTGCCATCTGGTTGCTACGCCCTACATGTTATTCAGCAATGCAACAACCTTCACAAGAAATATGTACTCGCACACTAACGGGCATCAGGAAACTTCTCCTCTCCTGTCCTCTCCCACCGACTCGCCTACGGCTTGGCAAAGAATTCCAGGAATGTTCTCATTATGCAGCTGGAAGGAGCTGCAGTGGAGCTCGGCCCGGTCATTGTTAGCGGAGGAAGGAGGCAACCTGCTCCGATGCAAGCTCAGGTGGCACCTCGAGCTCACCCCTCTACATCCAGACTGGTTTCTGTCCTGCTCCTCAGTGGTGGAACCAGCTCCCCGCTGACATCCGGACAGCAGGAAGTCTCTACAGCTTCCGCCGGGAACTGAAAACAAACCTTTTCCGACTATATCTGGATTAAAACACAGATTTGCACTTCAGTGGCTCTTAAATAGTGGTACTTATTACTTATTGTGGTACTTTTGTAGTTCGACTATGTTGAGGAAATGTTACTTTTTGTATTCTTGTTTGTACTCTAGGTTGATGCACTTAATGTAAGTCGCTTTGGATAAAAGCGTCTGCTAAACGACATGTAATGTAATGTAATGGAACGCAGTTCAAAAGCGGTCATTAACCAATCATAGACGTTGTTTTCATCTGCAAAATTTGCCTTCATGTCTACAACAAACTGTGTAACTTTGATCAGGCGAGAAAACAACTGTTTAGTTATTTAACTTAAACACTACCTCACAAAACCAACGGGTATAGTCGAACCCCCCCGCGTGCGGCTGCTTGCATATTGGCCTAACCTTTCTTCAGCCTGCAACTGAGTGTTTGAAGTAGGGAGAGTCCCTCCCTGCCAAGGTCCAAGAGCACTGCCATGGCAACCATCGCCTGGCTGAAGCCAGCCGACCACACAGAAGATAAACGCTAACTGGACAGGCCAGTGCCATGGAAACCTCCTGTACACACCACCCGATGCCATGTGTTGTATTTTGTGGCCCAGATAAGCTTTTTGGGCCTCGCACCCTGGGCATCTGGGATGCTTCACCATGTCCACATGCTGCATGGCTGCATGGTTGGTGTAGCATAGGTCAAAAGGTGACACAGTGCTGCAGTACGAACACAGGGATGGACAAGGACTGCGTTTACTCTCTTGGCATTTCTTCCGCATTCCTGGCCAGATTCCAACTTTCTTCTCGCAAGGTTGTGTGAACAGAACACTATAAAAGCACAACATGGGTCTAAGTGTCCTTCTCTGTCATCCTTCCAGCAGCAGCAGCAGCAGCAGCTGTGAGCGGCCGTGGCTGGAAGAGAGAGCGGAGCTGGGCAGCAGATGGACGTGGTTGCAGCTACGTCTGGCCGAGCTGGAGGGGAGGATACAGCGGATGGTGGAGCTCCACAAGCACATCCGCTCTACCAAGGTAAGACACATGCCCTCTGTGCCAACATCGATAAAGGACAGCCATAGATTATCAGGGGCTTTTATTCAGGCCTTGGTACCAGTCGGTTTAGCGTGAAGAGAATGCGTAGGGTCAGCCGACGTCCGCTGTCCGTCTGTGATAAATACGAATAGCACGACAGCGGAAGTATGTTCCAGAAAGGTGAGCTACAGTCGTCACGTTTGGATGTGGCATTAAGCGATGACACCTTCATGGACTGCTGTCACCGTGAAAGGTTTCACGTGCGTCGACAGACTCGTCTTTACCGTCATTATGTACATTTTTCAGAGAAATTCAATTTCAAAGAATTTACTGTCTATATATATATATATTATTTTATTTTACATTGCTGTATTTACATATATGTTGTGTATGTATATATATATATATATATATACATAATACATATATTATTTTATTTTCTATTTTCTATTTCGCTTTGTATACTTTATGCACAGTCACTTTCTTTCTTTCTTATATTTATATTTTATTGTGTTTAGTTTATGGGTGCTACTGTGTCAACAAATTTCCCCTTGGGGATTAATAAAGTATATTTCTATTCTATTCTATTCTATTCTAAAATGCCCTGTTGTAATTATTGTATGATTACGATGAGGTTTGTGGCATAGTGTACACATGAAATGTCTAAATGTATAATGTTCAGGCAGACCACCCTCAAAGGGCGGTGAATGTTAAAAGGTGAGACCCATGTTTGTGTGTGTGTGTGTGTGTGTGTGTGTGTGTGTGTGTGTGTGTGTGTGTGTCTCAGGGTGGTGTGGTGCTTGCGGAGTCCCAGCCGCTGACGGACAGACAGATTCAGCAGACCTTGCTGAGTGAGATGGCCGGCTTGTCCTGCACGGCCTCGGACGCTGACATGGAGCCGTGCAGCCCCACACGCCTCCTGCACAACATCGAGAGACAGGTAGGAGGGGCGACCGGGGACGCACACCTTGAATACCGGGGGAACACAACTCGGTACACCAAGTCCAGAGAACATCCGTTGGCTTTAGTAGTCTGAAGAGCTTGGGGTTGTGTTGCTACTGGAGAGATTAGGAGGAGCTCTTTTAGTCAGTCTGCCTTTTCTGTGAGAGCAGGCCAGCTCTGGAATGCCCTGCCTCTGAATTTGCGCACCAGCAGAACTTTTTACTCTTTTAAACACGGCCTGAAGAACTGGCTTTTTACCAGTCAGATGTGTGAGCATGAACTGTGACTCCCTCCTCAGTGATTGTGTAAATAATTATGGTTTATATGTCTGTTAAATGTTTTATTTTTTTATTTGATGTTTTAATGATTTTATGAAGAGGCCAGTATTTTATCGTAACCTGTATGTTTACTGCCTTTTTTATTATGTTGCTGTGTTAACCTCTTACTCCTTTAGTGAAGGCTGTAACATCTGGCCACAGGGACCAAAGCTGAAATTTAGCCTTAGCTAACGTTAACACATTTACCCCCTGGGTTGATTAATGTGTACGGCCCCTGTACAAATAAATAAATATATGAAAACAATTCAAATGAGTTGCCTTTCACCCTAAAGTTGAATCGCTTGAAGAGTAAGACATTGATGGTGATGTTGTCATTGCAGAGTGCTCAGCTCAGCCAGATTGTCAGCAGTCTGATGCCTCCTCACAGCTTCTCACCGCTCTCGAAACAACCACACACCTGGAAAGGCAACAGCGCCGTTACAAGGTAGAGAACACACACACACACACACACACACACACACACACACACACACACACACACACAGGAAAATGTTGGGGTCAAGTCACCTATTTGCAGTAGATAATTGCCAGAGGAAATACTCATACATGGGACTTTTGAATGACGCTAGATTACACGAGATACAAGGGGAAAATAGATCATGTATTGCTGTATATATTTGATAAAACACCCACAGAAAACTAAATGAAAACTACTGAAATGAAAACTCCTCTTTAGTCACCTTTAAAAAAGCAATCACAACTAAATCAGACTACGCCTAGACACTTTAGTGATTTTCCTTGGTGTCGCCATGTTTGTCGGGGGCAGAGACCAGAGGGAGTAAATGTGCTGGATATTCCAAGGCCCTCTAAAGTGGTCTTGACAACGGTCTGGAAACCAAGCTGGAGTGCTACAGCGCTGCCTGATAGTTAGAGCTGTGTCTGCAATAACAGAGCATACATGTAACATAAAATATAAAACAGAGGTTGGCATAGGCCACGGTTATATAACCCGGTGAAGCAGCCTGGCCGGTCCCCACCATCTGGCCCGACTCCAATCATCTCCTCGTGTTTTTTCTTCCCTGCTGCATTTTTAACTCTCCATCTGGCTCTGAAGATAAAAGCAATTTTTTTGTAATCATTATTCTCAGAGAATACCAAAGACAAACAACACATTGGAAATCTTTTGTAATACTTGTGATCCGAGCACGAATCACACCCCTGACGTTTCCCTGACCTCGCCCGATCTCGTCCGTGCAGTGGTCAGAAAGGAGTCTCTCTGTTTGAGCCTGGCAGCTCCACGAGGAGGAGGCTGGAGGCCAGGAGGCTCTCCAGAGCCAACGTGTCGTGCGTGTGTGCCCGGACCCGACCTCTGGTCACCTACCACAAGCCCAAACTGTTCACCATCAAGTCCTGCAACCCCAGCAGTCCACAGGTAGGCACACATGCAGTCTCCTTCATTTCATTTCTGGGATGCTTTGCTGCTCCATTGGGCCCAGTTAGTACCGTTAATTACTTCTTCCATGAGATTATTCTTATCGTAGAACCGCTCTGCGCTTCAGAAACACACACTACAGGGACACATTAGTGTGTACTCATGTGTGCCGCCCATGTCCCTGCACAGTGGTGGAGGGAATGGATGGATGCCGAAACACAGCAGCATTGTCATTTCCACCCTCTGTTCCGAGGAGTCGGCAGTAAAGACAGTAATAAAGAGGACGCCAGAGGAACTATGGCTAATTACTGTAGTGCAGCCCAGATTCACTTCATTACATTGCTCCTAGAAATTCCAATCGTAGACCCGCTTTGGTTTTTAAATACATTTTGGAAAATTATAAAAAGTGGGTCACTGCATCAAGGCGACAAAACCTTTTTATTAGTTTATTACATGTAGATAATCCTCGTATCCATGTCAGATTCATCTTCAAAGCAGTTGTTTTTGGTCGGGTGTCAGTGTTGGAATGCCAAATTACTAAAATAGGTCCGCAAATTGAACTGGAGTTAATGTTCAAAGCCGCAGACCTGCTTTTAATCGAGCACTAATATCTCTTGGATTTACTTCCTGTAGAGAAGTGCATGTGAGTATTCTGAAGCTCTCACCTTAGACACACGCTGTTCTTGACAAGTCAAATGTCAAGTGGTTGGCATTGCTCTGCTTAGCTTCACACATTTCTAGGAAGAACCACTCTACTTTCGTTGTACTTGTATGTGCAATATTACATGCACGATACTTTAATTCCAGCGTTGTGTTAATGTTTTGGTGATCTCTTTACTTAAATCTTCACTAATAAAGATTTAGGTGGCCAGAAAAAACAACAGACTTCAAATGAATGATTAGGTTGCTCAGTGCCTGCTGGGTGTGTGAATAGTTCACCGATTGTGTTCCAGTTTTGACCCACATTTAAAATAATGATTCTGTTTCACCTTGCTGTAACTGAGAAGGTCAGAGCGCATTTTGAATCAAAGGCGCCTTTGATAGAAACATACGGTGTAAGCCTCATTTTCTAAAGCTTGCATACAAACACATATATGTCAACATGTCATACCATTACCGTGGAGTGAGTTTCAACAGCTTGCTAGACAATGCTACTCCTAGCAGAGCGTAAAGCCCAGAGTGCTTGTAGCTATTAGAAGAAGAGGCAGCATCAAAGCCACCGCCGGCGTTGAGACATTGCCAGATGACAAAGAAAGCTCTTTAACAACTTAATTGCTTTAATCAGTGTGGTCGGAAAGCAGCTTCCTTAAATCCCTGTGACTCATAACAAAGCACGAGTAAACAAGGTTATTACTCGAGTTCATGATGTGATAAAAAGGATTTCTCTTGTTTTCTTTCTCTCCCGTGCGTCAGGACTCCGGAAAGCCCTCGTCTAGCACCTCCTCCTCTCTCTCGTCCTCGTCCTGCTCCTGTTGCTCATCTTGTGACCCTGTAGACCTGTGCTCTCATCCGGACTGCAGCTCCAGTAGGTCCCTGTCCTTCAGGGCCCCCGGCAGCACACCTCGCCCCGCGCGGTCGCTTTCATTCGGTAGGAGGAGCATGACTTCATCGCGTTGGCCATGTGGGAAGATGAGGGAACTGCAACTTGCTTAGTTGGGATAACTTGATTAAATACGTGCACGTCTGTCTGATGTACGAAATCATACATGGATTGAGCTCTCCTTCTCTCAAACAATATGTCACCACACGATCTGGATATGGGCTCACAGGAGGTGCAGCGAGAGGGGATTGTATTTTCTCAGGAAAAGGGGATTTTCCCTCTCAGGAAAAGTGCTTTCAGTCACGCTGCATTCCAGTTTATATCAGAGATCTACAACCATTCAACTCTTTTAGAGCTGAGACACAGGAATGGTTCATTACTACCCAGCTGTGTCAGCACTAGACTGTATAGCTCCATCTGTCTGGGTTGGACTTTCACTTTGTCTGTCTGTCTGTCTGTTGTCCGGTGTCTGTATGTCTTGACTCTGCTGGTCGACTGTTTACTCCACCTGCGTGTCTTTTCTTGTTGTCCGCCTGTTTGCGGTTATATATTTCATTTAGTCTGTATGCTTTTACGCTGTGTCTCTGACATGATGTTTTTATTCTGTCCATTTTAACATTGTTCTCCCTTTTTTATTTGCTTTGTCTGTAGATTGTATTTGTAATCTTATGTTTTTAGGTTCTAGTTTTCATAACATTGGGACTACAGATGAAAAAAAACATAACATCAGCAAAATAATATAAAATGTAACATCAGCATAATTGGGACTACAGATGAAAAATAGCCTCTTGGCTAACTCTGGCACATTTACTGAAATGTTTTTATTAATGTGCACTGTCCCTTATGAAATAAACCCAGTAAAACATTTTTTTTTAAAGAACCTTTGTACTTGAAGCAACCCTGTTTGTCTTTTGCCATATTGTTTCATCTTCTGTTCTCTGAAAGGTTCACGAGAGGCTTTTCTTTGCTTCCTTGGCCGAACTATTCAGAACACAAACCGGCCGAGTCGGGTCGCGATGTCTGGCGCCACGCAGACGCCGTGATAACCGGGCACGTCGACGAGAGCGGGGCTGTATGTTTTGCGTGGGCTTACTCAGAAAGCAATGGATGCCCACTCTCATCGCGTCGCCCTGGACGGCCTGCTCGCACATCGAGACGTGCCGAGTAATTAATCGTGAAAACAGTTTTGAGCGCGTACTTTAAGGTCCTTCTCCGTCATTCTCTTCCAGACACTCCTCTGAGAGTGCAGGCCAGAGAAGAGTGGTCCCAAAGGCCGCTGCTCATCAGTGTCCAACCGTCCAGTCAGACGCACTACAAGAGACGCAGCTCCACACCGCTGCACAACAGTAAGAAGCTGCCCGTTGCCGGTATCGATCGCTCCCCTGTCTTTTCCGTTGCCGCGCTCCTTCCTCGGCCGATATGTTTCTCCGCTGCCGGTGAGCCGTTTGAAACACGCCCGCAACCCGCTCTGTTGTCGTAGAGACAGACGATGAAGAAGATGACAGGAGGAGGAGGGTTCAAAAGGCAACCACCTGCATTCTTGTTGTTGTTGTTGTTGTTGTGATTCCTCGCTCAGATAGGAGCCTCACTGGCTTTTGATCCACTTCTCTTTGTTGTGGTGGAGCTGCACCGGAGTCTGTTGTTTGAAGTCGATGGCAATTTGACGTTAATGCAAAGTCAGCACTATACCTGCTGCTGCACCACAGTCCAAACATTTCGACAGTGGGTTTTATTGGAATTACCGTAAGGACATTACTGTTGGCGCGTTGATCCCCTAAATAATGTGATTTATATTTAATTTACCAGTGTTTATTTTTACATTAAAATGAATTGTAACTATATCATTTGTGAACATTTGAATATTAATAATATTAACAAAACATTAGACTTTTTTTTTATTTATTCAAATTACTTTTGTAGCTTACATTGTTTCTAAACCATAAGTTATAAATGATTAAAATAACAAACTGACGATTCATCTTGTTTAGGCGATTCTCCCATCTGGTCGTTGTGATCACATCGCTGCTGCGTCGTATCTCCATGCGTAGCGTCATTAGCGGTTCCTAACACGTCAGACATCCCACTGGGTCTGTCTGAGGCTTCTGACCGAGCATCAGGTGGAAATAAAATCAGTTGGCACTCAATATGTGTCTGTTTACATTAGTCTGAAGCTAATAAATGGTCATTCCAGGACTTTAAGTGCTTCCTGCTCCCATGGTTGTCCGCGCTGTAGATTGATCAGCGATCGGTTGATCACAGAGTGTTCCCTGCTCGCCGTGGGGGTGTTGACTCGACAGTATATGTACCAGATGGTTTGTGTTCAATACAAAGGTGAGGGGGAATTAAAGCTCTCAGGGGTGTATGAGAGGTAGAAAGAGAGTAAGGGAGGAGACACAAAGGAGGCCAAATGGAAATGTAGGAAGACTTCACTCAGCCACCACTTTGTTGATTTCCTGTCAGCTTGAATGATTGTTTTCTCCTTTGTCAATAACAGAGAAAGGAATCAAGTCGGCGTCCCCTGAGACGATAGCTTGGCACATGGGCACCAACTTCTTATCATAGCTGACGGTAGCTAATGCACAGTGAGATTACATAAGAGTCAAGGGATGGAAATGTGGGCAAATGGCTTGGAGAATAAACACTAATGACGTAGATGAACAAATGGTTCACTCTGGTCGCTGTTGGTACAGAGTTGGAACGGAGAGAACTGTGAAGGTGGATTCCAGGCATCATTTTTTTCTTGTTCCTCCATTACCTCTGCCCTCCTCCTCTCTTTATGAAATCTGTTGGATCAGCAGTTTACAGTCATCATAGACGATAACAACACTAGAACTAGGGCTAAGGAGACGTGTGTGCACATCTGTGGCTGTGCATCAGCAACTCGTTTTAGTCCTGCAGGCAGCGTGTTGTTGAGCAATGTAAGAGAAACACAGTTACTATTTAACACAATAAAAAAAACAGTGTGTCTTCAGTACATCAAATTCATTTAATTAATCGCACGGTTTCATGTTGTTAAGCAAAAAGGAAGAGACATTTGCATTTGGCTGGCAGTTATCTGCACTAATCATAGTGATGACTGCAACTAGAGCTGTTGGTGTGGTGCGAGCTAGAAACAGGGAACTGAGAGGCGGTCAACTGCTAAAATAATAAGACTAATGGTTAACTTATTAGCTTTTGTACACTTCAACCAAATCATGAACTCCTTGAGGAACTGAAGAGCCATTCGGGGTGAAAGGACATTCCTGTGTGTGTGTGTGTGTGTGTGTGTGTGTGTGTGTGTGTGTGTCATTATAGGTCACACACACAAGCAGCATGCACGGCGTCATAAAAGAAGCGTTCTGGGCCTGTCACCTATCAGGAGGGCCGGCTCTGCCCAGAGTCAATGCAGGAGAGCCAATCAGAGGAAGAGGAAGAGAAGACACATCCACAGGCTCACAGAAGGTGTGTGTGTGTGTGTGTGTGTGTGTGTGTGTGTGTGTGTGTGTGTGTGTGTGTGTGTGTGTGTGTGTGTGTGTGTGTGTGTGTGTGTGTGTGTGTGTGTGTGTGTGTGTGTGTGTGTGTGTGTGTGCAAGTATACGTTCACACTGCATTGCACATGAACAGTCAATCTTTATTTCTTCATTAAATGGCTGTGGTGAATATGCTCCATCCAGAGCAGCAGGATTGGGAAGCACATATATGTTAAAATAATATATATGGAGGGGGGTATAAATGACCTTTTTTTTTAATACTAAAAGTTGTTTATAATACAGTGCCTGTTCCAGCCTAACAATATGTTGTTGACGTGTGTGTGTGTGTGTGTGTGTGTGTGTTATATCCAGATGAGGAAGAAGTCTTGTACCAG
The DNA here is from genome assembly GCA_036178185.1 of Liparis tanakae. NCBI lineage: Eukaryota > Metazoa > Chordata > Actinopteri > Perciformes > Liparidae > Liparis > Liparis tanakae. The sequence goes on from CM070107.1 coordinate 17,809,401, forward strand.
TTCTGTGACCCAAACAGTTCAGATGAAGTGATGGAGGAGAGCTACTCACGGTTGTCATGCAAGAAGGCCTCACAAGTAACACACACACACACACACACACACACACACACACACACACACACACACAGTGTGTATACTTGTGAAAACTCTCATTGACATGTACAGGGTTAATGTCGTGGTTTTTGATGCCAGAACCCTGACCCATACCCCTAACCTAACCTACATTAGCTGTGACCCTAAAACCAGGTCAAGATCATATTAAACCGCTAAAACAGAACCGTAAAACTAAAGTAAAAAAGCATCTCTTTACTTCTCTTGATGAGTTAATTCAGGAAAAAAGCTAAGTCACGACAACCCGGGGATGAAGATGTATGAGAACACTTGTGAATCTGGGTGTGAAACATCATACCGCGTTTCCTTTTAGGGCTTTGCTCGCAAACGCCAGGGGGAGAGTGTGTACAACATCAACAACATTGTCATCCCCATGTCTCTGGCTAAAGTGGAAAAGCTGCAGTACAAAGACATCCTGACACCCAGGTACGGAGCGAGAGGGAAGAATGGACTCACATAGAATTACGGTCCTGGTTTTGTATTTTGCCACATATATTTCTTGAAAGCTAATAATTTTAACAGCACGTATAATTTCACCGTCTCCAAAAAATATGAATCAGAATTACTTACAATGCCTCTTATGTATGTATTAATATGTATTAATGTGTTTATTGATTATCAGATACATTTTGGCTGTCATTAAATGTTACTTTGTTATAAAGGGGATCCTGTCCACCGTCATTGTCTGTCACCTCAAAATGTGCGTCTTTCTTTGCAGTTGGCGGGGAATCGACACATCGCCTCAAGTGGACAGCGAGACAGAGAAGAAGGACGACGATGAGGAGGAGAAGGAAGAGGAGAAGGAGGAGGAGGAGGAGCAGGTAGCGTCTCATCCCTTTGGACATGAGCCGTTTAGTGCAATTTGTGAAGACAAAACCATCTTTATTTGTGTGTGTGTGTGTGTGTGTGTGTTTCAGGTGGAGGATCTCTCTAACACAGTGTTTGCACAGAGACACCTGGAGGTGGAGAAGAGGGAGAAATTACGCTGGTCATCATGGGGAAAAAGAAAATGCTGCAGGCTTCCTGAAAGGTGGAAACACAAATGAAAACACTCACACGGGCTCAGAAGTATAACGTTACACACTTTTACGATGAATACCGCTACATCAGATGATGCCGAAATGCGATGTGAATTACATCAGGTCGGTTTGGGGAGATTGCATTGCCTTTCTCAAACCCGTTTCAAGCTTTTATCAAAATATTATAACAAAGAGATACAGTTGGCTCTAAACCCTAAGTTTAGTGCAACTACTGCAGACTTGTTTTGTTCATCTCTGTGCACATAAATATAGCCTGTGTGAAAGGGGAATGTGGAGTAATTCACTTGTGAAGTTTCATGGGGTGTGCTTGTTTTCTCTCTCCAGATCTGGCAGCAGGTTGTCGGGCAGCGGGGGGGGCGGGGTGTGCACATCAGGAGAGGAGAGCTCCATGGAGTCGGGTTGTGCTCAGCTGGATTCTGGTGAACAGCAAAGCTCAGAGGAGTGGTTGGTAAGATCAAAAGCACCACAGATGAAACCCCAAGCCCCCCCAAACAAACTTTGAATATTGGAGTACGATGATTTATGTGCCATCAGAGGGAACGCACACTTATCATACATAGCAATTTTCTATTTTTATCTTGCTATAAAGAGGAGATTTACAAGTACGTTGCTTGTAGATTATCATTTCTTCAATCTCTAGAGATTGCTGAAAGACTATTCTCTGTAAGGTTCCAGTTACAGACGAGCCTGTAGATGAGTAGAAGAGTATGAAATAACAAACAAATGTGTTGCAGACTAATCAATACTCATATTGTGAGTAAAAAGCTTGGATTTATCCTTGCGAGCGGACACAGATACTTCTCCACTCTGTACCAGTTGATGATACTTTGATTGCGGCGCTCTGTACCACTTTGCTTTGATTAGAGAAGGAATGAGATGGACGAAGCCAACTGCCCATATCAACCGTCTCCACACCACAAGTATCCCCCACTTCACTGCCTCGCACTTCTTATGCCCTCCAGCAGCCATACAAACCCTGATTTAAGCAGGATAAACAGACATCAGAGCCATACACCCTCATGGTCTTTCAAATCTAAATTCAATGAAGGTACTTGGGACGAATATTGGATGAGCAATTATTGTGTTGTGGACATTATTTCACAGTTTGTGTGTAGTTAAAGAATATTTAAGCAGATATAAAGCTTAATATATAGTTATCAATAAAAAAAGTACTAAACTCCGAAACGTATAAAAACAATGTATTTAATTTACAGATGTGTCTAATATGAACAGAATTGTAGATTTTCCTCATTTCATTCATATGCCCTTTGACTTCCCACAGCCTCAGACACCCTGGGAGCCACGAGTGTTTCCTTTGGATGAAGATGAGGAAGAAGCTCTTCTCTCTGATGACCTGGACAAAGTCCCATCAGGATGGCCGGAGTTTGGCTCTGCCTGCTCCACTTCGAAGAACTACAACTCCTGCCTCGCCCTAGCCTCGTCACGTGGTGCAACACTGCCGCCTGGTGGAGAGAGCAGCACATCTCATGGCAGCTGATGTGAGTGGAGAAATACATCAAACTCTAAAATTGTTGATTAATTTGGCAAGTGTTTACTAAATCATGTTGTTTTATAAGTATGTTTTAAAAATGAAAATTGTATATATTATAACTAAAATAATTAACATGTAGTAATTCAGTCAATTATTTCCTTCAGGTCATAAGTCACTTAGTAAATATTTTTTTGGCCATTCGTTTAATACTTTATTTAGTCATTTATTTAGTTATCTGTGCATTCCTTTATCTGTGCAATTAGTAATTCATAGCACACACAATGGATTTCTTATATTTATATTTCTTCAAATTAATTCACTGTTTTATTTGCTCTGCAGATCTCCTGATGCTTGGGACCACAAGGATAACATGTGCCATAGGAACCTTAATTTGGATACTTAATACATTCCAGAACAGTGATTTGATTTGATTTTCAAAATGCTTTAAAGCAAAAGTGTTTTGTAGGTGTACTTTGTGAGTATTGTAGCATAACTACTGTAGCTTCTGCTACACTTTCAGGTTTTAATGTGTAAAAGGTACTGTATGTAAAGAGGTGTGTACCAGCACAACCCCACTGTAGTCTCAGGTTTGTATACTGTACGTAGTTGACACTTACTATTTATTTTCACAGTTGTCTTAAAAAGTCAGTATATGAAGACTTTAGCACATACACATATTTATGTCACTTTTACTTGATTTACATGTGCTGTTTAACTTCATGTTTTTGTGTGTGTTTATAACATAATTTGGTATATATTTTTTATGAAAGTTATTATTAAACATTTCCAACCAGAACTTTTTTGAGAGTCTTCTTGTGGCTGACTCAAATGTTAACCAGTGCAGAGATGAGGGTGGGGGCAGAAACACCATCAGGTTTCCTTTGAACTCAAAATGCTCCGCTACATCTCACAGCGTGTGAAAGTGGAGGCAGAAATGTAAGGATGAAACCGTTATATAATTATGCATGTATGAGCACAGGTTCAAGTCGTAGACACTTTATCCCTTAACAGTTCTTACTGTATGTATGTTAGGTGCCTTTAGACATGCACACATTTATTTCAGTCACATGTAACATATCTGGAAAGTTTACTTTACAAGTCATTGATGCAAGATAGTACTAGAAGGACAATCTAATGCGAGGTAATTTCAGGGATGTGGGTGATTACCATTAAGGGAGTTCACCGCGACAGTATCAGAGAAACAGCTCGTACTTTGACCCAATATGCATAACCTCCTCTTATAATATTCTTCACATTTACCAAGGGGCCTAATGGTAGATGTGAGTAATAAAGAGTTCTATGAAAGAGCCAAACAAGTGATGGTGACGTGTTTTTTTTTTTTTTTAGCAGAAAGACACTTTAAGACAGACTGAGGAGGGAACCGTGTTGGGGGCGTTTACTGGGTTATCTGGATCTCCATGGATCCCAAGGTCATCCCTCTCATCTGCCTGTGTGTCATTTGCCTTATAGCTGGGATGAGAGACAGGGTGCCCCGAGTTAGAAACTCAACCACATGAAATGCATTTACAGAAAGAATTGGACAGCCGGCATTTATGAGATTGGAGTGAGACACGGTGATCTTCGTATTAAAACATCTTTGATGGGACACGTCGAAGGAACAGAATCATGGAACAGAATCACGGAACAGAATCACGGAACAGAATCATGGAACAGGCTAAAAGTTCAGCAGAGCACACAAATACAAAAAAAGGAAGTTGGTTCATGAAAGACTTTAACGATATTATATATAATGATAATGTAAAGTTGTTATTACTATTATTAGGGCCCGATCACTGAATTATTCAGGACCTTTTTTCTTAAAATGTTTGTTATTATTATTTAGATTTGCGGTCAGAACAATCAAAAGACTAGTTATAAAAGCTTTGAGGTGTCATCAAACAACGTGGATGTGGTGTGGAGACAACAACAAAGAAGTCACCTGCACCCCCGTTGTCACGTTTTTCACCCCTCATGAGTTTGCAGGTATGCCTGGAATAATATGACTAAACTGGTGATACATTGTTGGACACAACTACGAAGAGCAGCACTTTGGATAGTATTTCTAGAAGCATGTAGCTACAACAGTTGCACTCCGGAGGGTGCTCTTACATATCAACAAGCCCACAGCGGAAGGATAGCATCATCATGTAATGCGACAGCATCACGACCTCAATATACTGTTGCGTAATTCATTTTATATACCTAGTGAATAATAATTTGGATTTTTAAATGTATGCTTCCCCATCTGTCTATGCGCAACCTTTATAATTTAAATCAAGAAAGTCTTCATCTCAATCCCACATCGGGACTATTTTTTTGTGAGACATCAGTTCCAATGAAAACTGATCTCAGGTCTGATTAGTTATCCACAGTTGTTCTAGAAAGACAGGCTGCGAAATTATTCTTCTCCAATTTGAGCATTAGCCCATACACACAATCCACTTATCCTTACACTTAGCATATAACATATGAGTTTTTGAAAAAATAAGATACTACAATGGTAAGTAATGTCAATACATTCAAATGCTTACTATAAGAGTCGTTGTCACGAGTTGGAGTTGGTTTAGCTAGCTCTCCAACACGTGTGTGCTGACATTAAACAAGGCTAACAGCTCATAAACAGATCAGTTTATATTTTTGTATTTAACATGAAATGTTTATACATCACGTGTTGCCCATAGACACTTTATGGCTTAGTGTTCTTTACTTTTCTAAACAGGACCAGCCGGGCACATTTTCACCATTTTACATACAGTTGGCTACAAATAAGTTATATAGCTGGCTCTGCTGCCATGGTGAGTAAAGTTAGTGCTACGTGTACTGCATTAAGACACATTACAATTAGTGTTATGCACACAGCGTTTTTAAATGATGTCTCCAATTATCTTCAGAAAAACGTGAAGCACAAAACCGTAATTACGAGAGCAGCGTGCTGAAGAAAAGTCCCGTCGCGACTAGCAACGTCACTACGGTACTAGCTCCATGTAGGCTGCGGAGCCGCTGTGTCCGATAGAGCCCGGAGTTGCACTGAGACACCGCACCGAACAGGTAAAAAAAAAGAAGAAAAAAAGGTATTCTTTATTTCTATAACGGATGAATGATGCAGGAGAATGTGTATGAATGTGCCATGATTCGACTAAAATGTTGTGTGTCATTGAATGGTCAGTCAATGACGGACGGTGAATGACCATTTCAACGCGCATTGGAGCTGAACAGACGAGCTGCCCCTCTGGAGAAAGGCGCATTGTTCGTCTCCAGTAGAGTCCTGCTACTCGTGAGTCTGTCCTGGCTCTACTCTTGTTTTCCAGCCGGCTTTAAATTAGTAATGTTACACGATTTAAGTCCGATAGGAAATTGTAGCCGAGCAACAGATCTAGGAAGCACATATCGGACCTAGGTAAGCCACATTGATTGCCTGAAGCTCTTTTTGGTCCAATTACGCAGTTGGATGCTCTTTTGGTGGACGTGTTGAATGGATGCTGTCTGCATTGTGCCACACGAAGCCTCTGCCGCTACGGATTGCGGTCACTGCGGGGACTTGCCTTTCTGCGGTAGCAACGCTACGCTGCAGGGCGCCTATATCACCTTATGTTATAAGAAGCTATAGCATGAGGTCACGCAAACACATTGACAACATGGCTTTATGGAGATGCTATTGTGATTTTTAATTTCATAAATGCTGCTTTATTACAGTGTCAGACCGGTGCAACAATATAGGTAAAGACCTATAGGTGCTGAGTCATGTGGCCGGGCTGCTCCCTCTCTCTGATTGAAGACACCATTTCAAAGCCTAATATGTCCATGTTTGCTATATTCTTCATTACCATCAGGATTCATGTGCAACATTCACATTTTAGTTGCTGCATATTTGCTTTTTGGGGTGGTTTGAATCCATGTGGAATCGAGTGTGAACGCTGGTGGCATTCAGACACTGATCTCTTCCTTGAGCTTCTTAGGAATGCCAGCTCAGCGAATGGAAGCAGCCTGGGTTGTTACACCTCAGAGATCCTTTACCTTATCCTGAATGGATATTAAATAGTGAACCTAAACGCGATTGATGCCTTGTTCAGTGCATGCAGTTTTCAGTTCAATCTCATTTACATAAAGGGGCCGGCTATTGATTTTCCCTTTGTCACATCCACTCGCCTACAGTGTGCAGATGCATTTAAATGCCTGCTGCGTTCAGGATGAGGCCGGGTTGCATCGAGTCATGAACGGTGGGACGAGCAGCTCGGAGCTCCTCCTCGCTGAAGGCTCACACTCCTTGAAGGCCAGGTCGGTCGTCTTATCGATATCTCTCCCGAGGTCGGCTTTTTGCCTGCTGTAAGTGTTGCGCACGGGAGCATATTCTGCTCTTGATCAATTCCTTTGGCTTACTTGCTTCAAGTGCGACTGTGAAGAAGGACAAAGCTGTGTTTATTCGTTGCGTGCTGCTCTTGACGTGTATCTTCTGCTTCGTCGTCTGTCATGATATCGTTGTGATCGACATACTATACATATAGCGTTTGTTTTTCACAAGCATCTTGTGTTAACAACTCTGATTGTGTATGTGTGTATGCATGCTACTGTGAAACTACTCTTTATTGGCGCTCGATACTTGATGTATAGATTTGGTGAAATTTAGTGTAAGTGAAATGGTCGACTGAGTTTACTGATTTGTGTTCTTCACCAGAGAATACCAGAACCTCATTCTGGAGCCTCATTCTGGAGCTAATTGGATAGCGAGTGAATATTCATTAAGTATTCATCAGGTGCAAAGACATCAGCCGAACGGGTAGACGTCAAGGTGATGCATGGTTGGTCCATCCTGAGCTAATGAATCGGTGCCTGTGTTTACTGCGGTCGAATACAAAGAAGGCTTGATTGGAAGACAGTCCGTCAGATATCAGAGGAGAAATCAGAAGATGAATCAAAGCAATGATGGTTTTCTTACAAGGGAAGCTCTTTTTCATGGACCTCCTGCAATACCAAACAATATCAACTGGTATGATAGATAGATAGATACATTATTAATCCCACAAGGGGACATTTGTTGGTATGTAGATAGATGCAGATGCATAGGATTTTTCAGAATAGATTAAGCACAGCTTGAGTGTCTTGCACAGCCTGGGATTTCAGCCTCATTAGGAGTGATAACAATGTCCATTTGTCCTAGAAGAATGGATTTACATATACAACAAATACAAGAAAAATAAAAAAGATGGATTGAAAGATGGGATTTAAAAACATCAACTGAAGAGTATACCTCATAATGAGACTTTAACTATTCTGTAGCCTGGAAACTGAAAATCTTCCTTTGGTTTTAACTGGCAAGTTAAAACCAGCCAGTTAAAACCAAATAATGGGCCAGATGAGCTCAGTAAGAAACAGAGCAAAACATTCAGGGCTTTGAAAACAGAACCGTGAAACCAATTGCTTATTTAACTCGTAACCATTTAAGGGAGCCTAGTTTTTATGGATTACCGGACTCCCTTCTTGGTGCCAGTCAGGAGGAGCCTGGTGTCAGTGTTTTAGACTCCAACACAGTTACCCAAAATAAGGACGGACAGATTAAGGCAACATCCACACTGCTACATTTTCATTTTAAAACTGCTTTTTTCAACAAAATCAATCTCGGTCCAGACAAGCGTCTGAGTGTCTTTTCACAAATAATCTCCGCCCATTCTATCACACCTGAAAACCTACATCCCATAACGCACAATGGCCTTGTGCCACTTGTTGTGGGAATTTTCACAAAGCACTCCAACAATAGCTGGCCTCCTTCACAGTGTAGTAGTGTTATAAAATGCCAAATTGAATTGCACAACAGCTGCCAGCATAGACAACAAGGTCATGCTATGCTTGAAATTCATTATCTATGTTGAAATGAACTTCTCATAGCCAAGGTCAACGATGTTAAAGGATCACTTGATGGGGGCGTGGCTAATAAGGGAAGGACGCGTCAGGACTGACGAGACCCAATGAAGACGTGAATGTGGGTGTCTGTGTCATCATTTTAAAACATACACAGTGGTGTAGATGCTGCCTACAGGCACATCATGTGGCAGTAACGACCAGGAGAAAGTGTGTTCACCTTCATATTCAAGGCCACTTAACCCTCCCGTTACCTTCAAATTTACTAACATATTTGACCCCAGCAATTAAAACCTCCAGAAAATTATTAGAATTAATATTATTTCCCGAGTTTAAGTTTGAGGTACTTTGTTGACTACCTACATAGCCCTTTAAATAAAAAATAAAAAGTTTATTTCTTATATGTTTGACAGTGAAAAACAGCCTGGGGTTAAATTGACCCCAAAGAACACCGACATTAAACATTGAATGTGACACGGCTACGTCACGAGTAGCGAGGTGCAGAAGCTCATGCGCAGAGGAATCAAAATTTAGATAACAAATGGTGCTCTTTATTGAGGCAAAAACAGGTTACTTGTACAAAAACAAGGTCCAAAAATGGGCAGGCAGGCTCTCGGGGTTCAGGGCAGGCAGGATCAAAGCAGGCAGGATCCGGGTCCCACACGAGAGACAGGACGACAGGAAAAAAAAACGACCATAGACAACAATCCAACAGGAGACATGGGAATGACTGACACAATATATAGGGGGTGAAACAGGTGTAGGACATCAGACACTAACGAGACAAGAGTGGCTGGTGGGCAGGTGCAGGGAATTAAACAATTAAGACAGAGAGGAGTCACGGAACACAGGAGAAACCGAAACAGGGTGTTACAGAATGGGGTCAAATTGACCCTCAAGGTAACAGGAGGGTTAATAGTCCACTGTACTGACGCTCTAATGTAGATACATGTGTATCCATAGATAATGGATAGTTTGGGTCATACATCAACTCCTGAGAACATTGTTTGGACTATTAGGTTATTAATAAGATTTTTTGTCTGGCCATGTTTTCCATGCCTAATGGACTCCAACACTTATCCCATCAATTACATTTACAGTATTTGTAAAATGTTGGTAGGATTGATTGAATTAACTGTAATGTATGGCCAGTAAAATATGACTTGCATACATCATTTGGAGAGGCATCAAAAGGAAACGATCACAACATGGATTATTTTGATGGTCTTCTGTGCAGTCTGCTGTCAGTGAGTCGTCCAGGTAGAGCGCTGCAGCAGGCCAGCTCCCAGTGGGGGGCCAGAGACTGTAGGCCAGCTTTACATAAGCCCAGTGTGTCAGTGAGACGACCCAATCCTGATTCCTACCAAGATACTTAAGCAGCCGAGCACACACACTTCAAAATACTCAAACGGGCAGTCCTCACTTCACACATTCAATGATTGGTGTGTGTGTGTGTGTGTGTGTGTGTGTGTGTGTGTGTGTGTGTGTGTGTGTGTGTGTGTGTGTGTGTGTGTGTGTGTTAGAGAGAGGGACAGGAAATATAGGAAAGCTCTTTGTATGAAAGAAGAGAGAGAGTGGGAGCTCCTCTGGCAGGAGCACCAACACACACTCAGGCCAGCCTGTCTGCCAGCGAGCTGCCAATCTTTCCCCATCGCTCTGCCGAAGTGAAGCACTCTGGGTTGTTGGAAGATTAGCCTGTTGGTCAACATGCTCATGAAGAAGGGAGAAGTTGCTGCTATGCTTTATGTTACATATTATGTGCAACGTAGCAGACGTTCAGTACAGAAATACCTTGTGCGTAAAGTAACCAAATGTGACTCTTTCATTTGGTTGAGAAGAGATTTTCTCAAAGACGTGTGTAGTCGGTTGTCACTTCACAATAGACACTCTGCACAACCCTGATTGTCCTGCAACAGCAAGCTATTAATAACAGTTTACGGATTGCTTCGAGTCATATGGTGACTGAAAAGTGCCTTGACACCAGTACTGACGTTCAGGATTAACGTGTTAATCTTTGCACTTGAAGTTGACGTGCCCTCTTTTTAAGGGTAGGGACGGTAAATAAAAGAACAAGGTAGAATAAAGGGACCATAAACAACTAGTGCTTGGCATTGTACGTTAGCTGGCTGCTAGTATTCAGTTTAACAGTAGAGGTCCAAGGACATGGCAACAATTTAATGTCTCCACCTGACGTTAGGCCAGGCTTTCTGGTCAGTATATAGTATAATAGATTGTGTAGTTAAGATTGTGTCTAAAATGCATGTGTGGGATTCACATCTGTATCTTTCTTTTCAGTCAAGGTCGGTTACTAAAGGAGAACCATCAGCTGGTAGCGTGTCTGTTCCAAGGCTCTTCAGCAGACGGCTGTTTGCAAACTTGGTCATTTTTTCACAAGTTGAATGGTTCATAAAAGATTTCAGGTACGATGGATTCGAGATAAACTTATTTTCCGCAATCCATTTATTATCATTGAATAGAAGACCTTTTAATTGGTTGTTTTTACCTTTTGAGACTCTAGTGCCTTTACCATCATCTCATGTCCATCAAAGGAAAATCTCACCAATGGTTCCATCGGGAGAAATTAAATTGCTAATCTTAGATTAGTGTTATAATGCTGAAGGACTGCATAATGTTGACCTCAGTGATCGTGTTCTTTAAAGTTCTGTCTGGCAGCGGGCCATCACATTGACAAGTCGAAGCTCAGTAACTATGTTTTTGTCTTTGGTTTAAAAGTGGAAGGGCTCACCTCATCTGACCTCACCTGACCTCACCTAAAGGATATCCACATGGTCCACTCACAGACCAGCGACACCGCACAGGGATATGAGCAGCGTCTGTGAGACGGGTCTTGTGCTTCTATTCCTCAACGATTTTGTTTTTCCCACAAGGAAAAGTTTGCGTCCAGCTAACTGACACTTTGTTTGTGGGAAACATTTTGAGCTTTTTACAACAGTTACCGTACTCTCCCAAGAAAGTTCTCCTTTTTAATATTTAAAAAAACACCTGTCAGCAGCAAGGTAGCAGCGTGTCAGAGAGAACAACAGGCCCGCTCTCCATTGCTGAGCTCACATCAATATATAAACAGAAGTTGCAAGTAGAATTTTGAATGAAGAGTTTATTTCTGGAACCAGTCTGATGTCAGAAGTCTATAGGATATAGATATTTCAATAGAGCCATATTCTCACCACCGAAGCGTAAACGACAAAACAGAGAGCTCTTGGAAAAACATGTGTGGGCTGAACCCAGAAAACACAAGGGTGAGTCACAGCTCACCAAACTCCTCTCCTCCTTTCTCGCCTCTCCTCTCCTATCCTCTCTTCTCCTATCCTCTCTTCTTCTCTTCTCCTCTCTTCTCTTCTTTTCTCCTCTCCTCTCCTTTAGTTGAAAAGGTAATTTGCATGTATCTTGTATCTGTTTTTTTTTTTATAAGGAATACATTTTTGTATAATTTAATGTGTTTGATAGACTTGGTTTTTTCATGCACATATTTATTGGGAAGCGAATCAAAATGTCACGATTAGTAAACAACTATGATTAATGGGCTCTAATTGACAGCTGGACAACCCGTATGCTTAACAATGACACAGACACTATACGAGCAATCTGAGCCAGTATGGGACACACCTTTATGAATGTGTGAGCAGTGCACATAGTGGGACTCACCTGGCTTATTATCGGAAATCCAAAGACAGCCATCTACCCACCCAGTGCCCAACAACTTCCCACCATCCACCACTTCCTCCCACAAGGGTTTCAAAATGAAATAGATATCAGTCAATGTTCACCAATATCCCCAGGCCGTCACTACCTTTTTGTCCTTGCTTCTCTCCAGAAGGAATGTGTGCACTGATGACAGGTGTCACAATCTGATAGCAGCCTACAGCCATCAGAGACATCTTGTCAATCGAGGTGTAATAATCTATTGCAGAGCTAAACAGAAAAGTGGTTTGTAGAACATAAGCTCACATAAATCGCTTTGTCAGGATGAATCATCTGGCATCGCTTTATGGAAATGCTTCAGTGTTACTGCCCGGCTCCTCTTCACGGCGTGTCTTGGCGGAGCACGGAGGTTAACGCTGACGCGCCTTAAGGTCTGCGTCGCACGACAGACGCAGAAGCCGTTGAATGAAAAGAAAATTAAAATTCAGTTATAAATGCATCGAAGATATGTTAAAAGTTGTTCACGCCAGCGATGGTCAGAGAGGCATTTAGTCCCATTAACACCAACGGGGTTAGTCATAGGTCATTACACCCCAGATTAACCGGGAATGTCAGAAGTCTCAGCTGGGAAACAAGCAGCGAGGGTACGACATGTAAAAAATAAAAGGACAAATGCTGAGTCACCATTTGGCCACAGTTGACATCGGATTCTCGTTTTTTATCGCCTGGCGTGCGGCTTTCCCAGTTTACCACCATATTGCTGAGAGTGTCACCAGACGCTTTGTAACGTGTGTGATCTGCGGTTCGCAACGTGTTGCAGATCTGTGGGATTTCAGAAGTCAGACAGGAGAAATTAACATGAATTATTCCTTCATTGTTTTGAAGCGTTGCATTTCCTCTTCTCATCAGTCGTCTTTGGGGAAGCAAGTTGTCCCTCTTTTCGTTATGTCGTAAACACTCGTTCCTACGCACACGAGGACCCACACACAGAGTAAACGCAGACGCACACACAATAACACATTGAGACACACACACACTCGCACTATACACATACATAGACGTCTCTTGGTACTCGATGGGAATAAATGCTGGATGATGTAACTCTTTAATCTGTATGTTAACCCTTTTGAACGATGTGTGTCGAGAGTTACTCTTATTTTTCTCCTCTTGACAAACCAATCCTATCATGTAACTTCATTTTGACATACTCACTGCGGCACTTCCAAAGATGATCACACATCCATTATTGTGTGTGTGTGTGTGTGTGTGTGCCGTCCTTCTCTAAAGCAACCTGTGGGTAAGTAAGTAACCTGTGGGTAGGTTTTCCAGGGGGAGGGGAAGCAGCTTTGTTTGTGTAGACTTTAATCTTTGACCATCTGCTCTCGCTAAACCCTATTTTGATCGCACCTTTCCCCACACGCCGTACTGCACCGTGTGCTGAACTCTGCTGGGTCAAACTATCGGAGGCAGGAGAAGGCTGCACTGAGCGGCCAGCACCACGCATAAACCACACGCTGATGGGGAAAGAGGATTGCTTGGCAGAGGGATGATATTATCTGTCCACAAACCCCAGACAGAAAAGAAGTGGTTGCAATTTGTTTTACAAGATATCACATGAATCAACACCTTACAGAAAATTCACATTAGGAATTGTAAGCTGTCCAAAACGGCAATGAATAAAAGAAATAAGATTAAGGAAAACAAATGTTCTTCCTTGGCACAGAAAGGGACATGCTAATGGAAATAAACAGCCGGTTTAAAGAGACTACATTCATGAGTAGAGGCAGCTTTTCCAGGTCCTAAGACGATAACATATGGAAGGTGGTCATGTGTACACATCCCTCTGGGGGGTCTTCCAGTCGACTAAAGAACATGAAGCCAAAGAACATGAAGCCACACATGGGTGGAAGTCACAAGTGTCTGAAGGAAAAAAAGTGGAGCTTCCATCATTGTCCCATTCTTCCTATTACTTATCCTGCATTATAGAAACGATCAAATCAGCTTAAAGGCATGTAACTATCCAGACATGCAGTAAAAGAGTTTTGACGACACAGAGTCAAAGATAAGGTTACTTTGAATCAAGTGTAATCCATTAATCCATTAATCCATTAATCCCATCATTTAATTTGGATTAGGGTATCTAAATGTGTCTTAAATTTATTCTGCTCACATTTATTCAAACCCCTACATTAAAATGGGATGCTACTCTTCTCCCTCAATATCGCTTAATCTCCCTCTAAATCTAAATTTGTGTGGCGAACTTCTCCAAAATATAGAATTGGATTGGATTACAGTTCAGGGCATGTTTAGGGGAGGTCGCAACACAAAAGGTAAAAGGCCTTTATCAGGAAGTGTTGTGAAGATGAAACGTGTAACCTAGTCCTCCACTGTTTCCATCTGCATTTACAGACTCCCTCATTCACTTCTATCAGCATAATAATAATAATCAATGAAAGTCACCAAAAGAAGAAAAAAAATGCACAAAGAACATTAAATCATGTGGATTAAGAGTGCGTTTATATGTGATTATCCAGACCCAGACCCTTTATAGCTAGAAAAAACAAGCAAATATATTAATGTCGAATATTAAATAAACAACAGAACCTGGGCCACAATAATCAGCCATTTAAAGAACGCTACAACAGAAAATCATAAATATATGATTATCATAATTAGGCCCACTCAACATGTTTCCGGAACCAGCGACCCTTAGCTGGGTGAGTGGGAACCTATACTGGAGGAAAGCACCAGATTACACCAAGGGAGCAGAGAATGGGATTATTGTCCTGGCATAGCACACACACACATTTTCATACACGTTTACACACGCTCACACACACTCACACATGATCTCAGACGCTCACACACGCTCACACACACTCACACACGCTCACACACGCTCACACACACTCACACACACTCACACACAGTTGCCTATCGCAGGATACATATTGGAAGTAATTTAAAAAGAAGTGAAGGCAGTAAGATGTTGAAATTGAAATCTCAAAGTCCTTCTGTTGGTCAAAAATAGTTGGAAACCTCACACATGTTCTTTCAGTATTTTCAGTGGAGATGTCACACAGTACCAGAACAATGACAAGCGAAGCCAATGTGTGACCTGCCCGCCTGTAATCAGGGGTTAGTACCAGGACAGAAACCAAACACATGTAGCACAGACTAATCCTGACAGTTATCATCTCAGATCCACAGAGAAGACTGAAAGAAAAGGCCATCGATCCAAGACGTTTCTAGGAATTATCTACAGCATAAGACGATTGGCTTTTCAGTAAAGTTTCCTTCCTTCTAGTACAATCTGAATGAATTGGTGAACCCATTGATAGATTTATATAATTATAATCAGTTTCCCGTGACATATATTTTGTATTTTTACCCGATTCTTAGTTGGAAAATAAACATCTATCATTTTGTTTATGTGTTGACAAATGAGTAAAAGTTATTCTGAACTATTGTATAAAACTGACTTTACCCGCTATCAGGGTTCTTACGGTCATGGAAAACATGGAAAAGTCATGGATTTTTAAAAAGGTCATTTCCAGACCTGGAAAAGTCATGGAAAAAAAACTTAAATCATAAAAGTTTTGGAAAAGTCATGGAAATTTGTTATAATCCCACCGAGTTTGAAATAATTCATATGTTTTTTAAAGAAAGATACTCAAAATATAACCCGGCGTACACTCTCAATACACAAAATACACTAAATTGTTCATGTTTTTACAGAGATTTCAGTTTGGTCATGGACATTTGGTTTAAAGTCATGAAAAAGTCATGGAAATACACTGGTCAAAATGTGTCAGAACCCTGAGCCATGATCATGTGAACAAACCGTGAATGGTCCAGATGGAAACCAGTAGTCAGACCAATACCATTAGGCTCACAACTCCTGCTCAAATCGTATATCGATATGTTGCTTCCTCCCAGAAGAAGCCGTTAAGGCAAGCAAACACACTGTCCTCACACGTGCTCCCTCCCGATGGAGACCGCTGCTCTTTTACAGTCTCCGGCATCCATGTACCTCTTGTCAGCAAGCACGCCTCCTCTTTGATTTACTCATTGCGGGGGTCTGCCGTGTTGCAGCACATGTTCAGGAGCAGCAGGGGCTGTGGAGACGAGGGGGGTGGGTGGGGGGGGAGGAATCCCATAGAAGGACTTCTTTGATCCACGCTGGTCCTTTATTGCAAGAGACAGCCTCCGAAATTCAAGACTGGATCAGAATGATTTTCCTTCTCCCTCTCATGGTTCCCCTCACTCGGCGTGTTTCAGACGTGACGAGTGTGTGCTTCGCTCAGGCATTTAAATCGAGAGCCTCTCTTTTGTTTCCATGGCAACCCGGCACTAGTAGTCCCATTGTGATGCCGAGATAACATCAATGATCATTGATCACCATTGGTACATGGTAACACTGACTAACATGGCTGTATGCTAGATGTCAACATTCATCCTCTCACACACACACATACACACTGGTGGCCCAGGCCGCCGTTAAAGGTGCCACCTGCACTTCAGATTCTAATTCTAGTCATTCACACGCCGATGGCCCAGATCTTATGATGAGTGGAGGACCCACTTAACCCTCAGCCGATTGACCCAATTGTGTAGATGTTACATGAGAGATTGAAGCAGAAAAGCTATTCTGTCTTTATGACCGACGAGCTAACAGACATAGACGTATACGCGGTGTTACATTTGTAATGGTCTGAGCTCTGTGAGGTATATCTGAGTTACTGTAATGAGGTAGAAGTGGGATAACTACACTGTTTTTCTACTTTATGCCATCATTCTGGCCATTTCAATTCATGTCGCTCCCACCTGGCCATCCCTTTAGTGTCCGAGCAGCAGGTGTAGGAACACTACGACTCCGTAAAACAACTGACAGGTTGTGTCGTGTTTATTTGAGTGATGAATCAATGGACCATGAGACGAACAGGGAGGTAGATGCCTGAGCAGTATTATTTTATGAAGTCCTCATAAGAGTGTCTATTGTCCTTTAGAGAAAAACTTGAAAATGTATGTTCGTACACATCCATATCATTTTATATTATGTAATGTATATTTTAATCAAATACATAATTTAGTGTATTGTCTGCTTTTGAGCGTGAAAAAGAGAAAGAAAATTGTAGTATAATTCAAAGTCTGGACATGGAAGACAACGCTAGACAACAAAGAACCACATTTAAACACATGTGTCATGATGACTTCAGCTCGTACCTGCATGCCTCTGGTCTGGGAGTGGATCATCAGTTGCTATGCTACCTCCTCCTGCTTTCCCCTCATTTTGTTCATTTATCTTCTAGATCATTTCACTGAATTAAAATGTCAAAAATACTACAACATACATTTAGGAATTAATTATATTGAATACTGTGCGGTATGGAGACACCATATTTCTAAATAGCCAATCAAATCTTGCGTAACGCATCAGTGATCTGTCAGAGAGTCGCAGACACTCTCATCAGCTGCCGTCCTCAGCTTGTTGAACCGCCAGATAAATATTCACCGCTAATGTCAGTTAGCAGGTCCGTCAGCTCAGTAGCCGCTCGTCTGTAGCTGCTCGTCTGTAGCTGCTCGTCTGTAGCACACCCAACAGCGTGTGCTAGTTCCTGTAATGTTTCTTTGTCCAGTTTCTTGCTGATGGGGATCAAAATCACTGCTAACTACATGTTGTCCACACGTGGCTTTAATTTTCACCCCAAGTTTGTTCGATCTTTGTCTCTTGGTCCCGACTGCCGAAGGTCAAACAAGAGGTGGACACGCCCCTTCCCGGTGGACAAGCCCCTTCCAGTTGGCTGAGACAAAAAAGGAGCATTTCTGAGATTTACACAAAAAAACTATTTTTTTCCTACAAAAAACTATTAGCAATACATTTGGAAACCACATTGACATCATCTTCAACTGCATCGTGGCGATGATTAAATCTGATTCCACTGACGTCTAGACGTGAGTGAAGAAAGAGATGAAAATGTTTAACCGCGCTGTCACACAAACACGGTGCTCACACGGCTAGCGAGCGGTTGCTGATGCCTGTATAATCTGTGTATTTGCAATCTATGGTGAATAAACACAGACTTTCTAATGATCCAACAGTCGATATGAAGATTAGCTTTGTGTCACAACACGCCTTGCGACTGTTTGTTTGAGACCGAACCAGAGTTCATCGTCTATTGAACTGACGGTGTGCTTTAAAATGACAGTTTAATAATCTATGTTAAGCATTTCACTCCGACATCAAATATTCTTGCAGTCATTGTTTCACAGTCATTGTTTTCACAGAAAAATAAAAAATCTTCCGCGCGAGATGAACCCTCACTCCGGGTGATGCTGTTATCAGTTGCCATGGAAACTGACTGAGTTAGGGTGTTGCTGTGGAAACTGAGCGGCTGCTCATCACCACCCACAGCAACCCTCCCCTCCCCCGAGCAAACCAACACCTCACAAACACTGATGAAATGCACACACGTGCTCACGGAGACACACAGTGCAGCCCAGTAGAGCCGAGGACACAATATGAATTGTGTATTATGTTCATTTCAACCTCAGACAGAGACAGTTTATACAGTGTAGGTTTTTTCGGAGTCATTGGATGACATAATTGGATATATTGTTCTTTTCATCCCAAATGTCACAAAGCACTATAGCAGCATACGCTGCAGGTGGAAAACCATAAATGTATGTGAGCAAGCATGTGCAATAACAGGATTATAACTGTGCTAAAATGTCTGCCATGGAAATAGCCGATGAAGAAGGGGGCAGGATGCATTTGTTTTTGATCGGAAAAGGATCCAGCCTCACACAATCTGAGTGCAATCTGACTGAATTTTCGACTTGCAAAATGCTCAGCCAATTACTAAAATGAAATAAAACGTGTTCATTGACATCTAGTGGAATGTTGCAGTTTGCCAGCTTCGAGGAGTTTATTCTTACAAACCGACCTATTTCCTGTCCACCTGCTTTTTGACACCCCGTGCATGTACCTTGTGTTTTATTTTGGACTCAGATAGTCTACACCTAAAGTCTGACTTTTTAAATATTTTTTATAATCCTTTATATCCTAAATATAGTGATATTACTAATCAGTTAATAGTAATATGATGCTGTACATTAATAAATACACTACAAAATATAAATAATTAAAAAAATGTTGCACCGAGATGCACGTCGAGATGTCATTCAACGACTTAACCCCGCACACTGGAGCAGAGCTTCCTGTCTGCAGTTGTTGATTCAACAGTGATTGTGTTGCTTGCTGTGACTCAATGTTTCACTGCTCCCCTTATAGTGTCTGTCTGTGATCGTAACAAACACACTGCTGTAGAAGTGTGTCTGTGATCGTAACAAACACACACTGCTGTAGAAGTGTGTCTGTGATCGTAACAAACACACACTGCTGTAGAAGTGTGTCTGTGATCGTAACAAACACACACTGCTGTAGAAGTGTGTCTGTGATCGTAACAAACACACACTGCTGTAGAAGTGTCTGTGATCGTAACAAACACACACTGCTGTAGAGGTGTGTGTGATCGTAACAAACACACACTGCTGTAGAAGTGTGTCTGTGATCGTAACAAACACACACTGCTGTAGAAGTGTCTGTGATCGTAACAAACACACACTGCTGTAGAAGTGTGTCTGTGATCGTAACAAACGCACACTGCTGTAGAAGTGTGTCTGTGATCGTAAAACACACACTGCTGTAGAAGTGTGTCTGTGATCGTAACAAACACACACTGCTGTAGAAGTGTGTCTGTGATCGTAACAAACACACTGCTGTAGAAGTGTGTCTGTGATCGTAACAAACACACTGCTGTAGAAGTGTGTCTGTGATCGTAACAAACACACACTGCTGTAGAAGTGTGTCTGTGATCGTAACAAACACACACTGCTGTAGAAGTGTGTCTGTGATCGTAACAAACACACTGCTGTAGAAGTGTGTCTGTGATCGTAACAAACACACTGCTGTAGAAGTGTGTCTGTGATCGTAACAAACACACACTGCTGTAGAAGTGTGTCTGTGATCGTAACAAACACACTGCTGTAGAAGTGTGTCTGTGATCGTAACAAACACACACTGCTGTAGAAGTGTGTCTGTGATCGTAACAAACACACTGCTGTAGAAGTGTGTCTGTGATCGTAACAAACACACACTGCTGTAGAAGTGTGTCTGTGATCGTAACAAACACACACTGCTGTAGAAGTGTGTCTGTGATCGTAACAAACACACACTGCTGTAGAAGACACAGGACGTGTTCAGGAAGCACGTGTGCTTTGCATGATCCTAACGCACGCCTCACTCTACGCTTCTTTTGTGCCTCGCGTTGGATGTTTGTTACCATCCAATAAAAATACACTTTAACATACTCGCTGTAGGCATGTTAAAATGCTGTGATGCACGTAGCATACTCAAGTTTAAATGTTCCGGGCCCCACCAGAGCACCTGAACTCACCTTGGTTCTCATCCCTCAATAGTTGGATGATTTGCTTTCATCATTCAATGAATCTTGCCGAGGTACATTTTCTCAAGGTGCCACGCCTAAGAGTAGCGTAAACTCCAACACTGAGCCCAAATTATTTATTTGTATTTTTAAGTAACAAAAAGAACATTCATTTATTTACTGAATCGTTATTGGTCTAAAAGTTTCCTTTCAACACGGCAATGTAACACACACAGCACATCTGGTAAATCGCTCAGACATGGATGGGGATTCTTGTGCACATCGAGATGGAATCAGTGAATTTACGATCCAGAACAAACTGTCCAGTCATCAACATTAACGCTCTTCAAAACAAACATGAACCCCGATCTGAGGAAGGTTCTTCCCACAGACTTGACCGTGGCCGTCAGAGCTGCAGCCGCCCACACCGGGACAGTAGCGAGCCGGGCCCAGCATAAGCTCCGCATACGGGTCCGCTGGTGAGCGTTTGAGAAAGTGTGTGCGCTATAGGTTTGTGTGCACTGGTGCGAGATCACAGACGAGGGAATGCTCATTAGCTTGCCGACGGCGTAATTGAGCGGCGCTGTTTATGTTGCGGCCCACGCCCGACCGTAAAGAAGCTGTGAAAACGCTTGCTCTGTTGTAACGAGCGCCGCCATCTGAAGCTGGACCATGTCTGACGAGGCGAGGACTCGACGTGACGGGACACATGGAGGTTTGTTTTTCACCCTGGCTGCTGAGGAATGCTGCTGAGACAGGAAGAGGAGGGATCGACGAAGGACCGGAATGAGGGCGAGATAATAGGAGAGACAGATACTAATAGGAGAGAGGGAGAGAGGGAGAGAGGGAGAGGGAAAGTGTGAGAGAGAGAGAGGGAGCGGGAGAGGGAAAGGGAGAGAAACAGAGGGAGAGAAGGAGAGAGAGAGGGAAAGTGAGAGAGGGCAAGGGAGATAGAGAGAGAGGGAGATAGGGAAAGGGAGAGAAAGAGGGAGATAGGGAAAGAGAGGGAAAGGGAGATAGGGAAAGGGAGAGAGAAAGAGGAAGATAGGGAAAGGGAGAGAGAGAGAGAGGGAAAGAGTCATATAGTTACATTGTTCTACCTTTCCATCTCTATATCTGGTTTAGAATAAATATCTTCGAACTATAGAGCTAATGTTAGAACAAGTGTACAATATGATAGTGACGGTTAGCAGCCATTCTTATGAATGCATGCTAGAATCAAACAGTTCGGACGTCGAGGATTTTATCCATTCAGAGTCGATCTCTTTATAACCTGAATGGAGACCCATCCCCAAAAAAAGCTGTAACTAGTTCTATGTTGGTATCTTTGTTTTTGACGACACAGCGCTTCTCTTTGTCTCCTGGAATTGTTCCTCACCCAAATTACTTGCCTGCTTTCTTTGTCCTGCTGCCTCCAGGGGTCCACATCCTTTTGGCACGAGGAGCTTTCCTTCTTTTCGAGGAGGGCAGTCTGTTTCTGTTCGGGCCGAGCTCGGACGATTGAGGAAAATGGGGCTCACATTGGGCAGAATGAATAAATGACCCGGTCCTTTTAAGTGCCAATCACAGCTGGAGGAGTTGTTGAGAGATTTTCTCCCCCTGCACATGAGGCTGAGGACACACCCAGCTTCTCGGGAAAATATAGGGGAGGTTATGACTCTATTGTTTAGTGTATGTAGATTTGATACCAGTGTTTAAATGATTTCTATACGAGTTTCGGTCACGATACCAATTGATGACGAAGAAGTCGCATTTCGTTTTCCGTGAGCAGAATGAATGTTGCTCGTTCTCCGTCATCGTTCGACGACATAAGAAGAACAATGCTTTTTTGTTGCCATTTAAAGATGAGGAGAATCTTATTCCTCTGGATGTTGATGTCCTCTAATGATAGTGGATAATTTGATTTATGAATCTTTTAATGGATTTTGCAGACGTATGCTTGTCTTCTTTCTTCTTTTTTTTAATTTAAGTTGCTTTAATCTAATCGCATCACATCAGAGTTTAATTCCATGCATTCCCCTTTAATGAATAAACCTGTCACAACCTGAATGGAGGCGACTTTTGGAGACGGTCCATCTTTGTCCCGACTTTTCGGTAATGGTAATATTTACACAAATTTCAGAGCTGCAGTGTTTTCCTCGACATGGGCCCAAGTGCAAGTGGTGAAGCACTATACTTAACTGATCATGGCTGGTGTAAATAAGTAGAATATTAATGACTTTATTTATGTATGAACGTAAAAGCAGATGTTACAAAGTGCTTCACAGGACAATAAAAGGCAATAACATAATAGAATAATAAAAAGGCTAAAATGGGTTGCCAAATTGGCCAAGCCGTATATAACTCGGTGGCCTGCAAGTAAAGTTTATATGTAGAAAACACTGCATTCCCGGTTCAATTCCAATCCAGGCCCTTTGCTGTAATGTCATCCCAGCCCCCCCACCGCAGCATGACGGATGACCCAATGCCATCTGTTTGTGACCATTCACCCATTTTAGCGTTCCCTGGTGGAGAGCACGAGGCGTCACTGTGTCATGAATCCAGCGTCTTTGCTAAACACTGTTTGAATGGAAAAGAATAGTTCTCATAACCGGCGGGCAGACGGGAAGCTGAGCAGGACAACCCACTGAGGTCTCGTGTGAAGACTAGTTCACCGAGCTACAATATTTAACTGTATATTTAATAGAAGCCGTTCTGGCCCACGAAGAGCATGACGTCTTGTACTGGTTCTTATACCAGTAACAGCGTGGACCTACAACACACACACATACATGGCAACAGCAACGTTACACATACACATGTTGAAGGCTATGGTTAATTGAATGGGCATGTCCTTTACTACTTTCAATATAGTACATAAATATACATATATTTATGACTATTATTATGAAGGCAATATTTTTTAACAGAATAATGACATTGATAGATTATTTGTCCTCATGTCTGTTCTACTCTCATATATATATATATATATCTATCAAATATATATATATATAATATATATATATATATGTTACAGCTGTTTCCATCAGTGTTATAGATTGATTTAAGTCATGCTTGGAGACCCAAAGCTCCCCCTGCTGGTCCTATGTGGCATTTCTTCTAATCCTATTGCCCTTTCTTCTCTGGGTTCACGACTCAGCCTGATTGGGAACAATGACAACATGTTGTGTTCAGACTGAAACCCATGGGGCTGTGTGTGTGTGTGTGTGTGTGTGTGTGTGTGTGTGTGTGTGTGTGTGTGTGTGTGTGCGCGTGATGGTAGCCGTAGGAACCAATGAGAAGCTTCTGCCCGAAGGTGTGGGACAGGAGCGTGTAACAGACTGTCGAAGCTTTAGGGGATACATTCTGATTCTGAAGAGTAGACACGCTTTTTACCCCCTCAGGTATATTTGGGAGTTCATATTGGAATTTTCAAATGTTGTGCTTTGTGCTTCTTCTTTTTTTGATCCCCCACATTTAAGGATGGTGGATGCAAACTGTGCCTCCTTTTTCCTGCTGTGTTATAGCAGGGTCCATAACAGGTTTAAGGAAAGCGTCTCCATCAGTTACACTCGATAACATCCTTCTATTTATATTGGTTGTTGGTATCTGATGTGCTCTGGGTGGTCCAAGAAGGAGGACTGTTGCCTAAGGCCATGCTTTTATGTATTGTTTTGCTACTAAACATTGTCACTCATGTGCATTATTTAGGTATGTTGTGTTCATGGTCCCAGGACGTGTTAATGGCTTGAAGAATGAGATTGCCATTATTCAAGATGAGGCTTTCACAGAGGTGATTGTCCTCGATGTTCACCACAGGGTCAATGAAAGGACCTTTTTTGGGCTCTACCAAACCGATCTAAATGGTTCTAGTCCACTTTTTTGTAGATTATACTTTTCTGTCAGCAGGTTGTTGATTCTACTTCTCTGGTAGGGTGGTAGCTATGGGTTTGTTGTCTGTATTTATAAAACCTACCATTATTCCAGACATTTTTTTTATTTTTATCGACGGCATGCTGGCTCACACTAAAGTACTACTTAATAACAGCTTGCATGCCAAGTTTCACATCGGCCCCAGACCCTGGTACTGATGCTGCTACTCCACAATGAAAGTCATGTGTTGGCCCCTAGTAACCATCCCTTCGAGGTGGAGAGGAAGATGCAGGATACGTTAGAGGGACTTCATGTCTCAGATTTCCCTGATGTGCGACTATTTTACCCAAACCCTCAGGATTAAGTAAAAAGAAAATCACTTTGTTGTCCTAATGGATCATATGCCAGCACATTGACGGGAGCTGAAATGCCCACAGGGGCCCACAGGGGCCCACAGGGGCCCACAGTGCATCAGGATGTCCAGACTGCGGCTGTGAGTCTCACGCCAACTGCTGTGTGTCTGCTTTTGGGTATCTGTTAAATGGAGCTTCATGGTACATCTTTTGTGGGTTCAACAAGCACAATCACACACACACACACACACACACACACACACACACACACACACACACACACACACACACACACACACACACACACACACACACACAAGTGCATTGATAAGCTCTCCCTCCCCGTATCTCCTCCTGTGTCCCTCCAGTGTACTCTGCTATTCCCAGCTGTGTTTCCTTTAGATCCCCTGATTGGAAACCACTCTCAGTCATGGTCTCCCATTTTACCCGTTTCTTACTACTACCTCTGCCTTTCCACATCCTTTCAATCTGTCGCAAAGCTATACTGACAGTGTATATGTGTGTGTGTGCGTGTGTGTGTGTGTCCGTGTGTGTGTGCGCGTTCACCAAGGTGCCACCTGCCACTGCACTCCCAAAGTACTGACAGTCAAATCTAATCTCTCTCTCCCTCTCTCTCTCTCTCTCTCTCTCTCTCTCTCTCTCTCTCTCTCTCTCTCTCTCCCTCTCTCCCTCTCTCTCTTCATCCTACTCACTACTGTTCTTTCCCCTTCTCCTCTCTCACCCTTTCAGGTCTCGGATGTTAGCCTTCTTCTTCTGAGAGCGGCGGACGTTATCCCATCTAGCCAGGTGAGTCTCTCAATATCTCCTTCTCTTGCGCTCTCTCTCTCTCTCTCTCTCTCTCTCTCTTTGTTTTGTCATCCCTCCCCCTCTTTTCTGCATATGTCTTTGGGTGCTGCTGCAAAGATGCTGCGTCACCGTGCCGTTCTCATATAGACACAATTGTAATTTCTGTGAAGGACAGATCTAACAGATGCATCCCTCTTTTGTCCCATATGCTTCTCTGTCTATTGCTCACTGTGTCATGCTGGAGAATGTGTGTGTGTGTGTGTGTGTGTGTGTGTGTGTGTGTGTGTGTAGTGGCATTAGCTTTATGTTTTTACATGTTTTCGTTCATCATCCAAGAGCCCTAGCATATGCATTTTTTTCTCACATGGGTTCAGTCATTTTTGTTACGTGAAAACAACAGGCTTTATTAGTGGTTTGTGTGTGTGTGTGTGTGTGTGTGTGTGTGTGTGTGTGTGTGTGTGTGTGTGTGTGTGTGTGTGGACATGTCTAGACACTCCCAGACAGTCATTCTACTGGGTAGAGTCACGGTCACACGGTTCAGGTAAAGAGAGGAAAGCCACAGTGTCCCCACTAAATGAGACACTGTGGATTCATTCTGTTTGTCCAAATGGATTTCTGGTGTCTAATCCCCTCGCTGCCAATGGGAAGTGTCAAACTCAAAGTGTGAAGTACAAACAGTCCAGCGCCCCATCCAGACAAAGACGGACTCAGCGACCTCCGATTGTTTTGCCCTCTGATCCCTTTAGTCAGATTGGCTGGTGGACCAGGTGAATCCTGGCCACGTGTAAGGCTGCCAACATCCCACATCAACAGCATGTAGGACTCAATCTGGAAAAGTGTTTGCAGATTGTAACTAAGTTAAATATTCCTCCACATGCTCATTTTGGTAACGCTGTTCGGCTCCCCTTGTCATACTAATCCTGGAAGCGTATCGAAGAACGACTACGGAAGGCCCTCTCAGGAGCTCGTGTTCGGCTCGTCTGCTCCGGGCTGCGGTGGAAATATGGCGATATTAGATAACTCGTCCCCTATGTAGATATGAAAGGCTCCTTCAAAGCTCACAAAAACACAACGATTCTCAGTTTCAAATCATTTTACACAATTGAAATATTGTAATGAATATTATTTGTACTTGAGTTTATGTTGATTGTTGTTTGTCATGTCAAATGCTGCACCTTCCGCCACAAGAAATTCCTAGTTTGTGTATACATTCCTGGCAATAAAAGGTTTCTGATTCTGATTCTGATTCCCATTTCTGCTAATAGATCCCCCAAAATGCTACACACCCACCCTTCAGAATCCTTGTGCACGTTCAACCAGAAGGATGTAAACTGCAGCTAAAGTTGCATTCTCTTTCCATGAAGTCCATCCCGAGCACCTCAACATCAAACATCACCTTTCATTGAGATTGCATGCTTTTATTTTAGAAAATACGCAGGTCATCTTCTTTGGTTAAAACCCTGTCATGTGAAAGTGACCACAGAGAGTTGGAGAACGACAGCTCCGGTCTGCGGACCGCTGTTTAGTTTTTCTGATCCATGTGGTCGAGCATGAGACGAGTGCACAGGCATGGCTGGGCGAGGCAACGCACGTCCTCTCAGGAGCGGCCTGCCATGTGTTGGCTGGTGCATGCACACTCGTTTTGTGAGTACACAATATCAGCCATTATTGCTGCTTGGTTGTTGTGTTTTTTTGTAGAAGACAGAGGGTTATTCAGTTCATAATGAGCAATATAGTGAACCCCAACAATAACTCATTAACTTTACTGCTCCATCATAACATATTGGGACATGGAAGTGCTCAAGCATTCTGGCACTAGGTGTTTAGACATTTAAATTACTTTGAACATCCTGTTTGGGGCGCCTCGATGTTTTTCTGCAGTTATTTTGTAAAAAGTGAATGTGAAGGGTAACCTACATTTATATTTGTCACTATTATGGTCTTGTTCGAAGTGGGGATGCACGGATAGTCACCGAAGGTGACTCAAATCGCTCAATGGGGATAATATATTCAATTAAATCATTCTATGATTTGTTGCTGCAATTTAAAGATGCATTTAAAAATGTTTTCTTTCCTAAATTCCTGTTGTAAGATTGATTATCTTAATAATAAATAACAATTCAGTATATCAGGGCTGAAAGAGTCAGCTCCAAGCCTCCAAATCATGCATTGAAAAAACAATGTATTTCTGACCAAAAGTAGGTCATCATAAGAAAAGTAATTGGTCATCAGTCACTCCTCACCCACCTAGCTATTCAACGTGTGTATGTGTGTGCGCCGTGTGTGTGTGTGTGTGTGTGTGTGTGTGTGTGTGTGTGTGTGTGTTGTGTTTCTATTACTTTTGGGACCTTGGAGAAGGGGAGGGAGATAAACAGTGTTTCATAATCTATACATGTTTGACTTAACATTATTACCCCCCCCACACACACACACACACACACACACACACACACACACACACACACAATCATTGGCTGCTGCACTACACCATTGTCAATATAAAAACAGTCCTCTGTGTAAGAGCTGTTGTGAATCCATGCTCTGAGCCGTTTCCTCCTTATTTGTTTAATGGTGGTCCGGATGGACTACAGGTGACGGTCTCCGCTGGTCGTTTTTCACACGGCTGTCAAACAGTCATTACTCTTCATTAGGTATTGATCCTCTAGCTCCTTCAGCATGGCCGGGTAGTGAGCTGGTGTTCTCAACAGCAGCGCGTACATTCAAACTCAATCTCAGTGTCCGAGGTGACGAGGTGACGAGCTGTAAGTTTCCTCCAGCTCTCGCTCCCCCACGGTCTTCGTGAGGGAAAATGCTCCTGGCATTTCTCAGCAGGTCTGCGTGACCTTCTCCTTTTGTTTAGCCTCTTTTCTGCTCTCCTCCTCACTCCTTTATCACACCGGAGGCTGAACCTGGATCGGTTCCGCTATCAGATTGTCATTATTATTATTATTATTATTATTATTATTATTATTGATCATTTATAGCTAATTTAACAGGATAAGCGGTGCAAGTGTAATAAATGCTGTCAATGTTTTGAACACACATCACAAGAACTCATTCACTTATTTATTTGTGTGGGTTCAGTAACGTTACGTGTTTTATAACATCAGAATAATATTACTTTATGTGTGTGTGTGTGTGTGTGTGTGTATGATGTCCTATTTAGCTGTCATGTGGCTTTCATCTTGGCTGTGGTTTGAATGTTAGATTTGTTAGTATTTTTTCATTAATGGTCATTAATGAAGCTCAAGAAAGTGAGATAGCGATAACCATATGTCGCTCGACGCAGTTACTGTAGATGTAGGGAGAGAGGGAGAGGGAGAGAGAGAGAGAGAGAGAGAGAGAGGAGGAGAGAAAGTCTTTGTAATGTTCTTGTTGTCAGCCACTGCAGCGGTGATGTAATGGCCCAGACCCCGCCCCCCCGCCCCCCCGACGTTCATTTTCTTCCCTTCACTCTCTTCTTGACCACGTCTCCTCTGCATCTCCTTTCATCTCTTTGTCTTTGTTTGATTTTCATCTCACTCAGCTAGCAGACTGCCTTCAATGTCCTTTCCTCTCTTTGTTGTCAAAGTACTTATGCATATTCATACGTACCTATATACTATACTATACTCATATATACTATGACATATGCTCCCATAAAGTTTTTTTCTGCATATAGCATTTGAAGATATTTTCTTGTTCTTTGAGAGCTTTTAAGCTATGTCTGTAACCAACATAGTCATCAATGCAACATGTTGATCAACTGCTTATGGATTGAAGGCTGGATCCTATATGAACTTGTTTTGATCTTTAGGTACACAGTGCATGCTTCAGTACCCTCATCGGTCCGTTTAATGTCCCCAGACACTGAGTGAAATACTTTTTGGATAAAGGAAATGGGTTCAGGTGTTGGTTGAGTTCTTGAGATGTTATTACTCTGTCCCCATAAAGATTGCATGGAGTGGAAATCGGTCAGTAGTTACGAAACAAATCTGTTTGTATCAGTGCCATCCAACAATCCTACATTTAGTTTACTTTAAATCAGTCGACAGCTGTGACAAAGAATAATTAGAAACATGTTTTATCAGATGGAAACACTGTTGTGTCTTTAATACATTAGAATGTATTCATATTTAATAAGGATACATTGTTTTCATGTTATCCTAATGTGAGTTAGAGGCCATCGATATCGCTCTCCTGTCTGTTTATTAAATATGAGCTGCAGCCAGGAGATACTTGTCAAAGCATAAAGATAGAAAGCGTCGGCCTAACTCTGTCCAAATAATGACAATGTCTTGTTTTGCTATTCTAACTGCCCTCCTGTTTAATATTTAGCAAACACGCAGACAGTAGTATCGATCCTCTCCTCTCCTCTAGCTCTCCTCTGTGTCTTTCAGGGTTATCCAAGAACCAGAGTCCATATTTTCAATATCTTTGGACAAGAAAAATGAATTTACTGAATACGCCAGTGGTAATTACCACGGTTCTTGGATTGAAAAAAGCGTACACCGAGTAAAGAAAGGGAAAGTTTAATGTGTGCTGTTGTGACAATACATGTTTATAATGCGGTGTTTGTGATGCGTTGTCTCTCTTTAATGATTGAAGCTTAAAGTTGCATAGTATACTGCATTCTCACTGTCTCATGCACTCTCTCTCACACACACACACACACACACACACACACACACACACACACACACACACACACACACACTCACACTCAGGACAGCAGGTTAATGAGGAGGGAGGGCTGATAAATGGGAGTCTAATAGAGATGAATAATCACTTTGTCCAGTTTAAACTGGGAATATTTTTATTGAATAGCACAGATTTTTCATTTTAGGTATCAGTTACATTTTGGACTTCTCTTTGCAGGTTGCCACATGGTAGTGGTCTGAAATGGCTTAAACTAAACAACAAAATATGTTTTTGGTTCATGCTAAATGCACACACCTATGTTGTTTTTGGGGAACTCTGTTAAACTGACGCAGCGTCATACAGGCAGAGGTCAGAGCCTTGCAGTGCACACACTCCATATGTAAAGCGAGACATAACCATATGATTCAGACTCCCATGTGGTTCCTTTAATGAATAATCTAAGCTCAAAACTTTTTTGGTTCAAAGGCCTTGAGGAACCGCTGCATATATTTTCAGTCACATTGCTTTTATCGAAGCTTCTTCCATTTTCTATACAGAATGGAACTCGGTCACCTGAAACACACACACACACACACACACACACACACACACACACACACCCTGCAGACTGTATTACATATGGGCTAACAGGTGGCTGCTGGATGTGCATCATTCCCAGGAGACAGAACAAAGTGCTTTCATCGTACGTGTGTGTGAGCGTGTGTGTGCGTGCGTGCTTAATGAGTGTGGGTGTGTGATCTGTGTATGTGTGTGAGAGGTACAGGGCTGCATTACAAATGAGCAGAAAGGACCTTCACACAGGGGAAGGAGAGCAGAACTTGTAAAGATGTGTCCATATTGCTTGAGTCCACTTTCTTTCTCTTTACTGCGTGTGTGTGTGTGTGTGTGTGTGTGTGTGTACGAGTGTGTGTCCCTGTTCCTGTGTGTCAAACAATTAGTACATTTTATAGCGAATATGGATCAAGTGTTCTTTGTTGTTTTGTGTGGCAGCGGGGGGTGTTTAGGCTCAGCTGCAGAGTGGGTGGAGCGGGGGTGTGGTTCAGGGTGTCTGATTGTCATCAGCTGCACTGATTGGTAATCAGATTGGCAATCAGTCCAGCTGATGACGATCTAGGTTTGTGTATCGGAGTCTCCATAAAGGAGCTGGACAGACAGAAGATCGGGAGCGTAGAGAGCCGAGAAGCCTCAGACAATAGAAGTCATTTGGGAACATCACTCTGGCTGAGCGTTCTTTGGTGCTTGAAGGGGAACCTACTGGTGAACCCAAGAAACCTGTCACGTTTAGTTTTTTTAAATGCGTGTCAACGAATGCCCCAAAAAACATCAACAACACTGACGATGAATAGTATAATTACTGGCTGCAGTTAATTCTATTACAAGTTTATATCGATTGACTTTGCTCATTTCGCTCTTGTTACAGACTGTGTTTAATTTGTCCAAATGTGGTCAACAAAAGTATCAATATAAATGCTTCTCTGGTAGAAAGAAGTTCAGCATAGCTGGTGGTGGAAGGAAGGATTATTTACACTGAACATGGTTCAGTGTAAATGAGACATTTGTCAATTCTTAGTTAGACAATTAATTATTTTCAATAGGGAAACTGTTATTTTATGTCCGTAAAGACATCTGCCATTTCATCTGCACACACCTTGAAAGTCAGGTCCCGGTGCCTGGTGTGGATTTATCTTTTTGAATCATCTGCACACATCTGCGCTGATTACTGTTAGTGGCAGGGGTCCTGGGCCTTTTGCACCTTGTCAGACAGGGAGTTGGGCTATACAATTGTAATTAGTCTGACTTGTTCATGCCTCTTATGCTGGTAGTAGAATATGAATTACGTAATATATTTTTTCCATAAAACAAAGTTTCCTTCTCAAAAAGACCTCAACGTGATTTAATTTAGGAAGACAACGAGTGGTGGATGCGCCATAGAGGACCAAACGTATCATAGTAGCGGCCTTCTGCCCAAGGTGTAAAGTACTGTGTGGGAACCAAACTGCATATTTACAGCGAGAACATTCGGGCCTGTTCAGGGCCCCGGTCTGATGTGGGACTCACTCGAGGCCCTCGGCTGTTGTCGAACCGAGGCAAAGAACACACAGGGCTGTTCTGCTTCTGACAGCACTGCTGGTTGCTCAGCTCTGAGGCGTTGGCTCCCTTGGCTTTGGGCTGAGATTCATTTCAATACAGTCACTCTGCTCACTGCATTCTCTGTAACGTACGACACCAGCATGAGTTAAGATGGTTCTTGATACGTACTTAAATGTAAATAAGACAAAAATAATGAAAAGATACTTTTGCTGCCTTCAAAGTGATATAGTTTTCTGCAATAATAAAACAATAAAAGCCTAGATGACATGCTGAGATGAAGGAGAAAGACATATTACTGTATGTTCATGTGCATAACTATTTAAGAATATCCATACATGACAGAATAAGCCAATAGTGTCAGCTTCTGATGTCCAATTATTGATGCAATGATACAGTTGCATGATATTAAAAGTTATTTACTGTACATAAAGAGAATACAAGCCACTTGTTGTTATATAGTAAAGAAAAGGATTGATGTACTGCTGACTGACTCGGCTTTGATCCTGGAAAAGTGTCAACCCCCAGCAACACTTGAACTCTCTGGTAATGAAGATGAATTGTATGTTAAGTACAAAGTCTTTGAGAGGGGGAAATGGTCTCGGTGGAAGGACACTGGTCCGTCCTGGTTGTGGTGGCGTTGAGTCACACTGATCGTAGAGATTAGAATTAATACAAACTTTTAGCCTTTAGAAACGTCTTTATTTGGGAATGAGATAAATGAGATGTGTATTTTTGGTGAAGGAAAATAAATAAATTTGCAGCTTTGATCAAAGTTTTTACATGGACTCTTAGTCACTATTGATTTAACAAAACATTGATTAATGTCATGTTTCTCTATGCCATTACGATATAGGCTCCACCACTGTCTGAACCACAGTGCCATACATTAGCTGATTGCTTTGGACAAGATACGGCAGTACTGACAAGATTGGTCTGAGAGTATAAATGCAAGCTGAAGACAATTACTCAAATCAAACATGTTCTTGGTATTTTTAAAATTGCTGTTGGAAATGAGATGGCATCTTCAGCTTCAGTAGAGCTTAACAGATGTAGATACTTCTCTGTCTGTCCTATTCTATACACAAATTGAAACGTTAAGATGCCCCAAACTAATCTGCCTAAAAGCAGTCGCTTGATCTGTGTCCTCCTATTATTTTACATATTGGCAAGCGAGCGACACTTTCATCTCTTATGCACTTAAGCACTCGAATGATTTCAAGTTCGTTATAATGTTCTGGTCTACTTGCAGCCATCAGTGCTGCTTGAGGGAAAATCTCATTTGAATGTTGAACAGAGCTGTGCAGTTGTGTCTTAGCCTCCAGATATTCCATCAGCGTAAAAAAACAACTCATATGAGCTCGGTAGTCATAAAATACTCTGTCAAACATCCAAGTGATTTTTAGTTTAGAATAATTAATTACAGGTTCTGTGACCTAAAATACATTTTCTGTAACTGGGATTAGAAACATAAGGAGCTGCAGTTTGTATCTAAGGAGAGGGAAGACAGTGTTAGTATAACATGAATTATGTTATTATTTCAGCATTACCGTTGGATATAATTCGTCAGTATGTCGCTGATGTTAGGTTTATGTTAGGCTCTTTTTAATCTGCAGTTTTTGGATTTGTAGAGTTTGTTGTAATATAGATTACAACTGGTAATTTGTTTGCGTAACGCCCGGTTCCGTGTCTCCTGTATCTCCTCTGTTTCCTTTGTGTCTCCTCTGTCTTGATTGTTTCGTTCCCTTCTTCTTCTTTATTTTTAACGGCGGTTGGCATCCATATATTTGGTGCATTACCGCCACCCTCTGCTCTTGAGTATTAATTGGACAGTAGACTCTCTTTACCCCAAAAAAAATAAATCAAAAAGAAACAAATAAATGATTAACCCTCATCCCTATATTTTAATTATACCCTATAAAAAAATCTGTGTCCATTAAGAATGCTAACGGTACTCTAATCTGTGCTCTCCCACCCGTTTCATTCCCTTCACCTGCCCTCAGCCACTCCTGTCTCCTTGATTAGTTAATTCCCTTCACCTGCCCTCAGCCACTCCTGTCTCCTTGATTAGTTGATTCCCTTCACCTGCCCTCAGCCACTCCTTTGTCTCCTTGATTAGTTAATTCCCTTCACCTGCCCTCAGCCACTCCTCTATCTCCTTGATTAATTAATTCCCTTCACCTGCCCTCAGCCACTCCTGTCTCCTTGATTAGTTAATTCCCTTCACCTGCCCTCAGCCACTCCTGTCTCCTTGATTAGTTGATTCCCTTCACCTGCCCTCAGCCACTCCTCTGTCTCCTTGATTAGTTAATTCCCTTCACCTGCCCTCAGCCACTCCTCTATCTCCTTGATTAATTAATTCCCTTCACCTGCCCTCAGCCACTCCTGTCTCCTTGATTGTATCATGCCATGCACCTGTTCCCCCCCTCTATATTGTGCCAATCCTTGTCTCCTGTCAGTGTGTTGTCTTTATCTCGGTCTCATGGTGTCTCTGTTTGAGCTCTCATTCCCAGTCGTCGTTCGATGCTGATTCGTAGTTTATTTGTAGCTACTTTCGAGCCAGAGTTTTTATGTTATCCCTGTTCTTGGAGTAAAGTCTTTTTGTTTCGCTTTAAACCTGGAGTCCAGCCTGTCTTTCTCTGCACCTGAGCCTCACCCCGGGACAAACTCGTGACACTTTGTGCCCATAAAAAAAAAAAATCATTAACAATTCCACCACCATACCTCCTTCTGGGCTCAGTGCAAAAACTAGCTCGACGACAGATGATTGATTAGCAAGTTGGTTTATACTCAGTGTTCAGTTTTAGGTACACCCACCGGAAAACAATATAACAGTCCTATATTACGTCCTACCTTCATGAAGGTCGGTGTTTATACTTTTTTGAGAGAGGCGTTCATTTTACTTAACGGTCATTCTGGAGGCCGTACTTTGTGGGGATGTTGGATTGTATTTTCTCTGCCTCTTCTGTGTGAAGGGGCGCACAGAAAGTCTCGAAAATAATAAATGGATTATTCTCTTTTTTGTGTGATCTGCTGCATTTTTGTCTGAATGAGGAGTACAGTCATTGGTGATGTCCAGTCTTAACATGGATATGTTGAAATACAGGTTTATTAAATAAATTATAATCTAATCTTCTTCTTCCTACTTTACAGGTGTGACTCGGAGGCTGTCCCTCTTGGATACCAGTACTCTTCTGACAACTCTGTCATCAAACCCGTGAGATCTGGAGAGAGGACAGATCGTTGCATCCAGCTTGACTTATCATCCAATCCAAGACCACCTCATCAGGTAACCAAGCGTACCTGCCATATGTGTTACCATACGCAGTGTAGATACATCACTATTCAGACTTTGCTTCTAATACAATTAATTCCAAATTACCTAAATAAGGTAAGAACACAAAATTGGTGTGTACCTATACCATATTTACAGTATATCCTCCAAAACACTCCCAATCCACCAGAGCAGCCTAAACATCCCAGGAAGGACCTCCATCTGGGCTCCAGCTAGTTCTAGCCAGGCTCCTTTACCACAAGAGCATCACAACCATAGCTTGCATCGTGATGATGAGAAATGAAGCATTTGTGTGCACCATGCATGAATGAACGAAGCCAAAAACCCAACCGAAACCTCCGACAGCATTATCGTAAGCCTTGTGACATTTATTTATCTTAAACATTCGAGATGTGATGAATGCTCGTCGGCGAGAGAAAAAAGAACCAATGCAACAAGAGAAAGAGAGAGACAGAGAGAAAGAATGCCTGTTACCTCCGCAGATGAAATGGCTGTGTGGGTGGATGTACATGCGAGTGCAGGCTGCTAGGAGCTGTGAGTGGGAAGTGGGTACTGAGTGGGAAGAGAAGAGCTGCTTTAGTGAGATGATCAGCACCAAGGCCTGCTGAAAGGCAGTCACGCTTTCATGGCTTCTCTTTGTCTTCGGCATTTGTACAAGGACAGAGTTCCAGGTAGTGAGCTTGGTGATGGATGGTGGGTAAGAGTGTTTTTATGTGTGCCTGCCCATCTGTGTATGCGTTTGTGCGTTAGGGTCAGTTGCTGGTCATCCTTCCTATTATATTCAGGAAATATCATTATGTAGACCGAAACAGCACATTAGTTTGTAAGAAAGCCTGACAACGGAGGAGACTGATGCTCATGGTCCCGAGGGAGCTATTTGATTTTCTGACTGATTTACATACACGTGTGTTAATAACGTGGGTTAAAAATCCTCCGAAATGTGCTTAGTGACTACAAATGAGATACAACAATTACACTTTGCAACAAAAGAATCCAAAGCTTGTAGGTAATGGACATGTGGTGGGGATTGAGTGTGTGAGAGACCAGCAACAAGAATGGAGAGTCCAAAAAATAT
This sequence comes from Liparis tanakae, assembly GCA_036178185.1. Lineage (NCBI taxonomy): Eukaryota > Metazoa > Chordata > Actinopteri > Perciformes > Liparidae > Liparis > Liparis tanakae. The sequence continues at coordinate 17,846,118 of CM070107.1, forward strand.
TGTGTTTCACGGTTGTGAGACTGAAATTGTGACCCAAAAATCCATGATTTGTCTATAATCAAGTCACAATACTTACACTCTTACTTCTAAAGGATAGCACTCACTACTCACACAACTATACTTAGAAAAACAGGAAGAGGTTGATATTGGTCCTTTAAACAGGGAGCAACTGCAGACTTTCTGTGTTGCAGCCTCTCATTTGTATCTGTACTTCTACAGGCCCATCCACTACTGTAGTAAGTCCTGGATTAAAAGCTGCTAATAGGCATTATTTAATGCTGTTCAACACTTTTTCACCTTCATTGCAAAAAATGTTGCGTGAGCATATTTCTTAGATGAAAAGCCTTTTGAAGACGCATTTACGCTCCACCTCTCCACTGAAAGATGCTCTAATGAGGCCTTCTCTTTCATGAGGTGGGTTTCATTTCAGGTTTTAGGAGAGGACGCAGCTAAAGCTGCTAAGGGAAACATAGACACTGACAGGAGGATTTTAATACATCAATCTGACACTATTAGGTAATACCATCGCTTAAAGTGGAGTCCTACCGACAGCGGAATAACGTCGCAGCGACTCAGTACGACACAGAGCTTTTTGAGCCTTATAGGGAGGAACTTTACCCAGCTGTTGTGGAGCGAATTATCCCAACCTGAACTACTTTGGCTCACTTATTTGCAAGATAGTCCAGTTTCTCCTGCTCCAGTAAAACCAGTGTGCTAAAATGTGCTTTTGACTGTGATAGAAATGTTGAATATAGACTGAAACATTTCAAGGATACTTCTTGATTTGCTCTCTTGGTGAGAGCTGGATCAGAAGATTTCTTCCACTCTCATGTACTGAGTGGTCTCAAGCTTTTCTCTTTTAGGAGTGGTATCAAAAAAAGAAAATTCAGTGGCGAATAAACATATTTCCTATAATGTTGAATTGTTCCATTTAATGCTGTCAAATATCTGCATGCACACATCAAAAAAACAATGCAAACTTACACAAATGTAAGCAACACACTCATGTATATGTATATGTACAGTATGTACACACACACACACACACACACGCACACACACTGAGAAAAACTGTCTTGCATCCCTAAGCTCCACTCTTGCTCTCTGGATCCTGCAGTGAGACAGCCCTGAGAGGAGAGCGCTGCAATGCAGCATCTGTGTGACTCACACACACACACACACACACACACACACACCACACACAGACACACACACACATCCACAATGAGATGGCGGCGTGTGAAAGTGCTCAGATCGTAGGAGGTAGATGAGGAGTGAGAGACCAGAGTAAAGTGAAGGATGAAGCCTGATGAGAGATGGAGGAGGAGGAGGAGGAGAAGTGAGTAGGAGGAGGAGGAGGAGGAGGAGGAGGAGGAGGAACAGGGACGGAAAGAGGTGGAAGAAGGTGAGCAAGAAAGAAGAAATAACAGGAGGGAGGAAGATTTATAGGTGAAAAGATGTGAAGAAGTTAGATAAAAGAAAAGAAGAAAAGGAAGAAGATAAAAGCCACAGAAATGACAAATGGACTACTTAATACGCCTGGTGATTATCTTTTTATGGCTGATGTGTTTTAAAGGACAGTTCATCGGCCCCGCTTCGTCTCTCCAAGATGGTCACACATTGTGGGACGGGACATGCTGGAATCGACAGGGGATACATTTATCTTGAATGAAATGAAAGAGAAACCGGAGTATATTTGCAGCTTGCAAGTTGATCATGAGAATCTTTTTGTTGCTGTATGATGATGATGAAGATGAAGATGATATTGAGTAGGAAGAGCCTGTAATTAGCCTTCAATCCACTAATCTTGTTCAGCTAAGCTGATTCATGTTATTCTATGAAAACTCCCAAACAATACAAAGCAGCATTCACACAATGAAGAGATGACATACTGTGTCACGTGGACTCTAACTTACACACAATCTAACAAAACACAGAAGCCTCTCATGTGCATGTTTTAGAACCAGAACAATTGTTTCTGGCACTAATGGCTGTTATAAAAAAAAACATTTAGTTTACACATTTCTTATTGTTATTGTAACTTTTAATCTGGTATTTTTATTTCCGTCTCAACAAGCTCTAGCCTTTGATAGTGGGCTGCTACCATCGAAGCAATGGTGGCAAATAAAAGACAATTTTAGCCTTTGAAAAATGACCACGCTCTTCCTGCGATGTGATGAGTGCATTTAAGTACCAAATCAAACTTTAAAACGTTGCAGTCCGTCTCCTTAATGGACTATTTTTATGTTTCAGCCTGACAGCCCACCTGCTATATTTGAGGCCATGAGGATGAAATGTGGGGTTTGTGTGCTGACTCTACTCATAATAGTGCGTCCTTGAAAGTAAATCCTCTTTCTGTTGCCTGAACATCAGTTATTTTCTATGGATTTTGCCTCACTGGGAAAATGCAGTTGGAAAAATGAAGTTTTTTCCCTCCTTGTTGCTCAAGCTGCCCTTTAAACGGGGTGCGCCGATAACAACATGCTCGTCCCGAAAGTGATACCTGGGATTATAAATCATGCATCAGTAAAATGTAAAAAAAAATCAATTCAAGTAAAACATTGGTAAAAACTTGAACAAATAATTAACATTCCAGTTTAAAACAATAACTGCATCACATGAGAGCTAAATATAACTAAACCACAATGTCTTACATTACTAGTCACCAACTAGTTTAAAACAATTTGATAAATACTAAATATTCTAAATAAACTGCTTTGTAGATATTACAAGTAGCGGTATAACTTGTCATAGCCAGCATAATATATAGCTAACCTGTTTGTTGTTAGCTCCTTTAGCTACATGGTCTTCTGGCCTCCGATATATGACGTAGTACCTAGACCTGTCGTCAGATTAAAGAAAGTCATTTAATCCTTTAGCCCCATTGTTGCTGCTACTCAATTCAGCTATTTAAGTCTGTATTGGCCCAATGTCAGTATCTGCTGCCCTGCCCTTTAGCAAGGCAGAACTGTAGAGCATCATCTGTAAAGCACTGGCTAAACTGGGCAGCCTCCAGTATTTGTTTGTGGTTTTGTCTGAGTTTGAAGCTCGAGGTCATCACGATGTTCTTTCAGCTTTCCTTGCTTTTAGAGAACCAGATGATTGAAGAACACAAACACGGGACGTTCACCCGCTTTTCGTGTCCCGTGTGAAACCAAAAGTAAAAGTTGAGTTCACACTAAGCGTGTTGCGTAACATCACGGAAGGAAATCCACAAAAGTCACTTGGTATTCACTTACTGCAGTTACGTTGTTGCGCTATTATGTTATGACATTACTTTATAACAATCGACCACAGTCTTTATCTTCTCACCCAGGGAAGTAGTTTTGATGTCCGGACCGAACCGATCGTTTCCCTATGCATGTTTCATTATCGGGAAACAAATCGCACAGCAACTCATTAAACATGTCAATGTATCCTTGGAGCTGAAGAGAATGGCGTACTTTATAATGATAATGTCGCCTATAGCCTCTTTAATCTCTAAAACCAGCATGCTCAATTGTTATATTGCTTGGTAATTGCCCTCCCCCTTCCTGTTCCAGTCACACTCGCTGCTCTTCCTTGCTCCCAAACACACAGACCATAGAATAAACACTGTTGCACACAGCAGTTCAACAGTTCAACCCCCCCCCCCATGAACCACCAATGGCACCCTGAGTCTGGCCACCAGTCAGAATAATCATGTTGGGTCTGGAAATGAGCCTCGGAGCTCAAAGTGACCTTCATCTTCAGACAGACGGGAATGAGACGTAGCATCGGGACAGCCGTCTCATCCCTGTGTTTTATGGCTGTTAGTACTAGGAGTGTTATTCCGTTGAGGCTCGAGGTGGGGCACAGTGGTGGAAAAAGCAACAGAAGTGACAGTGACAGTTAAGGGGCGATGAAAATCATACCGCTCGTGGCTTTAGGACGGAGACAGGCATTTTCGGAGGAGACTGCAGCGTTGTGTGCTGTCGAGTCTGTAGACGCTTCATTCACACTGATGTTCCCCTCAGAGCTGAGTCATGCAAAGCTCCACTTACTCCTGACTCTGATCCATATAGGCTGCAACTGGCTTACTGACATCACATATTCTGTTCTATTATTTCTCTCTGTTTATTGCTGTTCAGCTCTATCCTTGTGATAAACTATTGCTGCAGTTCACAACCTTTATTAATGTGCTATAACACCACAGACCTGTCATTCGACCATCATTCACATCACCGGGCATGTTCCAAATATGTAACATACGTATAATTATATATTATATGTAATAATTACTCAAACACTAATAGTCTCCATTGATGGCAATGTCATTATGTTGGTCAGTTGTTGGTACACTGCTTCTGTCCTTTCACAACCAACATGTATTTGTTTTTTGACCAACACATGCAAACCTGATGACTTTCCCATCAGCCTCAGCTGTACTTCGTGTTGATATCATAAATATACTAAGTATCAGCCGTATACTATTTTGTAATACTATTTTGGTTTCAATATGACATAGATGATTCATATGAGAGTAGCAGGCCCGATGAAAAAGTTGCGACCACTAATAATAACAACAGCAGTGGATGCACTCAAATAATAATGATAATAAAAGCAGGAATGCTATTGGCAATAGTAATAGCAATGCAACTACTAATTAGTATTCTATTCCTTTCTACTTTGACTGTATTGTATTCCATTGTATGTCGTCCTCGCAGTGTGTCGGCAGTGAGCAGCAGTCGGTGCATTGTGAACGCAGTGAGTCACTGGAGCTGTGCCCTGGTTCCAGGCTGCAGTGACTCCTGTTTTCTACAGCACACTTTCCTCCAGCCTGGGAGTCTCTGTGCACTGCAGAGTTAAATGATGAATTGCTCCCTCACACAGACCCGTATGCACAACCACACAGGCTGCCCAGAAAATGCTTGAAGTACAACCGCCACGATCCTCCTGCAACAATTATTATCAAGCAGTTGTGCTCCCACACCTGTCTTGTCTCTCTCAGCCTCTCTGGGTCCATCCATTCACACCAAGGCCAAGTGGATTTGATTGTTTGATTGTCAAATAAGCACAATGTGCTAAAGTCATTGTTTTAGTTTTGTTCATTCTACTATTTTGTATTTTTGTTTTATTTTACTATGTAGTTTTATTTTCCTCTGTATGCCATTTCCTTTGAATTTGTGAGCTTAAAAAAGAAAAAAAGCCGATCAAACCCTGTTAACTACAATCATAGCCTGTATCATTTTAATTAGATTTTTTTCTCAGGTTTGATCAATAAACATATATATATATATATATATATATATATATATAAAAAGAATACATGTAAAAAAAATGATTGGATTGAACTGTATCCAGCTAACTCCAATATCCACAGAAGAGAGTAAAAGTCTTCACGTTCACTACCTTGTGTATTGATCTTACGCTATAGCAAACCATTCATCTGTTTCCCCATCTTCTGCCCAATACTGTCCAGGAGATTATTGACTCATCCTGTCGGTTCCTGCCGCAGGGGATTATGTGGTTTGATCAATATTTCCATCCCTTTGCTTCGGCTTTATCACCTCTCCACGTTCCGATCCATCATTTGCACAGGATTGTACATGGAAAGGGGGACATTTTAGTTTGGGGAATATTTACTGGTTTGGTGATTCAAACTATTTGTGTGAGGCTGAACTGGATGATGTCAGTTTGATCGGAGCCCACCGTACGTCTTCGTGACTTTGTCGAAGTCACATACATTCGACGTCTGCTCTTTTCATTTCCACTTGGGCCACTGGCTATATGAGTCATTATTTATACACAAATCAATCGGGTTTAATCCAGTGGCTGTCACCTGCTCGCCAACACCCAAGGATAGTATTTCACACAACCACCTACACACAAACTCACACAAGCCCAGGTGCCTGTTCAGAAATGTTGACAGTGAAGCTCAGTGAGGCAGCAGCCCGGATTACCGCTGACAAAGAGAGATTTGTGAATGTGACTGATGCGGCGTGTCCTCCAGCCTCCTCTGGTCGGCACACTCCTCACTCCTCCTTTCTGAAACTTTGCTGACATAACACTTAACATGTTGACCGTGCTTTGCCTTCTCTCCTTCCTCCACCACCACATTCATGTCCCTCGGCCAGAAGGAGAGAACCCGACCCGTGCCCTCCCCCAGCTGCTAGCTAGCACCAGCATGGCAGACGGCCGACAGCCAGAAGACGGCGCCCCCCAGTGGGACCCATCAGGGGGGCAGGAGGCCACAGGCACCCATGGAGCCAATGGCTTCTCCTCCTCCTCCTCCTCCTCCTCCTCCTCCTCCACCTTCAGGACCTGCCAGCCCAGTGGGGCGCACGTGGCCATGGGATCCTACCCGGCCAAGGAGAATGGGTTCAATGGGGAGTTAACTGGTGCCCCCGCTATAACAGCAGGTAAGACACGTTTAAAATATTCATATTTTCTGTTTTAAATTTCTTACTTGGCATCTACTTGCATTCATGGGTTGTTCAAATAAGAGGGAGGCGATGGCGCCAGTGGCTTATTCCATTGGAATCACTTAAGTTTGCACAAGTTTGGTCAGTGTTTGTTGTGTTGGGCAAAAGGAGAGCACGCGTCACCGTTTGGCCATCTTAATCCTGGTCAGTTAATTATTGTTGTTAGTAGGGATGCACCGATCTGATCGGCGCCGATCCATATCGGCCGATATTGCCATTATCGGTTTTGATCGGCGGTCTCAAAACGGCCGATCAAAAAGGCCGATCAGATGACGTCACATCTGCGAGAAATATCAGAGGTTTCAATCGCCGCGCGTGCAACGGAGACGATGCGCCCGGCGAGTGCCGCAGAGTGAGAGGTCCACGAGGGGATCCACACGCACCGAGCGGCGCCCTGTCCCACTCGCATGTCTGAGCCCCTATAGACTGATGTTCACGGCACACGCATTCGATCGGGAGCGCGCGAGGGTTATGATAAAGTTAGCGGAAGGATATACGTGACAACATTTGTTTTTGCAAAGTTAGCGGAAAGAACCACGTGAAACAACATCCGTTTTTCAAAATAAGATACCGACAAATCATACACTAACATATACAAGTAAACAATGAACTGATTTTGTATCTTTATAGATCGTTTCTGAGATTTAGCTTGAATTATGCTAACATTAAAACATTGTTACTGTACCAAGGAAGAGTTTATAAAAATAAGTCAGACTTTTGTATGTTAAAAAAGTCCTGTATATAGATTTCCCCAAGAGTTCCAGGAAATTAATAATGCAGATGTGTTCCATACATATCTGAAATCAATCCCCTACAATAGCAATCAAACAATTTTAATGTATCAATTAGGACAGTTTTCAAAGTAAAAGTCCTAAATGTTTAAAGAAATCTGTAATTTCTTTAATGTTTGAGTTGCTTTAGATGTGTATTTCCTCATAGTCCTAGGCAATAATGCTACACAATAAATAGAGTGTTCAATCAACGCCGTGATCGGTATTATGGGATCGGCAGATACTATTTCAGTGATCGGTGATCAGTGATCGGTATTATCGGTGATCGGCTGACACTGATTTCAGTGATCGGTGCAATATGTTTTTTACGTGTATATGTGAGTGTCTGAGCTTGATAGTGTGTGTGTGTGTGTGTGTGTGTGTGTGTGTGTGTGTGTGTGTGTGTGTGTGTGTGTGTGTGTGTGTGTGTGTGTGTGTGTGTGTGTGTGTGTGTGTGTGTGTGTGTGTGTGTGTGTGTGTGTGTGTGCGTGCGTGTGTGTGTGTGTGTGTGCCCTGTCTCTTCTTGTGCGTGGGTTTGGAGCACTCTGAGTCCTCACTTGAATCACATACTGTTAATAATGGTGCTATAATTAACACATAAAATTGGTCTCTCTGCCCCCTTATTCCCCTCCCCCCCTCCCTCACACCCTGGAGAAAAGAACAATATAATGTAGCAATTGTGTAACCATGGAAACAGCGCCCCTACAATTTACTTTGCCAGGGCTTTTGTTCTTTTCGCCTGCAACACCACGTTACCTCAGACAAGAGCATTTAGCATGCGATGAACTCACTGACACCAGTTTGGTTTGCTGATAACAGTATTTTATCTGCTCATTGCCATTTGAAAATGGTCATGCCCTTATGCCCATCTTCAGTATTATCCTCCAGTCTTGTTTAAATGTTCTAGTTCTTCGTTTTCAGAGTGATCTGACCCAAAACCTCAAACACTTTAATTATATATCATTTTAGCATAGATAAAGACACTTGATTCAGACTGACACTATGGAACCTTATTTTTTATCCTATTATACACCGTATATTTGATATAGTTGTTGTTGCTTACATTTTATACAACCAGTGCTATTTAATTGTGTCACACTCGTAGCACCAACTGGTTGGTTTTATTTAGAAAAAAGGATTTTGAATTCAACTCAACTCACATTTCAGGGATTTCATGTCATTAAGCAAACGTCAAAATCTGTCTGGTCAATTTAATCCACAAATTATTTGACTGTCTTTTTTTGTTTTGTGGAGAAATCTTTTTCACTTCGTATCCAATTGTTACATATGTGGAAGGAAACGTCTTTAAAATGTTCCATCACATCAATTGCAACTCACAAACTGATGAATTTGGTAGTAAATCAGTTTGCTTGCAAAATGGTCTCGACAGTGTATGCATATTTCTTACAGTGTTTCTGGTGCAACGAAAAGTTACAATTAGTTGTGGCATATTTCCATCTTTTTGAACATTACCATATTTTCCCCACTGAATGCAGTAAGGCAAGACCAATATAATTGCAATAAATGTAATCGGGTCAATTTCTGCGAGTGAAATCAAGCAAGATTTATTTTTAAAGAAATTCTAGTAAATAAAATGTTCAGTATCCAGACCACAGCTTATTAAATGATGATGCTCTTTGTGTGTCCCACACTCTCGTGATATGGTGTAAATGCATTGCTCTTTTTTGTTGTTGTCTTTCTAGCCAGTGATCTGACATACTACAAAACTGTAAAGGCCTTGTGTCATTATACGGATGTCTCAAAGACAAGAGAGCTGGAAATAGCCTCCTTCCAAAGTAATGGCTTGAAACTAATATCAACAAGATATCAAGACCAGCACTTTGTTGTCTCAGGGAGGGGAAGCCAGTGATCTAGGCGTTAGACCAGCATTTAGAAGTGTGCCTTAACTTCCTTCGCTTGGTCCTCGACAGCAAATGGAACTGACTTGATAAAAATGCATTTTGTCTCACGAGCTTGTTCACTTTTTTAATTTATTTTTTACCAGTCTGCATCAAATGTGCCATCCATCAAAGATCATGATCATGCTCTTTGATCATGAAGTAAGAAGATACCCAACAAATGTTTACACTTCAGTAAGTGGAACAGTTACTGAAGTGTCTGAAACCCAGCACAACAATGCCATATTTCCACAGTCTGTCTGCAGAGCCTTTAGTCAGCATCCATTAGTATTGCTACATTGCAGGAGGAGTAAGTAGGGGACATGAGGGCTGATGTCAGCACTCCAAGGGCCTTCTCTCCCCGTGGAAACAGTTTCAGACACAACAAGAACTATTGAGTCATGAAATTACCCTCTTGACTCTTTTTTTTTAGACAAAGTAATAAAAAAAAAAAGATAGTCAGCCATGCGGGAAGTGGTCAAGAGAAGGAGATGGATAGAAGGAGACAGAAATAAACAGAGTGAGTTAATACAAATAGAAAGATTGTCTGTTGGGCTTTTTCTTAATCGAGGAAGCTTTGCATTGACCGATGCACATGTCGTTGAGCTGGAACAAGTATCTGGGAAAACTGTCAAGAAGCCTGGACAATCTTCTCTGTTGTTAAAGTCCCTCTCTCTCATTGGCCTGAATCGGTATGATTGGCTGCAGCGGAAAGGAGTTTTAACCAAATGATGAGACGTCACAGTATCGGATTGATGATTGTAACAAGTAAATGTGCGACTGCAGGAGAGTTGGACAGATATGTCATCAATGGGATTATGTGCCGTGACCAACTTCATTACATTGCACAATAGAGCTATTTGTGAGTCAACATTACAATCAAATATGAATAGATGCAGCATGCTTCTATTAAATCAAAATTCAAAACTTCATTTGTTCCCTTTCATTGGCATCCTGCGATCGTGTGGTTGCCTTGGTCACAGATTAAGAAATCAATATCTTATTCCAGTCAGTTTTGGGGTTTGAAAATATCTAAATGTTGAAGAAATAACCTTTTTTTTCAGGACGCAACAATTTGGGTGAAGTTAGCTTCTGATTCATGTTGCGTATCAGGAAAACATTGGTTTGAATGATCAGCCACGTCACAGCCATCTTTTCCTCTCCTGGAGGCTGCAGATGGATGGGTCCCAAAATCGGTGGCCCAGTGGTCTGTTGCTATGGCAACCACTTGCTTACCACATTTTGGGTGCCGGCTGGTATCATACCAACCGGCACTCCTGCTCTCTCCTTGCCCCCTCAGTCCTGCTGTGTGCGTGAAAGTGTGTGTGTCGCTTTTGACTCGGGGCTTCCAGTCGTAGTCTCTGCTCCGAGCGGGCGCCTGCTCAGCTTCAGTCTGCCTGTTTTACAGGTAATACGTGCTTTTACTTCATTGGGAGAGTGTGTCCGTGTGTGAGTACGCTGTTACTGTTGATTATCGATGTAGGCGTGACGCGACCTTTCTGTATATTAAGGCAGCTATTTGTGTGCATGTGGCTGATTCTCCAGCCAAAGGCAATGGAAGGCAGACATCCGACTCTCAGAGAAAGGCTGAGGCAAGCAGACCAGACCCGTTGTCATAACCGTCAGCTGGCTTTGTGGATGGGACAAGGTGATAGTATACAGAGATTCACCTGTAAGTGTGGATTTCTGTGCATTTGTTTGAAAGATTAGACGTCTAAGATGCCTAAACCACAGTGCCCGTCATGTTGCTTTTGAAGAGAGGCTGTGTTTAGTGGTTACCCTCCTAAGGCACATGCAAGAGATTAGTCCAGTTGTGTTCTCTCATTTCTTTTTTCTTTTTTTCCATTTCATTTCTTATTTACATAAAACTTCAAGAGTTTTTAAAATATTCCATCTGTCAGTTTTGAACTTTAATATGTCATATATTATTACAATAGGCTAATTTGTGTTGAAAATAATCCAGGAACTGCATCGTTTCACCGACACTGAAAAAACTAAAGGAAATGATGATGTTACATGTTGCAACCTATGTTTCACATTTTCCTTGCTTAATTTCCAGACTGGATTCTGACCTCAGACAGAAGAAAATTAAAATGCGTACTTTAGAACACGATGAGTCAGGATTAGTTTTAAACAATTAGCTGATCCTCCCGTTAACACTCCACCAGCCATCACCATCTGGTCCTGGGTTGTGTAACAGTGCACTGGCTGGGGAGCTGCACCTTTCCCTTCATACTTTACCACCAATGCAAAACGTTGCTTTGCGTCCACAATTCAATGTTGGTTTTGGAAAAGCTCCTCCGTGTGTTTCCTTGTTGTTGTGCCATGCATTTGTTTGGATGTCCCCACGGTTCCAGCTCTGTTGACTAACACCGTTGTGTAATGTCTTCCGGCACAGGCCCTCGACGCCGTTGTCTCACAAAAACAATTGAGCTGTTGACATCTGGAGCATCGTCTGCCTCCAGGTCGAAGCTATAAGGGCTGTTATTAATTATTTGATTTCACAACCATTGATAAGGTAGTGATGCCTTTCAGCTCTTTTTCCCAGTATAGGAAGAAATAAATAAATTGGTGGCGTATGTATATTACACATTGCTATTGAAAATGTCAAATGGCTGCTCTGAGTTGGTGAGTGGGCTGTGTTAATCGTTCCCGGAAGAAGTGCGTATGTGTGCGCGTGTGTGTGTGTGTGTAACTGCATGTGTGTATGCCTGCCAGCTTGTTTGTGTTGATGTGTGGGCGATGTCGGAGAGAACGAGTTTCTAAAACAGCAGCAGTAAAGCATTACACTGCCACCCAATCCCTCACGACCACTGTTAATATGCTAATGATTGATGGTTTGACTATAACTCTACAGTTACACCCTCCGCCCCCCCCATGCAATATTTCAGATAGATTATTCACGAAAGTACATGCATATATGTCAATAATGTACCTTTTTCTTCAGAATTCACACACTCTTTGCTCTTGGTTGGGATCGGTGTCAGAAAGCCAGACAGTGTTGATAGCTTCTTTCTAAATATTGACTCTAGTATTGTAATGAAGAGTGTACATCTCCTATTACTTACATACTCTTGCAAAAGACTGAATTTAGTTTTTGTTAAGATCGAAGAGGAAGAATGGAATCGTATCTCCAGTCTGGCTGTTCACAGTCCACTCAATATATTCACCAGCATCAGTTAGTCCACTTTATCTCACACTCACTTCCCTGGTTGGTTTAGGTCGGGAACCTTTGTAGCATGTCATACCCTCGGCCTCTCCTTTTATTTTCGGCCTATAACAACATTTTGGAAAATGTAAATTTTTCTTGGCAGTAGCTAAATAAGCCAGGATTCAATTTTAGTCTGTTCTTGTTTAGGGATGCTGGGTTTCCATAGCAACAATCAGCCTTCCCTAGCAGCCCGAGCATCCCTGCAATTCTCAGCTCCCTCACTAGGCTTTCATAGCAGGTCTTGATGGTTCTATTAAAAAATACACAAAAGTAAAATGGTTGTACAGCATACAATCTCCGCTGTCCTTTTCCACCTCTAATTTGGAGAAAGAAACATCCCGGTTCACATTCTCAGAGTTATTTTTTACGGATTGAATCCTGGAAGCTGCCCAGAACAAACACTATGCCTGGTGGCTGCATCTTTTCTCCCAGCCATGCAGTTTTGGGATTTGAAGCCAAATGAATTACTTAAACTTTCCAACCTTTGAAAAAAAAGTTGATTGATCTTTTCTCTATGTCTTCGTGCAGAGCAAGTGTCAGCGCGGATCGTGCAGGAAGTGACGGCGGAGGCAGTGGCGGTACTGAAGGGAGAGCAGGAGACCCGAAGGCTGCCATCCGGTAAGCCACGTTTTATTACGCTACGTATCCATGGGCTGCGTTCTCTCCTCCAGCCAATCACAGGGTGCTGCAGCCTACCCCTTGCCATCGGGCAGGGCACATACGGGACAGGTCACCGATTCACCTAATGTTGGGAGGAAAGCGCAAAACACATAAATGTATCTATTTAGATATTGCACTCTCAATGTTTCTTAAATCAAGTCGCAAGTCAAACTACATGAGACAAGAGTTCAGACACACACAAGTCCGTTCTGTCATTCAAAAAGTCCTCCCCCCTTTTTTTTATCATGGCACGACATTATATTTATAAATTAAAGAATCCTTCCTGGTAAGCAGACACCAAGCGAAGCCCAGAAGAGAACCCCCCCCCCCCCCCCCCACAGGAGGGTTACACATTATAACTCTTTGTTCACATATGCAGTAGTACTCCCCTGTGGGGTCAATTCGACCCGATTCAAAGTTTAACGTCTCTAAAAAAATGATTGACATTATTTTTTGGGATTCATATTTCATGAATTTTCCTAATTTATTGTGGACAACTGAGAAAACATAAAATGCTCATGATGATATGTTTTCACTGTCCTGGACAATTTGACCCCTGGCTGTTTTTCACTGTGTTTCACATATAAGAAATATCAACTTTTGTATTTATTTAAAAGGCTATTTAGGTAGTCAACAAACAAACAAACAAACAAACAAACATACCTCACACTTAAACTTGGGAAACAATATAAATTCTAATAATTTTCACTAGGTCTTAATTGCTAAAAGATGAATAATTTGAAGGTAACAGGAGGGTTAAACCTTTAGTGGCTCTAGCAGGATGTGCATGAAATCTGCCATGAAAGTGATTTCACTAAAGTCAGTTTTACTTGACTGGAGTCAAGTCGACAAGTTTGAAAATGAAAAAAAAGAAACAAATTGAATATGTGGAGTTACACAATTTTAAAAAAAAGTTTGAACAACCTTACCAGCCTTAAAGAAGCCAGTGTCATTTACAAAGCCCTAAATGGTCTGGCACTTCCTCCGCTGAACCGGTCCATCAAACAGACCTGCTGCGGCCCTCGAGTCTCCAGAGCCTCCGGCAGAGTGTCGTCCCACACAGGCGCTCCACCTCTGTGCAGTATATCTGTGTGCAATATGATGCATGTGAAATGTCTTCCTTACACTGTGATATTTTCCCTTGTCGCTTTTATATATCCGTATGCGATTCTTTTTCCTATCCATCAGCTATGCACTATAATTGATTGTAGTTTATTACTGCTGCACTTTGGCGTGACCTTTCCCTCTAGGACTCTGTACATTCTGGCAGGAGGACAGACGGACAATGGAAATCAGCCTTAATTGGGTGCATTTACATTTTAATTTAAAGTGTTCATCAATGTACATTGTCCTCGAACAAATAAAAACTTGAAACTTAAAACTCAACCTCTGTAATTCAGAGGGTGGACAAGTCGCTTTGTGGGTAATGTAGGCAGCATGTTTCGACAAGCAATGTGTGGAATACAATAGACATCTTTGCTTCTGCAGCATCAATTTTGAGATTCTTTTTTCAAACTGACCATCGTCGCCCTTCATCTTCATCTTTTGATTACAACACAGTTCCCTCAGTATTGATGTAGCTGGATGGTATAGAAGTTATTAGCAGCAGATACTCAACAATATGTGATCATTTATGACGATGCTGCTTCTTCCTTTTCAACCGTCTGCCTTTGAAGTCGAAGACACCACGAATTTGCCTCCCTCTCCACCCCCCTCACCTTCTGCGGAGCACTTTGGTCCTCTGCAACAAGGTAGGCCAAGACTGTGATAAGTGTGCTTTAGAGTGTCTCTAATGGAGGAGATAGTGGTGTCCTTCTCTTCCCCGACCGACGCTCTGGAGTCGTGTGCTCACCGACACATTGGAGTACTGATGTAGGTTGGCTCTGGGGCTCCTTACATCCCCCCCTCTCAGGACATGCCCCACCTACAGGGGGCAATCTACACATTGGTACCCGGTCAGGAAACCTGTACACAAACGAGTTGCTAAAAGCAGGAACATGTTTTCCATTTTTCAGACATCCATTTCGTTTTAAATCCTGCTTCCTCCTCATCGTACACCTGGAACAGATACAATTTGTATCTTCATTGTCATCGCCGTTTATCTCTCATAGAAAAGAGCGCCCACATGCACGACGACCTTGTGACAACGAGTGCACTCTTTTTCTTTCATTCTCTTCTTCCATTTCCCTTTCTAACATCCACACCTCGTCTCCCCACACACTAATACGACAGCCACACTCGGTAGCCCTCCAACTCGCTGTTGTTTGTCTTTTCTTTCTTTTTTTGCATGTCTTGCGATTGCCCTATGTCAATCTTTTTTGTATGTTGTTGTTTTCTTTTTGTTGTTGTTGGTGGCTGTGGCTACAGAGACAATTTTTAGCTTAACAAACTTTACTTGAAGACATAGTTGCTAAAGTCTGAGACTGAAGTGAGGTGAAAAAAGGAGCTAATATAAAAAATGAACTACAACTGTAGCAATGCAGTATAAACTGTATCATCTTGGAAAGTTGGTCATATACTAGCATATAGCTGTGTGTGTGTGTGTGTGTGTGTGTGTGTGTGTGTGTGTGTGTGTGTTAGCTTGCGTTTAGACTGAAGATTTGACCCTAATTTGTTTGCACTTTCAATTTCTAAAAGTATTTGTTTCTTTGCATTTCAATTTTGACCGTCAGCTTCCTTCTTCATCTTCGACTTCTAAATTGTAGTTTTAGCAGAGCACTGGTTTGTGTGCAGCTGCCTGCGAGAAACAGTTGTATAGTGTGACTAACCGGTCAGTCTGCTTGATGCTGCCGGTGTCTTCACGTCCACACAATCCGAAGGCTGGCTGAAATGTATTGAGCAGTCTGTGGATGGGTCGGCCATGCACCGGATACGGCGGGTCAGTTGTGGGGAAGTTGTGTTTCAGGTGAGATGAAGCAAATAAGACGGATTTGAGGTTCTAGGCGTTTTCTAGAGAAAGAGACGGTGTTCTTTGTTCTTGACCAGAGAGAGTTAATGAAGAGGTGTAGTTATGCGGGCCTCATTGTTTTCGTGGTCATGGTACAAAACAAGTAGGTTCGGTCAAGAAGCCTGAGTCACGACCTCGGAGATGGTGTATTTTAAATGTAACTTTTCTTTGCTCTGGGCTTTCCCTTTGTTCTAAAAGAGGATTCGCTGTGTCTTTGAGCTTTTTATCAGTAAGAGTTGGTTCCTGTCATGGCAGTGACAAAACACACATGTTACTGATGGTGTTATTACCACGACTACTTTTGTATTAGTATTATGAATGTTGTTCCAAGTGTCTATGTTGTGTGTCTTTTATTAAGATTGAATCACTTATATGTGAAGCGGTTCGTATTATTGATTTCCTCAAATGATTTAATATACTCATTTTGTTTGTCGCAGAGTAGAGTTGGACCCCAAAGCTTTGTCCCCTTTGATTTGCTTGTCGCTGTCTCCTTATCCATGTTGTGTGTGCCGTGTTTCTCTTGCCCTCCACTCTCTGGTGACTCTGTTTTGGTTGCCTTTCTTTTTTTCTTTTTTTAGTTGATGCGGTTTTTTTCTCCTCAAGCTTTTAACTCCCCTCTCTTCATAACAAAATGTCCATCTTAAGAAGTAACTTGAGGATTTATCTTGTAGAGAACGAGGCAATTATTCATAATTTCCTAAAAAAAACTCCTGTTCATTCAGGAATCGTCCAATAGCTATACAAAGATATAAAATATAAACTAGAAAAATATAAAGACCATAAATTGTTGCAATGGATCTACTGAAACATTTCCAAGTTAAGATACTGTGCTTCCTTGAAATATTTTTATTTTAATTTATTCACAATTTAATGCTGCCTCTCAACTGATGCTTAAACATTATTAATACATAATGCAAACGTAGATAAAACATTTTATTTAAGTTTATTTTGTCTAGCCCAAAATCACAAATTCGACATTTGCTTCAAAGGGCTTTACAATCTGTTCACATATGACATCTGATAACGGAAGGCTATTTTTTAATGAGCGCAGCTCTCTAGTGGGGCAATATGGTACTACAAGCTCCTTGAGATATGATGGAGCATCACCAATCAAAGTAATGCTCCATCATTTGTAGGTTAGGAGAAGAATTTTAATTGTGATGCTTGATTTTACAGGGAGCCACTGCAGAGCAGCTCATACAGGAGTCATGTGATCTCTTTTCATAATTTTAATGAGTACACGGGCTGCAGCATTCTGGATATAGAGCCGTTAACTGCCTGAAAAGATATTCAATACCATTGTTTCAGAAAGTAACGATTGAAATTAGTTGAAAATAATAATAAAAAATTGCAAGAAATTGCAAAAGACCGCTTTATTGGTATTCTCTAAGATAAACTAGATATCAAAGACTCAATATTATATCAAATCACCTTTAATTAAGATGGACATTTCTTGGTGTGTTTTCCATTTTTTGGTTTTCCTTTTCTCTTTCCTTCCATCTTTTTCTTCCTCTTCACTCTCTTTCAGTCCGTGTGTCCAGATTTCCCTGCAGTTCTTCTCCTTGTGTCTGTCTTGTTTGTAGATGTAGGGGATGAGGAGGAGGCGGGCCCTCTCTGTCGCTTCCAAAATTCTCGGGAGAGGTGCAAGTTCCTCGCCCCCTCCATCTCAGTTTCCGTGCCCGAGGACGACCCCTACCACTCCGACGAGGAGTACTATGAGCACCCATTGTTCAGCCCAGAGTGGACGCACTCGGGTTCTCGCCCCACAGGGCAGGCCGTGGCCTTTAGACAGATTGAAGGTGAACCACGCATGGTTCCTCTTTGCCATTTCCCCCCTCCATTCCTCTCTCGATCTCTCTGTTTCTCTCCTTTCTCGTTGTAATGCTAAATTCCTTTCCTTCTGTGATTTGACCTCCTCCTTCATCCCTCTCGTCCTTCTGTCTCTCCGTCCGTCAGTTCGTCTTTGCGTCTATCCGTCTGTCCTTGTGGCGTTTGTCTGCTCAAAATCTGAGTAACTTCATTTTTTCTTTTTTTTTTTACAGTCATAATTATTTTTTTTCCTCATTTATTTCACCCAAAGCCATGCTACTTGTGGTTGTCATGCTGTTAAGTTCGACACATACCAGTGATGTCTCTGACGTAGGATCCACTCAATGGACATAATACATTACAGCTCTCATTACTGAGACCACATGGTCACCAAGGATCAGTTTGGGGGCATAAGGTGGGATCCAGATGGCTTTCATGAATGTCTCAGAGATACGGTTTGTGATTGATGCACAACTCTTCCTCACTAATCCTCTCCCAGAGTTACGTTTTGGTTTATTCCTCAAAATGACCCCTCAACCCCTTGATTATGCCGTACCATACTAAACCCTCTACACACATCCTGAGTTACTGTCAACCTCTCATTTTGGCATCGGGGAAGACTTTCAGCTCCACTCACTCGCAGACACCTACACCGGCATCCAACGTTCCACTTTTATTGTTGTTAGAAACACAATATAGAGCCAGTATAAAAGGAAACTAGGACCTCAGGATATTTACTCTTCAACTGTTCAAACACACAACAACCTGTTACGTTATCCCTCCAACAAAATGAACAGACGACAACAACTTAGTGTATACCTCCGTCGACTCCCAACACATATTCTGAATGAACTACACAATCCCCTTTAAATGTTATACTGCTTGTCAGCCATCAGCCATATGGTAATGTGGCCCTGTGGGCTCTGATTAATTAGACATGCAGTTAACACACCATCTTCTTCTCTTAATGAAAACATGTGTTCTTCCCCAGTGAGACCCATTCACCAGGCCAAAGTAGTCAACCCAGGGGAATGATGGCATGAACACACAATAAAGAAGAGATATTAAGACGATGTCATTGACTGTAAAACGGCAGACATGTTATAAATAGTTTTACTGTAGCTTGATTCTTAACCCTCCTAGCTTCCCCCAACCTGTCATTGGTGCCGTTGACAATACCAACACCTATGTCACATGCAGCAACACTGGGTTGCAAAGCTTCAGAATCTTGTATTTACACAATAATTCAACATGTTATACAGTAATGGCTTCTGAAAAAACTAGTTGTATGCCCCCACATTGTCCATTGCACAATTAAAATTATAATCTGTGCAATGTCGAGAATCTGAGGCACTCTACTTTTTTTGCTGTGTGCAGCTCTTCAAGGTTGCATCTTCTAAATAGCCAGAGCTCCAGCCAGGGTTTGCTCTGACTAGACGTGTTTCTACAGTCGTGCAGTGTTAGGCCAGGAAGCGTTACTACTTCATTTATGTTTCCATTTTCCTTTAACAACCTCAGTTGTCAATGATGGTAGGTCAATCTGGTTGAGGGAATAGTGTATGCCACAGAAAAATACAGCTTTTTTTTATTTTTATACAGTAAATAAGGAAATAATATACATTTAGAAATGCATTTATTGCATGCTTCTAAACAAACATATATTTATACTGTAGCTTCTTGGATACTGGGTAGACCAAGTACCCAAGGGATACAAACGAAATGAAAAACCACCCACACACTACACTCTGTTCTATATGTGTAATGTACCTATATGTGTGAACAGACATACATTGTAGGTCATCTTTTCCCAGAGCTGAAAGTGTCCCATCATAAGATGTGTTCTCACATAACCCAAGTCTGTGTTGCCTGTAGTCTTATTGTGTCCCCCTCTCACCCTGTTTTTGAGAAGAAGAGACCATGGAGGCTCTTACAGCTGAATTCGAGGAGGAGGTGGAAGAGGAGGAGGAGGAGGAGGAGGAGGAGGAGGAGGAAGAGGAGGAGGAGGAGAGTGCAGAGGCAGCAGAGTCCGAGGAAGCTCTTGATGAGCAGCAGTGGAGCGGGGAGGAGCCTGAGCTGGACAGCCCTCAAGCTCAGCCCGTAGAGCAGGCAGAGGCCATAGACGAGGCCCAGGATCTAGACCTGGCGCTGGGCGAGGCAGCTAGTGCTGCTGCAGAAGGCTCTCTGGACAGAGATGAGGAGGAAGCAGAGGGTGGGGAGAGCCCTGAGACAGGTGTGTCCTGCCCTCTGCTCTCCCTGCCTGCATGTTACTGTATTGTCCAGTGTATGAGAACATCAGATGTGTCAAAAGGAACCCATAAGCACATCAGCATTATAATTCTGGCGGAATGGCAAGTACTCCTCACTGCGCTCTGCTGTGGCTGCAAGGCAACACAGGCTTGTTGGTGAAAAAGTCACATTCTTTTAACTGAACCTGGTTTTACTGTGTGCTATCTTTGCGCTTGTGTTTTCTTTTTTCTTGTTGTGGTTTTCGGCACCGTTTCGTCTTGGTATGATGAAGTGATCGTAGCAGTGCTTCTTTTTCCACCGGCTCTAAGCTTATAGGTTTCTCGTGTGTTGACAATTGGCTTGATGCTGGTGTGCCAGTGCGGTGCACTTTTCATAACCATTAATCATACTTACTAATCGTGGGTCACTCATATTATTATCATGATTCTGTGTACATCATTTGCAGGGGATCTTGTGATGGCTGTCTCATGTCAAGTGTGGTATCATCAAATGCATTATCATACCAGCAAAATTACAATTCATTTGTTTATTTGGTATGTTTATTTTTGTCACTGTGTGAATTTGTATGGTAATTTTCTGTCATTCCAGGTACTTCTGTATTAGTGTCAATATACTTTAAATAATATAAAGACATGAAAGTCCTTTTTGGGGGCCAACATTAATTGTATGTTAATTAAACTATATGATAGATTTAAATTGGGTAAAATCTCATAAGATTTAATTGTACAGTGGAAACCTGTACATTGAGTGATAACAACTGTCTGGGTTAAGTTAATAGCTATTTGTTTTGTCTTCGTCTCTCATTGAGATCACTGTCTAACTGACACTATCTTATTGAATTAATATGAAACGTTTTTGCTATTCACTGAATTGTGCTGACCGATTGAAAACACGGTACAGTTTCAAACCTCAGGTGCTTCTACTGTAACTGAAATGAATGACAGAAATTCTATTATTTTGTTATCAGATTGTTTTGAAGAGTCGCATGGATATCCATCCCATCTGTAATTGCTTGTTCCCCATAAATCAGCATTGCAGTCGCTTCATGCCGGTGCCGTCACATTCCATGACATAATCCGATCCATCTGTGACTTGGTGGGCCCAATAATCTCGCCGTATTCCTTCAGTGATGGCCGTGTCATTGTGCTGTAAGTTTCTGAGGAGAGCTTTGCTTGTGTCTGTGATATAAGCTTTCCCAGTCCCAAGCTTAATAAATATGTCACTTGCAGCATGCCAAAGCATTACAATGCTATGTTGATCAAAACAGCAAACTTACAGATGTCCTTTCAGCTTTGAAGATGGACTCAGACAAGCAGGGAAGCGAGAAAAGTGGTTCCATGAGCCCAGACAGCATTGGATCGGAGAAGCGCCCAGAGGAGCCTTTCGAGCCCCAGATGCAAGGGTTCTTTGCTGGAGAACGAGTTGTACCAGAAAGCCCCACAATGGATATGCCATCATTTGTCCCTCCGATTGTTGAAACCCCAACCAAAGAATCTGCTAGATCACTCACTCTACAGCCTACATACGGCGAGCCGATCACAGTGTCCGAGAAACAGCCGTCAGTGGAGGTAGTGGAGATCAGCAGCATCGGTGCGGCCCCTGATCTCTCGTCACAGGCAGACAAAGTTCAAGAAGGAGACTCAACAAGTGACGCTAGAGACAGATCTGGCATGTCGGCGTATTTTGAAACATCAACCATGGGGGTTGATGAGGCTCCCCAAAGTAAGGGCGAGGGTTATTACGAACTGAGCAGATCTGGTGAAGAGAAGCGTACGGATGAGCAGGAGATCAGCTACAGCACACTGGCTGGAGCTCTGGGTACACCCAACATTAAAGAAAGTACAGCAGAAGACACTCAAGGGATCAAAGTTCCTGACAGGAGTAATGAATGCAGGCTTTCCCCGGGTAAACTGGCCTTGGATCAGAGGAGTTACTCACTTAACATTACTATTGGAGCAATGGATACGAGTGGCCAAGGCAGACCTAGGAACTTCTCCCCACTGGCCACAGATATCATGTCATACAGTAGTGGAAGTCTAGATGTATCAGCAGACTACCTCCCAATCACTACACCCTCCGTGGATAAGCCTCCATCCTTGCCTCCTTTGATCCTGGAGACTGCGGCCTCCATCACCTCCGATTCCTCATCTCCTCCAACGACCACTGAACCAGTTTCAAAACCCAGCCCTGAACCGGAGTCGCCAGAATCACCACAGCCGCTTATAGGCGCCTATAAAAATGGCTCTGTGATGGCGCAAGACTTGCCTGAGCTGTTGGACCTTGCTGGTACCCGTTCCAGACTTACATCAGATAACACCGAACCAGAATTCACCAGGAGAAAGTCATTTCAAGCCGATTTCCCAGCCTTCGCAGATGACCCACTGGCGAGCCTAATTTCAGGGGAACTAAGTCCCGGAGCCAGAAAGATTGAAAGCCAGCTGGAAGAGATGGGCTATTGTGTGTTCAGTGAATATTCAGGACCCATGCCATCACCTGCAGACGTGTTGAGCCCCACAAACATTTCCGCACAGTCCTTCGCCCCCTCCGTCCTGGAGGCAAAAATGGCTGAGCAAGCTAGGAAATTGGCAGTCAGAGACACATCTGTGGAGGACACGAGCCAGACATCAGGAGTAGCGGATGTCTCTGAAGAAAAAGACCAGAGACAACTAGACAGAAACGATTCCACTGGAGAAAAGGGCAAGGTTGCAGATGAACAGTCCAAAACATCTGTTAGTGCGATGCCATTAGCTCAGCCAAGTGAGTCCTTTGTGACACCAACAGTCACTGTGACTCTAGAAGAAAGCGGGAGGTCCTTTAGTGACTCAGAACAACAAGCAAGTGGCGAAGGGTCGGCATCAGAAACTGTGATTGCCAACTATGAGAGGCAGATCCGCAAATTGGAGATGGAGGATAGGCCTCTCAGTATGGAGGAGGAACGAGAACTGCAGGAGCTTCGGGAGAAAGTGAAACTGGTCCACCAGGAAGCCTATGAGGAAATGGATGCCGAAGATGTGTACCAGCTGACCGGTGTGGCCAAGGACCGGATTGGCAGGCCTGTCAAAAGCGCTTCGTCTGTAGAGAGCAACATCGATGACGATAAGCTGCTCTCTCCAGTGCTCTCACCTTTAAAGCTGAAACAAAGAGAGGTTTACGGTTCCCCCAAAAGAACAGTTTCACCGGTGTTAGGAGTTAACAAAGAAAAAGAAGAGTCAGAAAAGAAAAATAGGGAAGAGCAAGAGAAGGAAGCAGCCGAGAAAAAAGTGAAAGAAGAGGCCGAGAGGAAAATTAAGGAAGAAGCAGAAAAGAAAGAAAATGAACTGAAAGAGATAGAAGAGAGGAAAGAGAAAGAAGAGGCAGAGAGAATATTGAGGGAAGAGAGGGAAGGGAAGCAGAAAGAGCAAGATATGAAAGAAAAGGAGAAAGAGGAGAGAGAAATGAAAGCAAAAGAAGAAAGAGAGAAAAATGAAAGAGAAGAGAAGGAAAAGATTGAACAAGAGGAGAGAAAAAAGAAAGAGATAGAAATAGAGGAACAAGAAAGAATAAAGAAAGAGTTGCAAGAGAAGGAAGTCAAAGAAAAGATAGAAATGGAACTGAAAGAGAAGAAAGAGAAAGAAAAGATAGAAATGGAACTGAAAGAGAAGGAAGCCAAAGAAAAGATAGAAATGGAACTGAAAGAGAAGGAAGCCAAAGAAAAGATAGAAATGGAACTGAAAGAGAAGGAAGCCAAAGAAAAGATAGAAATGGAACTGAAAGAGAAGGAAGCCAAAGAAAAGATAGAAATGGAACTGAAAGAGAAGAAAGAAAAGATAGAAATGGAACTGAAAGAGAAGGAAGACAAAGAAAAGATAGAAATGGAACTGAAAGAGAAGAAAGAGAAAGAAAAGATAGAAATGGAACTGAAAGAGAAGGAAGAGAAAGAAAAGATAGAAATGGAACTGAAAGAGAAGGAAGAGAAAGAAAAGATAGAAATGGAACTGAAAGAGAAGGAAGAGAAAGAAAAGATAGAAATGGAACTGAAAGAGAAGGAAGAGAAAGGGAAAGTTGCTGATATGGACAAAGTGGTTGCGGACCAGTCGGAGGAGATGGCTGGACAACAAGAGGAACAAGCCGTCGCAAAACCCGTGGAGAAAGAAGCTTCAGTGGAGGCCGAAAGGGGACATGGCAGCGGTGAGGAAGAGGAGCCAGAGAAAGCCGGGCCAGCCGTGGTGAAGCAGATCCTAGAAACTCGAGCTGCCATCGAATCCGTGGTGACCGTTGAAGACGATTTTATCACCGTGGTCCAGACCATTGATGAAGCAGAAGAGCCGGGACACAGCGTTCGCTTCTCTGGTTCACCTGAGGCTGAAGGCCTTTGTGTCGCTGCCCAGAAGGAGGAAGAGGAGGAAGAGGAGGAAGAGGAGGAAGAGGAGCATTCTGTGGAATTGGCCCAAGAAGCAGACATGGAGGCTGGCAGTTTAGAGGAGGTGGTAGATGTTCTTGAGACCCCTGCCTCCCCTGAGAAGGAGGCAGACACTGAAGCCCCGACAGAGAGCTACGACAGGGATGAAACCACGATGGACGACTCCATCCTGGACAGCTCCTGGGTCGACACACAAGGTGAGATATTGTTCTTTTGTCCCCCCATTGTTTTCTTCTTCTAGCCTGATGATGTCATACTCAGAATTCTAGTCAGAATGTGAGTCTGATACCGCTCCGTTGGGCTGTGATTATGGGGCGTGTTTCAACCGAACCAGGAAAGAAAATGCCTCTTCGCTCAATTGGATAGAGCTACAACCAATCAGAGCAACGGAGTATGTGACGTATTTTAGGCGACGCATAGTTTTCGATCTACAAACGCCTTGATCGCGTTTCTCTGCTCCTCTTTCAAAATGAATGCGCTGTCGAGGTCTTCTAAAACAGACTCAATGGCAGAATCGACACATCTTAGCTCTCCAGCGGCAGCCATGTTAGGTGTAAACAAATTCAAACCAAGCGCCTTTATGACGTGGTTGGTTACGTTACTGTTGATCATCTGTCCGTCATCGTATAAAGCCCGCCTTGACAATTTGATTGGTCCGACCAATAACTGGTCGGAGATAAATTCTCCCCAATGGAGGAATGACAGAACGAACTTCCTGACCAAAAATGTTGAGGGCGGGGCTAATTTCGGTCTGGTATCCAGGCTATTCTTCTTCTGCTTCAAGTGAACACTCTGATGTAGTCTCATGTTGTTCTTGCTTTGCCACACTGCAGATGACGATAAGAGTATGGCCACGGAGCAGATTGAGCCTTTGCCCAAGGAGCCCAGCTCAGTCAAAACGCCGGCTGGGGTCCAGAACAAGCACACACCCCAAAGGAAGACCGAGAAGCAAGAAAAGTCCGTCAAACCAAGGGCCAGGGGGGGGCGGCCTCAGGGCCGGATCTCCACACCAGAGCGCAAGCATGTCCGCAAAGAACCGATCTACATCCCCAGAGAGGAAATGCAGAAGAAAAAAGGTTCCCATCATTTTTTAAATTATAATCAGGGTTGAAGTAGAATTTGTTTATAAACATTGCAGTTATGGTTTACCATCATATCTGCTGCACAAACTCTTTTTTTTTAAGAATCAGTATTGTTGTACACTTTTATTCTTTTCCCTGTACGTTGAGTGAAGCCGTTTAAAACAGTTGCCTGACATCATGAGGGGTGTGAAGGTTCTGAAACGAGATCGAAACAGCAATTCGTCGTGAGTGTTTCACAAAACTTCCCTAGGAGACAGGCAGCACTTCCAATATTTAAGAACAAATTAACGGTCTTCTTTATTTTGTTAATCCATGTTGAGTTTAGCACCGTGGCTCAAAATCAAGATCTGAATAGAAACTTGGCTTTAGAGAATTGTTAAACCCCTCGACGTCAGGTAGCGGACTGGGGCTCGAAAGCACCGCATCTAGTTATTTATTGTTACAAACATGTTTGTCAAAAGATGTGCAGTCTCATAATAACTCACATACACACAGGGATTTGAGTCAACTGTTTTTAATATTGTACAAACACAGATACGACAACTAAAACACATTCCATATTTGAAGATGGTTGAGTCTCTGCTTTTTGTTGTGTTTTGACAACGTCTCGTTTCCTCTGGCAGCTGTGATAAGGAAGACGGAGCTTACCAAGTCCCCATCTAAGAGGAATGTGATGAAGACCCGCCCCACCCAGCACCACTCCTGTCCTAGAAGGAGACCCACAGGTGACACCTGTCATACAACTAGTGCTTTCTGCTGGAGAGCCACCAACAAACTAGTTTGCCTCCACTGTCATCTTCAACCTGGTTCTGGCATCCATTTTGTGTTATTGTTTACCGTGGTTTGATTTTGTTGTTGTAATTTATCACAATAAAAATTGACTGTCATACATTTTTTCATTTCCTTCATTTGTTTTTGTGCACATCTTCTCTTTTCTCTTTTAGGAGAAACTTAACACCAAGTTGAAAAGATCTTTTCGCTGACATCCTGTAGTTTAGGTGTTCAGCTTTCACTGAACACCATCCAAGTGCACATCACTCACTTGAGTTTGCAGTGTCAGCAAAAGCAAGATTTTCAGCTGGTGTTAAGATACTCTCTACATGCATCTTCCCTGCTGTTACAAGTTCCATCCATCTGTTTTCAATTCAGTTCATCTTGTACAGCCCCAAATCACAAATGACAAATTTGCCTCAGAGGCCTGTACACATCATCCCAGGACCGCACATCGGATCAGGAAAAACTCCCAATAAAGCAAAAAGAAGCATCATCAGGACCGCAGAGCCCTGTATGTTGCTCTGTCACATCAATATAGTAATATGTTATATAATTATTCCATAGAATTTAATGATTGCCTTATTATTGTTTGGTAGGAAATACATACTATAATTTTCCTGAGCTCTTTGGTCTTTCATACCCAGTATTTTATCAACCTATGGTTGCCAGGCAACTAGTAATCACTAGTTTTGTTCTATGGACCTGGTGCTATACAGACTCGGTCCCAGAGGCAGTTTGCACTTTATTTTCATTTCCCCCTGATGGGCTGAATTCTGTGTCACTGATGATGAAAGCTCCGGGACTGCTGCATTGCCCCAATTAGATTATTGTCCAGGGTTGCCTTGCATCATAGAAAATCCCCCACTCTGGGATATCTTGCCAAATCTTTGCAGAACCGAGCTCTCAAAGGGGGCAGCAACCCGCTCCCAAAGAACACTCCCATTCGTCATTTTGCTCTCCGCGCCAGGTTTCGGGAATACAAAGTTGTATTTGTGTCCATAGGAACACAAACGAAATGTACTCAAGGACACAAATGTGCTAATAATCCTTCAAAGTAGGACATTTAAATACTTCTAAATTGTTCCCCTTCAGTGTGTGAAGTGTCGAAACATGTTTTCTGATGGTGTTGTAATATTCCTGTTATTCTGTTTGTCTCTCAGAGGCGCTACCAGACAGTCGTCAGCCTCTAAGTGTGGCCAGAAAGTCTCGCGACAGAGCGTCGGTGAGTACCCTCCATCAGCCCACCTCAGGAATGAGAAATACTGCATTGAAGCTTCACTGGCAAACGCCGAATTATCAAGTAGTTTTGAAGATAGAAACCAAACGTGCTGTCCTTCAGCCTTTGTCCTTTTGTATGAAGAGTTTCAGAAAAGAAAGGTTGGTGAACATGCTGTGCACATTTCCTGACATTGTATAACAATATGCATTTAATGCTTAATTGGGTCAAAACATACACAAAATATTGACCTCTTGCTACAAAAATGAAACTAATACACAAGTCGCCATGTACGTCTTTACTGCAAACTCTGAAACACCACGTTAATTAGGTGGAATAATTATCATTGGAATAGAGACTTACAAGTTATAAGTCTTTTATTGTCAGATGCACAGAATGAAACAGGGTCAGACTGGACACTGACATTCTTAGGACAAGGCACACACAACAACTACCATAGCATAACATAGCA
This sequence comes from Liparis tanakae, assembly GCA_036178185.1. Classification (NCBI taxonomy): domain Eukaryota; kingdom Metazoa; phylum Chordata; class Actinopteri; order Perciformes; family Liparidae; genus Liparis; species Liparis tanakae. The sequence goes on from CM070107.1 coordinate 17,874,046, forward strand.
AACATAATACAACATAACATGACATACACTCTGTACAAGTACTCTAAACATAATTGACATGTAGTAACATATAACCTAACTAAATATGCAAGATAAATATACAATACAACATGCTAAAACATATACCAACCTATACATATAATACTAACATATATATATATATATATATATATAACATATAATACACATATAGTAACATATAAGATAGACTTATTAAAAGCTGTTACATATTTCCTCTTGTGGCGTCTAGAGAACCCTAATCTCTTCAGAGAAACACTACGTCGTGTTGCGTTGTGCCGCCTCCCCTCTTTCTATCTAAACCCTCATCCCTGCCTGAAAAAAAAGGAAGTTGCATCTCTTTATAAACACCACTGCTAGTTTTCCTTTTGTATTCATGTCCGTTGCATGTGCTTTCTGTAAAATGTTTGCCATTGTTGCCGAGTTTAATGGGTCTTTGCAGAAGTAGACGTCGCAGATCCATTTAGAGCATTTTCTTTTTCCCTGAGTGGGTGTCGAGTCACCGTGTGACATTTCTCCAGCGGCTGTGGTCGTGACTGCATTTTACTCCTCCACCGTGGTAATGACATATTGTGTAGAAATTAACACGGTTTCTGCTTTTCTTAAATGTCATGCCGTGAAAGCCCACTGTTCGAGGGTTTGAACCCACATTACAATTCACTTTTGATTCACACCTTTTTTTTTTCTTTTATTGCTCTAGTTAGTCTTGCATTTCAGATATCTTAATGACATGTTCACAATGAGTGTGCATGAATGGCTGTTGTGATGGACTATAATTAAATGTTAATCACTCAATATCTGATGCCACTCTCTCATTCATCACCCCACAAAGGAGATGAGATCTTGTGCCCATCATGCATGCTGAAACACTGTTCTTTTCACCATTTTTTTGTCACCCTGTGTCCTTTATTTTGGTGCCATGCTCCTCACCCACCGGGCCTCATCGTTGTGTTATCTCAGTGCCATGCCCATCGTTCGCCACTAACAAAGATCCCCGCCTCCATATCCAGAGTGGCCGCCTCATTAGATAGACCTCGCCCATCCTCAGCAGAGCCTCAAAGCCTCCCGGTATTACAGAGACTCAGAGCCAAGGTAGGTGAACGGCAGAGCGGCCCTGCAGCTGCACGACTTCAGGAAAAGAACATGAAAACATATGGATATCATTTGTTTAAAAATGACTTTATTTTGTAATGTTACTCACTAGACTGGTTGTGAATGAACCAGAGCCTCACTCTACCTCTTGTCTGTTTCTTACCAGGACGGAGGGTCGTGGAGCCCCGTGAAGACGGCCTCCGTGCTGCGACACGCCTCCGTGCCGCGGCACGCCTCCACCCTGAGCCGCCGGCCGTACCAGGAGGAGAGCTCCACCTCCATCACCAGCTCCGGATCCACAGCTCCTCGCAGAGCCACATGTAGGCTGCAGTATTTCAGTGGTCTGAGAGCAATTCAACGTGAATCTCATCAGCCTGCAGAATGAGGCTCAATAAATGAAATCTATTATTAAGATAGATAAAAAACTAGATGAATGTTGATAATTGATTTCTTGAATTAAGCTCAAGAAAACTCGAGTCCTCCCCGTTGTCCTGCCTATCCTCTGTTTATTAGTTGTTTTGCATTTAATGAGATACAAGCTGTATTCTGTGTACAGTCCCATCTCACCATTTCTATGTAACTATAAGTCAACGTGTTCTAGACACAACTAACATGGTAAATAGAAAAAGATCCAGATGAATTTGTTTCGAATTGGACATCCAGCAACCCTTGAATCTCCTTTTCCTTCTTTCCTCCTTGCCTCCCCATCATCTTCCTGATCTGAAAACATTTCCCGTAGCGGTTCGCACAGAGATGAGGGCTGAGTATAGGACCGGACGGGCCACCAGCATGACAGGTAGATGGGATGCTCCATATGAACTTAAGTTTAACTTGAGTGACTAGTATATATGGCTATAATATTTAGAAATAAATTGACTATATATCTGTTGGTCTGAAAAGTGACTTCTAAAAGCTCAACAATTCAGCATTTGATAAAGTAAGGATTTGCTCTTTTATACTGATCAAGATCCTGAACCTTTAGACAGATGTGCAGTGCTGCTTTCACAAACTGAAATCACCAACATTGGTGATTTTCCGCATCTTCCACTACAACCTCCATCCTTTTTTCTTCCCTCCCACCAATAACAGAATCAATGCGCTCCCGTTCGGCTCGCAGTGGCCACTCCACCCCCCGCACCCCCGGCTCCACAGCCGTCACCCCAGGAACCCCGCCCAGCTACTCGTCGTCCTCAAGGACCACTGGAACCCCCCGCTCCCTCAGCTTGATTTCCCAGGAGAGGAAGATAGCCGTGGTCCACACCCCACCCAAGTCACCTGCAACCACACCCAAGCAGCTCCGCATCATCAGCCAGCCACTGCCTGACTTCAAGAACATCAGGTCCAAAATCGGCTCCATAGAGAATATCAAGTACCAGCCCAAAGGAGGACAGGTGACGCCTTTCTTCCTCACTTACCCCAAAACCCGTAGCTTCTAACTGCTTGCTCATTTCTTTCACCTCTGCAATATTACGCTCCCATCTCTACTGCATGCATTCTGTTTTTCTACATGTCTCTGTCTCCATAGTGATCTCAGAGATGATTATTCGAGATGAAATGAAAAACGATATGAGTCCCACGTTCAGTTTCTATGAACCTAGATATCTGCATGCAAAGACATTTTGTGTGTACTAAATCTACAGCTTCTCTCTGGCCACAAGCTGCATGACACCGTTAAAATGTAATCTGCCTCTCAAGGCAACAGCTTTATGCTATTTTGATGAGATGACTCAAGGTGTTTAAAGGCATATGTGGGTTTTATGACATCCAGAAATAATTTCTGAATGTATTTATGTGACAGCATTAATCCTCTCTAGACCTTTATTAGTTCATAGTAGCTCCACAGTCCAAATAGTTCCAGTCTCCAAGCCTCCCTCAGCCCATATCAGACCGTTGCTTGGATACTGACCTGTCCAATGGTTGTCCTCATAGAAGAACAAGGACCAAAATAAGCCAACCGAGGCCAAGCACGAGTCCTCCTGGATGTGGAAGTCAGTGCTTCGCCTCATCTCCGTTACGCTCTGCCTGTCAGCGGCACACAGTGTGACCTGGACCCCCGACCTGCTGGTACACCTCAGCACTGTTGACTATGACGCCGTGTGTTTGATGGAGCCTGGTAGAGAAGAGTGTGCCACTAGAATAATGAAAAGCCTTTATGCTGTCTAATTAATACAGTTCATACATTTGAGAGACTATTCTTGAATGATTGTTTCATTTGAAAAGAAAACATTAAATACAATAACAAAATGACTAATGAATAATTCTGTTAACTTTTTCAATTAATAGATAGTATAATTTAATTTTCAGAGCAGCAGGGAGAGCTGTCTGGACAGCTGTTGCAAGAACCAGTCATGTGATGGAAAGAGCCAATCACAGTTCTTGTTTAGACTGATTAGACTTCATGCTGTTTTTAGGTGCCTGCATCTTGAAATGTAGGAGGTCATTTAATCAAAAATTGTGAGGCAGGAAACAATCAAGGTATCAAGGTATCAAGGTTTTTTATTTGCCATCTGTGCCTAGACCAGCTGTCTGGACACATTGCAATTGTTTGAATTGTTTTGACTAATATATTATGACGGCCAGACCTTTACATTAAGTGAAATTTATAAATGTTTAGTTTTTTTAATTGATGAATGTTTTAATTGATTATAGAAGAAGAATAGAATAGAAATATACTTTATTAATCCCCAAGGGGAAATTTGTTGACACAGTAGCACCAATAAACTAAACACAATAAAATATAAATATAAGAAAGAAAGAAAGTGACTGTGCATAAAGTATACAAAGTGAAATATAAAATAATAAATAATAAAAAAAAAAAAATATATATATATATATATATATATATATATATATATATATATATATATATATATATATATATATATATATATATATATACACACAACATATATGTAAATACAGCAATGTAAAATTAAATAAAATATATATTATTTATATTATATTATTATAATTAAAATATTTATAATTATTCATTGAGTGCCACACCTTTCAACCTCGGGTCTCTTTCAAAGAATACACCAAGTATGTTGACCTGTTTATCAACTCAACCATAATGCGAATGCAATGATAATCAGTGTGAAATACAGCTTGTCGGTATCACCGGCTCATTGGGCACTACGTTTGGTGAGAAGATTTAAGTTTGGAATTTTCAAGACTTTAATTGAATTGTCTTTTCAAAACTCAAATCATTAACAGAGGGCGGCATGTCGTTTATCTACATGAAACATTCTATATTTACATTGTACATCAGTATCCTCTAACGTCTCTCCTCCCAGTGGTGTTATGACAAGCATTCCTGCCCATCCACCATGAAAGAGGCCCATACTGTCTCTGTATTTCTCCATAGATTCATATTTTTTACAAGAAGTTGGACTTACTCACAAAATGCAGCTCCCAGGATAACCTGAAGCACTCTCCCCGTGGAGGCCATGTATGTACCCTTCTGTCGCGACCAACCGTTTCCCCTCTTCTCTAGATGGAAAAGCCCATGATTAGATTGTAGTTTGTACCTACTACAGTTTATATGTTTAGTCCAGTTAAGTGACGTGCAACGAGCTACTGTTTGTTACGCAGTGCAAATCTGCACATGGGTATCTTGATGGTTTAGTATCATAGTACCTCAGTTTGTCGTTTTCTTCCACCACCGTTTTAGTCCCACCCTTGGACCGTATAACCTTGGATGCAATTCTTTGTCTCCCTTTGTACTTTTTGAGTGGGTTGACCAAAGTCACTTTTAAAGTTGAGCTCCACAAGTGTTCTATGATGCATTATTGTAACTTGCATCCATATGAGCAGCTAACACAGACATAGCAACTGGTCTGACAGCTTCTGGTTTTAGCCACCTTCCTGATGTAAAACCCCCAAACCCCCAACGGTCTGGCACCAAGGTGGCCTCAAGGTCAGATGACCAAAAACCATACGCTGTCAAATGTCGAGGAGCAGGTCACTGTCATGTCCGACCTGCCCCATCTCACAACTGGGGATTGACTTTTCACTGGCGGGGGCTAAAATAAGGAGGAAATATTACCACAGAACTCAGTGCCATCATGTTTCTTTGTTTACTTCCCCGTGTGGGCGTGTGGGCGTGTAGTCGTGTAGTCGTGTACATGTCGTGTCTCGTCTTGTGTTTGGTAGTTAGCTATCCCTCTCTTGTAGCAGCCATGAGGACTGTTCCCAAAGACCACAAGTGGCTCTGATGTTCACTGCTCGGCTTCTTTCTTTTCTGAAATACTGGCTTATTGATGTCACCTTGACCTCTCCTCAGCCTTATTTTTGCTGGCTTAGTCCTCTTAATTTAGACCAGAAGGGCTCACTTGTGTAACCACGTGGCTTCTCAAGGGAGGCGGCAGCAGCAGCAGCAGCAGCAGCATACGTTGTGCTCATTGGGAAATGAATGGGAAACAACAACAAACTCCTTTCCTGCAACCCCCTTGTTCAGCATTGAACCTTCTTCTGGTTTCTCATGTTGTCAAGTAAAAAACAAGGTTCTTTATACTAGATTCTAGAACTCTATCTCTCATTCTATACGTTTGGTTGTATATCAAATGCGTGTATACTGCGTATCACAGTATTTCAAAGCATTTTAAAGTATTGTTTTGGTCTATTCGTGGCCTTTCCTCTACCTTCCTTTAGAATTATTTAGTGATTTTTTTCAAAACAATGCATTAAATATGCATGTTTCCCAATGCTTTTACTGTGCTTCTGGGTAACATGTGTTATGTATCTTACCAACTCTGCTGGATCTGCATCTCACTCCGGCTTTCTCTCCTTGTAGTTTTACAAGAGCCATAACAGCACACGCATATTGTATCATCCTAATCCTAATCCTAATTTAGCATCGAGTCGAGTCTCAATGCAGGTCGTGCAACTCCACAACAATTTATTTTAAGTTGTTGTGGAGTTGTCTCTTCATGTGACAGAGTGTGATGTCACGATTTACTAAAGGTGTCGCACGCTCTTCTAGACTCAACGTCTGGTTAACAACTAATTGATTGCAGCAATATATCAAAACTCCATGATACCCTGCATGCACACTATGTATGACCTACAAATCCCTTAGTGGCTGAAAGGCTCACTAACTAGTTTTGGCTGCAACTAGAAAACACCTATTGTTGCAGGGAAAGACAAAAATCTGTTTAGGTCCCTAATGTGGATTTCTGGAGGTGGGCCCAGAGTAAAGACGATCCTCTTGAAGAGTCAAAGCTGACGCTGAGTCGCGTTATGTGTCTACCTTGTCTGTTAGCCTCGAGTCATTCAGGGTTCTTACGGCCATGGAAAACCTGGAAAAGTCATGACATTTTAAAATGGTCATTTCCAGGCCTGGAAAAGTCATGGAAAATACTTAAATCATAAAAGTTTTGGAAAAGTCATGGAAATTTATTAAAATCACATGTTCATTTGAGTTTGAGTTCATGGAGTTTGAAATAATGTATATGTTTTTTTAAAGAAAAATGCTCAAAATATAAGCCGGCACACGGCTCAATACGCTAAATCTTATACATTTTTCATGTTTATACCGAGATTTCAGTTTGGTCCTGGAGATTTGGTTTAAAGTCATGGAAAAGTCCTGGAAAATCATGGGGAAATCAATGAAAAGTCACGGAAAAGTCATGGAAATTCATTGGTCAAAATGTGTAAGAACCCTGGTCATTGTATCCATGTGGTTCGCCCAGGGGACAACAGGTGAACCAACGGGTCAAATACTACTGCCTACATTACAGCCAAACAGACCGCTCTTAACAGTGGGAGCTTACAAGCGTTTCGAGAGACATTTTAAATAAAAGTGCCATGCCAGAAAGCTTTGCTCCTCACCTCCGCCCCTGTAGGTTCTCATCCCCAATGTTAAACTGGACTATAGCCATGTTCAGTCCAGGTGTGGGTCCTTGGACAGAAGGGGCTACTCGGCCGGAGGTGGAAACGTGAGTCTGGTCTCGGTGTTCATGTCGGTGTCATTTCTCTGTTGTGTTGTTTGTGTTTTTCCAGTGTTGTTTTGTGCTTCCTTTTCCTTTCACACCTCGCTTTATAGTTTATTGTTAAGTCACTCACTACAGGGTTCGTACGGTCATGGAAAACCTGGAAAAGTCATGGAATTTTAAAATGGTTATTTCCAGGCCTGGAAAAGTCATGGAAAAAACTTAAATCATAAAAGTTTGGGAAAAGTCATGGAAATTTGTTATATATTTACATATATATTCACGCCGAGTTTTGAAATAACGAATACGTTTTTTAAAGAAAGACGCTCAAAATATAAGCCGGTGTACGCTAACAATACGCACAATTTTCAAAAATGTTCATGTTAATACCGAGATTTCAGTTTGGTCATGGAAATTTGGTTTAAAGTCCTGGAAAAGTCCTGGAAATCCATTGGTCAACATGTGTAAGAACCCTGTCACTAGATAGTACAAGCTGAATGTCTCCTCCTCCAGCATTTGATAACAAATGGGACTGTGGTAGCATTCTACCTATATTTACTATGATTAGATAGGCGTTAAAAAATCACACTAACACCTTCTATACATGTTTTATTGTACATTAGTCAGAAAGTAGATGCTCTAAATGCATAGAAGGGGACTCAACATCTCTCGTCTAAAACAGCAAAGCAGTGGGTATGTTCTTTTAGGTTGATGATACCAATACATGATCATCTCATCATACCTTATTATGTGCCTCTGGGCTACTGGGAAAACAGAGAAATAGGAGCTGAGGTTTAAAGTAGCATACAATAGAAATACTCCAAACTGTTCTTTAGATGCAGCACTTTAGGAAATGCACTTGGCTTCTTCTGGTGCGCTGAGAAAAAGAAAGTGATGCCGGTGGCGTTACGTGTTCATCTACCAGCGAGGTTAACCTGTGACTGAGATGAACAATATCAGAGGACACAGCAAATGCACGGTTGTTATGAAACTGTTGGAGACATTTCCATTGAATCTCCGTTTCCACATGAACTAGACATCACCAAGGGGAGGGTTAGGACCCGGGCTTCATGGACGAGTGGTATCCCCTCAGCTTTATGAATAGAAACATGTTGGAGATGGAACGGCATTGTGCTGTTTTCACAGAGTTAACTATCAAGGCTGAGTGGCGGATACACATGTAATGTTCATATATCAAGTTGTGTGATAGATCTGCTCCTCTCACATTGAACCCTCCTGTTACCTTCAAATGGACTAACATCTTTTACCCTTTTTGACCCCAGCAATTAAAACCTCCAGAAAATGATTAGAATTAATATTTTTTCCTAAGTGTAAGTGTCAGGTACTTTATGTTTGTTTGTTGACTACCTAAATAAGCCTTTAAATAAATAAAAAAGAGGATTTCTGATATGTTTTACACAGTGTAAAACAGCCTGGGGTCAAATTGAACCCAAAGAACACCGATGGGTACAAGTTGTGTTCAGGACAGTGAAAACATATCATCATGTGAATTTGATGTTTTCCCAGTTGTCCCCAAAGAATTAGGAAAAGTCATGAAATATGAAGCAAAACAATAATGTTAATCATTCTTCAAATTGACCCCAAAGGCAACAGGAGGGTTAAGTGCATGAAAAGACCAACGTGATCGACCATGATTGTTACCGGCCACGAACACAACGCAGCGGTATGGTCATGGTCCATGGATTTGGCATGGTAATCAAATATACTTCACCACCACTCTCATGTGTGTGAGAATGGTGAACTCTGTTTGGAGCTCATATTAATGTTTTACAATGTCTGTACTGTTGATACGCCTGAGTGGACTGTGTAGTCCCGACGACTTGTAGTACGAAAACTAATACTGAGATAGTTTTTCTTATTGTTCATGCGAAATCGAATGTCGTGTTTTTCTCTGTCAAATAACGGGACAATGACCACAGCTATCACAAAGAGTTCAGCCACACACTTCAGAGAGTTCATAAAGATCTGAGGCGACCCGCAGCGTGACGTCGACCCTCGCTGACCCGGAGCACATCTCACCTCCGCCTTCCGGCTCGCGCTGCGTGTCTTTACTAGTGGCGTGCACGGGAAAGGGGCGGAGCCTAGCGCACTCGCTGCTTGTGGTCTGCCTTGTGCCTCGTGACCCGCGCTGCTCATCGAGTCCCACTGCTCCCGTTCCTTGTCTTCTCTCTCAAACGCAGAGAGAAAGCAAAATAAAAAGGAGCACCAATTCACGTTACAGGAGACGTATCGATAACATCCACGTACAGTATAAACGGGCACCGTGACAAAGGGATTTCTGACCACAGGCGACCCAGTGGGTCATCTCTTCCCGCTCACTGTGCCATGTCTAGACTGGAGCCTCGAGCTCCGCTGGCCGTCTCATCGGTTTAGCCTGACGCGTCTCTCCCCGGCTTCCTTCTTAGATCCCAAAGGTGTTTCACATCACAGCACAGGGTTCTTACGGTCATGGAAAACCTGGAAAAGTCATGGGATTTTAAAATGGTCATTTCCAGGCCTGGAAAAGTCATGGAAATTTGTTATGATCACATGTTCATTTACACTGAGTTTGAAATAATGAATATGTTTTTTAAAGAAAGATGCTCAAAATATAAGCCGGCATACACACAATTTTCTAAGTTTTTCAGGTTTTTACCGAGATTTCATGGACTTTTGGTTTAAAGTCATGGAAAAGTCCTGGAGATCCATCGGTCAAAATGTGTCAGAACCCTGACAGCCCCTCCTCACCTCCTCTGGCTGTGGCTGCTTTCGCCTGTGCATTCCTTCCCTCCCGTCTACATCCCTGTCGTGGTGGTTTTCTGACAGGTTTTCAGAATGTGCTCGAGACCCAGCTACAGCACATTGATTGTATTGATCTTGTTTTGGGTGTTTTAACAGACACAAGCAGGTCTGCACGAGCAGAAGCACAACAAGACGGTTCTTTAACCGTCACTGGTGTTCTCCTCTTCTGCTGCCATGCCGTATCTCCTCATAATTGCATGCAATTAGATATCAATGTGTCGGACTGCAGCCTTTAATTCCCAGTTGATAATCATTTTCCTCAAGCAACAGCTGCAGATCAGGCATCCTACAGCCCTCTCTGTAATTGAGGAAGGGGAAGATGCCGTTTGGATCTTCTTTGTAAGCAGGATTTGAGCTCAGTGGGAGCTCCTGAGCTCGTTGTGTACTGGCCGCTCTGACCTTCTCTTCTCCCGACTTTGCTTCTTCCAGGTGATGATACAGAACAAGAAGATTGATTTGAGCCACGTGACCTCCAAGTGTGGCTCTCTCGACAACATCCATCACCGGCCAGGTAACGATCAGCTGAGAGGCGACACGGGGGTGAGGATGGTGGGAGAGAGATCAGCGGAGCGCGCTCGTGACAGAAGGTCGCTCCTGCAACATCCTGGCCAAAATGTGTGAATGCAAAAGGCCCTGAATCAGATCTGAGTCTCTGTGTGATGTGTCCAGGCACAGATGGAAATGTAAATAGTCCCACAGATTATATGTTGGGTTTAACTGTAAACAGAAGACAAGCAGGCTGTCAACAGTATGCACTCTAGCTGTAATAAAGTGCAATGTAATCCAATTTAAATTAGGAATGTACTTAGCTGTTTATATTGAAGACATGAATTAACACCCCAGTGGGTTAAAGCTCAGGAAGTAAAGCAGTGAACTACATCTGGATTGACAGCTGGATGAGTCCATCCTCAGGCGGCCTCATGGGGGGGGGGGGTGCTAAGGACTTGTTGATGAACTGGATTGGGTCACTCCTGGAGAGGGTCATCACTGACTGAGAAAGAAGAACACCCACTGGGTGCTCACTCACTTAATGATGCTTCTGTCCTCAGCCGCTCATCACATCTGGAATCAGTGTTTCATGGATTTTAGGTTTTTATAACAAATTAAAACTCTGGTTTACACAATTTGGGATTTGGAACAAGTGCTCATAATTTGGGACTGTCCAGAATATTGTGGGGCGTCTAGTCAAGCTATCTGTGGGGCTTAACTGACCCTCCAGGTTATTACTGTTGGAAGCAATAACATTACTGTTGATCAACAACACTGCAGGACTCATTTTAATAAAGTACTAACTAGATTTAAGAACACTAACAGACAGGGGGGCATTGCAATCCCACCTTTTCTCTCTCTCTCTCTCTCTCTCTCTCTCTCTCTCTCTCTGTGTGTGACTGCTTGAGGTCCTGCAGCACCATCTTCTGGTCCCTCTCAGTCTCTCCGTTCTCTAACTTTATTCACTGAGCCTGATGCACACGATGCTCTTCCAGTACAATTTCACGTTTCACGCCGGGGTTTGGCACAACGCCAACTTTTCCAACTTCCCGACTTGTCTTTCACCATAAGTCAGTTGCTACCTCCACGTAAACCTGAGTTTGTAACGTAAACCCTTTTTACACTTCCCTTTCTCCTCCCCAGGGGGCGGTCACGTGCGTATAGAGACTGTGAAGTTGGACTTCAAAGACAAGGCCCAAGCCAAGGTGGGTTCCCTGGACAACGCCCAGATCACGGTGAGTGTCACTTCCATGATTATGACTAGTATATACTTACACTGTGTTGTTCTGCACTTCACACATTTCATTTACACTACACACATACACACACTTTGCATTTTGCACACTGTCTATATTTTATTTAATTTTATGTAATTTTACACTGCTGTATTTGCACATATGTTGTGTATATATATATATATATATATATACAGATATATTTTATTTTGTATTTTATATTTCACTTGTATACTTTATGCACAGTCACTGTTTCTTTCTTTCTTTTTTTCTTATATTTATATTTTATTCTCGTGTGTTTAGTTTATTGGTGCTACTGTGTCGAAAAAAAATTCCCCTTTTGGGATTAATAAAGTATATTTCTATTCTATTCTATATGTACTGTATAAATAATATATCAGTAAAGGTATTCATCACTGTTAATAAGTAATGGAGAGGTGAATCCAAGTATTCAGATTCATCAACTATTATTTTTTTTGTTTTAAGTCAACAGGATTAAGAGCAACATCCTCTGAGTAAAGTTGGAAAGGCATATCTTAAGTCAAACATTTAAAAGGTTCTATTTGCAGTTTTTAATTTGAAAATAATACACTTCTTCTTCCCCATTCCCATCCTTGGTCACACCACCTGCCTCCCATAGATTGAGAGCCACAAGCAGATGATTCGTGACCACTCCAAGCCACGGGTCGACCCCGGAGCTGAGACCCTGGTCCAGTCGCCAGGCCTGTCCAGCTTGGTGTCCCCCCAGCGCCACCGGGACAGCAACCTGTCCTCCTCCGGCAGCCTCAACGTGCTGGAGTCCCCGCAGTTAGCAACCCTGGCAGAGGATGTGACCGCAGCTCTGGCCAAGCAGGGTTTGTGAACACTGGTTCTCTGGACCTCTGCTCTGCACCCCCGGACATCCCCACCATGATCGCTCAAACTTTTCTGCCCACTCCTGCCACCTGAGGCCAACCTCAGCTTAACCACAGCCTCTAAACATCTCCACTTCAAGACCCATCACTCAACTTTAAGTAGAGACTCGTATTAGGAGCTACTGTACTTCTTGATTTCCCAAAAATCTGCTATTTTTTGATTGATTCTGTTGGCCTCTCTTTTTCAATGATGTTGCAAACAGTAGAATAGTTCAGTCTGATCACTGGTTCTAGATTTAGTAGTACATACACAGTTCTGGACTAGGTATTGGCTTAACTGGTCCTGGATCAGTGTTTTGAAGAAGCTACAGCCTTTTTTCTACATCAAGTACGAATTAATGTGGCTAGCGCACCATGCAGCACGTGTTGTTCTTGCTCAGTAAACGTGCATGGACGCAAACCCCCCTAACAAGCCAAGCATCCTTACTGCAAGTAATTTTTGTCATCCAATATATAATATATCCAACAAATATATATAGAAACATGTATAAAAATCAAAGTTCTTCTCCATCTACATGTCCTAAAAACATTTTAATAGGAAGCGACAATATGGCTATACAATTACATGTAAAATTGCATTACTGCAAGAACTAGGTCATGTTATGACGAGCATGTATCGATTCTAATATTAAAAGAGGCTATTTTGTAATCAAAAAAAAAATGATTTTAGTATGTTATTTCCTCACTTACTGGATAAAGATTAAACAAGTTCATGTTTTGTAGTTATTAGTTGTTTACAGTGTAATGCTTGGTGACTGTCAGAAGCATCTCAGTCCTGTTGCAGAGCATCACACTGCGGAGCGGTTCAATGTAGACGCCTGTTGAAACATCACAACCATAATAAACGTCGGAGCAAATTCCACCGACCTCCCGCTAGAGGCGTCTCGTCTCTGCAGCCGCAGACATTGAACTCCCGTCGATGGACGGTCCAGACGGTCCTCCGCTGACAGGCCGACGTCGCACCGCGGCGGATGACGCTACGGATGCCACCTGAGACTCGGCAGGAGACGCAGCAGCTACTCTGAAATGTGTCTGTGTGTGCGTTTGGTGGCGATCCCATGCCGTTTTACAACCTATGCTACCGTATCTGGATGTTTTGTTGCAATATGTGGGAGATAAAAGTGGCAAAAAAAATATTTTGCAAAAAATACATTTAAAAAGACAATTCAAGATGTAAAACAAAACGGCCGAGGGAACTCGGATCTTGTAACAGCTGTTCGGAAAAAAAGTGTTTGGGTGATCTCGTTTCTTTTTCAGACACCATTTGTTGTATATCCTGCCTCCCGCCCAACTACCGCCCCCACCTGCGATTGTTTGTTTGCTTCTGTGTTTTTTCTGCATACCCCATCTCTGTGACTCCTTCCCACCTCCTGCTCCACCCCCAGCAACTGTAATTGTATTTAAAAGGTCAAGTAGATGTACGCAGTTTTCTCTTGTTGATATGACACCAGTTACATTAATTAATGTCAATAAAAACGACAAAAGTGAAGCGGGCGTGCTGTTTTCTATTAAGATCACAAGACATACTGTTACACATTTTCGGAAATTCCTTTATTTGCCTTCTTGTTGAGAGTCGGATGAGAAGATCTCTCTAATCGATACAGTCATTGTACGCATAGTTCAAGATATTTCAAACTGTTCCTTTCAACATTCATGTGCCTGAAGTAATTATACAAAGAATTTGCATCAAATAAATCAGTCATTTGGAAATAAAATGGGAGTTTGTGAAAAGTGTATTGTGGCAGAGGATACAATAAGTTAAGACCTCGGGACGGGTTGGGTAAGGAGTGGCTTCATTGAGATGGCCAGTCGCGTGTCACTTCACTGGCAGAAAGAGAGACGGTCAGATTGCAAAGGGGGGAGGGAGGGGGGGGGGCATCATTATCCCACTGCGCCACTAGAGAACCAGTGATGATGGAAATCCCCAATGAGACACGGTGACTTGTGTGAAGATTAGGAAATCTCGTAGGGAAATCAGGACGGCTCGCCGAAGAGGAGGAAAAAGCACCAGTTGGACAAAAGAAAAAAAAGAAAAGAAGGGTTCATTGTCCTTTATTCCCCTGCTTCCTCAGGTGACACAGGAAACAGCGAGTGGATGTCGCGACGCCATGGGGTCTGCACATACACGATGCTCACCACCGCAGTGGCAGGGGTCCTTACACAGACATGATGTGCTTGACGAAGGCTGCAGTGGAGGCCCAGAGCAGCACATGGAGGGAAGGAGAGAGGAAAGGAATGAGCAAAGAGAAGAATAAGTACATCATCCAAACAACAAACAACATCTACTGACCACACCCAATACCATGTCTGGTCCATGCACCATACAAAACACTGTATGCACTTTTATAGAATATCAAAGTCTGGGTATGTATTGAAAGGATCTCAGCTTAGTAACGCATGTCCACTCGTTAAAGATGTGACAGCTCTGCAGCATCTTTCCTTATCTTAAGGTTGTTTATTTTTTAATATTGGAAAGCTCTCTCCAGAGCCAGAGCAGAAAACGGTGGTCATCATGTTGAAGCTCACCCTCGTAGTTGATGCAGCCGTTCTCGTCCTCCTGTCCTGCCATGAGAGCGTCAATCTCAGTCTCATTCATCTTCTCTCCTGTATGGGGCAGCAGAGGACAACCAGTGTTATTAGCACAAACAGGGACACACACACACACACACACACACACACACACACACAAACACAGTATACAGAGAGACACAGCAGTGTCCTTGGCCTGACTCACCCAGTGTTGACAGAACAATGCGCAGCTCAGCACCCATCACTGTGCCGTTGCCCTCCTTGTCAAAGACGCGCAGACCCTCAACGTAGTCATCGAATCCAGCCTTGTTCGGGCTGTTGATGATGGTCTGGAGAATGGGCAGGAAACCCTCGAACTGCAGTCTCTTGGCGGTCATGTCTGCATGAACGAGGCGAGAAATATCACCGTGTCAGCAACACTCCGAGGTGAACAAGACAGGCAGGTTGACGAAACATGTCAACACATGTTCAGCATCAATTATATCCACACTACAAGTTTAAAAATGAGGGGTCACTTCGAAAAGCACTGTTTGTCACAATGAAGATGACACTAAAGTCATCAGAAATACACTCTTTACATTGTTAATGTGGTAAATGATTATTCTCTGTGGTTTTTAATGAAATCATTATTATCATTATCATTATTTTTAATTTTGTCTATATTTTCTATACATTTTTTAAGTTATTTGATAAATAAAAGTGTGAGTTTTCATGGAAAATACGAAATTTTCTAAGTGACCCTAAACTCTTGAACGGTAGTGTGTATCTGTCCCTTTCTAAGACAGGTGATACCTCTTGACAGGCGTTTATTTGTTATATGTTTTATATGTTTCTGTATTTCTCCCCTATAATGCTAAAGTGTATTTGTGTCTGCCACATTGCAGAGGGAGGCAGAGCACTTATTCTGTCAGTCATGATTGAGCATCACGGTGCTATTTTGGTTTAAAGGTTACGGAGAGTTACATCCATCTGTCTGCTGAGACCAGATCAAAGGCACACGGGAGAAGAACAATGCTCTGCTTATTTATGATATCAAGCAAAATGCGTGATTAAAAACCTGACTCACGGTGCAACACCAGACCAATTCCTGAATGGAAGAGAGGTGTTGTTGCACTGACCTTTAAGGGTTGAAAGAATGAACTTTGTTGCATGTCTGACGTCCCTAAACACACCGGGAGATGACGTGGAACTATACTCAGCAATAAAGTTGCATTGCATAGTATAACTTATGTTTTCCTCTATATATTTATTGTTCTGTTCCTGTTTGTTCGTCTTGTCTGCTTTCTTCTTGTTTTGTTCTGTTTGTCTCTTGTTCCCTGTAAGCGTCTTTGGGTACTTAGAAAAGCGCTATATAAATCAAAATTGTTATTATTATTATTATAACTCATAGTGGTGTACTGGCACTATGGGTCTAGATGCGATGCACTTTGCATATAAAATGTATTACTATAAGTTGTATCATTATTACCTGATATGAGGATACAGTGCATTCAGCAAGGTGAACATTTTAAACATCGGCTGAACCATTGGCTAACAGCCCAAGGAGGAGATCCCGCATGTGAGTATTTACTCTATTTAAATATACAAGTGATTTGAAAGTGGACATTTTGCGACTTCTGTCTTTGCTTTATTTCTGAGGCATTGTTGTGGCAGATCTGGTCCCTGTGTTCTTTCTCTAACTATAAAAATCCATTTTAACACACTGATTCCAGCCATAACATGTGCTACTGATGTCTTCCTCTGAATTCATACCCACTTTAAAGTTTCATCACACAACTGTGCCACCACCATGAACATGAGAGATGAATAAAAAACTAAAAGTGATTAGTGCACACACTCTAAACATCCCCTCAGATACATTTACCCGTTGAGTTGCTATACCATGAACCATGTACTGTAATGGTGTTTACTTGAAAGAGCTGCTAGTGATTACTAGCCAGGACACTGATGCCATACAACACACTTTACAAACTATATATTATCATTATCATGTCTAGTAGTCTGCAGTAGCCTTTCAGTCCAAAGAATAACAGAATTATTGAGGAATTACATTTTTTAAGGAATTATTTTTAGCCAATTTAAACAAAACAAGTATCCATAAAACCCGAACATAAAGACACAAATTGATTCAACTAATTCAGTGATAGAACACATGCAGTGAATATCTCTCACCGTCAGCGGAGGGCATGCCCAGCAGCGTGTTGACCTCCTTGTTGGTGGGGTTCTGTCCCAGAGCGCGCAGGATGTCGGCCACCTGGTTGTAGGCCACCTTGCTGTCGCCCACCCTGTCGAACAGGCCGAAGGCCTCCCTGTAGTCTGCAGAGCGGAGGAGGAGAAGAGGACACCATCGCCTTCATCAATCCAGTGGTCACAGTGAGTTCTGTTTGTGACGTCGTCATTTTGTACGGTATCATCTTTAAAAATAATATTGCTATTCAGCAGCCTTTTACATTGAAAGGTAATTTAGAGTATGCTACATACAATTTATTTAAAGGATTATCCAACTGAAAAACACATATCAGTGTTGAAACCTCCTTTCCAATGAAAGTAGCCAGATGCAGAAGGTCCAAATGTCTCTAAATGTAACAAGAAAGTCGCTGAGGTTCCAACATGAATCAGTCCTCCCTCAGAAGCCACTCCCCCAAAACGATCAGATTAAACGTAAACAACAAACATGGCTATCGATAGCACTCATGTGTGTACAGCTGGCAGCTTGTGTAAGACTATACCGATGAGAGATGAGTACACAGAATATGTGCATGCAGGTAGGAAGACTGACAGGCAGCCCCTCCAATCAGTGACATGATTAGAGGGCTTATTACAGTCCTGTGACGGTCACAAACACCATCATTATTATTATTATATTATATTCCATTTTTGTCGAAAGATCCCCCTAAATGCTACATACTGGACCTGTAATTATTAACATCCTTTCAGGTAAAACACTCTTTGCAGCTCCAGCCAAATACTTTATTTAGAATAAATGTATGTGTTCTGTTTTCCCTTTAATATAAATCTCAGCATATCCTATTGTTTTCCCACAATAGGACGGTGGTTACGTGCCACCCAGGTAGCTGTGGCTGTTGTACACCTACCGGCAGGCGGAGCAAGAAGCTCCTTACAAACTAACACGGGGGAGATATAAGGACAACTTATAACAGGGGCAATATGTCTTTATAGATTGTTGAATTATGGACCGACTCAAGCCCAACTCTGTCATCACTTACTATTTCTATCACAGCTGTCTCCTCTCTCTCTCTCTCTCTCTCTCTCTCTCTCTCTCTCTCTGCAGCGCTATTGGCTCTTTTAAAAGACCACCTTGGAATTGATAAACATAGCTGAGAATATGAGCCCCCTCCTTTTAAAGGCAAGGCTCTCCGTGGGCGAGCTGAGTAACAGAATGCTGACTCGAGTGTTACAAGCAGCCGATCAGACGACAGGTGTGGTCAGGTGGTGCCCGGTCCGGGGTCAAAAGGGACCAGTAGCTCGCAGGGTTTTTCCTTTTCTAACATTAGATAAAACACTCTATATCTGTGGTGTTGGGCTGTGGTTAATATGTTATGTCTGATTTTTTAATTGCTTACTTGAACCCAGCTAATTTACTGCTTTTGTTTTATCATCTCTTAATGGTGACAATACCATCGCATGTTTCGCACTGGATGCACAATACATTACTTTTTATGCACTATTGTTTGCAAAAAACTGGGCATTCAGCCAAGAAACTACGGTTTTGTTCAAAGGACCACCGTATTGGGGATACTTTCTTTGTGATGTATCCTTTTGAGATTGTATCTGTTTCAACCAAGAAATTATAAACAAAAAAAAAAATGACCATCATCTTCATCTCCATTGTTTTACTTTCTAATGTGAATGGATCTATTCTGCCGTGTCTAATTGTCCAGACGGCTGGCCGAGAGAACGATAAGGGAAGGAAGTATTGAGTTTTAAGGGCTGTTTGTTGTGTCACATGGGAGCACGGGTACAACGTGGTGTACTTACCATCAATCTGGTCGGGACTGAAATCCACCTAGAGACCAACACAAAGCAGCCATATTTAACACATACAAATGCGAGAGTTTTGACATGCCATCGGATCGGCAACACAACCGCAGGCATTCACAACCAATAAAGAATAATGAATCAGGTCTACGGAGGGATTAAACTAGTCTCTTTGCTTAAATTAACTTCACATGGTGGCATCCGATCGGTGGAGGTCCATCTTTAGCTCCATTAACATGTCCACATTTGGTGTCACCCTGCATGGACATCACCCAATCTGTTAGTCCAATCCCAAGAGCTGGGAGGGGCGTAGGGGGGAGGGGGCGTGGTCTACATCACGGTGAGCTGTCCATGGTTCCAGTCCTCCAACTCAGTCATCTGAGGTCCTTTAAACCGGCTGCTACTCTCACATACTCACTCTTAACTGAGCATCTGCTCTTACAGAAATGGGTTCATTCCGGTTGCGATGTTTTTTGGCACCTGGCCACTGCTTCGGTGATAATGGATGTGCATTAAACCCACAACCCCTGTTCAATTTAGATTAGAACCACAACCACCAATCCTTTACGAGGATATGATGTTCAATTAAGTTGCATTTACACTGAACATTTACATTGACACCTATGATCAAATACCTCGGTGTTATCCTATCTTTCAAATGTATTAAATATAAATAAAACAAATCTTGGTCTGTCTGCCCCCCCCCCTCAAGAACCCGTCTGGGAACCACTGAAGTTGGACTACTTTTGTCATGCATCTCCTGGAAAAGTCGAATCCCATCTCTCCCGGAGCAGCCATCACGCTGCCTCCGTACGGCAGAAGGCGACATGCGTTCACGCTCATTGTACCTTGACGGCGGACAGGTCGATGGCGGGAGCTGCGGGAGCGGGGGCTGGCTCCGGTGCAGGTGCAGGTGCAGGTTCGGCCTTCTTGGCGGGAGCCTTAACGTCCTTCTTGGGTGCCATTTCAGCTGATGGTGGAAGAAACTCTGTTCCTGATCACAGACAATTCCCGGTTCGGATGACAACACTTGAAGTGTACAGCACAGAGTGGAGTGGACTCGGAGCAAGGCATCACCTCTGGGGCCTATATATATCAGGCTATTTTTCCTCTTGACCCCCGCCGACGTTGTCCCTGCGTCCGGATTGGATGGCGCTGGAGGGGGTGTGGGTCCCCTCTAAACATGGAAAAGAGGGCTGCGGCCAGGACATGTTTGTTTACGCCGAATATCAAAAATCAAAAGCGAAAACACTGGGGAGGGTGTGAACGGTTCCCTGGGGATGTCCGATTTTCTGCGGACCACAAGTCAACTGTTCAACTTCTACGACGTTAAAAGATGAATACAAAGTCCAATTCCACCTCTGCAATCTGATGGGATGAATAACACGAATCCTTAAGGCCTTCAATGAGCACTGAAGAAAGGGAGTCAGCGTTTGCTATAAGAGAGTTGTGCACAATCCTTCTCATTCCAGTAAACACCAGGGAGAAACGTATGTTTCAATGAATGGTCAGGAATGATATATAGAATAGAAGAAGAGAATAGAAATATACTTTATTACTCCCCAAGGGGAAATTTGTTGACACAGTAGCACCAATAAACTAAACACAATAAAATATAAATATAAGAAAGAAAGAAAGTGACTGTGCATAAAGTATAGTATGCAAAGTGAAATATAAAATACAAAATAAAATAAGATATATATGTATATATACACAACTTATATGTAAATACAGCAATATAAAATTAAATTATATATATATATATATATATATATATATATATATATATATATATACAGTGTGCAAAATGTAAAGTGTGTGTAGTGTAAATTAAATGTGTGCAGTGCATATCAACACAGTGTAAGTATGAATGTGAATATGTACAGTGAGTTATTGCAAGTTTCTGACACGAGGTGCTTTGTTGTAGAGCCTCATAGCCGTCGGTAGGAATATAGTTCCTGTTCATAACTATGCCATGAGCTCTAAAGTCTATAATCAGTGCAGATATGAAATGCATTGGAGCTTAACTTCACCTGAATATCATGATTCATGTTGTATGATTTATGTGTATTTTTTTCTCTCTGGTGATTCGACTATTTTTTTATTTACCATAATATTATTGATATTGGGGTGTAACCCATATATTACTCTAACTGCTAGACTTATCATTGGCTCCATCTTTACCAACTGCTGTGTAGCCAAGCATTGCACTGAACCTTATCTGAAATATAGCATAGATCCCAGGGTTTCCAAAACGATGGTATATATTAGCCACCGCCAGGTTGAATTGGAGGTCAATTTAAATAAAATGCGTATACAATGATGCTCAACATAACTGCATTTGATGTCACGGTGTAACCATATAAAACATGAAGTATATGTATGAGCAACTTAATCCGACTTCAGCAAACACATTTGGATGTATCAGTATTGACTCCACGCAGTGTGGAAAGCGTCAGAAGAAATAAATGAAACTGGAAGTTTGTGGGGGGAAAAAAACGTCAAAGAAGTAACAGATCAAAGTCGTTCAATTGGTCCTGTGGAAGGAGCCGTCTCTAGGTGGACAGGTGGTAGGAGAGGTGTCTGGGAGGTCTTATATTAAGCCATTGTTTATTTCTGTCCCTGACAATGTGAGTTGAGTAGAACGGCACCTGTGTTCAATCTGGTGCTTTGATGGTAGGGTGAGCGGTCAACACCACTCCCAAGGCGGATGTGACGTAAAAGCGCTGAGCGATGGAGATGTAGTGAAGCTTTCAGCTGCTGATGTCCGTAACCCAGACGAGGCGAAGAGTGCAAATTCGGCCTCCTTAATTCTATTCTATATTTGTCTCCCAGTGCCGTGACAGGGCCTGATGACGAAGGAACTGCATGGATTCCTCCACCCGACGGCGCCCCCATCCCCACCCCCCTGCTTTCCCTGACCCTATCTCCACGAGGGCAAGCCAGAGAAAGCCTCAGTCCCTCAGCTGTCATCAGGGCTCACCCGAGGCAACCCACTGCACCTTCTCCGAAGTCTGACTTCCCATTACCCCCTCCCCCGAGAGAAACTCGGCCCCAGTCCTTGCACCTGTGCTGCAGTCCAATCTGAGCTCCACGATAGAGTCTTAATGGAGTTTGCTCCAGCAACCTGAACAAACGGGTTTTTAAATATGTTGAGGTGTACTGTTACCGACTTATTCTTAAGTATCACATTCGCCAAGACAAACAATCATTCCTTCCCAATAAGCATATCGCTATTTACTTATTCATTCATCATCTTCTATGGGAAAGCCATGCAGGAGCTGCGAGGTCAGATCTTTTAAAAGGCCGAAGGGGCTTCAACTGCACAATTAAGGCCACAACAGTGACACATGCCATGTCAAGATCCCTTTTAACCCAGGATGAGGAAACTCAATTATAAGGTTGACTGTGTTTCCTGCCTTTTGTTTACATTTGGTAAAGCCGGTGTCTTTATGCTAGAGAGGGAAACGACATTATGTGCAGCATCTGAAAATATGCAAATCAACATTTCTAAAGTTTTTGTTAGAAAAGCCTTCCTCAAAAGGAGCCTATGTACACGTCAATTTGAGTTTTATTTATGCTCAGTGTGAAGCCACATATGTTATATCTAATCCTACAAGTCTAGCCAAAACAATTAACACAGAGGTTAACAACACTCAACTAGTTG
Organism: Liparis tanakae; assembly: GCA_036178185.1. Lineage (NCBI taxonomy): Eukaryota > Metazoa > Chordata > Actinopteri > Perciformes > Liparidae > Liparis > Liparis tanakae. The sequence goes on from CM070107.1 coordinate 17,896,724, forward strand.
TGGTTTTGTGGCAAACCATAGCACCAGTTAAAAGCTGTCTTTCACCATGATCAGGTCTGTCTCCATTTGTATTGGGAATTACCACCAGTTAAGGAAAGAGATTCCTGATGTTTAATTGGTGGGTTATACATTTTTTAATCTCATTAGTTCAGTGTGCCACGCTCACATTTTCTTATGAGCAAAAGTACAGATGAGTCTGATGAGAGTGTCATTCATTTTCCAGGAATCTTGATTTTTTTCTTTTCTAGTAATTGCAATCATTCCAATACTTAGGAATAGTAAATTTAATTTTTCCCTGAAAACCAGAAATGTGTACTTCATGCTGGCGAAAAAGAGGATGACCTCATATGAGTCATCTGGGTCTGAACTAAATGTGTCAATCCATCACATTACTAATTCAGTCTGGACCATTAAGTCGAGGAGTAACCGACTGAACGAAGGACATCAGCACGATGCTGCTAGCATGGTTAAAACAGCTATATACACTGTACTGTAAGAACCTTATCAATTAAGTAGATACATTGTTGAGTTTTAAGGTCTACCAGAGACCTTAAAATCCAACAACAACAACAACAACAACAACAACAATAACGTCTGGGAAGAGGATATAGATATAACCTCCATGAGTTTAACCTCAGTGGGCAGAGCCAAACACCAAGTTTAACAAATTAGTGATATTAAAAGTTTGATAACAAAAAGGGCTAGATAAGTATAAAGAGAGAATTAAACTTGTATTGGTGTGCATTTGTGCATATACTAATCACAAATGCAAGTTATGGAAATATCTCTCATCTTCCGAGCTCAAACAATACTGATCTATAAATATCCTAGTTAGGGCCCAGAGCATGAATGACAGCTGTCACAGCTATCGATATTTACTTGACCTGTGTTCCTTTTTCGGCGGTCTGGGCTAACAGCTGGCCAACGCGAGCTCTTAAAGTGTGGCACTTGTACCCTTTTCTACCACCATCATGTTTGTCTTTAGAGCTGAACCAGAGCAGTGTCTGCGCTACAAGTTCTCACTTCCTGTTAAAAGTTCATGATATTAAATTAAAATAATGTGTCCTGTTCTCTCTAGGTAATGACCCATAATGCCTTCCACACACACACACACACACACACACACACACACACACACACACACACACACACACACACACACACACACACACACACACACACACACACACACAGGTTTAGTTAGACAGCTTCTAGTTCCCTCCATGACTGGGTTTTTAAACATGCATACTATATTGAGCCCGGTGGGAATAAGATCAGATGAAACATCAGTGATCATTATGGGGAATTGGGAGGTTAAAGCATCAGCAAACAATAACGGGAAGAAATAAACAAATTGGAGGGCAGAATAGAGCCAAACAAATCGGGTGCATTTAACGAAAAAAAACGATTATAAACCATTATAAATAATTCCACCTCTATTGCATGAGCATTCAGGAGAGATATTGCAGCTATAAGAAAGTGATGCTGCAGGCAGAGATCTCACATGCTGGGATGAAAAATATGTTATCAAATAAAGCAGAGAATGAGGAACGCGAGGTGGACGTTCATCACCGATGATAACACCTTCTGGAATCTTTGGATTGTGTCAGTTTAGATTGAAGATTATATAGACGGGAGAGGAAGGGCTTCTGGGGGATTTTCCTTTGCAAACTAGTCGGCTTGGTTATATCCTTTTTATGTCACCTCCTCACCTTCTGGCTCTGTCCTTTGGCATGGGGGGTTTTGCAGGTCAGGCACCATAACTGTCTTCTCTCAGAAAGGCTGGTGTGATCTGAAGCACTTATGCCCGCTTACTGCTATACATTCACAGTGATCTCTCAAATCCACCCTCAGTTCACAGATTTTTTTCAGAAATTAATGTAATTTATGTCCAGTACCAGGAATAAAACATCAACCATGAAGCTGGGAGCTGCCCCGTGAAGCTCTGGGGAAGAGTAATGACCGAGGCACTGATTTTAAGACAGGGTGCCTGTCTCATCCTCCCATATTAAGCATGATTAATTAAATGTGAAGAGAAAATATCGTGCGACGAGTGCAGTGTGGTGTAAAATTCCAAAGATGCCATATGTTCCCAGGTCACTGCCATTTCCACTCCACAGGGAAATAGCAGAAAGCCCCGAGGGGCTTCCTTTGCCTCAAGAAATACAGCACAGGTCAGCCATGTGTGATGACTGGAGAGTCGGCTTTGGACTCTGGTTGTGTCCAGTCTCCTGCTTCTCAAACCCTTCAAAGTGCTTCCTTTCCTGCCCTCCAACCATACCAAAAGGAATGAGGCTGTAACCGAGCCCGGGGGCACAGATGGAGCCTATTTATAGTCTCTACGGGGAGGTGTGAAGTTTCTTGGGGTTTCTAGAAGCGGGGGCCATGACTCCTTAAGGGGGCTGATGCATGCTCTCTTTCCCTCTGACTCTCTCATAAGCCCTCCACTGGCCACACAGGAATTAGATGGGGCCAGGCTAAACAAAGCTACTCGTTGCCCTTTTTATTGGTGACACTACCTCACTACAAAAGAAGGGAATCCGATACCGGCCTAAAGAGACAGTCTCCTCCTTTCCTCTCCAGCTGGTGACTTTGTCTTTCTTTTACAACTCTGGAGGCATCAACCAACACAAGAGTGGTGATGCTATGCAGGGTCTTCTTCTAGCTTGACTGCACATACTGTAACATGGTGACAAGATGTGAATAAAGTACAATTCTAAAGTGACAATAGTATACATTTTAGAGTTATGAGGACTTGAGTGAACCGCTATGCACACTTTTGATGGCCACTTTGATTAATGTTACATTTACAAGTATTTGAGAATAATCTGGCATAGGCATTTAAAAATCAATTAGGTCGTTCACCATGGAGAACTTCTAAAAAAGATATACTATTTATTCAGAGAATTCTACATTATGAACCACTGAGTCAAAGCTAAGCATGAAGTATTCAGTTTGTTTTGCATCTATACCAGAAAACTTGAAGTCTTCTCCAATTCTTTTGCATCTGGGCTTGAAGCTTCTCTGGTTCACAGTGTCTTTTGATATATTAAATGTGGGACATGTTATTCATATTTTGCTCTACACTGTACATCTTATACTCCTGGTCAATCTGTGTATGTACGGTTGAATTACCTTGATGTCGAAAGATGACACACAAGTCAATTTGGGTCTGAATGATTTATAAAGTGCCAATATCCCTTAACTGGTATGCCTAATAATCCTGTGCTTAACAAACACCGTCATAGATACTTGAAATGACCCCATCCATTATTTCTGTCATCTCAGGGCCGAGATGTGCTCGGAAAGCTGGCACAGAGAAACGCGAGGGAGCCTGGCTGTCTATTCACGTCCTCTCTTAAGCTTGGCCACCATCTGAAACTCCCTCTTGGACCTGCAGACAATATGAGGTCTCTCCGCCGAGGACAGACACTGCAGCTCATTTGTCCACACCGTGGCCAATGAGGGGATGCATTTGGGGGGCAGCTAATCACAGCCCTGCACGCAATAAGGGGCCATACACAGCACAGGCTTCTCGGGTTCTCACAATTATTTGCCGAGCAATTTTCCACTGTATGTGATTTATTGTTGACTGTAAATAGCCAGTGCTGCTGTTTTCTAGGGCAGAACTTGTGAATAAATTGTGACAATTGTGTGATTTAGAATACCAACTTTCATCAGCACTGGTTTACATTCCATAGCTTTAAAAAAAAAAAAGCTTCATATGATAATGATAAGTTTTGTGTATTAACACTCATATTATGCAGTTTTAAAAGTGATACGTTTGGAGATAAACTGTTTTTTTTTATATGGCAGTAAGTTTAAGTAAGTGTGTTTACGTATCATGCCACTCTGATATTCTGGCATCTGTTGTAAAAAGAAAAAGAAAAAGATGTCAGGTGTTTGTTTGACTGGAATTGTGAGACAATGGAGACATTTAGCAAACAACATATTTGTAGCTTAACTTTATTCCACTGCAGTACATATATATCCTCCCTTCATTCAACTCTTTTTTTGTTGTGCAAAAACTTTAAAACGTATTTCTAAGCATAGAGCTTATTGGCAAACTAGTGTGGTTATTTTTTGTTTCAGTCAAAAAATAAATAACTAGATGTAATAAAAAGTTACATTGCCCTGATCAGTCTGCTTAAACAGCATGAACTTCATTGTTTCCCATTTCACGGACCAACGACAATAATAAGCTTCTATATAGGCAAATGATGATTCATTTAAATTTGTTAACCACGATCGACTGGTTTAGGAAAAAAACATCTGTTTTACTTAAGCTACTACAAATGTTGTAGTCTGTTGGACACTGGTCTAAGCAGAATGGTACTTATCAGTTACTTTAACGTACCACTTCCTATGTGATATAATCATACACATGTGGTTTTTAACTGAGCCTAACATGCTGGCAGCTAAATGAAATGTGACGCCACTCAGCGTGCATGCATCACCACTGGATGTCACCAGTGCTCCACAGATCTACTGAACTGAGTGCAGACTGATTTTAAACAAGGATAACGTGTCCTGAAGTTAACAAGGGCGTTTAGAAAGGTGCAGAGAACCTGCACAGAACTACAGTATACGGACGTGTGAAATTAAGTATATAAGTAGGTAATTATAATGAATGTAAGTGAATTTAGTGGCATACTGTGGGCCTGCAGTCTAGCTTTCCAAGTTAAATTGCAGGAGTGTGGAGGTATGTCCTGATCCACACACTTCCTGTGACTCACACACATTTTGTTCAGACTGCTGAACCCAGCATAGTGGCAGTCAGGCAGTCTTCTCCACAGAGGACCAATCTGGCAGTGATCAGCAAATACACACACAGCTCTAATCCCACCACCATGCAGCCTGTCCATGGCCAGTTTGCCTTTTCTTTTGCAGGCGACTGGTTTCAAAGAAAAAAGAAAAAAAAGCTGTAAAGAGTTTGTTGCACTGAAAGCACTACAGGCCAGTGTACTGCAGGCAGGTGCATTCATTCTCATTCGACATCTATTTACTTTTAGTTTATTTTGTCAGTGTCCTAGAATGTGGCCTGTAAACCATATTCGTCACAGCAATTTGTTCTGAAGCATCGGTGTGGAAACATAATGAAAGACAGCTATTGATAATGAATGAGAATGTGAACTTTTTATCTAAAAAAAAAAAGATCTACTTGAAGTTTTAAATTGGTGCTCAAACTAAATACAGTCTATGATGAACTAATACAACATAGAAGATGAACACGTTGGTGTTCTGAAGAACATATTGTCCTAACCTTACTATCGTGTTGGTTTTACCGTATATACTAATCCGACGTGAATCCGTTCATTCCTTATAGGACAGAGTAGGCGTTTCCCTGTACACCAATCAAAACGCTGTGCGTTGAGAAAAACTACGCCACGCGGACCAATAGCGAGCCTTTGTTTCAGGTGTTCTGTTGAAGTGTCTTCAACAACACGAGGGGCTGCCACGAAACTCTTTCAACTGTCTCCCAAATGAGCACGTAGCCTAACTCTACTGTTCCCAGGACAGTGTGAATACTTCCGCCTTTTTATATCGGGGAACTTCTCATTCACGTCTGTGTAACTTTATCCAAGGAGTAATTTAGGCTAACATGACAAGAATCTTGTTAGCTTACAGCGTTGTTAAATCTCTGAGGCGAGGATGCGTGGTGGGCAGAAGAGTAGGAAACACCTCTGCGTGGCTGAGACTTCAAACGTCTAAACATTTTAGCGTGAAGGTAAGTAAACGACGTGCGAGTGAAAGTTGTCGGTTGTAAAAGCACAACACGTGCGGGAAGAGTTCTGGAGCTTGAACGCAACATCAGGCCATGCCTCTGGACTTCAGGCCGAATTACTAGGGGCAAAAAGTTTAAATTGTGCGTTGCATTGCTTTTACACCCAGTGAACATGTGTACACGGCGGTGCAGCCGGTTGTCCAAAAACAGCAACAGCTCATTGATTATTCGGCATGGACCCAGAACCACAAGAAGTTCTTATTTCAGCATAAAGTAGTGCCACAGTTTAAAGTAAACACTCACTGCTCTGAATGGCTTATACCTGCAGAAGCGGCGCAAATGTTATTTTTTTGTGATGTTCTCATTGCGCTGAGTTTTACACAGTGCCTAAATAAATGCACATTTGATTAAATAAAACATGTTACGTTTCTTGTCTAGATCGTAAGCGTGTTTGACAGACGAGTGAAACTTTATGCGTATCAACAAACATAAAGAAAATAGTTTTATAATAGATAATATTGCAATATGTGTAAGATATTACAAATATATTTCCAGACTGCTGTCTCAGGTAATGTTCAGTACGCAGCTGAAATCATTCTGTGCATCATGTATGGCAATGTCATGGAGAATTGCATCATTTGAGGTGCAACCTGCGCAACAAGTTACTTTCTCATCAACTAGCTAACTTTCACATCATGTAACTACGTATTCATATTTAATATATAAATATATTTATATATATTGAATTATTTATATATATATATATAATGTGTGTGTATAGTGAAGGTGCTTAACTGCTTATAATTAGTGCTTAATTACTAATTGGTCACAGGCTTGGGATGGCCCCTGGCTGGAGGTCACATTGAGTGAGGGAGTCTCATCATTTACAGAACATTTGTCCTGCAGTTTTAACATGAAATCCGAGACTCTCGCTGGTGAGTCCTAAACTCCTAAGTCTGTCTACCTCACATTCATTTCTAACGTTAGCCTTTGGTCTGTACGAACTTGCTTCATATAAAGGGAATGCCTTATTCTTGGGGGAAATTGATCTTGTTATCTGCCTGATCTCTTTTAACTCCAAGGCCCAGACTGCCCACCTGGTCTTGGAGGATGGCACCAGGATGAAGGGGTTTTCCTTTGGGCATGATGCCTCTGTAGCCGGGGAGCTCGTCTTCAATACTGGCCTGGTCGGGTAAGAAGAAGATGTACTTATAAACTTTTCATAAAGATAAAGTTACACTGGAGATTCTCACTTTTCGGAGGGCTATGAGTCAAGAGCATGATCATGTGTTTCACCAATCACACTATTCTGTTGTTTCTCTGCTTCAGGTATCCTGAGGCCCTGACGGATCCCAGCTACCGAGGTCAGATCCTGACCTTGACCTACCCAATTGTGGGAAATTACGGGGTTCCCAATACCGAGGAGGTGGACGAGTTAGGCCTGAGAAAACACGTGGAGTCGGAAAGCATTCAGGTGAGAAAATCAGTTGTGGTTTTGGTGTTATGGAGGCCTCGGTGCTGCAATGCATTTCCTTTTAAATTCCTGCTTTCATCCTGTCTGTCAGTTGGTCATTGCATCACCTTGGTCCAGACTAAAATATATAATGTCATTGTTGGTGTGTTATTGTTATGATACTAAGATTACAGTACAGCCTCACAGGGCCTCCAGCATGCCTGGAGACTCTTGGTCTTTTGATGATAGACAAATATTTTTTAAAGGCAAAAAATGACTACTTGGTTTGACCATATTTAAAGGTTGTATCTTGGTGTTTCTAGGTAACTGGTCTTCTTGTTCAAGACTACGCTCACGAGTACAGCCACTGGAACTCTGTCAAGTCTTTGGGACAATGGCTACAAGAACAGAAGGTTTGGATTCCAATGACCATCTGATGATCTGTTATCTCCGAGAGGAGAGTAGGGCTCTGCTGCGGATTTACCAAATGTACTTTCCTTTTTAAAGGTTCCTGCTCTGTTTGGAATAGACACCAGAATGCTCACCAAGATCATCAGAGATAAGGTACTATAAACACAAAAGTTTGGACTGCACCAAGAGTTCACAAATGGATTGGTTGATCACTCGCTGTCATTTTGCGTGTGATGCTCCTCAGGGCACAGCTTTGGGAAAGATTGAATTTGATGGACATCCTGTTGAGATATTTGACCCCAACCAGAAAAACCTAATAGAAGAAGTCTCAACCAAGGTAACAGCAGCTAACTATTGTATTTAACATCATAAAAGAGCAGTTCTTCCCAAATGGTGTTGATGAGTGCTAACCCATTTTCTGTATCTCTCCCACTGCTAGGAAATCAAAGTTTTTGGAAAAGGAAATCCAATAAAAGTGGTGGCTGTAGATTGCGGTATTAAACATAACATTATTCGCCTGCTGGTTAAGGTGAGAACGTTTTTTTTTTTTTTTATGTTGTTTAAAAAGATACATCCTTGTTATTGATAGTGCATCCTCATCACTACATATGGTGATTATGTCTTAATGATGTAGACCAAAAGGACATCTGCCCAAATATAGAAAAGAAACAGTCGTTTACATGTAATCTTCAACCTGACCTAGAAAATATGTGATGGTAATGGAAGGTCTAAAAAATGTGTTTGGATTAGTTGGTTTATTATGTTTGTCATCTCTATAAGAGATAGTGTGTTTCTCATAATTGTATGCTCCATTTCAATTATTTATGGTGTCGATATCGGCTTGAAATAGTCAGGAAAAGCAGACTTCTAATGCAATAGCCGGTTTGTATTAAAATAAACCCTTCCCTTGTTTGCCTTTTTTATGAGTCTGTTGATGAGTATCTTGCCGGCTGGATATTCTGATGATGCATTATGGCAATATTGATTTACTTTGGCGGTTGAAGATAGTTTGTTGGACAAAATCAGACAATTTGCTTTCTCTAATTGTTTAATAATTATAGATGTCATTATTATTGTTGGAGAACTTTTTGGAGTGTTGATGTTAAATATTTGTTATTTTTAGTGAATGTCGGAGCATATATCATGACTTGGGTTTATTTGTGTCATTCATTACAACACATATAAAATGCTAGGGTTACAACTAGAGGGATACGTTCTGAACAGCTGTCACTTTTTTTAACTATTAAGTTACTTTACATTCACATGACCATTAAGCAATGTCATAAGATGACATAGGATTGTGTGCGTCTCTCTGCAGAGGGGTGCAGAGGTCCACCTCGTACCGTGGGATCAGGATTTGCAGAGTCTCGACTATGATGGCCTCTTCATCTCCAATGGACCAGGAGATCCGTCTCTGGCCAAGACGCTCATCCACAATGTCCGCAAGGTACAAAATAATGCAGTTTTAATATTTTGTGCAACATTTGAGGTTTAAACGGTGCTTTTCTTTCATGACCAATTAATTATACTTGTATCATGATCTATACTTTCCCTTCATACATATTATTTGTTTGTGTTTTGTCCTGTGAAGGTGGTGGAGAGTGATCGTCCCCAGCCAGTGTTTGGGATCTGTATGGGCAATCAGATCACTGCCCTGGCTGCAGGAGCTGACTCTTATAAGCTACCTATGGGCAACAGGTGAGCTCTCGATTACCTTTGCGTTGCCACCAGCAGTTGGTCAGCGGACTAGTTGACACCACTATGTGTCCTGTCGCCTGCGTGCATCCACATGTGCGTGCACATGATCAAAAATAATATTGTGTTTTCTGTGCGTTTGTGGATCCCCAGAGGCCAGAACCAGCCGGTGGTGAATGCGATGACGGGCCAGGCCTTCATTACATCACAGAACCATGGCTACGGCATAGACAGCGAGTCCCTGCCCCCAGGGTGGAGCCCTCTTTTCACCAACGCCAATGATGGCACCAATGAGGTGGCTGTCACACTGTCAAAGTCTGTTTCTCACACAACATCATGGCATTGTGATATTTTTGTTCTGTCCGTTTGGAGGATTAAACACAAAAGAAAGTACCGGATTCTCCTACATTCCAAATGGAGTCAAGCAATGAAGATATGCCAATAGTAGACCACAAAGTCTACACACATTAGTTTACTAAATAACAGTTTCCAAAAATAGACTCTGCTGTTTCAGAAATGCAAACAAATGAAATGCAGAATATCTTTTCTTTTTTTTCTGATATCAAATCTGCATTTTTTTTTTTTTCCAGGGCATCATGCACACCAGTAAGCCTATTTTCACAGCCCAGTTCCACCCAGAAGCTAAAGGCGGTCCCACTGACACGGAGGTAATTAAAGACTTTTTTAGCGCTGCATAAACTACCTCAACGCTATACTAGAATGAAGTAAAGGAATCTTTACAGAATGCTACTCGAGTAACATTTGAAGTTGTATATTGAAACGTAACTGAGGCTTTGTGAAGGACATTTGCGAACATTGCTGAACAATAACACTATTTAAGCAGTTAATACATCACTTGCAATGAAAGATGTAATCATGTGTGGGGCCTCAGGCACCAGAGCCACAGGTGCCTGTCCCTTTCCCCACAATAAGGCGTTGATGAGCCTGTGCTACAGTTCCTGTCTCCCACATGACAGGCACGAACTGTAGGTCAAGTCACTGGTCAAAGTATGTTGTAACCTCTGTCATATTAAGGCAGCATAATAAGACCTGTCTTCTCTACCAGTACATGCAGTTGACAGCTCTGCTGGAGAACTCTTGCTCCTCATGGGTTTTCTTTTGCCGGTATCACAAAACATCTTGCACTGTGCCCAGGACAAATATTGTATTCCCTTGACTGTCGGGAAGAGCAACTTTTTAACTATTCACTTCTTTTTTGTTTACCTTCTACATAACACAAAAAGAGTGACAATTTGCCTGACTATGAATGAATAGGGAATATGTTCAATTAGCGTGAACAGCTTTACGCGTTAAGGCATTCTAACAGATTTTACATTTAACTACTTCCATTGTCAGTTGGTGTCATATCCTTGTAGTGTGAAACAAGGCACTTCCTAATTTATCATTGGTTTGCTGAGGAAATAAAGTACAAATACATAGATATATATTTAGAAAATATTGGCTATACAAAGTAGGGAAAACTTATTTCAATACCAGTGGGAGGGTAACAAATACTCTAACCTAGGCTCCTACTATTAGTATACTGTTCAAACAATAGTTTAATTGTTTGTTTGTTTTTCTTTGTTTTTACAGTTTCTCTTTGATGTCTTCATGTCTCTGATCAAGAAAGGAAAAGACGGCAATATCATTTCAGTCATGCCTAAAGCACCACACATTCCTCCTAGAGCTCAGGTAAAGTACTGTATATCACGCATGTTCAGCACGTTTACCTTTATGAACAGATGGGATTTTAGGTGTACAAGGTTATTAAAAAATGTACCAAGTAAGTTGCATTCCACAAAAATTCTGGGATTTAGTAATGTTTTAGAGCATTTCTAGTTGTTATAGTGAAAAATAATAAGAAATTGACACCTGGGTCAATGCCGTCTATTTGTGTAACTGCAGGTGTCAAAGGTGCTCATACTGGGTTCTGGTGGCCTGTCTATTGGTCAGGCTGGAGAGTTTGACTACTCTGGATCTCAGGCCATTAAGGCCTTGAAGGTAAGAGATAACAAGTTGATCTGTTGCTCATATGCTATACTACTTACTCCTTGAGTAATATTGACTAATGACAGCCCCCATTTGTTTTAGAATATAACGGTTTCCTTTACTTATTTTTTTGACCTATACATACATGCATACATGCATACATACATACATACAGGGTTTGTACGGTCATGGAAAACCTGGAAAAGTCATGGAATTTCCAGGCCTGGAAAAGTCATGGAAAAAACAAATCTTAAAAGTTTTGGAAAAGTCATGGAAATTTGTTATCACATGTTCATTTACCCGGAGTTTAAAATAATTATGTTTTTTAAAGAAAGACGCTTAAAATATAAGCCGGCGTACGCTCTCGATACACAAAATGTTCTAAATTGTTCATGTGTATACCGAGATTTCAGTTTGGTCATGGAAATTTGGTTTAAAGTCCTGGAAAAGTCATGGAAATGCATTGGTCAACATGTGTAAGAACCATATATATATATATATATATATATAGCTGCTTTGGTTTCAATGTCCTTCATGTTGGCTCGCTCTCTCGTAACAGCTGTGCTTTCTCTCCTCAAAAGGCCTGCTGTGTAAACAGCCTACTGTCAATAGTTGCATTTTGCCAGACTAAAATTGTTATCTTTCTGGGTCCACACCTCTGGCCGTTTATTCCACTTTCTCAAACACTTTGACCCGTGGCACTGACATCCCGTCAACTTTAACCCTCCAAATGCCAGTGCGTTACCAAGGTTACAGTACTGCTCTTAAAGAGACGGGGTCACTCTTACCGGAAGCCATCATAGTAATCTCGCTGACTCCTAACCGGTTGCTTCCCTCTACACCAGTAGTCCCATGAATCATGTCCTCCAAGCCGAGGCCACAACAACACTCTCTTTCTTTTAACTATATCATAATTAACCTTGTGGATATGTTGTAGGAAGAAAACCTGAAGACCGTGCTCATGAACCCAAACATAGCCTCCGTTCAGACCAATGAAGTGGGCACCAAGCAGGCCGACACGGTCTACTTCTTGCCTGTCACTCCACAATTCGTAACGGAAGTCATCAAGACGGAGCGTCCAGATGGCATCCTGCTCTCCATGGGTGGACAGACTGCACTCAACTGCGGTGAGATGTGTGCAACTGTTTGTGGTAAAGTCTAGTGGACTTCTGTTTAAGTAACCTAACCATAAGCAGGGAGGAAATAACTTGCACCAAAGAGTTGAAACTCTTGTTACTGTAGGGCTCCTAAACTGGGTTTCACCAATAAGATGCATTTTTACCCCGATTTGAATCGTGGTTTGACTTAAAAAAAAACTTAAATCTAGCTTTAAAATGTGAAATAATTAAGAAAAATCTGGTAGAAAACTCCCATATATAATGTGATCCAGTCATAACTTATAACATACTTTTGAGGAGGTTAAACTTTTGTAATGGCTGCTTATTTAATATTGATTTAGCAGTAATCGTGCTCCTTGAAGAAAGTTAAACGGTCTTCACTCGATTGAGTTTTATGATGCTGCTGAATTTCTCAAGCACGGACACCCTCCATATTGATTTAACAACATTTTGGTTTGAACTTGTTCTTGCATGACAAAGGTTTTAATTTTCTTTTGTTTTTAATTCTACAAGAGCGTTTTGCTTTATTTAAACGTAGTTAAGTTATGCTCTGTGTATAACTTATCATTAAATAAACAAACCATTGTTGGTGCAACCCAGCCTAATGATGGACACATACACTAAATGATATGGGCAATGCTCTGAAAGACTTTTCAACTAATTTGAATTTCTGGTTGAGATTATACTCTTTATATTTGGATTTTTGTCTTGTGCTTTGTTTAGGAGTCGAGTTGTTCCAGTCTGGTGTCCTGGAGCAGTACGGGGTGAAGGTGCTAGGAACTCCGGTGGAGTCCATTATGGCCACAGAGGACAGACAACTTTTTTCTGACAAACTGATGGAGATTAATGAGAAGATTGCACCCAGTTTCGCCGTGGAGTCGGTAAGGATCAAAACAAATAAGTTAATTTTGTGAAATGTATACATTTTGCACATACAGTATATATGCATTTGTTTGTTAACGCAACTGTTGTCTTCACTTTTCTTCATCCCTTTCGAAAAGTACCTCTGATGTCCTAGGAGACAGAAACTTCAACTCAATAACTCAAAATCAGAAGTAATAATATTCAGTTTCCCAAACAATAACGGCAGTCTCATCGAGAGTAAATTTGGTCCCCTGGCTGTCTATTTAACACCGGTTGCCAGACATCTGGGTGTACTGTTTGACTCGCAATTGAACTTTGAATCACAGATTTAAAAAAAATGTCCTGTCCTGCTTCTTTCAATTGAGAATCATTTCAAAAATTAAGCCCATACTGTCACGGTTAGACTTGGAAAAAATAATTCATGCACTCATTTTCTCAAGACTGGACTACTGCAACTCCTTTTTTCTTCCGGTATTAATCAAAAATCCATCTCCCGCCTCTAGTCCAGAATGCAGCAACTCGGCTTCTGACTGGCTTTAACAGACGACATCACATTACCCCAGTTCTGGCCTCTCCATTGGCTCCCTGTTCGTTTTAGAATTCATTTTACTGATCACTTTTAAAGCATGTCTGGCTCCAAGCTATATCATTGAAATGTTGGCCCCTTATGAGCCAGCACGCAGCCTTAGACCCTCCGGTGGGCCTTCTGGCCGTTACAAAGTCGAGGCTTAAATCAAAGGGTGACCGTGCTTTTGCCGTTGGAGCCCCTCGACTTTGGAACGACCTACCGGAGGGGATAAGGCTTGCAGAATCAGTAACTTCTCTTAAATCCCTTCTTAAAACCCATTTTTATAGAACAGCTTTTAAGTGATCTAGTCTTTTTATGCAGAACTTTGGTTCCCCTAATTTAGTTTTTTTTTTTTTATATATATTTTTATATATATATATATATATATATATATATATATATATATATATATATATATTGTATTTTCTTTTAATAAATGTTATATTTGTTTCTTACTTTTCCATTTGTTTTGCCTTGACTCTCTCTAGAGCACTTTGTAAAGGTGCTATAGAAATAAAGTTATTATTATTATCATACAATTACTTTCCAATTTTATCTAACTTCAGTCCTTAAACCCATTACTGCCCAATATTCATTCATTTACAGAATGGTAATCTTTTGAATACCTGGAAAACAACAACATACATAAAACCAAATTGTGTAATTTCAGAATAAAAAAAAGAACATTTGTAGCCAGAAAGTTTGGGTCCTTAAGGACAAGAACAGGTCCCTAAAACCTATAAAAAACCACAATGTGTACCACATCATTACAGCATAACATCATGATGTTACAGCATAACATCATGATGTTATGCTGTAATGATGTGGTACACAAATTGAGTTTTTTAATCTGAAACTGTCTCCAACAGGGGTCACCAACCTTTTGAGACCGAGGGCTACTTCAAGGATACAAAATAATCCGAAGGGCTACTTGTTTGATATAAACTTCCCAAAAAAACAAATTTGCCTGAATCACCTTTTAATAATGAGCCGCCACACGACATCCAAGTGATTTGATGAAACCTGAAGCTTTTAGAACTACGGTACTTTGATTGTTCTGCCCAACATCCTGATGGAGAACAAAGATTGTGCCGAAAACGCGTCGTAATACTAAAGATGTTAAGAACAATAAGTCCTCTGCACCGACTGTCAGTGTTCAGGCCCTCATATTAATAAGCAGAGGGTCTTTTGCGCACCTCATTTTCTTTTAAAGCCCTGGATCCATTGTTGGAGACACAATTTCAGAGTCAAAGGGATATTTTATCACGATGACTCTTGCAGGGTTCTTACGGTCATGGAAAACCTGGAAAAGTCATGGAATTTTAAAATGGTCATTTCCAGGCCTGGAAAAGTCATGGAAAAAAACTGAAATCATAAAAGTCATGGAAATTTGTTATCACGTGTTCATTTACGCCGATTTTTTTTATTTTATTTTTTTTAAGAAAGCCGCTTAATGTAAGCCGGCGTACGCTTTCAATACGCAAGATTTACTAAATTGTTTGTGTTTGGTCATGGAAATTTGGTATAAAGTCATGGAATAGTCATGGAAATCCATTGGTCAAAATGTGTAAGAACCCTGTTCTTGACATTCTGCTCTTTTGGACTCCATCACTGAGATAAAGATTAACTAGTTCAGTGTCTAATGTATCATTCAATAGATAACAATATTACACTCTAACAACTATGACATTCTGTAACTACCTGGATTTACAGTTATTTGGGCATCGTTTACTTTAAGCTGAACTCATTGGCTGTCATCCTGGCTCTTTGAGAGACGCTCCTTGCAGTGAGAAAGCCAGCGGAGCAGCCTCCCCCAGGTCCTAGTGCCCGGGGATTAAGGCCTTTTTTTCTTTCTTTTTTTTACGGAGCTCAATGTCGACTCACGTGGTCCCTGCGGGCGACCAGGTGCCCGCGGACACTATGTAGAACAACAAGCCAGTTGAAAGCGCTTCACATAAAACATTTAAAATCATTTTAAAGTTTTTTCAGAGTACAGAAAATAAATAGAAGCAAAATGGGAAAAAAGACCATGCAGTGTCAAATCATTTCATAAAAGTCAGTGGCAAAAGGTGAAGATTTCAAACAAAATGTAAAAGATGATCAACACATTTCAATGAAAAAGTCCTTCAGGATGTAAAGGGGATAAAGTATAAGGAGGAAATGCAGTATAATACATGTGTGCATCTTTCAGGTATCCGATGCCTTGAAAGCTGCAGAGGCGATTGGTTACCCGGTGATGTTACGGTCGGCCTACGCCCTCGGAGGGCTCGGATCTGGTCTGTGTGCCAACAAAGAAAAGCTGGAGCAAACTGCAAATCAGGTCAGAATAAATGGTGTAAAGTAGAGAAGGTGGAGGCATCTGGGCAACATTATAATTATTATTCTTTGTCATTTCTTTCCTTTAAGTAGTGAATAGTCTGCTGTTGCTTAGCAACAGTATGTTGTGGTCATCCAGTACAGTACTATTGAATACATTATTGTCAAAAAGATGAATTGGTTATAATCTGTGATTGCAAGCTGCAGAATGAACAGTCTGTTATAGACCTATTGTTTAATGCATAATTTGTTAGCTAATTCCTGTCACTGTTAAGTACAGAGCAAATATATAGTTTGCACAGTCCTTGTCTAATCTTTGACAAATGAATAAAGTGATAACCAAGTTATTTAACCTTATATCCTCATCATGATCAAAAAGAGTATTATAATCATTTCTGTCCATTGCATGTGTTGGTGTGTAAACTGTTATTACATGTCTTCGGGATAGGTTACCACATTTCATTTGTATTCCTAGTCTCCCTAGTCTCAATAATTTACTCACTTATTCACACACTATTTTAGACATTGGTACAATTATGTCAGGAAGCTGCAATGAAGTACATTATGAACATAAAAGTAACAAAACAAAGCTTTTCAGTTGAGGTTGTTCTTTGGAAGTTGTTAAAGTTTCAAAGGTAAAACACTTTAAGAATAGCCTGTTTAATACACATGTTTGATGCAATCCAATACAGTGATCCTAGAAATAAGGTACTACAGTGACTATGAGGTTTAGAGATGTTGAGACTCAGAGAGAATATATTCAACTATTGAGTCTGTAATTAATTGTGTGGGTGTACTAAATTGCATTATTTTGTAAAGTATGTATGTAGCCACCTGGATAGAATATGCAAAATTGTTCCAGGCAATGTAATGTTACATTAAACTATTAGAGAAAATAGTGTGTACATAAACGCCCAGCTACTACCAGCTTCTACTGAAAAATGTTTTTCTTTACTGAATAATGTTTATTTCTGTATGTGTCTAACCAATAACTGTTTACACATCCCACATATTTTAAATACTAAGCCTTAGATAGAAGTATAAGAAGTGCTCAAAATTACCACAACTGATTGTACATTTTCTAATTGTAGTATTAAATTGCGAATCTATTCTATTTAATTATATTGCGAGTCTACATGTTCCATTAATATCAGCTGTGACATCACATAGCTTCTGTGAAGACGGCTGTGTACCATCATGCACCAGGGCGAGTTATAGCGATGACAAACCCTGGTTCACGCCGAAACTCGGCAAGTGACTATGCTCCTGTCTGGAAAGGCCTGAGGCCTGTTTGTTTGGTTTGGTTTATCATATTTTATTGTATTATATTCTATTTTTGTATCATGCCTTTTGCTATAGTAAGTGTATTATAGTTTATACTTGTTACGCACGAACTGGCCACATTTCTTATGTGTAAGTTAATTAGCAATAAACTGTTTCTGTGTCTAACAATCATTTTCTGTGCATTTCGTACTGTAGGCTCTGGCTATGAGCCGACAGATTCTGGTGGAGAAGTCTTTGATGGGCTGGAAGGAGGTGGAATATGAGGTGGTGAGAGACGTGGCTGATAACTGCGTCACCGTCTGCAACATGGAGAATTTTGACCCGCTGGGCATTCACACAGGTACCACAGCTAAACCCAGTACGACGTGCTGACATCACTGTCTTCAGGCTGCCATGCACCGTTTTGTGTTCTACTGTCTTTCCAATGTTGTGTTCTCACCTTTTTGTTTCGCTGTGTTTGATTCAGTTGTTTGCTTTTTTGTATTGTATCGTCCTCAAAACCCCACATTTCCTCTCTGGGGACGTTGCTTCAGGGTGAGCGGGTTTTCGTTTTGCTCTTCTCGTGCACGCCGGTTGTTCTCCTTCACCAGGTTTACTGCGTACCCAACAAGATGACAGATGTTGTAGACAGCTGTTGTCCTTGTGTTATTTCTTTGTCTTGTTTCAGTAGATCAACAAAAGCATTGCAAGTCGATAAGCCTGTGGATTCAATTCACACAGCTAACAACTTCTACAGGCTGAGATACTTGGAGTGTAACTCAAATTAAAGATGGTTTGAGTGATCTCTTAAGTTTGCTTTTCATAAAAAAATAAATGACCTCAGCTTCTCATGTATAAAAATATACAACAACTTTCCAAAGCAAATTGTACAGGTTGTAATGACTATAAAAAACAACATTGGTAGGCAGATATTTCTCGCTAATTACAAGAACTGTACCTTAAAGATGTAGAAAATTCAGATGACTCTTGTCATGGTAAATACAATTATATACAGTAAGTTATGAAGAAAAGAGAACCGCTTTACAATGGATAATTGCTGTTTCTAGTTATTAATCTAATTTCATGTGAGAAACAAGCTTTTGTTGCTGTACTTGTGATGTCTATTAACCAAAAGTAAAGTTCAGAGACTTTTGATAGTGTTTGAAACTTTTAAATCCTAGTCCCACCTCCCCCTCAGGTGACTCCATAGTCGTGGCTCCTAGCCAGACATTGTCCAACGAAGAGTACCACATGCTCCGGGAGACGGCCATCAAAGTGGTCCGTCACCTTGGCATTATAGGCGAATGCAACATCCAGTATGCCCTAAACCCGCTGTCCCTGGAGTACTGCATCATCGAGGTTAACGCCCGGCTCTCCAGAAGCTCTGCTCTGGCTTCCAAAGCCACTGGGTAAGAGAATGCGTTTATACAAACGGAAGTTGCACACGAGTTGGACAATGTCAAAGCAGAGATCTTGGATCTTTTCAGTAGGACAACGGATCGGAGTCGACACGCGTCACCGTTTTGATGAACGTCGTTCCTGATCGTGCTCCTAATGCCTATTTGTTGCCGAAACCTCAACCAGTAGTTGATTTGGTCTTCTTGGTCCATGTCTCACAGGTATCCCTTGGCCTTTGTTGCAGCCAAGCTGGCTTTGGGTATCCCGCTACCCGAGATCAAGAACGCTGTATCGGAGAAGACCACAGCCTGCTTTGAACCCAGTCTAGACTACATCGTCACCAAGATCCCCCGCTGGGACCTGGACCGCTTTCAGGGCATGTCCCATGAAATAGGCAGTGCCATGAAGAGTGTTGGAGAGGTGGGGGGGGGGGGCTCAACGGAGAAACAACATTCGCTCATTGTCCAGCTCACTCGTCCACTTGTTTATTCTCTATGCTCACACACACACACACGTTATTTAGTTATGTATTTCCCTCTTCCGGATTCAGGTGATGGCAGTTGGCCGGACCTTTGAGGAGAGTATGCAGAAGGCCCTGAGGATGTGTCATCCATCAGTGGACGGCTTCGTGCCCCGGCTGCCACTCAAGAAAGCTTGGGCTGACACCCAGGACCTGCAACAGGAGCTGGCAGTGCCCTCCATCACCCGCATCTTTTCCCTCGCCAAGGTATACTAGTCTTTCATAACGTTAATAATGAATGACCTCTGACTACAGCTTTGTCATTAAAATCAAATTTTGAACTGAAAAATAATCCTGAAAAAAACATGGAGGCAGAGTAAGATGTGTCCTTGGCCAACCTGTATGCTTGATGTGAATGCATAATTGTGTGAAATTTAGTTTTTGGTTGAATAGTTTTACAGGCGTTCTAATATTTGGAAAACACAAACGTCACTATAGTGTTGGATTAGCAAGTTAAAATAAAAAATTATAAACGTGTGGGAGGACTATTCCAAGTATAATCGAATACTTTTTTTGCTGAAACGGCTTTTGTGTGTGTGCCTAAAAGTGTTGTTAGCCTTCTTGTTTGCTCATAGAATCAGACGACAGTGAAACGCCACTTTCATAATCGCATCTGCACACAGGGTCAAGTTCTGCCACTCAAACACTGACATTGGATGATTGCAAGGTCAAACACGTTTGTTCAGGCATCTCGAACAAAAGCACCAACACATTGGCATGTTTCTTGAACATTTGTTAATATATGTATTTAGAAAGCGTATCGTAGATCTATTTTGCAACATTTCTCCTGAAATTACACAAGACACTAAAACTCTTACAGTAAGTGACAGGAGTCGTGCGCAACTTGATATGAAGCTCCTTCTTTACAGGGCAAGGTAGGTTTTTACTGCTTGGGCAAATCCTCCCACACTAACCTGGAATGATTCCCCAGGTCAGCCATTTAACGTCAAAATGACGCAACATATTTACAAACTGTCAGAGCAGCACCTGTGTCCTTTTGCAATATTGGCAAAGTAATATACTGTTCCCACTATTTGTTACATGACGTTTAATCATAAGCAATTTATGAATGAATCTGTCGAAACTTTGTAATGTCATTGGATGTCTTTGCTCTGGGAACCTCAGGACCTTAATGATGAACTTCATGATGAATGCTCGACGTATGCTGAGTCTGTCTTATGTCTCCTCCTCCAAGGCCCTTCACAGTGGAATGAGTGTTGACCAGATCCACCAGCTGACCGCCATAGATAAGTGGTTCCTCCACAAACTCAAAAGGATAACGCTGCTGGAGCAGCACCTGGAAAAATTCAACAGGTAGCGATTTTATTTTCTATTTTTTTCTGTATGTGGTCATCAATTCACGTGTCGTTGAAATAAGAAGGCAAGGGATACACATTATGTTTTAGCCTTTGTTTGATTAATATAGTGCTTTATAAATAAAGAGTATTATTATTCTTAAAGCTACACAATGCTTTTCATGGTTGAACCAATATTAAAACATTTCAGGACATAAGGTATTTGAACTGGGTGCTAAAAAGTTCAGAATAAAGGCGTAAAAATAAAATACTGATGTCACATTCTGAAAGTCTGAGGCCTTCAGGCAGGGAGTTTCAGAGCCGAGGGGTGTTTACCTAGCCTGGATACCAGACTTAGCCCCGCCCTCAACATTTTTGGTCGGGAAGTTCACATTCTGACTAGAATTATGAGTATGACATCATCAGACTAGTGTTTACCCCTAAAATCCAGTCAACGTTGGTCTTGAGCCGGTACTCGGGACAAACCAGCAGAACCCTGCCTGAGGATCTGAGGCTGCGACCCGGCTCATGGGGGAACAGATTCAGCAATGTAGCAGAGGGCCGAACCATTGAGTGCTTCAAATGTGATCAGTAGCAAGAGAGGGCGTTTGTCTCGACCCTTAGTTTAAGGAGTTGCAATAATCCAAAGAAGAGATGCAACCATGGACCACCTTCTCAAAATCAGGCCGGGAGGGAAAAGACCCGGGGTCTCATTTGCATAACGGCGCCTAAAGGATCCCCACTAAATGTTTGCGTATGTTCAAAGGAGGAAATGCACATACGCCAAAGAATATTCCGATTTCTACATCCTTGCGTACGTCGTTCTTCACGGTGAACAATGGAGCCACCGAGAAAGACGCGTTTAGTCCCAACAGTGCTAGAATCGTCACGGTGCGACATAACGCATCCTGTGTCACCGCAGTTTTTCTGTGATGATTACTGATTGAGCTTCCAAAATGGTCACGACAGTCGGTGGTATCCACCACCCTGTAGACCAGGGGTCAGGAACCTTTTTGACTGGGAGGGCCATAAAAGCGAAATATTTCGAAATATATTTCATTGAGAGCCATATGGTATTTTTTACGTATTTTAATGCGACTTCTGTCGCTGCGTGATGCTACGGGCTCAAGGTGGTCCCACCCTCTTGGTCACGGCAGCAGCAGTGGTTGGTTAAACCAGTGGTTCTCAAATGGGGGTCCGCGTACCCCTGGGGGTACGTGAAGGCACTCCAGGGGGTACGTGAGATATTTTTTTTAATCTATTTAAAATTAGCATCCATTAAAAAATCCTTTAAAAATAGTTATTTAATAAAACAAAAGTGTAAGTTCATAAACTGAATTGTATATTAAGTAGGCAATTTAATTTAATTAACCTAAAAACCCAGAGTCCCCCCTCCCACCATATCAGGATGGTTTGACCCAACGTGGCACACGCTCACGGACCGTCTCTCACTGCGGACACGGACGCACACCCCGTCTCCTCTCCTCGCGTCGCTAGAGCTCCGTTGCAGGCGCGCGCCTCGTTAGTGTGACGCGCGCACATAGCGTACACACAGCGCGCACCCCCCACTCCGTGTGCCTGTGTCCTCTTCTGGCCGAGGTCAAGAAGAGTTTGTACCTGTCTGCTCCTTATGAGGCGATGTCGGTATGTTCCAAAGCATGCGTGTGAGCATGTGTATGTGCTGTCCTGTGGTCGGGGCCTTACTGCCATAGAAGGACACACGGTATGGCGCTTTTGGCCGTAATGCAATGCAAGGGGGACGTGGGGTACTATGTATGTATTTTTATATTCTTAACAATATTCCTAATTTACACAATCCATATGCGTAGACGGTCTAAATACAACACCTGGTGACTATTCTCCAGATGTGGTGACTGGAGAAGGTAGTGTGGGACCGTCACCATGGTTACTCATCTGCTCCAGTGAGCTCTGATACTCATCGGATAGCCGTTTTCAGTTTGTCTGTGTACAGTCCACCGTATCTATTCCTATTGAATAAACCATGAAAGAATAAATACACTTGGGTTCACTGCAGCGATTTTACTCACAACACTGAATGAAAAATCATATCATACTTGGTGATATATGCACGGCATTAGAAGATTATTGATAACGACTGACCGTCTGGTCTGCAGTTCTTTAACGCGAGCTGGCGGTATCGTACGGAGGATGATCATTTCATCGGTTGCTCCGCAGCTGACCGCGAGTGTCGGCAGTTCAAACCTCTGCGCTGAGGAGAGCAGACGGCGCTGATTAACTATTAAGCACAATTAGGGTTGAGGTTTGAGTTTGTTTTTATATTTTAATTTAAATGTGCATATAGATATGGCTCATTAGTACAAGTACAAATAAGACTACTGGTTTGACTGTTTATGATAAAGAGAGTATAAGTGCAATTCAATAAGCATATGAAGTGAAATTAAATATGTAAGGGGCATTGTTATACCTCTAATGATGTAAGAGGCATTGTTATACCTCTAATGATGCCTCATGTCATTTCCACAGTCTGGCTTTAATTCACCATCTCCAAAATGTTCGTACGCATGGGTCAGTTTTTGTACATGTGTGCACATTCTCCCGTCTTTAGTTTTTTTTTTAAAGAAGGGTCAAATCTGACAGTAGGATGTGCACTAAAACATAAATGGTATGTGTCCAAAATATTAAGTATTCATAAAAGCAATCAACTCCAAGTAGACTTTTCTTTAGAACCTTTTGAAATGTGTTTTTTAGAAATGGGTCATTTTGAAAAGATTTCTTTGGTTATGACGGTTTGATATGCTATTGGAGAAAGCCTGGCTTCTCTTATAGTTGGGTATGAAACCATAAGGCAGTCCTCTTTTTACTATTGTCTTTCTGCTCGTCTACCTTGTCTCTTTATTTCTCTGGTGTCGTTTTTAACCAAGGGATGCGGTGACTTTTAAAGGTGCTATAGAGTCAAGAACGACTTTGAAAGTATTTGAAAAGTATTCTTATGCAGACGTAATTGGTTTAAGGTTATTGCTATGTGGAGATGCAGTTGTAAAGGCCTTATAAAATCAGTCAGCAAGGTTTATATCAAGGATAAGAGAAAAACAATAAGTAGCCGCTGTGGGAGTAGAGGGTGGAAGGAAGGACTTAAAAAATAATGGCTCTGCTGGACATGCACACAAGAATTAATGATGATGATGTAGTGCGAGTGTGAGAGTTAGGACACATCAGGACACAGTCTCCTCTCTCTGTGTCCTTATGTAAAGGTATGCATAAGAGTGTTTAGATGGTGTTGTGCCATTCTCAAACACAAAACTGTAGAGTAAATGTTACATTTACTATATGGCATCTCCGACTCGCTCCTTTTGCTTGATGGCTGAAAATATCTAGTCAAGTGGAACCATCGGCTCCAAACTGCAGAACTTCCATCCATCCATAAGGTTGCAGTCCATTGCACGACACGTAGACTCATGGATTATTCTTTATGGAATAAATTATTATTCCTTTCGGAGTCCCAATGCTGTCTCTGCCCCATACACATCTATCACCTGGTTATCTGTCCCTTTACAGCTGCCATAGATTTGAGGGCTAGTATTGGCATTTTGCTACGGACCATTCCTTAACGGTTGTCTGACCACAATGCATTCAAACCTGCAGGGAAATCCTATAAGTTTGTTTTAATTTATATACTTGGCTTTACAATTTAAAAATGCAAATATTTCATGATGTTGTTATTCGTACCAGCAGTGTCCTGACTAACACGCCATGTAACAATCCACTTCATAAATATTTGTATGACTGGTAAATTATGGCCATTTGTCAATTCTCTCTATACATAATAAAATATTCTTCAATAGGAGAATATTGGTCCTCAAAATGAGATGGACCCCCGTCTCTGCACAGCTCTCTTCCCCTCTGGTGGTTTGTTTCTTCTCAACTGGCTCGCTCTCACTTTTTGCCCTCGGGCTCTCACCTGGACAGCCTCTGAGAGTTTCTCTGGCTCAGCCACAGGCTACCTGCTGCTTCCTTCTCACTCTGCTGTTTAATAATGAATGGCTGGATGTCTGGTGGGCGCCCAGCGCAACCCGCTGACACATGGAAGGCTGTTGTAGTCTCCACTGCCTCTGAAGCGGGGGACACTGGGATGGACACAACAATAGGCTGCTGCCAGACCGATGGAGCGTAGAGACGCACACGCACACGCACGCGCACACGCACACGCACGCACACGCGCGCACGGTCAGCAGCACCATGATGTGTGTGGATTTTCTATTGCTGTAGTTGAGACTGAAGGATATTTATTGATAAAGATGAGCATCATTTTCATTTTTCTCTGTACAAAAAAAGTTCTCCATAAGTAATTACGGTAAGTAAACTAGTAAACAGACTAGTTACTTGAAATAAGATTTCCTCTCTGATAATGAATATCTTCATTTCAAACGACAACCAATGATTTGTCCTGTCATGTGATGGATATTGATATTTATAACATTACACATGTGAAACTATTTTATTTTGATAGTGGAACAGATCAGGTTTTAGGTAGTTGACTATCACTGGAATTATTATGGCCAGACCATGTCTGCACAAGTTGCATTCTCTAAGAGTACATTATTTTTCATCTGGCAATTATCCATACCATTAGCACATGTTAAGTCAATTAAATGATAAAGAAAATTGTAAAAAGACAACTTCTTCAGAAATCCGCCCCCAAAAAAATGTGTACCTTGTATAAAACATGAATCTTATTTTAGCTGACACCAGAGGATGCCGTTAACTTAAAATATGAGTGAAACTATATTTGTTATCAAAATATCATTTTGACTCTGAAATTGTGTCTCCAACAATGGATTCAGGGCTTTAAAAGAAAATGCGGTGCGCAAAAGACCCTCTGCTTATTAATATGAGGGCCTGAACACTGACAGTGGGCAGAGGACCTATTGTTCTTAATATTTTTAGTATTACTACGTGTCTTCGGCACAATCTATGTTCTCCAAAGTACCGTAGTTATAAAAGCTTCAGGTTTCATCAAATCACGTGGATGTCGTGTGGCGGCTCATTATTAAAAGGTGATTCAGGCAAAAAATTTTCTTGGAAAATTTATGTAAAACAAGTAGACCTTTGGATTATTTTGTAGCCTTGAAGTAGCCCTCGGTCTCAAAAAGGTTGGTGACCCCCTGATATAGATGTAAATGGAAAAATCTGATTTGTATAGTCTCTGCATATAATAAGAGGATATAATCATGCTTGACATAAATTACAATTCGTCCATTAAATTACAATTGTATGGACTTATTAAGTGTATAAGGACGGCAAACATTCAACACCCAAATGTGTCATTATAGTACTTTGAAGGTTCATATTTGATAAAGTGGAAAAAGTAAGTAAATAAAGTGTGAAAATATAAGAAATTGGTTCTTACCCTTTTTAAGTTGGCAGTCCCTTTCTTCACTCTTTTAATACACACGCACACACATAAAAAACACACAATATCTTGATGTGTGAGAGCAAATGTATGTAGGTTTATGGCATGCAAAGTATTTCCCTCTTGCTTTAAACGGCTCTTTCGGAGTATAATTACACACAAGACGACCAAGTGCACTGATCAAGTGTCTTTCCTTCCTGTGGTTCTAACTCGGCTGCTCTCTCCTTTCACTATTTCCTAGGTTTGCTATTTCTCAGCCCGGCCATGTGCAATGGGAGTTAAAACACTTGACATTTCCAATATTGTTATGCTACAAGATCATAAATAATTCGGATAAGGAGAAAGTAGAGCGCTTTGTGGCTGAGAATAAATAGGAATACCCTTTTGTCTTCTGTGGCATTATAGGACATACCCTTGTTTCTTTCTTACTGGGTGTTACATGAGGAGATCAATATCAATTTCACCATGTACTCGTGTTGCGTTTAACTTGGCATGCCAACAAAAAGCAAAGGGAGACAGTTTCCACCTTCCACTAACTCCATAACTGTATGTAATATCTTGTTTATTTTTCAGTGTGGTTTTACTAAGGAGTGTATGTTGTGAAACTAGCTGAAATAAGCTGAGCCCAGTAACTTCACCACCATCATGTCCGGTCCTCACTGGGAATGAGTACTGAGTATACAATGACAATGGTACTGTCAAAAGAGATTAGAATCATTGCAATGATTGACTTATTCAGCAAAGCTTTTTATAAATATTAACTTTATTTACATATTCCAGAGTTTAGCAAATGCTTCAGACGTCTAATCTGAAAATAAGCCGTCCAATTGACATCAGTATAAATGGAACAAGTGGCAGACACTAGACTTCTGCTGTCCAGCATGTTTTCTTTTACTGTCTATCTTGGCCGTTGTTATATTTTTGCTGTGAATAATTTGTGTGATATGTCAATATAGTCATTCTTTTTGTATTATGGTATGCAAGTCTGAATATTATTTATTTATAAAAGCATCGCTGAATATGTTTGGAAGCTTTTAATATCCGTCCGAGGCAACTAGTTGTTTCAAATCCCTGACACCAAACAGTTCCCTGGACACGAGATGTGACATTAAGAATAGATCTTTAAATGTCTTATAACTTTGTGTTTACTAGTGGTGCAACCAGAAGCACCAGCGACGAGGAGGACATCGTTCTTTTTTGCTCGACAGAGATCGACTCCAGGTTGTTGCGATATTTCTATAAAAATATGTTCCTACATGTGTTTCCTCATGTGTGATGTGGTGCTTACTTTCATTATTGTAAATGTATGTGAAATGTGGCTTCAAGAGCTCCACAAATATGTTCTGCATTGTTTTGTAGATATACCATTACTAGTATTCCATTCTTCCTGCTGCTCAGTGTTTGCAATGTTTTTAATCTCTTTTCACAGTAACATCGTCATTGTATACTCGTCACGAAAATACATTAGTTGTTGTCAAAACTCGTCGGTATTGTGTGGTCAAAGCGTTGCAAACCAGCATCGCTAAACAGATTTCAAAGTGTAAATATTCGCTCAAGGTAACAGTTGTTTCAGATCCCTTCAACCAAACTGTTCCCATGAAAACATAAGAAATGTGACTTGATGGATGAATATATAAATTACTTGAGTTGAAACTAAGATCCGGTGGCGCAGCGCACAGACTGCGCGTCTTGAGTGCAGTCTCATTTTGCGTGAAAGAGATCGAAACCAGGTTGGGCGATTAAAAAAATAAATAATAATAATTCTTCTAAAATGTATTTCTTCATAGTGGCTGTGATGCTCTGCTGACTTATACAATGGTAATCGCCGAAATCGATAGGAACTGTGGCTTGAAGATCTCCGGCAATATGTTTGTGAATGTGTGACGAATCTGGTGAGCGAGACAGAGCCCCGCTGCAGATGTGAAGTAAACGCAACGCGCGAGTAGAAAAACCAGTAGGCGCTATTTATTGTGTAGCATTATTGACTGAGGAAATACATATATAAAGCACCTCAAACGTTAAAGAAATTACTGATTTCTTTAAACATTTAGTTGATACATTACAATTGATTGCCAGTGATGGGGATTTCAGATATGTATGGAACACATCTGCATCATTCATTTCCTGGAACTCTAAATCCATTTAGAGAACTTTCTTTAACATATAAAAGTCTGACTTATTTTTATAAACTCTTCCTTTTTTTACATTAAAAATGTTTTAATGTTGGCATAATTTAAGCTAAATCTCGACGGGGGGGACGGGGTGCCGCTCGGTGTGTGAAGATCCCCGCGTGGACCTCTCACTCTGCGGCGCGCGGCCATTGAAATGTCTGATAGTTCTGGCAGATGTGACGTCATCTGATCGGCCGTTTTGAGAACCGATAATGGGAATATCGGCCGATATGGATCGGCGCCGATCATATATTTTTTTTTTCATCTCAGACTTTTTTTTTGCCTTAGGCGCTCGGGATTTGTCATAGGCGTTCGGGAAATCGGCTTTCGGCGTGCGCCCACATTTTCTCTATGCAGGAAAAACTCTGACTCAAATGATGGGACTCAGAAGGAGATTTAACAAAACAGCTGTATGACTACCATTATGTATTGTCTTTTCCTTCAGTTTCACAGTAACCAAGGACCTTCTGCTGAAGGTTAAGCAGGACGGCTTCTCGGACCGTCAGATTGGTCAGATACTGGGCTCCAGTGAGAAAGAAGCCAGAGAGCTGAGGCTCGCTCACGGCATCAAACCCTGGGTCAAACAGGTGAGCGTCACGAGGCTCCTCCCGGAGCCTCCACTGTAGGCTAGACTAGACTAATAATAATACTTTTTTTGTAGCAGCTTTTATACCACACATGTAGCAGAAAGTGCTTTACCATGGTGTAATAATGTACAAACAATGAAGATAAAAAACGGAATAGAATGTCATAGTTGATGTAAAATAAGATGTTCCCAGGTTTCTGAGGCCAAAAGCAAACAAAGTTTTGCTGACTGAGTCACTACAGCTCTCGACTACACCAAATTAGCATATTTCAGCCATCGGTGTGAGCTAACGGGCCTTGTCTGATCAAAACATAGACATGTAAACAAACCGGTTTTCCCATTGCAACAATTCATTAAAACTATTGCTTGACACATTATTTTTTTAATTTAACAGTCACATACAGCTATATTACGAATAAAGCTATTTCCATCAGTAATAATACTGCATGTAAAATTCTCTTTTCGGAGCGTTAATCCTTGGTATCAGTCTACATATTATTTCAAAGCACCCGTCTCGCAAAACAGCATGCCGGTCTTGGTTGGGTGGGGTCTTTCTATGTGGAGTTTGTATATGAGGAGGATATTTACTGTGAATCTGATCAGCTCTGTTAGATCATAGGGGTGTGATTAGCTTCTTTATTTTTCTCCATCGAACCCATTTGAACCTTTTTCTTTCATCCCTTCAGATTGACACCTTGGCAGCAGAGTATCCAGCCATGACCAACTACCTCTATTGTACCTATCATGGTCAGGTATGGAGAATAAATAATAAAGTACCATTAATGTACATTATTTAGACAATATAAATGTCTCATTGAAAATACAATTGGCTAAATAACAATTTCAACATGTACATTTGTTAGTAAAATGGCTAATACATTTTCTTTTTAAATGAGTGTTTTTGATTTGCTATAGAATAATTAATGTCCCCCCAGAGTTAATCGTACAACGATGTTTACTATCCGATCCAACAGGAGAATGATCTGGACTTTAAAGACCAGGGCATTATGGTTCTTGGTTGTGGGCCCTATCACATTGGTGAGCTCAACCACAAGCTTTCATACCACATTCATGCCTGTTAGGGTTACGAGTTGAGCTGATTGATTTACAGTATATTTGTTATGCTGACTTTATCAACTGCTTTTTATGGCTAATATTTGTGAAATCGTCACCCGTTTCATCCGACAGGGAGCAGTGTTGAGTTTGACTGGTGTGCGGTGTCGAGCATCCGAGCTTTGAGACAGATGGGTAAGAAGACGGTGGTGGTGAACCACAACCCGGAGACCGTCAGCACCGACTTTGACGAATGCGACCGCCTTTACTTTGAGGAGTTGACGCTGGAACGCATCCTTGACATCACCCAACAGGAGGTTAGGACACGCACACAACCAGGCCATTTCTAACTTGACAAAATTCAATCAGAAGATACAAATCATGAAAGGTGATAGAATGCTTCAACCCTCCACCGAAACCCCCCCAAAACTACAACTCTCCACCAAAACCCCTCAAAACTACAACTCTCCACCAAAACCCCTCAAAACTACCATTGATGTATCATTGATTTTATCAATGATCTACACCCACTTAAATAACCTTTTCTTGGTTACTGGTTCTAACCCAGCATGCATTAGGAGAGATGCAGGGCACTCTGGACAGGTCTCCAATCTATCAAAAGGTTATATTAGTGCTAAATCTACTTATATATTCATGTGTATTGAGTGCATTCTGGTTGAAATACTGCATTGCAAGCTATGCACGATCTCCCCTCAGCAGAGTAGTAGTGATCAATTACAGGATGCATGTATAATAAACAAAATCGATCATGTTGGCGTAGAGCGCAGAAAACACTAGTCAAATAAAAAAAAAAATATTTGCCAAGTGCTGCTCAAGAGTAATTATGTATTGGAACATTTAAAAATAAAATGTTAGACTGACTTATAATCGTGGAGTTTCCCCAGAGCAAACATTCACAGTTCTCGGGGTTATGTTGATACATCTTGACGTATAAGTTAACCCAGAAACTGGTTTAAGCATGCAGCTTTTTTCTACTTTACCCTCCAGGATGTCTTGGCCAATACAGCAGCCAAACACAACCCCTCACAGAAACTGGGACAACTCTGAATGAGTCCCAACGGGGACACTTATTATGCAGTTATATCTGCTTATCTACAATTAATGAGGTTTATTTAGTTTCAGGCGAGTTGTTTTTTTCTGGGTTTTCAAGGTTTGCTGACCCCTCTGTAACTCTCTCGTCACACATGATTGTGTTTTCTAAATGGCTGTATGGATGCATATATTCTTAGGTGGTCACTTAAAATGAGGCGTCAGGCTTTACGAGTTTTATCCTGCATGTTTAACATGTTTCAATATATAATGACAATACTGATTTATAACAATGACTAATTGTAGTGATTGTAATTTGTTATATGAAACTTACAAGATGTATATTGAAAAAATAATTTTAATTAAGTGGGGGCTTCACATACATGACAATGCTTGATATATTATCATGCCTATAATGATATGGAATTCCTATCTTCTTGCCCAAAGCTACTCTTTATTTAGTATGCATGGGCCAAGCTGCTCAAAGGCATGATTATCTGCCAGTTCCCCTGATCATTTCTATGTTCACGTTTGTTGATATCCGTTTGTTATTTTGTGTTGTGTATTTGCGTACTTGTATTCAATGACTTTCCCTTGCACAGGCATTGTAATCCACTTAAAGTCACGATGGGGTCAGTGTGTGATTAAGTGTTTGTTTGTTCAGGGCGACAACATTACCATCAATCCATCTCTCACAGCTACAGTCCCCTCTTGCTTTCTGTGTATGGATGCGTATGATAAATATGGCATTAGAGCATGGAGGAAACTCTGGACAGGAGCAGGAGAGCAGTCCCATGAATAATGAAGAGATGCAACCTGGCATTGCCATGGAAACGGCATCCCCCTGGATCAGCTAGACAAGAAAAGAGGCTGCACGCTGTTATTAAAGGAGTACACAGACACGGTCCCTAAGACAAAACTCATAGAATGACCAAGCTCAACATATTTAGTTTGTCTCATTGTGATCAGTGGCCAGAATAATGGGAGGCGGACACACGTTTTACACTGTTAATGGTGGCCGATGGGCTTATTGAGGTACAAGACTTGACAGGGTATCTTCCTTCTTTTTCCTTTTCTCCTCTTCTCTTTCTCCACTCTTTTATTCCACTTGCTGTTTTATCCTCTTTTTATCTCACAACTCCTCTCAGGGCTGCTCTGGCAGCATTGTGTCAGTCGGAGGCCAGATCCCCAACAACCTTGCTGTACCGTTGCATCTCAGTGGGGTGACCATTCTGGGGACGAGCCCCCTGCAGATCGACCGAGCTGAGGAACGCTCCGTCTTCTCAAGTATCCTCGATGACCTCGGGGTGAACCAAGCGCCATGGAGGGCCCTCAGCTCCCTGGTGAGAAATATATAAATAGTGGAAAGTATAAGATATCATGCATATTGTGAACATTATTGTGCGTTGTGACCATATGCTGAGAAAGAAGAAATCGTTCCTCTAAAAAGGACGCGAGTATCAGAGTATGGCATAGTATTAGTCTTGCTCGAAGCCCAGTTTTTTACTTTTCTTTTGGCAAAAAACTGAAAGGATGACTTCCCCGTGTCAGGGTTTCCACCAGGACAAGAGTTGGCAGAGGACTTAAGTTCAGGGTGTTTAATGATGGTCAATTCAGGCAAATGAGGTTCGCTTTTAAAATAGATTCCCAGGTAGATAATTCTTTATTTTCAGATTTCGATTTATGTACATTCAGATACTTTCAGTCTACATTAGTATTCTAAAGATAAACCAATATTGCTCTTATAGTTCCAATCAAACTCTGTATTAACAGTGTGCCCTAAAGCTATAATCACATGATTAACATGTTAAAGGTTTTTATCTAATTAATCTGCGTTCCCAACACGCTGTTTCTCTGTGAATGTTTTGGGGCAGAAAAGTTGTGCGTTTCCGCTTTATTATATTTGTTATGGTATATTTAATCACTCCACATCCACGGCAAACACACACACTATTATCTTTTAGCTACAACCCGAAAACATCACACTTTCTCTACAGGCAAACTTGTGTGATTATTGGTAGAATTTTCTTCCGCAAAAGGGCAGTGTGCCCCCAACGTACCGTCTTGTTGACCATTTTTCTTGCGTTTGGCCCTTTTAACCAGCTGAATGGCGCAACTGGCCCCTCTGTGGAGCACGTGCATCGTGTCAGCCGTCAGAGCTAAAATATGTCTCTTCAATTACCGTGCTATTCAGTCACCACTGAGGAGCGATTATCCTTTACAAACGGATGAAGTTCTTTGTCTCTCCAGAGTCTACCTACGTTTTCTATTTCCCTGCCGAGCTTGAAGAAACAGTTAGTTTTTTTATTGGGCTGAAATAACTCGAGTGGAGCCGTGGGGAGATGGTTCTCTGGGAGGCTGTTTTGTGTTTGTTAATGGAATCCCACCTGGCGTGTGAACGGTGGGTAATGATCGCAAGAAACGGGCGATACCTGCTAGATGTATAAGAGAGAGTGATGAGGATGAGGAGGACTCTTTCTTCTCTCTCCTCTCCTTATGGGAAGTGAAAGGAAGAAAAGAAAATCTAAAGGCAGTTGACTTGAAGCCTCGCTTTCTGGCTGTTATTGGATCGCTTATTGTCTCTTTTACTCTTTTGACTAGTCCTGTGCTTGGCTGACCTGGCTTGGCTGGGAGTATATCCTTCATTCTTGAAGCCTTTAGTTTAAACTGTGTGTAGTTAAATGTGACTTTCTGTAGCGAGGGTTTGTTACAAGACGCGTGCAAACGCACGCACCTTTGATCTAAGATTGATTCTTTGTTTTGAGTCTCGTGGCTCTAATGATACGATATTCGAACATTATATGAATTCCCTGATGATAATTACAGTTTCATAACTATAAATCAAACAAAGCTCAGGTTAAAGACAGAAAGGGATGGATCTCTCCAAGCCGTGGATTAACCAAATTAGTTTCTTCATTCGTTTGTAGCCTATTTTACAAAATGCTTTTATTTATTTATTTATTTTTGTTTATCCTTCAATCAAATGTGATTATATTTCAAACCTTCCCCGTTTCTTTCAACAGTTGGAACTTATTCTATATTTGTGCTGTATCTCCTTGATATTTTTTTGTTTTTTGTAAATCCAAATGACAAATGAGACTTAACACCGGCTGTGATTCTCTCTCCCTTCACAGGAAGAGGCCATCACCTTTGCCAACCACGTGGGCTACCCCTGCCTGCTGCGCCCCTCTTATGTTCTCAGGTAGTTTTAAAGACACGTCAGCCAGCGTATTTATTTGCAATGGATTCTGCTTTCAAACGCGTATCAGCAGGTTCCTAATCAGGAATGAAGTTGCCGACTCGACTCGTAATCAACAACGAAAACATTTTAGGTTTCCTTTAAAATATGCTGTGAAATACAAGGTTAGATAATTTGAATTGGTTTTCTTGTGGGGAATTTCTAGCCAATAGTGTTTTAAGAAATACAGGGGGAAATAACTGTGTGCGCCTGGTCGGCTGAATTATGTAAGAAAAAAAATCAATTGACTCCCTTAATAAGTAATTCACAGACTTATTGTGAAATGAGTAAAATACAATTTTAGTTATGATGATTAATGAACTAACTATTGCAGCCCATTAAATGTGGTAGTGACACTGTTGTCCAGCAGATGTCGTGATGAGACCCTGTATTCAGAAGGGCTCTTGCACTGAGCAGAAATGAGTGTTTAAGGGGGTTTGGGACTTTATATTGTTTTACATGCAAGCCGTAAAGTTGTTTTGAAGCTGAATCTGTCTGTGCTTGATGCACAGTGTCATGCACTAGGTCACATTAAACTACATTTCAAAGTAATTTAATTTAGCAAAATAATAGCCGCCGGTATTTCAGTCTCCCACTTGATCTCAATGTAGCAAGAATAATACCATAGTTTATTAGTAACGCATATTACCATTTTTCAATTTAAATATCCTCCACCTACTTTATTGACCTCTGATGTAGACCGTTGTTTATGAGATGAGCCTCTTCTCTCAGTATTGGCACAGGGTGAACTCCCTCTGATCCTCTCCCATCCCTAAAGCCTTTTCACTCTTACCACTTGACATGCTTGATAATGGTTTTTGAATGTTCTTCTCGGCCTCGGTACATATGCACACACTCGCACATTTCCACACCAAACACTCCATGTCACATTCATGCATCATATTTTTAGAACTATAAAATGCGCACACCAAAGTTTAAAGTATTCGTAATTATTACTCGAATATATTCACGCCAAACCTTTTGATCTATTTTCTCATTTGCACACTTAAATCCATCATTCCTTTAGGTTCACTAAATGTATTTGTATATCATGTAAAGTATTTTTGTTGTGAACTGCTGACACTGCTAGATGTGGCTGTAGAATGATGTGCACAAGCAATCAGACAGTTTCTAGTTTACCTAAGTGAATTCTTTATAAGTAATGTATATACATTTTTTAAGTGTTTGATTTCTTCTTTGTTTACAAGTGATGTGGGAAATTTTAATTCACAGTATTTCTGAGGAATTCCTATATGTTTGGAAAAAAAGCTTTTTTTAGGTAAGAAAATGTCCAATCTGACCCTAGTAATAAACTTAAGCATGAAACACTTCAGTCACTTAAATAAAAACCCATCAAGTGACTTATTACTTTACAATGATCGTGACTATTGAATTGTCCTCAGACAAGAATACTACACTTATGTTCCCTTACATCTAATACCATCACTACAATCGACACCACGAGCACCTTCGCTACTACTGCTAACATTGAATGGGAGATAATAATATTATCTAAGGCTTCCCATAGAGTGGAGACTGGGCCAACATACATGTGGCACCAAGGAGCCAAAGATATCAGTATTCATTTTGGGGGTTCGATGTTTGTCTGCTTCTGAGCAACAGACGGTCAAGGAATAAAGATCTGACCCGATCCTCTGTCCTGTATCTACCCCCCCTTTTTTTTTTTTTTTCAAACGGGAAGAAAGCTCAGCTAGGAGTCTAAAATCAAAAACAACCACAAAACTAGCCTGAATCTAGTTTTTAATGACTAAGTTCTGAACTCGTTTTCAAGAGCCTGGAGTGCTTTTTGACCTAAATAGCTGCTCTTCTCTCTCTCGCTCTCTCTCTCTCGCTCTCTCGCTCTCTCGCTCTCGCTCGCTCGCTGCTTCTAGACCTGTTTCCCGATGGTAATAGTGATGCAACGGAGAAATAATGAGTGTTTTTGAACGATCATTTGAAGCTTGTATGTTCTCCTGTTTGCTTCCTTCTCTTCCTCTCCTGTGGCCTATTGTTTTCTCTCACTCACTCTTATTTTTTTCTCTCTCTCCTGCTCGTACCTCACCAGTGGCTCTGCAATGAATGTTGCGTATGGAGAAGAGGAGATGAAACGCTTCTTGGAGGAGGCCACTCAGGTGTCCCAGGTGAGAGCAGTGTTAACTCTGCGTGAGCTTGCCCCCATGTGGGAGAGACCCTTTGACATCTTGAGTTGTATTGCATTAGCTCTTCGAGAAAGTGATAGCTCTCTCTAACACACACGCACACGCACGCTCACACACTTTTTCTTGTATTGGAGTCTCCCTCAGCTTTCAATTAACTGATGCTACCAGCTGTTGGCTCCTGTAGAGTGTGTGTGTGTGTGTGTGTGTGTGTGTGTGTGTGTGTGTGTGTGTGTGTGTGTGTGTGTGTGTGTGTGTGTGTGTGTGTGTGTGTGTGTGTGTGTGTGTGTGTGTGTGTGTGTGTGTGTGTGTGTGTGTGTGTGTGTGTGTGTGTGTGTGTGTGTGTGTGTGTGTGTGTGTGTGTGTGTGTGTGTGTGTGTGTGTGTGTGTGTGTGTGTGTGTGTGTGTGTGTGTGTGTGTGTGTGTGTGTGTGTGTGTGTGTGTGAGTGTGTGTGTGTGTGTGTGTGTGTGTGTGTGTGTGTGTGTGTGTGTGTGTGTGTGTGTGTGTGTGTGTGTGTGTGTGTGTGTGTGTGTGTGTGTGTGTGTGTGTGTGTGTGTGTGTGTGTGTGTGTGGTTTCTACTTCACTGAACCCCTAGGTGGCTTTTGGGAACTGGGGTGCCTGGGACTCGAGACATGCCCGGATCACACCTTCAAAGCACACAAGCTTGTTAAAGGACAGTTGACCCCATATTAAAAAAAGATACATATTTTCCTCTTGCCTCAGTCAGTGCTTTTTAGGAATATAGATTGTTCCTACATGAGCTCACCACAAGTCCTTTCAAATGAGTTTCTCTGATTTAAGTACCACAACAATCAGTGCTATATGTATGTATGTATATATATATATGTATGTGTGTATATATATATATATATATATATATATATAGTCCCATTATATTTGAGAGAAGTCTGGCTCGGCAGTGGATATTTTGAAAAGTAGTCTACTCGCACTAAACAATCTAAATGTATAAATAGCACTGAGTAAAATATGGAAATTAAATATAATTTGATCATCTTAAGTTTATATCATAATTAATATTTGGTGTCAAATAATATAGTTTGAATTCTGTTAATTATTAGCCAGCACTGCTCTGGAGATACTTTGCCAGCCCTGAGCTACAACCACCTTCACTTTTTGCTTTTTCCTTTGCTTCCATTCCAAGCCAGTACATCACAGGAGGAGTTTGATTGCTGTCTGGTAACAAACTTGACTATCTAAGATAATCAAAAATAATAATAAATAGTTTAAGCTGAGAAAAATATTTTTTTCTGGAAAGTTACTCAAATTAAAAGTGCACTTTCACTCTTCATTTTTAAATACAGACCAACTAAAATCTTGCTAACTGCAATACACACTAAAGGCATACCCTTTTTAAAAGTGTGATATTCCCTTTTATAATTGATAGATTAACTATCCTGCTGTCTGTCCTCCAGGAGCATCCCGTGGTCATCACCAAGTTCATCTGCGGTGCCAGGGAGGTCGAGGTGGATGCAGTCGCCAAAGGTGGCAAGGTGAGATATTACTGGCGTGTTCATATAGTTTCATGAGCTTTTGGGTCACTCTTCCTAATACAGGGTTCTTGCGGTCATGGAAAACCTGGAAAAGTCATGGAATTTCAAAATGGTCATTTCCAGGCCTGAAAAAGTCATGGAAAAAAACTTAAATCATAAAAGTTTTGGAAAAGTCATGGAAATTTGTTATTTACGCCGAGTTTTAAATAATTAATGTTTTTTAAAGAAAGACGCTCAAAATATAACCCGGCACACACTCTCAATATGCAGCATTTTCTAAAATGTTCATCTTTATATTGAGATTTATCAGTTTGGTCATGGAAATTTGGTGAAAAGTCATGGAAATCCATTGGTCAAAATGTGTAAGAACCCTGCTAATATCAGTGTTGCCATCCTGTGTGTGTGGAGAAGCCTTGCCAACGCAGGTTCAATTTACCACATCTGCCAGTTGTAATATTTTCTGCCTACAATATTTCTTCGAAGCACCAGGATATCATTTTAAGAGTTTAGTTTTATTGTAATTATTTAATTTGACTTGTTAGGAGAT
This sequence comes from Liparis tanakae, assembly GCA_036178185.1. NCBI lineage: Eukaryota > Metazoa > Chordata > Actinopteri > Perciformes > Liparidae > Liparis > Liparis tanakae. Next base: position 17,935,045 of record CM070107.1, read on the forward strand.
GATACATCTTCTACATATTGTAACTGTTGTACTGTGCAACAGCTTGGAAAACAACAATCTGGAGTCTGCTTTTAATCATATTGAGAACCTCTTTGACCATTTATATGGTATCGTTGTTATTTATGTCTGTAGCCTGGCATTTTTCAGACCATTATTTTTCAGTTCAAATGGAAAGGTAGGGCATATATTGAGCCCACTAGATGAATAAAGTGGTATAATCTAATTTGTCTTCGGTGAAAAGACCTTCCAGCAAAGACGGATCCGATTCACAGAATGGAATACATTAAAGGCAGGAAAGTGATGATACTAATGTTTATTTTTAGATTAGATCAGTTTAGGCTATATTGAAAAAAATCTTGTTCAAACTGTTTTCATATCCGACTGACATGCAACACAGTTTGGTAATTTTCTTTGGCTTCATTTTGAATGCTTCTGCTCTGTTGCTCTGTTATAAATGCACTCTGCATACTCTCTATTTTCATTTTAATGTATTCCACATTTGTTAAAACATTTACAATACTCCATAGTAGAATGTAAAATTCTACAATTTAGAGTTATCTGTAAGTAGAAGCATTCATTTGTGACCTCACAACTAGAACAGCAGCCAATCGGTGTATTACCTTTTTAGTGACGTAGGAGATATCTTGTAGCCAGCAGTTACACTTTTGAAATGAATAGCATTTGCATATTAATAGATTCTCAATTGTACAGTGTAGAGTAAGAGTATGTGAATTGTTAACACATATATATGTGTGGGCTTTATTTAAAGTCTGGTGGGGTCTGCAAATGATTCTGCATTTACTTCTTTCACACGTACTTTTATGAATGGAAATCCGTTCGGCATAACGAGGCACTTTTACACTTTGTGTATCTTTTTCTGGGGATAATTGTGCGTGTACAGACACATGGGACCTCAAAGATCGAGTCCTGTAGATTAACATTTTACATGTTCAGCCCCATAACATTCAGAGGGTTTTGAAAATGAATGTAAATATAATTGTTAGCATTGTAAGTTGCGAGAGCCACCTAGGTACTTGTCCTTAATGTCCCGTTAGGTTTTCTATTGTTTAGGCTGTGGGAGTCATTTCAAGGGTGTTATTTGGAACGTGGGCAATCTAGTTGTATGGTAGATTTTCTCTCTACTTTTCCTGAATACAGCCCCTTCTTTATCTTCAGTATCACATTAACAAGCTGTCCATTCATTGAATACCAAAAAGGTCTCGTTATTCCCAGCCAGACTCTCTCTCGCTCTCGTTCTCGCTCTCTCGAGCCGTGTGTGTGTGTGTGAGGGGGGGTGTGGAAAGTCAGAGATAATACGTATTAATTACAGGCCCTATCTTGGTGCTAATGAATGCTGTGGTTAGCAGCAGTTTAAATGAGCTAATGACATGGCAGCTCATTAACAGACACGTGCAGAGTTGCTTGGTGATACAAATCTCCTTTCCTGTAGGTGAAATGTTGAAAGTTATTATTTTGACAGCCATATCCACGCACATTCTTAAATAGTCCTGCGTAGGAAAAAAGAAATCTGTTCTTTTTTCTCAACTTTTTGAACTGGCTCACATGTTGACGGTGACACAGCATTTTAGTATACTATTTTGGACCGTGACATACTGTAGGTTTAAACACATCAAGCCTAGAGGCCATCTGGCTCTTAAGTTTGAATAATTGTCATTAGGAAACAGACGGAGAATATACATGTTAGGTGGCCTTGAGTAGGGATTTCTCACGCTACGATCTGCATGCAAATGCTCTGTCTTACATGATCACTGTCTGTGTCCAGGTTCTGGTCCATGCCATAACGGAGCATGTTGAGGATGCTGGGGTGCACTCAGGAGATGCCACCCTAATGTTACCAACCCAGTCTATTAGCCAGGGGGCAATAGAAAAGGTCAGTTGAGTCATTCTCCGCATTCACACTCAAATAATACCAATAATACAATCACTTTTTAATGACCAAATTGATATTGCATGGAAACTACAATCTACACGATGCAAAAAAAGGATATATATATATATGTATGTATGTATGTATGGAGATATTATGGGATGAAACTGTTAAAGTCAGCCTTATAAATATTGTATTGGTGTGTTCATTTGTTCAACGTTCTTAGGTCAAGATTGCCACACGGAAAATTGCGCAGGAATTTGAGATTTCGGGCCCCTTTAACACTCAATTTCTGGTTAAAGGCAATGATGTCATGGTAAGTAATGTTTCTCGGGCTATAATTAAATGATGGATCAGCATTTTCACACCTGGTTGCAGCAAATGCAATTCACTCGCAAATTGAAATCCCTTGTGTTCCGAGTTATGGACGTTGGATGGATTTTATGATCAATGCTGGTTTCAGTTTTGATGTTCGAGCTACACACAGGAAATGGATGTTGGTGCATTTGTAATTTACACATCTAAACTGATGTGCGTTTTATTTGTTGATTAGCCCCAACAGCTTTATTACTCTGTTAAAATCGTTCTCTTTTTCCTTTTTTGAAATGACTGTCGTGTACCCATTTAGGTGATCGAGTGTAATCTGCGAGCATCACGCTCCTTCCCTTTTGTATCAAAAACAATTGGCGTGGACTTCATCAATGTGGCAACCAAAGTGATGGTGGGAGAGCCTTTGGATGAGGCCAGCCTGCCCTCTCTGGAGAATCCTTTCATACCTGTAGATTACGTCGGCATCAAGGTAAGAAAGGAAACTGAAATAACTGGAAACTGTAATTGGCTCTCTTCAATCTTTATTTCTTTTCATCTTGAGTTTTTATCGAGGACAGAGCATAAAGGGATGTATGTATAGATAACACTCGATACAAGTTCACAGCGTTATACAGTTAGTCAGAAATGTCCTGACCAGCATGCTAAACAATGGTCTGCCTTTTAAAAAAAGTTTTCTTCCAGTGCAAGCGGGGCTTGGATACAGTCATAAGTACCAGCGATTATAATCCTGGTGGGCCTTTGACAACTTAAATAATACATTTAATTATGAATTGCATTTAATCGCTTCAGTTTAAAGGTCTAAGTCTTTTCACATTGATATAGACTGTAGAGCCATTATTATTAGCTTTATTAGTAATGCCTGTCAGCTGTGAAGAAATCCTGGTCTCAAGTGAAACTACTTTCCCTGCTACATTTCTCTACAGGAAGTTGAAGTGAATTTGCATGTCAGACGAAGCTTTTCTATGTGTACGTTAAAACATTTGCTTCAGGCTTCAAGAAAGTATTTGTTCTCATCTGTGAAAGTAATCGTTGTTTGTACCGGCCCATAGACAAAAAATACATTGTTGAGCATTTGGCTAAAAATGTTAACAATATAACCCCGTTATTGATTTTCTGCAACACCTCTTCACCAAACATAAAGAGTCTTAACACCAGAAAAGAAAATGTGTGTGTGTGTATATATAAAAAAATAGGTTATTGTGCATTCAAGCACAAGTGTTTTCTATTTAGCCTACTAGTTTATAAAATCCCTATATATTGTGACTCGTAGTGTACAAGTCAGGTCCAAGGTAATGTATGGGAGAATCCTTTCTAACCTGATGCCTGTTTCTGGACTAAAGAGAACAAGATGGAAAAAGTAACTCCAAATGGTGCCAGAACACCGTTTAGTGTGAATATTTTTACCGACGCGTCACCCGTACTTTTTCCACTATAATGGCTCAAGCGGCCTCCCGCCGCTCTGCTAGAGGGGAACGAGCAGTGCTGTTCAGTTGAGCAGGTTATAGTTCCTGGCATAGGTAGACCTGCATATGCCAGTAAGAATTGCAACAGTATATTCAATTTAAGTAATTTGGAACTACAAGACTAAATGATAGCAGTGAGGTGGATTGCTTAATTCATCCATTGTCTGTCCACATTCGGGGCAGACTTCGGAGCAGTTTGAACTAGCACTAGAAAGCTAATGACCTGGCAGCTGTCAACAAGCGGGTTAACGCGATCAATTCACTTTGTTTATTATTATATCCTGAAAGAGAGTGCAGGCGCTGGTATACTATTTTAGTTTAAAAAACTTAAATAAAATGACAGGAAGGTACATAATAATGCCTTGGAGGCCCAGGTTTAAGAGGAACCGCTCGCCAGGGACGCTCTGAGAAGTTGAAATGATACCGGCATCGTGGTATTCACTTATCGGTCAACGCTACACCAGGTATTCTATTGATTGGGGAATTAATGAGGGTTATTGCACAGAAATATCCCAAGAGCAGAGGAAAAATCTGAGCTTAAACTAAATGCGAGCAGGGCCTATCTGTGCACGAGGACAGGGTTTTGAGGGGGAGAAAAACAAGAAAGGGTCATGCTCTCAAATTGAGTTATCAAACTCTTGACTATAGATAGGCATAAGGCTACATGTTATGGCCGTAAAACACAATCGTAAGTTCAATGGTAATGACTACTTATTGTGACAAGTAACCATGTCTCTTCTGAACTTCTGACAGCCTAATGTGTTAATAATGGTCGGACAATTAGTTCCTATATAAAGAGCCCTACATGTATGAAATCTTAATAGATACTGCAGGCTTCACTAGTACAGCTTCTATTGGATCACATAACAAAGGCCGCAATTATGGCTCCATCCCTCTTCCTAGGCATGATTGGGTGGGAGTGCTTTCTTATAGCGGCTGGGAGGCTTACTTCTTAGATTGGGTACGAGAGAGTTTACGTGTCGCCAGCTGTTCCGAAGCTATTTTTTCCAAAGTAATTTCTCCCTCTAATTACAACAGAGCTGCTGTAACAATGGTTGTAGTTTGGAGCCAATCACGCAGGTATAATCCCCCTCTCTTCCCACCACCTAAAGTTTTCAATTTCTAGCCCGCACAGTGGTGAGGAATATTAATCGAAGCTCTGAGTACTCCAGGCACCAGACTTAAAAGACTTCTAGAGTTTACTTGGAGTCTATGATTTAGACTTCATACCCCCTGGCTAATATGGGCCTTGCTTGAAACATCGGCACAACACATGACAATTGTGTAGCAAATGTGATTTATAAACAAGCTCACCCAATATCCAGCCCAACACCAGTAGCCTTAGCCTGGTTTGTTAGTTAGTTTTGATATGATCCTGAGGTCACAATGCACACGCGTGTACTAAATGAAACACAACGGGTGCAACATGGCTACATGCTGGTGGAGCCTGAGGGTGGATCTTGAGCTCATTAACATTTTTAGTTGAGGAAAAATAATGATTTCATATAGTAAGATATAATATGAACTATACAATTTCTCATACTTATGGAAGAAACTATGTAGTCATCTGGTCAGATACAGACACAAGGCGTACATAGCAGTGTATAATCAATGCCTTGATGGCAGCATGTCGTTTTCATTTATATCTTGCTTTAGGCAAATACAAATATCAATGCCATTTATTAAGTATTGAAAAAGCTGGGTAGAATCAAGCATGTAAAAAGGGGACGATACAGTTTTATATATTACTATTGTAGATGAATATACCTGTATCGTAAGTATCTGATATCGTATTATTTATGGCAGGTATCGTATCGAAGTTCTAATTTAGCTATCGGGACAACCCTAGTCTGAAACTATATTCAGCCTTAGTACATTTTGATGGCATAAACTTCAAGATACTCTCTCAGCCTTCATCCACACATTCCTCACTGCATCATCACATCACAGTTGCTATTAGTCATTGCTATCCAGAGACCGTCTTCATTTATGTCTCATTTCCTCTCATCTGCTCTCTCTCTATTTTTTCTCTGACAGTCCCTCATTTGAGGCTGTGTTTTCTGTTCACTAACAAGTCCCTGTTGTGTAATTTTGTTTCCACCATACATAAAAGCTCACAGGAACAATAACACAGTGGTATTTATTATAGTGAGAGGAAGAGGAGCGTGAACACAATATTTGAGGAGGAGGAAGCGGTTGGGTGTCAGTCCCTGGTGCACACTTATTGGCTGGAAGAAAGAGAAGAAGAAAAAGTTCCAGCTGTTGCGTGTTTTGTCCCACTGGCCGTGGCATGCAGGACATTTTGTGACTTCTGAGAGACGCAGCCTTATGGGCCTAATTACTCATTACAAATTAATGCTAGAAACATTCAACTGGACTTGCATTTCTGCAAAGGGCATAATGTAAGGAGGTCAAGTGACGCTTGAAGAAAATAATGTATTACATATTACACCCTAGCAACCACCCAGACCACCACAGCAACACATTTAGTGTCTTAAAGGTACTGCGATGGATGTTGCCGGTCCCAGTGGCCAACGGTGGAACTGTTTTTGAGCAACAAATTCCCTTTTTGTAAACGTCTAGTTTTCCTGCAGCGTGCTCTCACAATCTGCTCTGTTCTGGGACTTGCATGTGAGACATGGCCAGCAGCGATGCAAAGCCATGCTCCGCAAGCACCCTAGCTTGTAACCGACCCATTTACTCCCTGGAATCCAACCTGGTAACAAATCCCTGGTAATGCTATCAAAACGTCCATCAGTAAAAATATGTGTTACTTCTCCTAAGAAATCTGTACGCTGTTAATTTCCACTCCGTTTCAAAGATAAAGACATTTACAAGTGCCACATCTGCCCCTAACGAGGCCCATAGTGTGCAACAATGTTATGTGGGAATGTTTTACTTAATTAATTTCCTTTTGTCACTGGAGTTCAGCTGGTACAACAAGATAATAATATTTGTGTTGTGGACTGTCACAGTTCCGTCTTTCCGCAGTGGGCGGGCGGTGGGGGATAGACTGGTGGGGGAAGTAGTGCCATTGTGTTATAGGATGTATGGTTACACAGCCGTGGTTATTGTCTGACCGTCACATCAATTCTGTCTCGCAGACATAGCATTGCAATTGGACCAAAACTGAGAGCCTGAACGTTTTCATAATTCTGTTTATGTAGATGTGTGCAAGGTTTCTCATTTTAAGACGATTGCAATCTCCACCGGTCTTGGTGGAGCCGTTTTTTTAACACCCCCTGTGTGTATTTCAAAATCCCTACTTCCTCGTGTTTGTTGCAGTTTGGTTCTGCATGTTGGTTTGGTGGGTAACGGGGAACCTCCTTTATGTGAATTGTATACAAATCCACTCTTCTGGATTTACAAAGACCCACCAGCAAATGTCTGTGAATCGAGATCTGCATTTCACAATTACACCTCCCCTTTTTGATATTTCTTTTGTCTTTTATTGCTTTTTATTTTGTTAAGTTGTCCCCTCACTGTTATACCCTCTCAGTGTGTGTGTTTCTCTCCCTCTATTCCATTTCCCTTCTTGGTAATATTATGTTTTATCTGTGCATATTTCTGTCTTTCTCTGAGTCTTTGAACGAAGCCACGATAAGCGATGCTCGTTCCTGATCTGTATTCACTTCTCTTTGTGACTTCTTGCATTAGTATGCTTACATTACGTTCAGCTGATTAGATAGCCCGCTTCAAGGATGAATCCCCCCTAGTGGCCTTTGCGTCTACGTGTTGGTGCGTGTGAGTGTGCATGTACATGGCGCCACACAACTCACTCCAAGGTAATGGGGGTTGTATACTTTTACATCGGGCAATACGAATATATTTTCACATGGCACCCCACTATTGGTTGAACTGGCTGTTAAGCGACCGGGCGCCTGCCGTTTTGGGAAGCCTCCTTTCTTTCAGATTTTCCTTTTTAAGTCGGTCTTCACAAGCAGTTGTGACACTAACCTCAGCTTACTCTGTCATTATACAGCTCCCTCTCTCTGAACAATGTATGTTGAAGCAGAAATGGTACACCAGACATAACTAGTATTTGGGGGAGACATCTTTTGAGTTTGTATGAACTTTTAAACTGATTTTATTTGCTATTAGCAAACAACAGCCACCAGCGTGGTTCACCTGCTACATTTGACTGGACTGCATGCTTTGTTTTGCTTCTAGGTTGTAGCATCCCAACAGACTTCTCTATTGATGTATTGGTTTAATACCTCGACGGTTGTTGGTAAACAGTAGATTTCTTAGATAGATAAATGTCATGAACTTGTAATATACAAATGAAATAAACCGTCATACTCAACTATCGTGAGAATTGCTCCAAGTGATATTATGATTGTGGGGTATGTTCTAAGGTAGTTCATTAGCATCACACGTGAAGACGTCTTATTATTCATCAGCATGTTGAAACTCATCGCTCTTATTTCACCAGGCGCCCATGTTCTCCTGGCCACGGCTGAGGGAGGCGGACCCTGTGCTTCGCTGTGAGATGGCCTCCACTGGAGAAGTAATATCCCGAGTCGTACAACCCAATATCTGTGCGGTTTATTTTTTCCCTTGTTTGTTTTTGAAAGTCGGTGCTAACAGATGCTCTCTTGTGTGTCTGTGTGTTTGATTGCAGGTAGCGTGTTTTGGACCAAACATTTACTCTGCCTTTCTGAAGGCTATGCTCTCCACTGGCTTTAAGCTCCCACAGAAAGGCATCCTGATTGGGATTCAGGTAGGACTTCAGCCATCTGGAAGTTCTCTTGCCTCCTGTCTGTGGTTCCTTATGGGGCCTCATGCCCACGAGACAACACATTCACAGTGCTGTCTAAACAGGTGGCATGAACCTTTAGGCTATCTGATTCTTACCGTTTCTTTCACACCCAATCCCACTTCGATTCATGGGATGCTCACAGCTCTCATGTGACTTAAAGACAACTGCGCTCCAGTGACATTGTATGAATGACCCAGAGAGGCTGAAATACCGATAACTTTGTTATCCCCAAATGAATTGGGAACTACCGTTACGCCCGGCCTAGGGGAGCCTGAGCGTGACACAAATACGGGTCTCCCCACCTCCCGAATCGGGACCAATGCGGCCGCTTATAGTCATGAAAAGGTATTTATTCATGAACAAGTGCCAAGCGCATGGCCCGGTTGGAAGCTGGAGAGGAAGGGCCGGCCACACAGGTTCCATCCTAAATAGCCGTCCAATTACCTGTAAGAAAGAAAAACACAACACGTAACACACAGCACCCCCTAAGGCAGGGAGGTAAACAACAATGTCATAATGCTTCAATAACTGACAAAATCCACAGCAGCAGGAAGAAAAACAAAGTAACCCTGAGCTTTTAAATGATGCCACGTTACATGAGTTTTTGTAATTTAGCCTCGCAGCCATTCTGGGATGCCAACCTGCATGTTTGACTGATGCAGAGTTGAAGCACTCACAGTATTGGTTGTATAATTGGTGCTCCTGGGAAACGGATCCACTTCAAGGGAAGCACCTATGGTCACATACTGTATTCACCGTAACCGGGCAAACGACACACCCGCAAAACTTTAGGCTAACCGGTCCAGAGCACAATTCAATTCAGTTTATTTGTATAACCCATTTTCACAAATTATAAATTTGCCTCGGAGTGCTTTACAATCTGTACACATAGACATCCCTGCCCTAAAACCTCACATTGAATCAGGAAAAACTCCCAAATAACCCTTCAGGGGGAAAAAAGAGAAGAAACCTTCAGGAGAGAACAGAGGAGGATCCCTCTCCAGGATGGACAGATGCAATAGATGTAATGCACCTATTGCACGCAGCTACACGCATGTGATTTCATCTCCAATAATTCTGAGTTTGTTGGAGCATTTGATACATTTCAGTTTCGTTAGTCAATGTGGGGAAAAAGACCGTGGCCTCTAGCTTGAAGTGGGTACAGCTTCACACAGGTAGTATTTACATGTACATTTTATATGGAGGACGTACTTGTACTGTTGTCAGGGTGCAGTTTTTCGACAGCGTTTTATTTTATTCAGCTGCCAATGTTCAATTGTGACTAATGCGTTACCGCCTGTACAGTATAATTAAGTTGCAAACACACATTCTGTGTGGTTCTACTTTATTGCTAATATTTAATTGATCCTAATGGTACGTTCACACCGGACGCGACAAAAAAGTTCTCGTCGCGCCTGTCGCAGGATTCTGTCGCGCGACAAAAAAAGGGTGTTCACACCGGACGCGACACAGCGGGGGCGTGGCTTATCGCGCCCGCTTCTTCAGCCATATGAATCTTTTCCTTAACCAGCCTGAGATGTTGTGTCTTCACTTGTCGCCCTGACGCCCTGCTGCTGCCTCTCTCTCCTTCTCTCTGGACTCTGCGGTCCTGACTTCCACGGCCCTCCGCCCCTCCCCCCATGTCCCCGCTCGTCTCCCGTACTGTACGGGTCGAGGAACGACAGGACCGCAGAGAGCTTCCACTTTTTAGTGGACCGAGCTGCTCTCTCACTGCGCTACTCGCTGCTCTCTCTCTCTTCTCTCTATGATTCGTGTCTCTGAGACTTTTCCTCCTCCGGCGGCAGATCTCCGCTGCCATGAAACACGTATGCCGGCGCTTGATTCATAGTAAAGTACAACACACAGCGAGAATAAAAGCAAATGCACACATTCTAAACGTCCCACGGCTTCTCCGACCTCCTTCTAAGCTTCTTCTTTATCGCTACGGTTTCGCTAAGTAAAGAGTCGTGTCATAAAGTTCGGGGTGCCCACGAACGTCGACAAGAATCGTTTCCTCCACTTTCTAAACCGGCCGGCAGAACGACGACGAGCGGAGCTCCTCAACGCTGATTGGCTGACGCAACTATGACTCACGCGTTTCTGCTGCTCGAGTTCAGAAATTTCAACTCGAGCGACAAGAAGCTGCGACAGATCGCTCTGTTCGCTCAGTTCGCCCCGCGACATTCGCTCAGTTCGTGCTGCTCTGTGGCGCCTGACGCGCTGCTCGCAGGAAAAAAAACAGCGTCACAGCTTTGTCGCAGCTTTGCATTGACTTAACATGTAAACTTGTCGCGAGACAACATTTTGTGGCGTCCGGTGTGAACGTACCTTAACAGTTTGTCTGCATATTGCTCTGTTTCAGTCTTAGAAACTATTTCTACTCTTGTCCATCAACCCTTGGTTTAGCTAAGTTAGCGGCTCATGATAGCTTACCCTCAGTATTCACCTCCTCAACCAAGGAAGCTAACCGAACTCTAGAGAAGTTCATTTCTCGTAGGGTTGAAGGTTACAATAGAAAACCATCTGTGTGCGCACACTGACTAATCACAGAGTAACATTGCCTGACTCTGCCGTCCCTCTCGACAGAGACTTTTTGAGTGTCAGATATTTTTTTGGTTCGGTCCTACTGCTCATCCAGCATTAACAGGCGGCTGTTTAGAAATACAGAACCTCTGACACACCACTGGACAGAACCTCTGACACACCTCTGGACTTGAACAGCACCAAAGTGCAGACGGGTCTAATTGGCAAACTGCTGGGGAACGTGGTGGAAACGTTTTGCAGCTCAGAGGAGATTGTAGAGCAAAACGGTACTGAACGAGTGTGAATAGTGCAGTTGCATTTGTTAAGTTACCAGACTCTAAATTATTGCAACTGGTTAACAACCATCAATAAGTTATAACTTTAAAAGTTATAACTTTAAAAGTTATAACTTAAAAAGTTATAACGGCCCTGTTACACTCCAGCTGGTCAGAAGTAGTCCTGTAGAACGAACCTCCATTGCCGCTGCCTCTCTTTTCTCTCTCCAAGTGTCGCTGTCTGCCTCTCTGTTTTAAATGAACCGTAACTTTATTGTACCAATACAGAGGCTGTGTCAAAATTGCTAAAATAATTAGAAACCTTTTGTTATAATACTTCGTCAGGTAGGCTGCAAAATAAACGTGTCAAACCATATCACAATGTTTGATGAGGCGGCAGTAATTTTAGCAAGCATATGGTTTACTAAGCCGAAGGTCGCCCAGTCTGAGCATCTTCAGTTGCAAATTAGCAGCAAAAACTCATAAAGGAGTTCATTCAGCACTTTTGGTGGAATCTCTAAAGTGGGTCATTTGAAGCCGATGACAAATGAATGCATTGCTTTATTTATTTTTTAAATGCTTCCTTTTCCATCTTTTGTTTTGTTTGCATGACACAATGACAATATATTTGTTGTCAATTTGAGCATGGTGTAATCTTTTTCATTTAGATTAATCAAATTAAAATATGTACATGTAGATTCAATTGATTAGTACAATCCTGTTAAAATAAGTCATAGACAAGTTTAAGAATTATGAAAATAAGAATAGAAACATGTACATGAATTACTACCAAAGTAATCCGTTTCTTAGAAAATAAGTAAACCAAGCATGAAGTCATGAAAAATCTAACTAATTTGAAAAGCAAACGTAATGTAACTTTCATACTGTTGTCATGCTACACTATTTCTTTTGTACATCAACTGTAACCCAAAAAAAGACAACAAGTTTAGGGGTCTAGACTAGATGCACTTTATGTGATGGACTTTCATCCCTACAATTGCTGTAAACCATATTTGAAAAATGAAAGTGAAAACACTTCTGTTCCCTGTATTTGAAGGCTGCGTATACTTTCTTCATTTCTTTGTTTTCCTCCTGGTCAGCATTCCTTCCGACCCAATTTCCTGGCTACCGCCCACCAGCTGAAAGAGGAAGGATTCAAGGCGAGTACTGAAAGCTTGAATGTCTCACAATCATATTTCCTTCCTTGGTCTTCAACACTGGTTGATGGTGCTTTCTACTTCTTAGGCTTCTGCACCCTCAATATTGTTCATGACATTCTGTATACTTATTTCTGTCCTCTAGCTCTTTGCTACTGAAGCCACTTCTGCCTGGCTGTGCGTCAACGACGTGCCTGCTACTGCAGTTGCTTGGCCATCTGATAAAGGAGAAAGCAGTTTGCCCAGTATTAAGAGGTTGGGAAATATATATTTGCACACTTAATGTATGTTTTAATTCATTTGACACATTTCAGGAGATCTTGAAAACAAAAACGGCTAAAGTGCAACTCAGCCAAGACTTGCTTATGGTTTCCTGAGGCAGTGCTTAAATAATACATGAATTCAGATAGATTGAAAATGAGGATATCTAATCAGATACTGCTTTAATATCTAAGGGCATCGCCCCCTCATTATTTCTGTAATGTGCTGACAAAATCAAAGAAGATGTTGCAGACTTACAAGTCCAGAGTTACTGCATTAGCCAGAATTAGGGCTTGAATAGGAAAGATGGGGAAGGTCTCGTCAGGGCAATATCACATAACATTTGGGAACATTTAAAAAGCAGCTGAACCCTTTTTTTATTGCAATCAACCATGAAGCAGAAGTATGCATTTCTTCCCGTCATTGTTCAGTTAAAAGCACAATCCTTTTCAAACGTTATAGATTGATTGTCGCAGGCTGACTGACTGCAATTTTCAGGTAATGATTCCAAAAACAAGTCATGATCATGCTACACTGAAGCCATCTGGACGGTTTGTTTGGAAATGAAGAAGAGGATGGAAAGCAAATTGAATAGGTCTCGACCAATACAACAAACGCATAAACACACACAAGGCTGGCTGGGAGGCATCAGCTGTGCTAGGTAGCATAGAGGTCACCTCTTTTTAGAGAAGAACATTACCTTTTTTATCACTGTATGGCCTCCATATTTTCTTTTGAAATTCAGACTTAATTCAATGCTGTCTGTCAAAGGCCTTCAACTGCAAAACGCAACACAGTGTGTGTGTGTGTATATATATATATATATATATATATATATATATATATATATATATATATATATATATATATATATATATATATATATATATATATATATATATATATATATATATATATATATATATATATATATATATATATATATATATATATATATATATATATATATATATATATATATATATATATTGTGGCAACCCGGGGGATGTGGAGGTGAGATTCGGAATAAAATCAGGAGACTCAGAGACGCAGTGCAAAAATAAAGGGTCTTTTAATAAAACGTGTAGGAAAAAGGGGAATGGGCATCTAATGGAAACAAAGGATTCTTCCCGGTCGGGGTCTTTGGTCGTCAGTCTCACACCTTCTGTGAGACGGTTGGTATCTCCTGGATGGGCAGAGGAGAGAGGTGAGAGGGTCCAGTTACCTCTGGTCTGTCGCGACTCCTCTCCTGAGGTTCCACGCTCCTTCTCCTTTCCTAGTCAGGCAGCTCTCCCCCGATGGCTTCCAGTGGAGGGAAGATATACTCTCCGTTCCCTCGTTAGCTGACGGGCTGCAGGTGTGACCACTCCCAGGTGCCAATTGGCTGTAGCACCTGTACTGGGAAGTACGTCCCGTGGATCACTTCCCCCAACCTGAGCTTTGGGATCCGCCTCCGATGCGCTGTTTGCTCGGGTTTTCCCCCTGGTCTGCCACAATATATATATATATATATATATATATATATATATATATATATATATATATATATATATATATATATATATATAGTAAACTAAATGAATCAAAACACTGCTACAAAGAGGGGGGATAATTGGTTTATCGTCCTTTGTTTACATAATTCAGTTTACTCCCTTTTAGACTAAACTTAATTTTACAATAAAATAACGTTCATTGTTTTAGGTATTGTATTTAAAACGTATATATAAATCAAATGATAGTTCTGTGTGTAACCCATTTCCTAACTAGCTTGCAAAAAAGAGGCAAATGTAGTTTTATTTGGCACATACATGTTAGTGTTTCACCACTAGGGAGCAGACACACTCTGAGAAGATGAGTACTGTTATACTTTACACAATTCAATGCAGATAACCAATTGGCAAAGGATGGTCGTTCACATCCAGCTGAAACGGAACAGTCAGGGCACCCCAACCGTCCGGTAGGGTCTACTAAGTGACCCAGGTATTTCAAGGTGACTCAATAAATTAACTGGGTCACTTTGACTCATGTGAGATGGATTTTCTCATCGGTGTTTAGTCTTCTGCTCGCAGTCATTTTCTGCTGAGCTTTGCTTTGACATGCTTTGCTCAGTTTTAAGGGCTCAGTAAGTCATGTGGGCACACACTAAATCTTTGGTCTGAAAGTGGCTAAAGACTGCAAAACCACATGGCTGGGGCTCGGCTCCTCTTGGGATCAACACCACAGACGGCTCTAATCACAGGAAACTGTTCATTCAATTGTAGAATCACAACTCTGACACTCGGTTTGTTTTCATAGGCTTATCAGTGACGGTCATATTGACCTGGTGGTCAACTTGCCCAATAACAACACTCGCCAGCTGAAGGATAACTTTGCCATCCGTAGAATGGCTGTGGACCACAATGTTCCCCTCATCACCAATCACCAGGTCAGTAAATGTCACACCACCAGTGACTGGGGAAACGCACTGGATCGGCTTCAGCTTAATGTTTAGAAAGAAGGTGTAGCTTAATGTTTTTATGCCTCAGCGACGGCTGTCGGCTTTATGTTTCCTGGTTGTCTGTCTGTATGTCTGTCCCATACTTGTAAACGCAACATCTCACTCTGAGAGGGGATTTCTTCAAATGTGGCACAGACCTGGTCAAGTTCATTGGGAGCTTTTTTAACACTTGTTGGCCATAACTCAAGAATGAATTGGCTTACTATGACAATTTATGATATCTTTGGATGGAAGTGGATCCAAACTGAAACTTGTCGGTAACCCTAGTTTCTGTGTGTGCAGGTGGTGAAGCTGTTTGCAGAGGCGATCCACTATGCAGGTAAACTGGACGCGACCAGCCTCTTCCACTACCGACAGAAAGAAAAGCGACAAAAAGAGCTCAACCAGCAGGGCTGAAGCTTCCTTCCATTTCCGTTTGTTTCCTTTGTACAACTGGGAGCAAATGCATCGAAATACAGTTACTTCAAAAATACTGTTTTACTATCCCATGGTGTCGAGGAGTTATTTCCGTGTGTGGAGTTGTTGTCGACCAGGAGTTACCCAAAACACAACAATAAACAACCGTGGTTTAGTAAAATACATTTTTAAATGTTTATTCGTTGTAACTGTTGACGGAGACCAAGATGGGGACAGGACATGCTTATATAAATGTTAAACATATAAATAGGCTTTTTGCAAATAATTTTAGTATGTCTGGAATAATAAATTCTGACAGACCTTTCCAGGAAACCTCCCGAAAAAACTAAAGTGTCATGTTGGGGATGAACATGGACCAAAAAAGTTTCACAACCCGAATATCCAAAGGTTGTGAATGAAGGATTATAAGTGAGCCACAAAGTGTTGAAGAATAGCTTATAACCCCGGTGACTTTTTATAAAGTGCTACTAGGGATGGTGTTTCTTTTGTTGTTGCTTTTTCACTTTAATTTGTGATCGGTACTTTATCATGTAATGTGATCTAATGACATGTTCTCCTCTACTCGGCTCTCCCTCGGCTCGTTTAAAAACAGGTTGAGCAGTTTTGATTTTGTTTATTTGGTCCCAATTTAATATTTTGGAAATTTATGATGTACGTGTGCATGACGCCTAAATAACCTTAAATGTAACTGTGATGAAGGATGTTTTGTAGCAGTTGATGTTTGTGCTGTACAACAATGTCTTAAACAAAAGTCTTATCTCGCATAACCCTGCCTGTTTACACTGGACATGAATTAAAGTGGCAATCTTGTAGATTTTCATTAAATGTCTGTCCTTCATCGCCAAATAAGGTAACGCCATGGAGATTCATCCTATGGTCGACTGATGACTGTATTTCTATATGTGCAGTATAACAAACTTTGGGCCAGTGGCGACATTTCTAGAAGAAATGCTTTATTCCTATTTTTCTGTTTCAACACTATGTATAAATGTATCTAGGCAGCACACAATTCTTTTAAATGGCATGTACCGACACGGCTCAAAGCGGCAAATTGCGAAATTATTACAAATGATTTTAGTACAAATGATTTTTCACTCAAAGAAATTCCAAATCAACTTGACTCCATTTTAAGGCTTTCAACTTTAAACGTCACATTCACACAATAAAACTGCATTTAAACGGTGAGCCTAGAACAGCTTGCTTCAAGATGTTAATTGAAGATAATAACCGTGAAAAAGAATTGTGTGGATGAAATCACTTGTTCGGGTTTCTATCAGAAAAGTATTTAATGCAATGTCCATTAAACAAACCAGTAAATCTGACACTTTCATAGACCCCCCCCCCATACATTAATTTCAATACATCGACCTTACACACGGCTATACATTAGGTCTAAGTTATTGAGTACCCCTGCTAGGATAACATCTTAATTCAGTGTGTGTGTGTGTGTGTGTGTGTGTGTGTGTGTGTGTGTGTGTGTGTGTGTGTGTGTGTGTGTGTGTGTGTGTGTGTGTGTGTGTGTGTGTGTGTGTGTGTGTGTGTGTGTGTGTGTGTGTGTGTGTGTGTGTGTGTGTGTGTGTGTGTGTGTGTGTGTGTGTGTGTGTGTGTGTGTGTGTAAAAAATGAAGATAACAAACTAATCAGACATATACTAAACACATTGTTAATATGGTCAATGGCTTTTCATCTGTTTTTTAATGAAATCTGTCCATATCGCGGCCCATTTCCACAAACTATCACTCCAGTGTAATAATGGTACACTGCGTTTGCTCATCACCTTCGAAGAATAATGGAGGGTTAGGAAACCCTAACTTAGTCAACGTCTTGACTATATGTTCTATTCATTTTGCAATTCATTTGATAAATAAAAGTAAGTTCTCATAGAAAACACAATTGTCTGGGTGACTCCAAACTTGTGTGTGTGTATAATGAATGAATTACATAATACATACACATTCTTCAAGCCTTCATTGGATCATTCACATCACAACAGAATAAACGAGCTACTTTAAATGAAATATACTGCACGCAGTATCCATGCGGGTTCACATGGTCGGACAAATGCTCAAAATGTCAGCATGCTATGAGCAATAATTGTTCATAACTTTATGCAATCTCTGTAGGAATTACGTTCATGAATACAACCAGGGTTGTATGATGTTATGTTTGTTTATCAAGAAGTAAAGATTGTTAACATTTTAATAACTTTTAGTCTACTGTGATTTATAAGATATAATTCTTCTTGCATAGCTGTGTATTATTCAGAAATCTAAATAAATTTACGATTCCCTATTTTTGTCTGACATAATTAAACAATTATACAAAGTTTTCCTTCCTGTGACCGACCTGCACACATGAAATATTAAACGGTCTCGACTCGTATTCAGTTGAACAAATTTCACCCAAGCAGCCCGAGGCCATCAGTCACGATTCACTGCAGGCACAGTAACCAAGCAACAAGACGGCTGGTAGTGGTCCTTGCTGATAATTCCTGTAGTTTTAAGTAGTTTATGTGCAAATCCCACTTTAATTAAGGTATAGTATTGTTAAATGTAACTACCGTTATTATGAACAACTTTGACCTTTTTTGTTCTCCTGGACTGCAATCCTCAGATTAACACAAGATCTGAGTTAAATTGAAAGAAATTACCACAAAACTGTTAAGGCTAACCTGAAAATATTTAAAGTTTAGCAAAATATGTGCTTTCGGCTGTATGAGTCAATATCCTTGCTGAGGCAGAAGGAAAAAGGAGAGGATCTGGAGTGAAATAAAAACTGGAATTTGAAGTACGGTTTTTAAATTGTCACATAGAATCAATCACCAATTAAAAGAAAAGCTATCCCTACTCAACTCAAACAGAATAACTGATACTCTCCAACTTTGTTCCAGTTAAAACATTTTTAAGGAGAAATAGAAATGAGGCCATGCAGTCTGAGCAGCCATGTCCAGAAATGCCCAGTGATGCATGTTTCACTCACTGGCATGAAGAGAGACCTGCTGTTTTTTCTCTGTCGGAAAAAATAAACCTGTCTAATTGTTATGCGTTTTTCATGCTGTGCTAAATGAATTATTTATGGAGGTGAGGAGCAAGAAGGCCTTCGAAGACGGCGCATCCCTTCAGGATGAGTCAGAGTTGTTGGCGGCCAGTTGCCATGTGTGGATAACGGTATCGTTAAAGAGCCCGATTAAATTATTGAACAAATAGTGAACAAGTATATGGAAATACATATTTGAGGACTTTTTTAATTCTAATAAAATAGTTTTGCCCACCTACCTTGCCTACCTAGACAACTTCCTGTCAGCAAACACACACACACACACACTCAAATGAACACACGTAATTTCCCGTTTCAAAAGGTGCAATGTGTAAGTAAGGTCTGGACACATGCTCAAAACAAATCGAGGCAGCATTTTCCTCTCCTACTGGGTCCATACGATCTTAATGTACAGTCATCAGTTAACGGCTAACTAACAGCTAGAGCAGCAATAGTTTCGCCATCACCAACCTGTAGCGTTCCGTGAATTTGTTGATAGTTTGCTTATTGGATTAAATCCAAAGTGGCAGAAATGGGAAAATAACTAGTATTCCCAGGGCTGAGGTTTAGCTGACTGAAAGTCCGTCTCCGCCCGGAGAAGTAGCCTCCTGCTGGCGGGGACGCACACAGACGCTCGCCGTCGCAATGATTGACCAGCGATTCAGGGGCAGCGACGCTTTTTCGTCTCAAGGCAGACTGGAGGCTGCAAGTGGTATTACAGGACAGGATGGGTCAAGACAAGCTGGTTAGCGTGCTCCTTTCAGTCGTTAGCGCTGGAACACAATACGTAGTTAGTTTGAGCACATTTTTGGGGTTTTTAAAGTCAATCCCGGCCAGATCGTATACATTGCACATTTTAAAGAATACACTCGGATCCTTCCACCAGCACCAAGAAGCTCTATTGCTACCTCCGCCTAACACGAGACGAGCGATCCAAAAACTGTCTTGACGTACATCGAGCGATATTGCCCTTGACAGTGATATTGATGAACTGTCAGTTACTGTCAGCATCGATTTTGAAAACAGGTTGGCGGTGGAGGAGTTTCGCAAAACTTAGCGCCCGCTATCGGTATTCATAACAAGCATCAGTCGCTCAGTCTGTTCGCCGGTGAGGACGACATGATCATCGGGGAACAACTGAAACAACTCGACGGTCACTCGTGTGCATCGTGTCCAGCTGGGAAGAGGTGTAATGCTTCCCAGAGCCTCAGCTTAACGTGGGCCCTGTTCCAGTGTGAGGTAAATACCATCCTGACAGCAAGACGCCGCCCCATTAGCCGGAGCAGTCGGCGATCTCATTCCAATAGCGATTGTGCAAGGTAATTGTTTCCCAGACCATCAAACAGTTTGACTTGTCATCTGTAGAGAGAAGATTGCCAAGATGTGTCTGCATGCTGCAACAACACAGTCACCCATCGTTCGACAGCCTCGCTTCACCTCAGGAGTTTTAGAATCATTTACGGTGAGTTTCCAAATGCAAAGATAGACTTCACACACACACACACACACACACACACACACACACACACACACACACACACACATGCTGTATGTAAACCTGCCTATAAAGCCACGCGAGTCAGTCAAATCCTTAGCCATTGGCTGATGATGGCATGTATTGTGGTTAATATACATTATTTTACCAATCCGGCTACCACATTGTGTGCGACATATACAAATGAATACGTTGATGTCATGATGGTGACTATGTTCTGTTTGTGTCATTCAATCATATATATTTAATCGTGCATTGGCATTATAAACTCTTCCAGCTCCACCTGTCAAACGGCCACACGATGCACCTCCCAATTTCAGGGGACACTAAATATGTACGTAATACAATTCATTGAGCACTTTCTTAACTATAAAGTTCAGCTCAGTACAGCTCCATGCCAAGTGAGTCTGCACCGATCCCCAAATGGTAAATAAATACAGCCTACGTCGCTCAACAGGCCCTGGAGTTTGATGTTTTTTTATGAAGCTGGGAATTTATACTTTGCAAACAGTCCCCCACTTCCTGTATCGACTTTGTGGCACTAGACAACACGATTCAACATGCATTGTGTTGCTTTATCCACCACCATGTATATATTTATAGTATATACTGGTTCTTAGTATGCCGGAATTTGTTCTTAAGTTGCTTCTCATCATCCAATATGTTGTCTTTGATTCAGAGATATTCAACAACCACTCATTAAGCTCGATTTGGCTCCTTACTCTTTCTGCCCATGATTTTATTTACCTATTTGTGTTCATCAGAGGTGCAACACTTAATGTGCAAGTCTAGGGCCGAGGGTTTGTTCACGATGGATATCTCTTAAATCCTGATTATCAGAAGTCGGCTTGTCTAAATGTTGGGATAGTTGTTTATGTCTTAACAATGAAAAATCTGAGCCTCACAAAGTAATTACTCTACCACTGAATTGCATTAAATCCTATATCTAAGCTTGATTGATGAGCCCACTTAAAGTACACCTTCTGAATTCTTTTCTTAACAAATAAGAACACTTAGTGAGAGAAAGGCAGTGATGGGAAATCTCCTTTATTATCTTTTTACTTCCCAGGTTTCAGGCTGTAAAGGGAATATTTTGCAATCAGCATCACACAACTTGAGCACTATTGGCTCAATCATGCTCCTTGTTCAGCGGGAGGGGCAATTAAATGTCGTGGTGAATGGTGATATGATGTTGATCAAGGGAAGATCTCCTTGCATGGTCCGGGAAAGTTGTAAGTCAGGCTTTGTCTTGAATTCTAAAGACAAGGTGTGTGCACGCACGGAGGCAAACACCCACACACCCACACCCACACACCCACACCCACACACACACACACACACACACACACACACACACACACACACACACACACACACACACACACACACACACACACACACTACTGTGAGGCGAGAGACAACATGCCCCATCCGCTAAAACCCATAGCAAAGCTCAGAACACGCACCAGGGAAAGCTCCATCCTCTGAGTATCATTGAGAATATGTTTTGAAGCCTCTAACCATTCTTCACTTCAGCATGGGTTGACTCGTTTACTAATTTAGTCATTAGAGTAGAGCGTGACTAATTATAATAAATCCAGAACGACAGTGTTGTTGTCTGATATTCTAAATGAATAGCTGTTTTATAACCACCGTTATTTGCTCGCCCTGCTCTGTATCAGGCTGTTCTGACATCACACTCAATGTGCACTGAGGCAGATGAAGCCGGTGGGTTTACAGATAAAGATAACACACCATATGTAAGTACAATGCAGGACACAATGCCCTGATAGAGGAAAAAATCATAAAAGCAGGCAAAAATAAACTAAATCTATGATCTTCCACTCAGACCAGAACACAAGGATGAACAGGAAAGCAATGTTCCAGTGTTGCTCCCACTTGTCTCGCCATGTCCTCGGGTTTTTAAGTGGTTCTCACAAGGACCAGATACTGTCTTTAGTTTTACATCTGCCTTACTAACATAAGGAGCAATAGATATTATTTATTATTTATATATAATTAATTTAAATTGTATATATTATATATATTCAATATATCTATATATATATATATATATATATATATATATATATATATATATATATATATATATATATATATATATATATATATATATATATGTACACTACCGTTCAAAAGTTTGGGGTCACTTAGAAAAAAGAAAAACAGGGATTTTTCCAGTGAATATTAAATTAAATTAATCAGAAATACACCATACATAGTTAATGTGGTAAATGACTATTCTCTGTTTTTAAATGAAATCTCTACAGAGGTGTATAGGCCCATCTCCAGTGTTCTAGTGGTACATTGTGTTATTGCCTTAGAAGACTAGCAGAGGGTTAGAACCCCTTTGAAACCCTTTTTTTAAATATATAACTTTTTATTTAGCATTATCCACAAACAGATTATTCCTTGACATTGAAACCATTTTTATGTGAGCGCAGCTGAAAACAGTTACAATGGAAATCATTATTTCTAACCTTGTCAATGTCTTGACTATATTTTGTATTAATCTTGTATTCATTTAATAAATAAAAATGTGAGTTTTCATGGAAAACACAACATTTTCTAGGTGACCCCAAACTTTTGAACGGTAGTGTGTATGTATATATATATATATATATATATATATATATATATATATATATATATATATATATATATATACATAGCCTTTGCTGTAACAAATGGTGTCAAACAGGGATTTGTACTGGCTCCTACACTCTTCTCCATCTTCTTGTCAGCGACGCTTGAAGAGGCTTTCCGAGACATGGGGGATGGAGTCTACGTTCCGTTACGCCAGAGTGCTGACCTCTTCAACGTTGCACACTTCAAAGCGAAGACCAAGACCACAAAGATATTGGTGAGAAAGCTACTCTTTGCAGACGACAGTGCACTAGTTGCCCACTCAGCAGAAGGGATCCAGAGGGTAGTAGATGCGTTTGCCACTGCATCAGTAACGTTTGGCCTGAAGATTAACAAAAGACAGAAGTGCTGTTCCAGTCGAACTCGGCAACAACGGAACATATCATGGTCGATGGCACCACTCTGAACTCTGTACAATAATTGACGTACCTCGGCAGCACAACAGTAAGAGATGGCGGAATCGAAGCGGAGATACAAAGGAGGATCAATAACAGACATTTAGTTTAATAAAAGAACAACAACGTCTTTAAGAAAGGGATCTGAAATTACTTCTGCTGTAATCTGGAGGATAGAGAAAATTACAGGGGGGCGGGCGGAGATTTTGTAATTTTTTTACTCTAACTCAAAAGAGCCATATCCCGTCACCGAAAGAGCCATATATGGCTCGAGAGCCAGAGGTTCACAACACCTGGTCTGGAGAGAAACCAACTGGTGGACATCTCTTGAGCGACGGAGAGATGCATGGAGAGAGGCTGTAGGGTAGTACGACACACTGAAAGATGTCTTTGTCGCTCTGCTTCGCACAAGCTTCTCCTCGCCACATTGCACTGATCCCTTGTCTCTGCAAACCTGCTAATGAAAACAACGACTGAGAGAAAAGAATGAGTAATTCGATGAACATGTTTAATTAATGTTTTATTCAATAATTACATGAAAATGTAATGAGTATCACGGGTGGGAAACCAGTAAGGGATTGTCTTTTCCGTTGCTGGTTGAGGTCAATATCTAGGACATGATGTTTAAATAGAATATTAGAGGTATGGCGATGCATATCCTTAATTACATAATTAGATTTCTATCCAGGTTTAGAACAATCAACTTGGGTGGATGACACACCTACCTATTCACGTAGAATATGTTAAACGGAAACACGGATAAGATGTTTCTATACCACACATAATTCCAGTTATCAGTTTATTAAAATTGTTTGTTAAACTGGGATAATATTTGTAAGTACTGTACTTTTGTACGGTACTTAATACTTCAACTGTATTACAATTCACAGGGAAATGTTTGCCCCTTTACTTCCACTTAATTTTAACTTGTATTTAACAGCTATCGTCACTACTTACTTTCTTCTTGGTTGTGGGATTACCTGGGATTTGATGAGATTAGATTTTATTATTATTTTATTTATTAGAGTCTTGAAAAGTATATTTATGTGGGAAACCTCAAAGATGGGTTTGTGACTCAGACCAATGTTAAAAGGGCTTAGTTAAAAACAAAACTGTGAGAATGTATTTGTTGTAGATTTCTTTTTAATTCTGCACCTGCTGAAAATGAGCTCATTAGGCTTTCTTCTTATGCAACTCACTGACAACTCGGCTTTCTTTTTGATCGGAGCCGTCTCAGTGAATGACTGGTGATGAATGGAAGTTAAGTCAAACTCTGAACAGAGGTTGACAAAAGCACAAGTTACAGAGCACAATCACCTGAGCCACATTTCCAAAGGAACCACAGAGTTTAATCAGCCTCAAAGCAACTCATCTTTTGCCACTTCGCCTTTGGTGACACGGAAACATGGACCAGGAAAAATAAGAAAGAAAGAAAGAAAGAACCCCCTCAAAAACAGAGTGGAAAAATGACTTTAATGATAACTACGATGGTTTTGTTGGATTGTTAGACTCATCAAAAATGTTCCCTTCAAGCTAGGACAATGTTTAACCCTTTGTTTCTTTTTCCCGCCTCGGGGTACACATGAGTTCCTTAACGTATTGGACCTTAAGACAAGCCAACTCGCAACATAATAAAGATGTGTAGGGACACTTGCACAGCGCTGCCCGCATCATCAAACAGCTCCCACGAGAAAGGCCTTTGGAGGAGAACTTCTAACTTATTAGGCAGCTGTAGAAGTCCCACTCACACTGCATAATTAATAACAGCAACAACATTGTAAAACATTCAAAGCCAATCTGTGGATGACATATTGAAGAATTCGCTTATACTTTAATTGATTAATTTGGTCGGTTTATATGCAGAGGACATATTAGTGTTGCATAAGAAAAAAGCCTAAAGAGTTTATTCCAAACTCAAATTCTTTGTATGACGGAAATCATTTAAAGTGTCGGTCTATCCAGTGTGTTCACAACAACACCACATTAAACATTTAACATTGGCTCTGTTGCATAACTTGGTTTCTTTAAGCTCATTAGATATGAATCTAGGCCGAGTAAATATTTCACCATCGGCTACTGTTAAGTCTGATCCCTAGCCTCTCCTCTGTTTTCCAGCCACATTGAAAACATCCCTCTGACTCAGTTGGTGAGGCTTGCTCTGCTCAAAAATGCCTTAAAACACAAGATGCATTGACATTTCTAGACTAGATCAGGCTAAGCTTATTTACAGTGTATTAGAGTAGATCTATGTCATTGAACAATTGAAGTTGCCCCTCTCTTAGCTCCAATTATCATGTGCAGATGACACAGACAGCCATGTCATTCGTCTCTTTGCTGTCCAGGGCCCTCCCCTTGACTATCAAAGCCTTGGGGCTAAACATTGAGGGAGCTTTTTGTTTCACTGATGCAATGCAGAGCAGCTAGTCAGCCGTTTTCATTTGAACACATCTTGAAAAATGGGAATATAACATTTGTTATGTGTGGCATTGTAGGTATACACAGGTATGACAGGTAACCAGGGCAGTGGCACCAGTAACACAAGAGTAACTGCTGCTTGAGTAAAGGAGCACAACTGTAAGGCAATACAAATGATCACCCAATACAGATAATCCCCATCTTTAATACTTAGTGGATCTTGCATCTTTCCTTGCCTCGATTTACTCTCTCTCTCGACTATATAGGTTCAATTTGTTTGCATGCACAGCTAAATTGATTATAAATAATTGAAAGTTGAATAAGATGTAAGATTACTATTTATTTATTCGCAGACATCAAGAACACCAAGATGTGATACCAGAGATCCATGAACTTATATGAATTTAGGATTTCATAATGCTTGACTTAACAAAGGTTTTACAGAACCCCCCCCCCCCACACACACACACACTTTTCCAACATTAGAACTGAGGATGTCTAGCAAATGTAATAATTTTCTGAAACGAACAAATCCAACAAGCATGTCAACTGATGCTGTGACGCGACCTGTGTGTTGTTTATTTTACTCTGAATATTATACTAAATGAACATCATGAAGAAGACTTGAAATGAGCGACTAAGACCATGAACTCATGTTTACACAGGTAATAAATAAAGTGAGAAGAATAATCATTTTCTCAGAGACTTCTATGAGGTTTGATGAGTCGGTAGGGAACATTGGAAACAAGCCAAAACTGACAATTTTTTATTTTTTATTTGTTTTATAGATACTTGTATAACTAAATCTAAAAAACAATGGGTGCAGTTTATTTTAATTCACTCTATTATGGTGGTAAGTGATATGTGGTCATTGTAACAGTACTTTGAGGGAAGATATACAGTTTCTATTAAAGGATTGTTCTGCAGTTTTATACTTTTGACCTCGACCCCTCAAGTTTCTGAGTGGATTATTTTTTAAGTGGTACGATGAGGATCATTGACAGAATAGATTACCCTAAATATAACTTTTGGTTTGCTAACTTGTTTTGTAAGGCCTAAAAAGATCACAACTGCATTATTTTTCAAGTTCATATTTTTTCACGAAGGTCCGTTAATAATGATCGTGTTTTGTGAAGCTTTAACTCCAACTTGCTTCTCTCCTTATGGCGGTTCCTGTGTCTCAACCGCTCTCTCAAACGATGCTAACACCACGATCCGCCTGAGAACTTTGAGAGCAGAATATAAATCTGGAGCTGAAAGAAGGCAGGATCCTTTTAAGGATGAGCACAATTTAACATAATATACACACAGTTTATTACACAATATGGTGTTCCACTATAGTACAGGGTTGGGATAGAATAAATAAATATACAAAATAATGATTGTGTGATTAATTATCTGGCTTGGGGTTAGATGATTTGCACCCCTCACTCAAAACATGATATAGACCCATATTTGACTTTTTATTTGATGTTAGTGAATCCCTGTCTAATGTTATAACACCATGACTTATTTTAAATATTTTGCTGATTTATTGACTCTTTTTAAATTCCATCTTCAGGTCTACAGGTTTCCCTTCGCACCAGTTGGTGAAGCCGTTCATTGCCCAATTTCGTTGTGCAACATTTCATAGGTCTCAAATTATTTCTCCTCTCTTGTAGCATGACGTCCACCTGAAGGATCCTCTTTGGCTAACTACTCCTCTAAAGTCATTCCCCCCCAAAATATCAAAGTTCACTCTAAGCTTGAACTGACAACGATCGGTCACGCAAAATCTACTGTTATTGTTATTTTAAGGGGGCGCACTGATATGGAACACTAAGATAAAAGTTAACAACGGTAAGACAATATGGCTGAAAAAATATACCTTGTTAGATTACATGTCATTTAGCTGCCGCTTTTATCCAAAGTGACTTACAATCCTGTTACAATCATACACCGTAGACACAGCTACAGGGGGCAAGTCAGGGTTAAGTGTCTTGCTCAAGGACACATCAACTATGACGGGGATTGAACCTCCGACCCAATGATTGAAAGACGGACCTGGTACCCACTGACCCACACCTCGTGATTCACTCTCAGCCAATCAGAAAAAGTTGATTTCATCTACCCGTATTATAATAGGACTCAGTATTTTCACTCTCCCAATTCATACAAAAGGGTCCTTAACTCTAGAACAGAAAGAGAGCAATGAGCACCTTTGTGAATGACTTTATTCAACAGAAGATTGACTGAGTACAGATCATTATGAGCACAATATAACGTTGTGGTGGAAAGTATGCTCTTAGTACCCTCAATAAAGCTGTGGAGAAAATGTCTTCAAGGTCAAACAAAGAGATATGCTGTTTTAAAGGAATGAATGCAAAGCAGAGGTCAGTCCGACTTGCTGCAGGCTTAAAATATGAAGTTTCCTCAATTGTTTCAAGTCACTTTGATGTTGCAGCATCTCTGCCATATAGTTGGCGTCCAGCTTTTCTGTCTCCCTGCATCTCTAACATCTCCGATATTCTGAGTACTCTGAGACCTCAGAAGTTTATTTCAGAGAGAATAGATCATGGACTGTGGAAGTGAAAATGTGTCTTGCATCGGCACATTGAACGCTGTTCGTCTTGTAAAGGACTTTATAACTTACTGTTGCGAGTTCTGGTTTTCATTCCAAAATAATGTAGAAAGTATATTACTATCCTGAACTAGAGTAAAACTAGCGGGACTGAACTATACAAATATATCATTACAAGTGAAAATCCTGCGTTGAAAATGTTACTTAGTGAATTTTTTACTATTAAGTATTATATTAGCATTACATATTGTATCATCAGATTATTATTACTGATGCATTAATGTGTAGGGAACACTAACAAACGACTAATTCTATATTTCTAAAATGATTGTCTTAAAACATATGACAAGCTATAGCAAGACGTTGTGAGCTTTAAGTAAAGCAAAGGCATTGTATACTGTTATTAGCAAGTCTATAGGCTTACGATACCACAATAACGAGACATGTCAAGTCATTATTTTCTAAAATACATAACCTCTCTTTTTCTAAGCAGGGATATTTAAAATTGTCGTTTTTTCTCAATTATATAGGCCATTTATGTGAAGTCCAACTGCGACCAGAGAATGGGTTATGTTTCTGTGAAACATAAGGTGACTATATAGATGACCTAGAATACATCAGTGTTAACCAATTATCTTTGTCATAGGGGACTGACAACTGGAACATAAAGCTCGATCACATTGTTATAAAATGCCGTGACCAAAGATGGCCAAGTGAGCCGTCATTGATAAAAAACGGATCCATTAGATTTTGACGCAGTGTTTTGAAAGGCGGAAAAGGACAAAGAAAGATGTTTATAAAGGATCCTCCACATTTGAAATATATTATATTTATTTTTGACATCAAAAACCTTTCCGTCACGGGTAAGCTCACATTACTAATGGATTCCTGTTCATAATGACCTTGACTGTGACTGTACAGGAGTTTATAGGACATTAATGAACAACCTTTGAGACATTTAAAATGAAAATCAGTTAAAATTACATTAAATCACATATTTTTTTAATTTATATATTATTAGATATTTATTCCTTATGGTCTTAATAGAGAATGTATTTCTGTTTATCTGTCATAAAAAACAAGTATTGTGTGTTATAAAATCATCACAGCAAAGGATGCCATAAAAAAGTCAAACAAATTGTCAGCATATTATTTAAATGAAATAAAAATGTCTTGGCAATGTTATAAAGTGTCATAATGTAGTTTGACGAAACAATGACATACTATAGTATGATGTACAAATTCCATAAAAAAATCATAAGATAGTATTTTATAATACATGTCATAATATAGTAGTCATTAAGAAGTCATAAAACAGACATTTCAATTTTCATGAATAGCAATGAAAAAGTAATTGTATAGTGTGGTCTAAAAAATGTTGTAGAAAATGAGGCTTAGGCGACTGTGTGAAGTGATTGTAAGAACAGAAAACCTCATTATCATCACCCCAGCCCCTCCACACAGTGTCCAGGTCAATGTCCGTTTTGGAATAAAGCCAAAGCTCATACATTATTGCATATACACTAACAGGAAATGGGATTAAAGCAGTCCTTTTATACATATTACATCTAAAACCCAATGAACACACAGCATCATTTGACATCTCAAATCCTCCATAAGGTTTGTCTGTATTTTGAATGAAAGAGTCATTCATTGTCATCAACATTGAATTGTTAAAATTACAGCTTGATGTGTTTAGGCCCATGCTACACACTCCAGCTATCATTTAAAAAGTCTGCTCAGGCACAGGATCGTTGTTTATGGTTTTGTATATCCCTCTAAAAGCTAGTCAAGCACAGCTAAAGGTGGCCCCATACTCCATATTTATGAAATTGGCTCTGTGTGAAATTGGTTTTTGCCTAATGGATCCCTGCATGGGTGCTCCGCCTGATACCTCTGCCTCAGCTTATCGGCACCCGAGTCACACTGAGGACAGGAAGACCAAACGGGAACAAGGACAAATGAAAAGAAACAAAACTACAACAGAAAATAAGTATGTTCGGGATGCATGTACATGCCATTTACATCTACTTTGTTTTTCCTCGACATTGATATGAGATAACTATATATTAGTAGATCACATTCATGTGTGTCGTGAGCATAATTTGAGTATTAGTGACATTCATTTACATTTATATACTGATTGTTAAATATGTGCATACGGATAATTGCCACAGATAGGGTCACATTTGTATGTTGAGTTTGTTTTATGGTCTCCAGCTCCACACAGATCCACAAATCCATGCGGCCTGCATTTACATGCCAGGGGAAAAGGGGGACATGTGGTCTTTCTCTGCACTTATGGACATTTTCAGTGGGCAAATGCATGCACATGGTAAGAGGATTAGAGTACCCATAGATTCCAGTAGTTGGTTAGTGCGTGAGTTAGAACCTATATCACATCCCAGGAGTTGGATCAGTATGTTTCAGTTTCTTATTAGTGCCTCTTTCGAAAAGAAAGAAAAGTCCCTCTTTGACCTCATGTCAGGGTTTGGAGACAGCAGCTGTTTCCCTCACCAATTTCCTCCAAATCTTTCCAGCTCCCTGACTGAATTTTGGATGGGGCCTTCTCAGGGGGTCTTGAGTGTGTTTTGGGGTCTGTAAAAAATTATAAAGGCTTACAGGAGCGGACACATCCTTTTAAAATGTTAAACGCTATATTTTTACAGATTGATATTGACTGTTATAACATTTGCACGACTACGTTGTTTACTAGCTCAATAGCTCAACAGATCTGCAGGAGTACGGTGAATCCAAATTCCAAAGATCCTTTCTACACAGATGTCCACTCTGTGTGTCCTTCTCCTTTCTCATGAACCACTCATCACAAATTATTCACATGATGCAAATTGGACACAGGACATAATCCAATATTAATAAACTTTGAATACAGAAGCACACAGAGCTCTGGAGCAGCGGGGGCGGAGCTTGGTGGCTCTGCAGTGGGCAGATAGCGGGTCATTGGCTGCTGTGTTTCCCGTGTGCTGGAACCAGGATGGAGCTGCTGGAGCTGGATTCTGGAGCAGCGTACGAAGGAACGGTGGCGTTCAGCCGATGCAACTCAAACTGTGTTCTTGCCATGGTAATGCACTGTATAACACTAATAACGCTGCATCCGAAAACATGTGAAGTCATTAAGTATGATTTTACCAGCAGCGCTGTTCAGACCATGGATTTATTAAATGATGCGCTGGTTTCAAGGCTCTCACATCTCCGAAAACGAGAGCAGCGAATTTTCAAACGTGTGTTGTGTGACTAAACTGCCAAGATGTTGGGAATCAATACTGTTACTTCTTGCATGAAAACATATTTTTTTTTAATTAAACATTGACAGCTTTTAAGAACAGCGTGCTCCCAAGTCAAATTAGTAATAAGTTAAATGCTGCACAGTAAAGTCCAACATCCAAATTTTAACGAAGTGGAGTAAAAGATAATCACACACGTAGAGCTTTCAATTCTATGATACTGGATAGTTGAATCAATAAAAATGCATCAAATATTTATAACTATGAGTCAAATCTGAATGAAATCTGAATCCGTAACATTTTACGAACAGCTAAATGTACAATGTAAGTATATACATTGCAAAACTGGATAATAAAAGTCCTGCATTTATAACATTATTTAGTGGAGAGTGAGAGTGAGAGTGAGTCATTTTCAGCACAATGCTTTGAACCTCTGTTCAAGTTGGACCTTTACAATTCTAATGACAGTTAAATAAATAATAATTCATCATGTTTTAATTATAATATCCTGTGAGTTACATCTGAATCTGTAATTGAATGAGCCACTCAGGTAAATGTACTAATATAATGTAGAAGAACACAGTAAGTGGTAAACTGTTGAGTTACAATTTTTCTAAGTGCTTCTCAGTTATTTTGGGGTGCAGTGACTGAGAATAACATAATTGAAATTTTTTTTACATCATAATAAATTAGAAGCCTTGTAAATGTGTCTGTATTCAGTTGGTGACCGTCATGTCGGCCTCAGGTGTGTTTTCCTATGTGTTTTCCCGGAGGCCTTGATCCTCTGACTCTGAGGCTGCTCTCCAGAGGCCCAGCATCGGCCCGTTCTGAACTAGTGTGTTTCAAACAGGCTCTTGTATTTAATAAAGTGCACAGCACATTGTGGGGTCATTGTTGGAGCTTGACACACTCAGAAAGATTAAAATATAGACAACCATTGAAGTAACAGAATCATTCATTTACAGCAACAAAGCAAGTCCTGCTTAATGATCAGTGAAATCGTTTTGAGCAGAATTAGAGTGCACTTTCCTCTGATAGCCACAGCAGAAGTAAAGCTGAGCACTGACCTACTGACCAGTTTTTAGAAAAAAATCCAATGTATATTTGACTAGATTATATTTTTCTGTGCTACCTATATTTGGTCAGCTTTCAGTGGAAGGAATAGCATGTTATAGGTAGAATCCCACATTTTCAATACATGTGGTGGCACAAGAATGTTTGTGCTAGTTCTCAAGAAACAAGACCAAGGATTTTAGGGGAGGCAGTGGGGGATGGTGAGAGGGAGGGGGAAAGGGAGGGAGAGGTGGATGGATGGATGGAGGTTGGCTGGAGCTGTCAGTCTCATCTCTCTCCTGTCTCTCCTCATCCATCCTCACCATGCTGACAGCAGTCCTCCAAGCAGAACACCGCCGGCCTGCCAGGTAATTCATATTCCCTACCTGCGCAGCGACCACCTCCACCACCGACACAAAGAGACGGACATGCAGGGAGGGAGAGGAGAAAAGCATGAGAGGGGTGAGTCACGATGGGAAAGAGAAAGTAAGAGAGATATAGAATAAAGAGAGAGCGAGGGGGAGGGGAGAGAGAGAGCAATAGTAACATGCAATAGTGAAGATGTTGGTTAATTAATGTTGAGAGAATCTATTTGTATTTGGATGTGATTCATAGAATAGAATAGAATACAAGAATAGAATATAAATATACTTTATTAATCCCCAAGGGGAAATTTGTTGACACAGTAGCACCAATAAACTAAACACAATAAAATATAAATATAAGAAAGAAAGAAAGTGACTGTGCATAATGTATAAAAAGTGAAATATAAAATACAAAATAAAATAATATATATATATATATATATATATATATATATATATACACAACATATATGTAAATACAGCAATGTAAAATTAAATAAAATATATGTATATAGACAGTGTGCAAAATGCAAAGTGTGTGTATGTGTGTAGTGTAAATGAAATGTGTGCAGTGCAGATCAACACATTGTGGCAGACCAGGGGGAAAACCCGAGCAAACAGCGCATCGGAGGCGGATCCCAAAGCTCAGGTTGGGGGAAGTGATCCACGGGACGTACTTCCCAGTACAGGTGCTACAGCCAATTGGCACCTGGGAGTGGTCACACCTGCAGCCCGTCAGCTAACGAGGGAACGGAGAGTATATCTTCCCTCCACTGGAAGCCATCGGGGAGAGAGCTGCCTGAATAGGAAAGGAGAAGGAGCGTGGAACCTCAGGAGAGGAGTCGCGACAGACCAGAGGTAACTGGACCCTCTCACCTCTCTCCTCTGCCCATCCAGGAGATACCAACCGTCTCACAGAAGGTGTGAGACTGACGACCAAAGACCCCGACCGGGAAGAATCCTTTGTTTCCATTAGATGCCCATTCCCCCTTTTTCCTACACGTTTTATTAAAAGACCCTTTTATTTTTGCACTGCGTCTCTGAGTCTCCTGATTTTATTCCGAATCTCACCTCCACATCCCCCGGGTTGCCACAACATAGAAGACAATTGAGGTCAAATTAGAGATAAAGATGAATATACAAGTGTGACGTTGTATACAAATAACTGACATTCCAATGTTTACGTCTGGGAGGTGCTACGGGTCTCTGTCCGCCACAACATCCTGCTTCAGCAACACATTTCCATCTTCTGCAACCCAATTATGAACTCAACCTTTTCCTATATATTCCTCTATTTATAAAACATGCTGCAGCATCTTGTGTATGCTAACTAACTTTTATGTTTTCTGAGATGTTGTGGAGCCGCCTGGTAGCAGCCACCGTCGTGGTCTTGCTTCCAACAGGTATGCTGTGGAGCTTTGACTCGTAGTTGAGTTATGGAGTAATTTTGGGTCCTGTTTAGTCGGTCTCTCACACACACGATGAAGCGGAGCATGAATGGCCATGCAAATGCACATTCATGACAACTGTTTCCCACTGTCAACTTTTCTCCAGTTATTTTCAACAGTAATTTGCCAATAAAGTCTGAAAAGTGGATGTAAAAGTTAAGAACAAAATGGCTTTCCAAATGTTTTTTTGTGGAATTAAATACATTTGTAACATTTGTTAGAGCTAAAGTTTACACACAATGCATTCTGTTATCTCTCTCTCTCTCATTCGTTTTCTCTCTACTCTTCCTGTTCCTTTTCCTCCTCTCACGAGTTGTCCTTTGCAATTCAAGAGACATCACAAAGAAATCTCAGCTATCGGATGAGGACAGATTGTGGGCCTCTGTAGCGTAGCGTAACCAATAGGCGATTGGATTGAGAATGATTCCCTCTAATGACGAGGCCGGCTCAAGGCTGTTAGTGGTAATGAGAACACGGTACGTGCACAGAACCAGACCCTGCTTTGCCTCCCAATGCAACAGTGGAGGTCAGGAAGCGCGCACATACACACACACACGCACACACGCACACACACACAGATACAAATAAGAGCCCTGATACAAGGATGAGCACACACAGGGACAAGTACCTCGCTACTCGACACAAAAGGGTTCATGTATTGTAAGGTTGAACATGTTTAAGAAAGGAAGAAAAAAAAAACATTTATAAACTGCATGTTTCTACTTTTGCGTGCTTTGGTTGAGAACATATTTCAGAAAAGATTGTTTGGATTAGTGATGGACATTCACTTCTACCTCCTAGTGGCTGTTCCTCTGCCCTGCATGAGCCCCATGGCGTGGCAACAGATTGGCAGGGCTCCACTCTGGTGCCCGGTGCTACTCACTGGCACATATCATCGGTGTGTCGCGAGCCACCTCCAAGCCACACATGTTACTTTGCGTGTTGCCAAGAAAGGCATTTCCGCACCCCTGCCGCACATAGTGTGAGCGCAGCAGCGCGTCCCTCTGTCTGCCTGCGTTTCCATGCACACGCGCTCACACACGAGGAAACCCATCCAAAGCGGAGGCCAGACGCGTGCAGGTGAAACGGGCCACTTGAAATAAAACCTGGCAGACGATGGTGTGAGGGGCCGACACACACACAAGAGAGCATGCAAATAAACACTCACTCGCCCACTCACACACCCGGATATATGCATTCACAATTACACGTTTAACAGCGGGCAGATTGTGTACCGTAGTATTGGGAACCTAACCAAATGATACACATTTGGCGCTCTAGGCAAGCTTTACTCGCGGCGCCCCCCCACCCCACTATATATATATATATATATATATATATATATATATATATATATATATATATATATATATATATATATATCGATCTTATGGTTTTGTACTTATGGTAGAGAAGTGAAATTGATGCAATGTGAGGACATAATTGTATGTAGTTGCTATGGCTTATTGGGTTGAGGTGCCTGCTTGTCAAGTGAGAGGTCCTGGGTTCAAGACCTGACAGTGCAAAAAATCTTAAACAAATATTTTTATTTTTTTGATGGGCGCATTCCGCCTAGTCCGCCTGTAGGAAAAACCGCCACTGTTTGTGGGTTCTGTAATCATGGTACTCATCCGTTGCCCCCCCCCCCCCCCCCCCCCCGTGTGGGAATCACAGCAGAGGATGTGAAATGGTAGCACTTCAGATGCAGTGCGTAACGACGGACCGCCAGATGCTCAATGGGATGCTCGATGGAGCTGATTACAGCAGAGTGTGATCACAAAGCTTCCTGTATGCCCACTATTCCCACCTCCACGGGAAGGAAGAAGACCACTGGTAGCAGCCAAGCGGGTCATTCCAGCCACCAGAGTCGAGTGAGAGGACAGCTGCTGGTCTCTTCATCGCCACTGGAACGTTCTACTGCTTTACTTTAGCAAGTAACATTTGTATACACTAACATTCTGCTATGTAGGCCCTTACTCTGTATGTATATATATATATATATATATATATATATATATATATATATATATATATATATATATGCACTTATGGAGATGCCTGGTCATTTTGTTTTATTGCAAAATTATTAGCTGAAGTACTTACCATTTAACATGTACAAAGTAGTAACAGCCCATTTGAATAGGCCTGGTAAGGACTCAATAGATCAATACATGGGATCAGGTATAATATGAATAATCAGCTAATGAGAACGTTTGTCTTTTCAGCATTTGTTGATAACAATGAGTGTTGTCCAATCAAGGATTCTCTGTTGTATTCTTTACATACTGCATGTTATTTTGCTTTATGTTAGTATTTGCTGCACAAGCTTTTACCTGCTTGTCAAAGTCAAATGTACAACAACCGCTCACATCTAGTTTCAGGATGACCGTCAGTGGAGAGAAGAGGGTTGGATGTGCTCTGAGTCCAGCAGGGGGAGCTATTGCAGCTCAGCTTGTCTAAATTAAATGGTCGATTGGTCCAGGATTTGAGAAACAGTGGGTAAAATATTCACTACCAACACATATGGGGGTGGGAGTAATACAAGAAATACAAAAAAATACATAGAGACATGTCAGATTGACCCACATATGTGCTCTGATTTAGCAGAAACATATGATTGGACTGGTACCTCCATGGTCACTCCATTGTGCTTTTCCTCTGACTTTGTAAATGTGGAGAGGCATGAGTGCAGATGCTGTGGATGGGATTGAATTCATTTTTTTAGGCCTTTAAATGGTCTCACTGATTTTAAAACACCATTTTAAAGTCACTGTAAAAATCGGTGCAATGTGGACGTGGATCAATTGTGTTGCAAGGTCATTATTATTTCACCTAAAACCATCAGTTATATACACTTTATATATGTAGTGCCTTCTGAACGACGGATGGATTTCTAAAGATGCAGTTGTATAAAAACCAAGTGAGCAACCAGAGCCTCCACATTGACACCGGTTTACAAAGAAGCATACGGAAAGGTAAATACATTAGAATATTCTTTATGTCAATGATATTTGAAAAAAAGAAACAGTCTGTCAACATCAGTCTCTGCTGTGCCTCGTTCCACAATTCAGCTCCGGGTGTCCGCCATAGATGATTGAATTAATTCATAATTATGAGCGCTCTTCATCATCCATCTACCTGCTGTGACAGTGATGATGAGGGGATAATGCTACTACCCATATTCAGATTGAGTAAATATACAATGAATGCATTAAATCTCAGCTTGCAGTCTTCTTAATCCTTACACCTGTATTACAACAATCACCTAATAGGAATATGTTGTTGCAACATCATTATTTTATTAATTGTCTTCCTTGGTAAACATTACAAACATATTCTCAGACTGAGTGCAGTGTTTTTTACATACATGATGCACTTCAGTCAGGTTAAAACAGAACTCATACTCTTTTAAAAAACAAACATTTTTACAAGTCATAAGTTAAGCTGCATATTATAATATGCTATACTGCCACATAGCACTTCCCCCTGCTCTTATATAGTACACCATCCTTCACAGTCACTGTCTAAAAAAGAAAAAAGGAACGTGACTTCCTGGCTTGGACGTTGGTGAAGATTCTTAGACATCACGATCCTACCAAAGACAGAACAAACACTTCGGACAATAGTAATAAAGCTCCAAGTAGATTTGAAAAAAACACAAGCTGCTCATGTCTATTATTACCCAGCAGGCCACACGCCAAGTCTCAGACTGCTCTGAGTCAACCAGTCTGAGAGCAATGCACACCCCCTTCTATTACTGCTAATGAAAACTATGACAGTCATTTCCAAAAGCACCCTTGTGTAGCTCGGACCCAAATCAAGAGTTGCAGGTCATTACTATTAACTGAGCTTGAGTGTCTTTGGCTCATGATATTTTAATGTACATACGCTGTCAATTGGGACGGCATCATCATCAGTGATCGGCGTCATGTGACAGCAGTGCAGAGCAGCGCCCGTGAGCGAGCCAGAGGGACGCGCTTACGCGCACTAACACGTATCACAAGCCCCGGCTTTGTGCACTAACAAGTATTAAAAGCCCCGGCTTTGTCAACAAAGCAAGGAGAAGCTCAGGAAATGACACACACAGCGAGAAACCACTTCATCCTCTGCTCAGGTAGACATGGCTCCACTATATGTTTACATCGCAAAAAGTTTGCTGCTTAATTCATATTCAGAATGCTAAACACAGCTTTAAGTTGTTTGTATGACTTGTTAACTAATATTGGACAGAAACACAAAGTCCAACCACAACAAATTGTGTAGATCTACAGTGGTAATAAAAGGTATCGATGATTTTGGTTTGAACTTTGTACTTCAACACTCCCGTTTAATTCTTAAAACAAAAGAGCAGACATTTATCTACCATGTAAAGTCCCGATACCTGGAATGCAATTCAACAAATAATAGCTCCAGGCTATGTTTGATGAGTTAGTCATACAGATGCATGAATTTGCAAGTCCAAGTATAAACAAAGGCACCTCACAGACAGTCATTAAAAACACAAATTCTCAACTTGATTGGATAAAAAGAGCTATATTAAAGATGCTTCTCGATCAGGCTCCATATTCTGCCAGGTCTCCTCTACAGAGCTTTCAACAATGACAACTGACAGCTGCTAGACCTTGTCTTTTCTAGTCTATGTATACACTGTACAATATTGGTG
The DNA here is from genome assembly GCA_036178185.1 of Liparis tanakae. NCBI lineage: Eukaryota > Metazoa > Chordata > Actinopteri > Perciformes > Liparidae > Liparis > Liparis tanakae. Next base: position 17,973,959 of record CM070107.1, read on the forward strand.
TGTGTATGTGTGTGTGTGTATCTACTTGTACAGTTATCTTTGAGAAGACCCATTTCAGTTCTGCACCATCAGAGTGAGGACATGTTGGCTGTCCTCACTTTGGGACTTCAAAGGCCTGTTTAAGGAGTCAGACTTCAGGTTAGATTTAAGTTTAGGGGAGGAGCCATTGGATGTATTATGCCCATGAGTGTGCTCAAACTGTAGTGGAAACAAATTCCACAAACATTTAATGTAATCTACCATATATAGAGATATATTTATACATGCATGCACTGTATATATGTCCATGTATGTGTGTATGTGTTATATTCATTCAGCTATTCACTCCTAATATTCATCAACCCACCTGTTATCATTGGGACTTTGTCATAGCTGCAGGTTTAATGAATTGGCACCCTGCTGTAGCTCATTATATTTTCTGATCAGACGTGCTCGAGTTTTATGACTGGTGTCAAGGGTAAGCATAACTTGGTTGAGGCATCGCATTATAAGAACACAACCATGAATATTTATAAATGGATGAGCTAGGAACTAATATCTGCCTATAATAATAATCTCTAATAATGTTTTCTTTTCTTTTATTCGATGCATGATAATGAGAAGAACAAATTGATTAAAGTTTAAACCAAAACCTCACACAAAGCACATTTGTGCTCATACCGCTATAGTGAGGAATTGCTCCTAAAAGGCTAATGGAAACATCTTGTTTGCAAAAAAACTAAACATTATTAGTCACAACATTATAATTATGTTTTTCTTTATCTATTTCATATTGGATAATGATTGTGTTTAATGATGTAAACACAAACATAAAGTGGAAATTGAAAACGTTAATACTTCATTTTATGTTTTATCAATGATTTACTTTACTTATGCAAGCAATTACATTGTTTGACAGTTCAAAACCCATTTGGGGTGATGGTGGTTTTTCAAAGTTAATCTGGTAAAATAGGAATGCTAATGCTAAAAGTGTTTTTCCTTTCTCAGAAGATGACTCATTGGACATGCAACTTTTTCTCTGCACTGTAGATGTACTTTTTAGAACATTTTGAAAACTAAGATCAGGTCACCTTGGGGACGGAGATGGACGGACTGAAGGAGTGTGTCCACATTGGTGAAACAAGTGAGATAATGAACATGTGATTGTAAACAGGCACACACACCCACCTCGACTTCAGGTGTTTCCTGCAAAGAGTCTTTTTCTTGGTTCTACTGAAGAGTATGTTTATGTTAATTGACCTCTTTCTGCTGGTTCTCTGAACGTCTCTGTTAGAATAGCTGTTTTCTCTCCCAACCACCTGTCTCACAGAAGACGATAAAAAGATGAACGCATGTTCATCGAAACGAGCGAGAACAGGGCTCCTGTACTCTGTTTTTGTCTTTTTGAGGAAAAATCTTCAAACTTGAGTCATCTCAACTGTCTCCTTCATCTTGGCACATCAGCCTACCTGTCCATAATTATCACATTAATCAAGCATCAAATAATTGTATAAGCAAAACATGCAATTTGACTCTGATCCAATGTCTGAATAAAACACTTGTTCTTCTCCAGACAAGAGCAGAAATAGGAAAGGTATAGCTGGAGATGTGACTAAAAAAGCAAATTCTTCTATTCAAAATGAACTTTGATAATATATTCTTGTGATGTTTCAAAATGTTGGATGTGCACAGGAATACATAAGCAGTCTTTTTCCAGTAATTTACAAGTGGAAAGAAAGGACCATGATCGGGAGCTATGGCAGAAAAAGGGAATTAAACAAGAGTGTGAAAAATGGCTCAAAATGGAGCCCTCTTTCATACTCAGCAGCACAGACACATTTCGCTTGCACAGGGGAAAGGCACAGATGTGAAGTGGTTAAAAAACATGGTAGAGGAAGAAAGGTAGAGGAAGGTACCCCTGCTAGTGTCTCTGTCATTACCCCTTCACTTTGCACACTACCAAGCCCATTACTACTTAATTTCCCCTGCGACCCTTCTCTGTGACAGAAGTTTAAGTGAGTTAAAAGCAAACCTGCAGAGGCCCACTGCCTCAGAGATCTGGGATGAAAAAGTAAAATCAAACGATATGAATTTTGAAATATATTCAAAAATGTTGCGTGGTTGTTGGATGTGATCAGCCAAAAGCCTGAAGGATCCACTTATAAAACATCACACATATAGTTAGTCACATTTTACATCTCAACACCATGTAAACCCACACTGTATTTCAGGCGGTTCTCATATAATGTTTGTAGCGATACTCACCAAAAGTAATAAAAGTAAAAAGACAGCAAAAACAGAGTATGCATGTTTCCTGTGGGGCAAAAGTTTATGTAACCAGCAGAAATATACATGTGTTGCTGTTTTTATGTAGAATAACGCACACATATGAGGAGTAATATGTAATATCATATAAAACGTTGCAGGAGGAAAAGATGATACAGTACATCCACACACAGCTATCTCACAGATGCAGTGCTGTGGCCTCAGAGATTTGTGAGCTCATTTGCAGGCACATTAAAGCACTAGCCTCTTCAACTTGAACAAATGTCTTAGCCTTTTGACAGTTTTTTATTATGAAATTGCTAAACTAATTTTGGCAGTTGACACTCGGGTGCAGATATCAAAGATGCATGTATTTTTGGAGCGGAGCTCTGGCTTGGAAGTAAGGTATGTCCGTATATTAGATGTGCAAGCATCTTTGGTGCAGGATGTCTGTGGTGGAAAATAATCATTCCATTTTTCTGTAATGATGTAAATCAAAGTGTATAGCATCAGTAACTGCAAGTGAGAATATTTTCCGAGGAGATTTCTGGGAGTAGATGCTTAGATAACGGCCAAGATACTGATAAAAAAGAGGCCCAATCTCTCCTCACTGATTACAAATGTAATGTAATGCGATGTTTTCTGGGTAAAAAAAAGACGGTTTGTGTGCGCGGGAAGCGTGTCTTTAAGGCACCAGATATGGACGCTTTGGGATGACGTATTTTTTCTTCCTTGCTTTGTTCAACTACATAAGCAGCATTCTGAATGGATATGCTTTAAAAGCCTGCTTTGCCAAGCAGCCAATGAATGATTAGCAGGGACAATTACCCAGGAAAGGCTTGCCAACCAGATAGGGTAAACAAAAAAGGCCCATTAGCTTGTGGAGTGCACTTCAGCTTCACTGGGTACCCGTTGTACTGGGCTGCTGGCAGACGTATACAGACATAATAGGATGTGTTCATGTAGTCCCACTTGTAACTGCAGCACCTTGACGTGTTAACAGCCAAGCAGGCGGACATGCTTGCTCATTAGCAAGAATCAAACAACGCCACAAAGAAACATGATCCTGTAAATGAGGCCTGCATACAAAGGAAAGGCAGAGCATTGTTAAGAGGTCTCACCCGATGTTTCATGGAAAGGGAAGTAAACCAAAATGTATTGAGTGATTAAAAAATGATTTTGTCCACAGAGTTGTTATGCAGTGACAAAGGTGGACGGTATGATGTTAAATCTTTTACATTTTCGGATTTGGTTCAGATGTGTCGAGATTTCTATTAATACTTACTTTGGCAGTAGGATTTAGTTTGGCAACTGGGCTAAAAGGCTATATTGGATCAAGCCTTATTGATACTTGTTTGTTCATACTCACTTTTTAAATATTTTTTTATGGATTCTTGGCTGCTGGTTGTAAACTGGAATGCCAGGTTTTAAAAACGTTAGCCGATAATGTATTGGAATTTAAATCCAAATTATATGTTTCAACTAAACCAATGGGGTATTGTAACAGAAGTCTACATAAGCTTCACAATGGAGTCAGTGGGAGTGGGGAGAAGTGGGGCACTAGCCAATTTGTGATCTGAGATACACATTTTAGAATAGACACACATGTGCAGGCTCTTTTCTTTTGCCAAATCACGTTAAATTCTACACACACACACACTTGATATTGGGGTTGCAAAAGTGATATTGGGGTTGCAAAAGTGATGAGTTTATAAAAGAGTTTGCTAGTTAAACAAGGGAAACAATATATTACATCATGTTTTAAACAAGAGAACTGCTTTTCTACATTTAGTAAAGTAGCACAAATTACCTCAAATCTGAATATTGTACTCTGCACAAAGAGTGAGAACAAATATCGGGGAATAAATGCTTGAACTCAAGACTAAAACTAAACTCATATGTCCTTCTCGGGTGTGACGTTAGTGTCAACTCGGGACCAGGCTCACTAACTGACCTTCGAGACAGCTCCTCCAAGGTTTTTCCTCTGACGCTTCCCGACCACCTGACACGCCCTCAACTGGCAGCTTCACTCAACTTTGTACACTTTAACTTGAGACTAAAATTCCTGTTAATTTCACAACTGTAAGTACCATCCCAAATAGTGATATAAACAGGTAAGTGAAATTTTCGTCCATTGGCCTATATTATTTGTGATGTGATGCAACAGGTTCTTGTGGTTTTTAGTTTACTTGCTGTAAAAGCCGTGGATTCAAGTCAAAATAAGTGGCATGTGCCAACTTGAAATGGATCGGAGATATATGACTCAGTATATGACTCCATTATGCTGAGTCAACACCCTTTTAGAGTTACCTCATTGAACAGCCACTCACTCATCAGCCAAACAACCCCGCCTACTACTTGAACCTCATTGACTTCTACGCCCCAGGAATGCTGCGTGTGTAATGTAACAGCCATGTATTATTCATGTAGATGCAATGTTCGGGGGGTCCTGTTTGAGACAGGGACACAATCTCTGCTGCCGGTAAACACCAATTTAATGGGCCCGACTGCCTGGGAAGAGCTGCAGCAGCTGGGGAAAGATGGCATGTATAAGAAATGAACAACAAGGATGTGTCAGACACGAGTAAAAAGCAGTGAGAGGGAAAAAGTGGCAGTGTAGCAAATGTCGCTGACTATAAAAAGGCTAAGGGGGATGACAATGTGCTGGCGTGAGCTCTTACAGCACCCCCAGGGTGTAGGTACTGTATGCTGAAATGCTCTGAAATATCTGTGCTGGCCCACTTTACCCGTCTGGAGTTAAGCATTCAACATGATGCTATGACTTTATTACTGTGTCAAAGTGACATACAGGTCCCTGTCAGAGAATGTCTAATAACGTCTTCACAGGAGATTCACAAATATACGGCAAGTCTCACATTTCAGCCCGCAAGTATCAAGTTTTCTCGCGGTATCAAACTTTAGACTAAAGAGATCTAAAGATTATCTACAAAAGGATGAACCTCCAATGGACTCTGAGATGACACACAAGCCTGTGTGCCATCATTTCATGCTACTTGTAGAGAACTGCTACCTTGTGGTATTGCGCATGCGCCGAGTCGATTTTCCGAGTTTGTTTGACACGCCCATAATGTTTTGCCACCCTGTCGATGCACGTCTGATAACGGGCAGTGACATCCTAAAAATCCCAATTATTTCCCTAGTTAAAAGTACATTCAGCATGTATATTGTACAGGTAGTAATAATATGTAGTAATGACATGTAGATTAATGAGTGATAAGCAGTTGCTATTTCTTTTGTGTCAACAAATTATTGTAAACATGACTTTGTTCACATTATCATAATAAAGCACTGGTTTATTATTAGGGTATTTATTGTTGAAGATAAACACTTTAACAGTGAAAAGTGAAACATTGAACTTTGAAAGAAAAGCATATTGTGATAGTACAATAACATCCTATCAGATAGGGTAGCATGAATCGATAGATATACCTATTGGTTTATGCAGCAGTAGCAAATTCTGACAAGGCAGCAACAAATGACAGAACACCGGCACCATATGCATAAGGCCTGTTTACATAAATTAACTGAAAGAAGCGGGTTAGCTTGGAGAGTGAAAGAAATGTGTTCTATGTCTTTGTTCCTAAGCTTCATTAGTGTAAACCTATCGTGGTCAAAGATAGAAGAATGAGCTGAGAAGTTAGTGGATCCAACAGATCAACAGGCAAGAAATGTCATCAAATGTCAGATGGCATCTATTGAAAAATAGCAAAAATAGGTTCCCCTCCATGTGTCTGTATGTCTTGATGATTTAAAAGGATGGTGTAGTCTTCTTTGATAGAGTTGAACCATCAGTATGACGGCATGTGTTAACTTATGCCTTAGTGTGTCATTCAACATATTTACAGAGCTGTTTTTATCTCTCTGTATTCAATAGTGTGGCCTTTCAAATTAAGAGCAGGACTCAATGATTTGGTAAAGTTTTTAATTAAACTCCTTTCCCTTTTTTGTATACTTCCTTTGCTTTCTTTACAACTTTCGGGAAAAAAATACAGCCTAACAGCACCCTTGCTTTTTATTTTACTTTATTAACAAAATCTGTTTTTATTATTTGCACCAACTTTATTATTGCAAGGGGGTGTATCAACGTATCTGTCATTGAGGGTTCTGGGCTTTGTTGATGAGCCCACTTGAAAACGGAAAGAAACCGTCTTTGTGGCGTGAGCTCTTGGTCCTGATGAGCCGCAGCCTCCTGCTAGAGGGAAGGGCCGCAACAGGTTTGTGTTCAGGGAGAGAGCGTTTGGATACAATCTTCATGTCTTGGAGGGACTGGAATGATGCAAAGCCTGTTAGAAGTCATGCTCTCACACTGAAAAAACGCTCAATTAAATAAAGATAGGAAAAAAATCCCCATACATAATACTGTATAGCTGGAAGTGTACCGATAGTCGCTTCCCTTGTTGCCTCTACTTTGCCTTTTGATTGTTCAACTGTCAGCCTCTATTCATCCTGAACCTCAGCAACAGTCTTAATACAAAACAAAAAACTATCTGAGGGTATGGAAGGGGTAATGGAAATTGAATTAAAGTGAACAAAGCCAGATAAATTGGCTTGCTGGAATTTGCTATTTAGAGAGTGTTAATCCGGAGTTATGTTGTCCAAATAAAAGCAAGGGCAGAATGAGCTTTAATGCCTTTAAGCTAATGAGATATTAGCGAAAGCCTCTTAGCCAAACTATTTTGTGAGGGTTCAGTAAGCAATTGCCTTACTGGCACTAATATAAATAAAGAAGTGTGGGCGACATATATAACATGAATTTATAGAGAAGCCACATTTAAGTTTCTAGCGTAAAAAAAGAGCATGAATTCTTTTTCAAAGAACCAACTTTCTTTCTGCATTATCTTCTGCAAGTCTAGATTGTTGTATTAAATGATTAGTATATTATTATCTATTATATTTTATTATTATCTATTTTATTTTATTATTATTGTTATTATTATTAGTTGTATGTAGTAGTAGTAGTAGTAGTAAAATGTTAACTTCCTGTGTTTCTGTACTCAGCAATTTAACATACCTCTTCTTAACTTCTTCATGAGGTGATTTCGATGGAGATAATAACCACCTGTCATCGCTGTGGGCTTATTCCAATGATTTTTCGTTTCCTGTCAATTTGTTTCAATACTTATTTTGGCAGCAAGATTCAGTTCTGCAAATGGAATAATCACACGTAGGATGTGTGGATCAAGCCATACACACTGTCTTTATTGATATTCGTAATATTTGTTCACTCACTTTTCAAATCCTTTTCATGGATTCTTGGCTGCTGGTTGTAAACTGAAATGCCAGTTTGTAGACATGCTAGCTGATAATATATTGAAATTTAATCAAAATTCTCGTTTTCAACCAAACCAATGGGGTATTGTAACAGAAGTCTACATAAGCTTCACAATGGAGTCAGTAGGAGTGTGAAGAAGTGGGGCACTAGCCAATTTGTGATCTGAGATACAAATCTTAGAATAGACACACATGTGCAGGCTCTTTTCTTTTGCCAAATCACGTTAATTTCTTCACACACACACTTGACATTGGGGTTGAAAAAGTGATTTGAGTTTATAAAAGAGTTTGCTAGTTGAACAAGGGAAACTATATATTACATGGCACCAGACAAGCACTTAACTGGCAGATGAAGTCAACTTATTCAACTTGAGGCTAGGACTGTATGCGTTTATGAGGGTGTAGCAAATGGAGGTCACTCTTACTTCAGTGTCACAGCTACTTACACATTATAATTGCAGCTCTGAGCTTTTCTTACCTCTATGATTCATGTCACATGTGCTTCATGTAGTGATTGTGTGTGTTGGGAAGAGCGTGTGGAGATGTACACACCAACATGCTAGTTCAGGAACCTATTCTCTGAAGGAAAGGAATTTATGTTTCTCTGCTTGATATGCTGATAAATTCAAAAGGAAAAAAAATGGTTGATCTAAAGGTTGACCCTTACCATCCCAAATAGTATTACAAACAGGTATTGATTTCCTTGCACCCAGGCTCCGGGGAGACAGAGGGCAATCATATTCATCTGTAGCTGCCCTCACTGCATTTCCCACAACAAAAGAGAGGGCAATATCATTCACTCACATAGCTGGGACATCGCTCTCAGACAAGCGATCCACATATCTTGGCGCTCACCTCCATCAGCATATTTTCTCTGTCATGTATCAAAGCTGTTGTATGTATAAAACCAAACGTCATATGCCTGAGCACTAGCCTTATTTAGGACAGAATCGGCAGCGGGAGGGTGCAAGGCAGCAGGGATCCCGGCGCACATTGCGGGGATCACACCATACATCAGTGGATTGTCAGAGCGTGAATGGGTTTTGTCATGAATGAATAACTACCAGAAATGCGCAGTAAGGGGACCAAGAGAGCTTTACTCGCCCAAGCCTTTTCATCTCCTGTGATCCACACTTCAGGGTTCGAGTCAAGGAGGGAAGGCTGGTTGAAGTAAACACATTCCTCAGTGGGAGAAGATGAGGAAGCAGAGGCTCTTCTCTGCACTGAAAGGCATAGGGAACAAGGATGAAGCCTGTAACAGAAGGTGCAGCCAAGCCAATCTGACAGTGTACATGGAGTGTGTGTTGTCTGTGTGAGCATTGTGTTGTATACTCATGTGAACTGTCCCCTCAAGCTAGTGTCATCCGAACACTATTGTCTCAGAGTGGAGAAAAAAAAATTCCCGCCCTCAGGAAATTTTCTTGCAAGGAATATGCAATGAGGAAAAGGCTCAACGTCACAGTCTCGCTGTCGTTCATTCAGTCCCTGATGGGGATTTTCTCTGCAGTGCTCTATTACCACGCAGGCAGCACCACTGTGTCTGTATTTTAAGCACAAAGGGACATAACCTGCCTTGAAAACTGATGTAAAAATGACATTCTCTCCTGTGAGTGATAACAAGGATAGATGGAGAGGGGGAAAAAAGATAAATGGTGATGGACAAAAAAAGATGAAGACCCTCCTACGGAATGAAAGAGTCCATACTGTGAGGAGGTGGGTGAGACTGGGAAGGTGAGGGAGTTGCGCTGAAGTGGGATGAGGGGGAGAGGATACCAAGTCTTGCTTGCCACACTGTGTTTCTACTTTACCGGCACTATCCTAGATTGCCGCCTGCTGATTTCCCGTCTGCCCTGGCACTGCCTCTCATGGCAGCTGGTGTCTCTTCTCCCCGTCCCTCCCTTCCAAGAATGGCAACAATGGATCGAAAGACTGAGACTCTGCCATTGTCAAAGATTAGTTCCACCTCTCACTTCTATTCCTGTCACCTTTTGACCCTTTCCCGCATGTTCACCCATAGATATGATATGCATACATACACTTACACACAAACAACAAGTATATCTGCTGGAAAATGCACTCACATGTATGAAGCCTCAGTAACACCCCATGCAGAGACACAGGGGTGTCATGACTGAGTTTCTGTCTTGTTTTGTGTCTTATTTTGAAGTCCTTGTGTCTCCCTGTGATTGTCTGCCCTGGTCCTGATTGTTTCCTTCTGTGTGATTGCTGGCCCCGCCCTCATTGTGTCCACCTGTGTCTTGTTCCCTGTTGTTCAATCACTCCGTCTGCCTGTGTATTTAAGTTTGTATGGTGTGGAGTCGTACCGTTTGTATCGTGTTTGTCTTTGTGTGTTACCTGTCTAGTTGTAATTCAGAATTAAATATTGGTTTGGAAGTTATGTTGACATTTTGGTCCTCTCTCTCTATGGCAACACATGACAAGGGGAGGGAAAAACAATGTACGCTTGGAATTTTCCCTATACATATCGGGCTAGTAAAAATTGCCTGAAATCAAACCGTTACGATAGCTTATTTGTTTTCTTTTAATTTTAGAATTTGATTGTTTAATTTCTTTAATCTGTCATTAATTTTCATGTAGTATGTTGTTGTGGGAATATTCAAGATGGACACACATTTATGGAAATTAATTATTAATTTGTAATGTCTTGCTCACACTTTATTAACCATGTAATATGCAGATAGAAATATACATTTTCCCATGTAAGAAGACATAATCCATGAGTGTTGTCAAATACAGTGTGAAAAGTCCTATATGATGAGCTAGCTAACTAATGGAGAAAGGTACTTGTAAAATGGTGCTGCATAAATTCATTTATCTATCTCGAAAATATGTAAATATAAAAAAACTAAATAACTTTCCTTGGACATTTGTATACATTTGGTACAGTATGTCTCTCTCATGTAGTGATACATCAGGGCCTCCGCACACATTACTCCGTACTGTCAACTGTACCCTTGACTGTAAAAACTGGGCTTGATTTATGTCTTTACAGGCACAATGAACAATGAAAAACACTTATTAGGTGTCATGTTCTTCACCATTCGCGATCAAGGTTAAAAGAGGCATTTAAACATGTGCTGCAAAATAGTAGTGCAAGTGTGTGTCTGTGTGTGTTTGCTGGTCCCCAAAGGCCCAGTGGTTCCCCCTGAATGACCGGGTAATCGATCATGAAAAGTGCTGAATAGCTCAGTCTGGACAAGAGACAGTGAGGCAGCAGTGTACCTGGGACATTGACTGAGTTAATGGTGGATAGTTTGATGGCCTTTGTGTAGGTGTCATTGGTGTGAACTCGGTTGCACTGGGATGTTTTACAAGATAGTTACAATTAGTGTTTGTCCAAAAAAGTGTAGCCATGGGTAAGCATGCAGAGTGTTTCTAAAATTAAAGGATTGTTGGTCAAATGCATAAACTTGAGTACTTGATTTTATTACGCCATGTCTGCTTTATCGGACTGAAAGGCAGTTGCTTAACCGCCTCCACATTCTACTGTTAGGAGCTTGAAGGAACACATTTACATTTTGAGAAAGATGTTTGTTTGCTGGCTCAGCCTAAGTCTGATGAGAACATTGATTAAAGGTTTTCTGATGCAATTGCAATGATTTGATGTACCTCAATCAACTAGAAAGTGTGCAAAGTCTTAGACTTTAAAACAAATACAGGACTTCTAAAGGTGCTGCATGCAGTCTCTCTGCCTGAACCTCGCCAGTGCACGTCATTTCCGGTCGCGTCTCTTCGACGGATTTTCCCGCCGACTGCTTCATGTGTCTGAGCACAGAGAGCTTCCAACCCCTCGCTGTAGTCAAGATTTACAGGTCCTTGCCCCCGCAACCAACGCTATCCTTCTGCCTTCAGTCATCCCTTGTAAGACATTATCTTCTTCTGTAGATGATGATGACAACAACAATATCTCATTGGTGTCCACTGCATCAGCATCCCATCAAAGCCAACCACCAACATCTCTCTTCCAGCCCTATCTGCTCATGATGACCTCTGCGGTGGTTCCCAGTTGCTTGTTGCTTCGTGGTGAGCAGATTTACCCTCAGACCATCTTTAGCATCTGACTGATATTTGCTAACATTTTTCACATCGACCATATATCTATGTTATGACTTTAACCATCAAAGGAAGTGTGAAATAAAACACCCAAACTGAAATGCGTGTTTAAAAGTTTTGCTTAGGATGTCATCACTTCTTAAACCAACCAACTAAACAAAACATATGAAGCAGCAAGGGTTAAGCCAATACACACAAACACCGGCAGACACATAAAACCAAACTGTGCGTCCCTCCTAATCCAGGCTGCATGGGGCCTGTAGTACAGTGACTCATCCCTCCTTGTATACCGTAGACCCCAGTTTGTCTTTTATCTCACAGGGAATGTTTACCTCGAATAATTAGGCCATTCATCACCCTAATGGGAACATCCCCCTCCAGAAAATAACTTTCCTTTTCTTTGAGCCGGCTTACAATCTTGGCACAGGGTCTTGGGAGGGAGGTGGCACACCTCCTAGGCACTTTGCAGAGGGGGGCAGGATGTCTAATCCGTCAACATTTCTTATCAGAAGGCTATTCATGGCTCAAATAACGCAATATGTAATTCCAAATATGGTCTTATCCAGAGGTATTTTTGTGATTGATTATAAGCTGCTGGGGTGATCTGCAGGCTTCTGGAGAGCAGCGAGATGGGATGTTTAATGTGTCGAGATGTGGCTGCCCTTGAAACCTGATGTGTGTGGTGGATGAGCAAATACTGTTGTGCTGAAGGAATCTATAATAAAATGGACAAAAAACTAAAACAACTTGTCTGACCTTGTTCATACTGGAGATGTTGAAAAACATGTTCATGTTTTAACCACACTTGGCAACTTAAAATACCTCTTTCTGACACACCCGGGGCTTATTAACACATCGCCAATGAGCATTTCATGTTTGGCAATTGATCAGATTACACACAATAACATCATAAACAACTCCAGTTCAAATGAATCCAGAATGTTTTATATGTTATAGTTCTTGATTATAAAATGGATCAACTGGCAGCTAGAGCTCTAAACTTTAGAGGTTTCTGAGGGTATTAAATTGATAATGCTTAAAGACACTGTACTCCCGAGAGAGAGAGAGAGAGAGAGAGAGAGAGAGAGAGAGAGAGAGAGAGACCATTTTCCACCCTATAATCCCATTCTCTCTTCCAGTCAGTCTCATTTAAAGTGTCACTGTGCATTTCCTGAACCAGCATCACATTTATGCTCTTGGCTTAACAAGTTCAAACTGAAGCACCCTCTTCCTCACATCTCTGGTTTCCTTTTGGTTGAATGCAGACTCTGCAATCTCATCACTGATGTGAGGAGTAACACATTGAATAAAACAAACAGGTGACCAAAGGTTTTAAAGTGCTTCTAAGTCCTCATCTAAGTGTTGTGCTTGTCCGAGTTTCTGGACCATTTTCTTCTAGTCAGTAAAACCAGCTTTTGTGTTTCCGCTCAAATGCGATTTCATGGAAAACAGTAAACAATGTTATTTGCAATCCTTAACTTTCACATTTTTTAAAGATTTTTTTGCAGTAACCTTTTAACCTCTTCAACTCAATTATTTAAATTTTACTGTAATATTACCAGACACGTATGAGTCAGTTGTGAGACTAGCTGCCTTCATAAAATAAAACGTATTGGCCGTTTCTCCTCATGTTGCCTCCCTCTGGTCCTGCTCACTGCTTCTTTCTTTGCTTTAGAGCCACTAATGATGGTTGGATGTTTATTAAGGAACAGGACTTTATTTTCCCCCCATCTTGTCTTCATTAGCCTGCTCTGCTGCTGCTCTTTCTTTAATGACACTACAGCATGCTCGCCTTCATATTATTTTTCACCATTTTCTCCCCTCTTTCTGACTGCTACTTTACTCCCTTTGTGTTTTGTAGTTTTCTTTTTTGCTGATGTTTTTCTGATGTCGTCTCTGCAGCCTAGTCTGACTCCCTCAGTGTTTTATTAGCAGAGAAGAGTTTTTCGGGACACACTGGGACTAAAGGACTCTCCCTCCTCCAGCTTAAACATATCAAACTTCCCAAAAACAACAAATTCAAAATGATCTACCTTCAGGTTTAACACTAAATTGAGTTCCTCGTCTTTTTTTGTTGAGCATCATGTAAACCCTCCATCTGTGTGGGACTTTGTTTTGCAGCATTGGGGATTAAAATCCAGACGGCAATGCTAACTGACTGGGAAAGACATCTTTCCATGTCTCGCCACTTCTCTCAACAAAACATAATCACTAATAAAAGCCTGTATTTTGGATATAGTGAATCTTTTTGTTGATGTAATTGTCATGGTCTGGGTGTTTGTCTCTTGATTCCTGTTTTATTTTAAAGTTCTTGTCTCTTGTGTCCTCTGTTTCCCTGCACTTCCTGACCCTGTGACTGTCTGCCCTGTCCTTGATTGTTCATTCCCTTCACCTGCCCTCAGCCACTCCTGCCTCCTGTTTGATTGCAAGGCCCGCCCTCATTGTTTCCACCTGTGTCTCGTTCCCCTGTGTATTTTGTCTGTCTTCTCCTTGTACTGTGCCAAGTCGTCTTTGTACTTTGTACCTTTTTGCAAAGTAAAAGAGGTTTTTCACTTCACTTCGACTTCCGTGTATTCCTCTGCTCCTGAGTCTCTGACAGTAATGAGAAGATACGCTGATATCACAAATCATTTTGTTTGACATTATCTCCACAGCATCCTTCATTCAGCAAACTTGGGGACTCTTTTTCCAACATCTTCTGCCACTGCCAAGGTGCAGTCTTATATTGATCAAGGGAAACTTGTTGAGATGTTCCTTTGGGACTTTGGTGAAATCCATCACCAGCGTTGAGCAAACTGACCAGCGAGCACTGGCACTGCAAACTCAGAAAAACAGACCAAAACATTAAACCCTCTTTGTAGACACCAGCTAGAGTTGTAGCAGTATACTCGTTTTACAGTATATTATGGCATAAAAATGTAAGAACTAAATCCCCAAAAGAGTCCCATGTGTCAGTCTCTCAAACACAATCTGCCCAGTTTCACAACAACACTGATATCTAAACAACAATCAGAGTAAAAACAATAAAAAAAATGTTTTGGAACACTGGAAACTAAAAGCCAAAGCAGTTTAGAATGTTATGCGGCTCTAAAACGATGTTCTGGCAGAATATCTCTGTACCGTCAGAGATAAAAAGAAGAGATAGATCCTAACTGTGCTTTGGCTCAGCAACTACACACAATGGAAACAGGAGGCCACGACTGAGTCATAGCAACCAATAGAAAACAGAATATTTGGTCATTGTTCGACAGGTGTATGGGGTCAGATCAGTCTCTATAATTGCAAATATACACAGAGAGACTCACAAATGCAAACACGAAGATTCACAAATGTGCACAGAACGATTCACAAATATATTTAATTTACAAAAGCAAACAAACAAATTTATAAATAAATCAGACTCACAAATGCATGCAGAAGAACTTACAAATAATTTCCAATGCACACATAAATAAATAGCGATTTATATAAATGTAAAAGAAAAAACACAAATACATTTCTGCATTTCTATGTGGATTTGTATGTATTTTATATGTATGTTGATCGCAGTGCATTTGTTTGTGGATGTACACATTTGTGCTTGCAAGCTTTTGAGACCCTGCCGTGGCTCGATTCGCAAATGTGTTTTTTTCAACATAGACCTATCTGTATTGATTGGCTACAGATAAAAAACGCATATAAATTCTTCTGTATGCATTTGTTAATCGAATATATTTATGAACAGTTCTGTGCGCATGTGTGAATCTTTGCGTTTGTATTTGTGAGTCTCTCTGTGTGCATTTGCAATTATTGAGACTACATATTTTTTTTTACACAAGCCCTTTAATGGTATGCAATAACTTACGGCAAATAAATATAAACATCAGTTTTACCAAAGCACTCAACATGTTAGAAGGTGCAGACCTTTTATCTTTCTGACTTGATGTCATAAGAACCTCATCTTGAGTGGAGGTCAGTAAACCAAAGAATGACTCATTATTACACCCTTCAGGAAGGTCTAACTCTCTACTTCAAAGTGAACAATAGCTATTGTCACATGGACAGACACCCCAGACAAAACATTGGGCAGAAAAGGAGAGTATAATAATGAAACAGCGGTGGGAGCAGTGCTGATGAAAGATTGGTAAGTTGATGGCTCCGGCAGTACAGTCCTTCCATTCATTACCCAGTCCTGCTGTATCGGCACAGGCTGAAGTCCAAACCCTCGTCTCTTCCACTGAGGAATGAGTGGACAAGCTGGACTCATCTACCTCGCTGATCACTACTCACCTCTCTGAGGGTGCCATTGTGTCCTGTCCCTCTTCATTAACATAGGCCTTAATGGGCTTTTTCCAGGCTTCTGTGCTAGCAGAGAGCGATAGAGACAAGGCAGTTGTAAAAGGGCACGAGGCTGTGCATGAATGTGTTCCTCTTCTCTTGTCAGCTCCACAACAGTTCTGACCGGTTAAAAAGAGGGTCATTTTCAATAAAGAAAAGGCTCTCTTTCAATATTTGATCTCACAGAGAGAAAATTGAAAGGATGGGGGAAATGGTGTCTTTCTATAGAGAGTTGTGATTCTGGCCAGCAGCCCTATCTTGTTTTGTATGGTGAAATTATTCCTATTACTGAGCCAAGGTGAAATTATAACTGACCCTGAACATGTTTAAATGTATTTTAAATACTACATTTCTACAGTCTGATCTGTTTTTATATTGTGGACTTTTCAGGCCCAACTTTGGACACAGCTGTTTTGTCGATCTGGGTTCATCGCCTTTAGGAGACACCGTCTGGGGCTCTTATTCATGAGTAGACTTGAGCAATATGTCTTTTCTGCATCAATACAATATATCAATCAAGACGTTTCCAGTGTGAGCTACCTTTAAATGAAAATTAAATAATTTACTGTCAAATATGATTCCTACCTTACATTTGGTGGGCTCTCACCTTATTCCTCTTCACTGTAACTTAACATCATTCGTCATCATTCCTAATGATCTTATTCAACTGTTTTAACTATTTAACCTGCAGTCTGCCATTGGACAGTCTGTAATACATTTTCAGACGGTTAAGTGTGTCTGGTAAACTCAAAACTAATAGTGCTAAAATTTGGGCTAATCTAATATACATCTGTGTATTTTGCGTGTGAACAAAATATGGAATGCATTTGGAACATTCGACATACTAAATGTTACATCATACTATGGATAGAATGCTGGTATGCGATTTCAAACAGACCAATACACTCTGGCTCTATTCACTCTGTATACACAACACTGCGTCTGTCTGTCCTACAAGAGGGATGTTGCTCTTAATGAAGTGTTTCCCTTTCCACACCCCAGTTCAAAATTGATGTCATTTTTTAAGTTGCTACAGCTTTGATAACGGAAGGTCCATCTCCCGGAGCAGCAGCACGTTCTCCTCCGGGTGGCAGTCGGGACCAAACTAATATAATAATTGCAAACTTGTTTCTGCCACTTTGGATCTATTCCAAACAATCAAACAGCACAGGAGCACAGCCCCTGGTTAATGGCACAGAGACGGCTAATGCAATAGTATAGGCCAACGCCACATGTGGAAAGGAAAAAAAAAATTAAGAGTCTCTCAGAGGTACAGCAGTTTGGTGGAATGTTGCATATTCTTGCTTTGCTGTTAGATAACTGAACTGATGGCCACAAATGTACCCAGAAGTAGAGGTGAAATGGTGCACCCCATTGGTCTGCAGAATGAGGCCAGATATTACACAATGCACCTTTAAAAATACTGTTGTCAGATCTTTAAATGAATCAATGAATTGTGTGAATCACTGCTTGTAATTTTATTATTTAAACATATTAAACTACTAAATTCTTTGATTAATTACTTTTGTTTTACAAGCACATCCTCAAATATATATTGCAATTACTTGTTAGAGTGATGTCACTGATGGTGTACTGCTGTAAATGAGTGCACTTTGATAATGGAAAGATTTACATTCTATACATTCTATACAGTACTGAATTAGTCATATAGTCTCCACCTAATGTTACACCAAATATATGTATCTTACTGACAGCACCATACAGCAGAGTCATAATAGAAACGCACCTGATTTTGTGTCTCACAAACAAAGAGTCATCTCATTCCCTTCTTCTCCCACAGCTACTACCAGATGCTGGTTTTGTATTCAGCAAAGGGTCACTCTCATTAGTCAGATCCTTGTATGGCACTGTAATGAATTAAATTAGGTCGCTCATTAGCCAGTGATAGGCAAACTCATTTGAAGTGCATGTGCCTTCCCTGGTTTCAACACTGATGAGGATGTTATTGGAATAGGAAGGCGTGTTTCACCGGTAGGTTGTTTTGCAGCTCACCGTTGACGGTTTTACACAAGGCAGGGGAATAAAACCAATTTCCATGCACCTGATCCTGATTGCTGGAAAAACTGGGTGCACATTTAACAAGGCTTAGAAAAAAACAGAACATCGAAAAAGCCTAACTGGACCGAAGGAGACCTGCACTGTATCACCTCAATATTTAAATCCAATTTCCCACTTTTTTTCTTGTTTCTAAACCGGCTAATATTTGGTCTGAACATCTAAGAGCTAATTTTAACATCACTAGTGCAAATCCAAAAAGCACTGAAGAGTGCTACATTATCACCAAATAAATAACTACTACATACTAAACCCCATACTACAAAAATTCGCTCACCATAACCTAAACCCAAATATCACCTGGAATTTAAAGATTTGAGGACAGGGCTTTTGATCACATATTGGAGGTCAGTCCCAATAATGGGAATGTGTGTGAACTGAAGTAATAAAAGTACACACACACACACACACACACATGTATGTATGTATATATATATATATATATATATATATATATATATACACACACATAAAAAAACTCCTTTTCTTTAGATTGTGACATTCCTTTTCACATTGCTTTGGTCTGTCTGTAGGAAGGACACATTTTTCTTTATGGTGAGTGGAGCACGCAAAGAGCACAGCTGAGGCCCCGTTTACTACATCATGGAGAAAGAAAGTGGGGGGGGGGGAGAGAGAATGTAAAAGGATAACTTTCATGGGGAGGGAGACTTCCCTACCCCTTTTCCATTTTCAATGAAAAATCAAGTTTTTCCTCTTCTCTCTATTCGACACAAAGTCCCACCACAAGGACAAAACACACTGTAATCAGAGTTGTGAGTATCCATTATATTATAAATGGGGGGAGATGATTGATGAATATATGAATTAAAGTTCAATTGAAGGACGCAGCTCCCCGTTATGGCTGCTATTCATCAATTAGATTCTGAAACACCCCCTTCCAAAGGAGAGAAGAAGAAAAAAGTAGCACTGTGTCCTTCCTTATTGTTATATGTTCCTCTGGATGGACACAGCAGAAAGCAAATGTCTTTATCATTTGAGGGAGACAGGGCAAGCCCTGACAATACTTTTCACTCAGTGTAAGGTTTGTAAACAAAAAAGGTGGGAGAGGAAATAAGCATGTAATAACAACCAACTCATTAATAAATCAATTAATCTTATCTTATTTATAGTGCAAATATATCAAAATGTGCTGGTTCTGACCTCTTGATGTGAGGATTTGCTACTTTCCTGGGTTTATATGAATGCAAATTAAATATATGACATTCCCTTGGGTTATGTCATTAGGACTTATTGATTAATCAGAAGAATACACATTAATAGCTTAATAAGACAGCTGTAATCATGATAATTATTCAGTTCTAATGTTGTCATTTCTTTACTTATTCACTTCTCTTGTCCCTCTTCTTACCTTTGAGGGCTGGCAGTCAATTTCCAATGGCTTGTAGTGTTGTATTGCTTACTGACACAACAATCACAAGGAGCCATATTTATTGTCCAACATGTCACATTTTGAAAGACAATGGGTTTGCAGCAAAGCAATTTATTAAGAGATGTCTTTCTTTGACACAAAGACACAGCAGAGAAAAGCTGTTTTTTAATCTGCTAGATCTTGAATATATATAATAACATTTTCGAAAATAAGTACATTTTAGCAACAAGGGAGAACAAACTGTATGATACAAGGCCCCACTATTGCAGAGAGAGATTAAATATAAATATGAGGCACCAACAACCAAAGATAATTGGTCACTCAAAATGTACTTTTCCTGAATGGGAGCAAACAGTGAAGGTTGAATTCAAACTATAATATCCAGCTATCATCACAATACAAATGCACAAAGTATTCACAGGAAACTGATCCTTAAAAGTATGACAATGTGTATTTACTTCTAACAGTACTGATCAAGTCAATAATATTACAAACTAACAATAGATAGCATACAATTACAAGCATATTAAAATGCAACAAACAATCATCTGGTGAGGGTCTGTACGTAGGAGAGGGAGAAGTGAGAACCCCCAAAAAAGCCAGCCGTGATCACATGTAAGAGGTTATGCTGCGCAAAACAAAAGTTACGTATACAACTATGGTTCTATGGATCCTGGATGATTGCCAGAGGCGGTGTTTAGCACTGGATATCTTCCGTCTCGCGCACACGCAGGTTGACTTTTAATAACAACAAAGTCACCTGTGACCTTGGATGACTCCCGCTGGGTATAAGTTCCGGTGTCATCCTAAAATCAGTTCCACGGAATCTTCTCGCTAAATCACGAGATTCTGAGTTACCAGAAACTCTGGGGGGCATCCGGGATTGAAAGAATCGTAGTTAAATACGTAACTTTCAAATCCCAAGGAACCTACCTCGTATGACTCAAGCAGAGGAATTTGGACGACGAACCACCTCCAGTGGATGGAGGGTGGCAATGTCCACTCTGAAGTCTCTAGTGAATGTGCTTGTCTATGCCCCCGAGGCTGCAGCACATATATTCCCAACGGGCACACCGCTCAGGGTTGCCCCCGACGTTGGAACACTGTTGGTAGAACGGCCCCCTAGTCTTGATGGCAGAGAACGGACCTTCACTCTGTATGCACAGGCAATGGCCTCCACTATCCAGTGGGACAGGCACTGTTTTACAAGGGCATAGCCCTTCTTAGATCCAACAAAACCAACTAACAGTCATAACAAAAATGAAAACATTTGCCGACAGCGATCACCACTCTGCCTCTGCCAAGGGTTCGAAGGGAGACGAGCATAGGGCATTCAGAGGGCTCGCGGGACACAGTAGCTCAGGCCTTTTTCAAGGAAGGGGACACCAACCTGTGGCTGTACCGGATCATTGTCATTTAGCACCTACGTAGACGCTCGGGATAGAGGGACACATGCCCTTATCTAGAAGGGATGGCGGAGACTTGAGCACAGTAGGCACAGGGCACTGTACTGGGTCCCTCCACACGCCATCTGCATTTGTACTGTAGACGGGTAGATGGCACTCTGTTATTCAGAATAGTCCCTCCGACCGATTATGTGTAGCCACTCGGGCCCTCCAGTGGCAAGGCGCCTAGTTGAACACGGCTGGGATTGGGATGCCGGATCCCACCCCCAAGCTGTGATAGGAGGTCCCTCTTGTCGGGGAGGCGGTATGGCGTCCTGCAGCAGAGTCTGTGCTACAAGGGGAACCAAGTCCCGGCTGGAGATAAGGGGGCTGCCAGTGAAAGTCTGTGGCCTTGTTGAAGACCCTGAGTAGTAGTAGTAGAAGTAGTATAAGGCAAGATCAGAGGAAATGGGGGTGGCGCCCTGGTTACGTTCCCCTTGTTAATACATTGCCTGAAAATTGGTCAGATAAAGGGCTGCCAAAGTCAAAAGGGCACAGGGTGTCCGTAGAAGCTCTGCAGACCTAGTCCCACCCTGGTGGTTCATGTAAAAACATGGTTAAAGTTTATTCCTTTGGCAGTCAGGAAGGATGAACTAAAACTACAAATTGGCAGCGAGGCCATGGTTATTTAATGGAGCAATGAGGCACACAACAGAGGCTGCGCTTCCACACCACGTACGTCTGAGATAAGCGTAACAGCACAGCCTATGTGTGTGTATGAGTATGCATACTTGTAGGCTAGATTAAACTATGAGGAGAAGAAAAACACTCAAAACAAATCCTCCCCACTGCAGTAAAATATAGCAACTGTTACTTTACCACACAGATTTACCAGACTTCTAACTAATAAAGTACGGTTTGTAGCGGACACACAATCTGAATTTATACACTTCTGTAAGAACTGGTCTCACACCCATAAGCCAGTCATAAGTGGTCAAACTCATAATGTACCATGTCACAGGGATCCGCCATGGTGGCTATGGCCCTCTTCCAATGAGACCTCAGTGTTGAGTTTATATAAGATTTAACTCAAATCAAGCTGTTCAACTGCCCATTAGGCCCACTTCCTTTGTTTCAACCACATGGTGAAGTCCCACCACTAGTCGTGCTGCTCAGAATAATATTGATCTCCTGGAAAAATATTGTATATAACATAATATGATGTGGAAAAGCTTACGGATTATTGTATCACTTATTAGCATTAAGTAACCAGCTGAAAAGGTCTTAATTTCTTCACACAGTAAAGCGCATGTCTGCAGTCATGTGATATGAACTTGCACGGTTCATATTTGTGAGTCTGCCTGTAATATTAGCTGATGACATCTCCTCGACCTTTAGGAAGCCAAAACACATTTTTCTACCACAGCAATGATGCTTTTTTTCAAATACCACCCAATGTCGCTCACATTTTTGTACTACTATTGAGCTGAAGACCAATAAAGAACCAAGCTTCCTTGACATTTTGCAGCTTTACCTGTGTCAATTCTACCGAACATTGTTTCTAATCCGTGACACAGAGCCTAGATCAGGTACTTGTTTATGGTGGTGCAACCCAAGTCCTTAATCTGCTCAGGAGATATCAGATAGTGTCATCCCTGGGTGATGTTGAGTAGATGGGAGACTGTCTGGTCGTGACTGGGTGTGCAAAGGAGGGGATTAACTGAGAACAAAGCAAAGGAGCAGAAAAGTAGAGAAACAGAGACAGACTGTATAGATGATGATAGGTCTCTGAAGGAATAAATATAGTGACCACATTCATCAAATAACATGCAGAACTAGGAACAGAATCAACAAAGCACTCTGGATATTGGTTCTCTTGTGTGATAAAACAACATTTGAAGGGGCATCAACGTGGTAGTGGTATTTTATTTATTTGGGCTGTGATAAAATGTCTTAAAAAGTTAACCTGACGCAACTAAAGCTAATTTCAGTTTCAAGTCAGGGCTTTGGACTGTACTACCATTTCTCACATTTTGTGATATCAACCTAAACTACATGGAATTTATGTTGTGTGGGAGTCTTAAACTCGGATGAAACATGTATTAATATCTGTGCGCGATCCTACACAGACTGCAGTTCTGTTTTCCGATTCAGTTTTATTGTTTTCTCTAAACATATTCTTGGTCTTCTTGTAAAATGCTCTTTTGCTACAATCCATTTTTTTTAAAGAATTGGACAGTACCATGTACAAAAAAATAAATAATAGAACACGTGATCCGATGTTGCTCCAGTATATATTGTGAAACAATAGATGGATTCACTGTAGACTCTCTGTTACTAATGGCATGAAACATCCTAAACTTCAGAATGTCTCTCCAAAACTAATGTCATCTTATTAACATAAGCTAAATCTGCCATCTCCAGCAGCTGTGTGACCGTTTTGATTGACAAATGCACGGTTACAAACAAACATCCCTCTTCACTGTGTTTCCGTGATGGATCGATAAAGCTGGGCCTTAGCTTTATTTTAATTTGTAGAAAAAGAAACAGAATCAAGTGATTTTAATTTAAAGTTTTCTCATCTAATTTCCACTTTAGTTAGACGTTAGTCCCTGCTTCCGTCATTTCTCCAGTGCTTACTTTGGAGACAAAGGAGATGGCATCATTTCCTGTAATTCATCATGAGATCTACATAAGGCATGGCATTGGCTGGCTTACTGCCCCACCTTATAACACTTGGTCGTGGCGTGTGCCGTGCATCGTAACTAAACTATGATGAAATTCATTGGCAACCAGTATTACATTCTTTTTTAATTAATTTATTCAATTAGGGTGCAGATCTACTCCACATGTCTTGGTCCCTATTCACAGAGTGAGTGAGGGAAAAGCAACCCATGCACCCTCCAACACACGTCGGCCGCCTTGGTCTTTTGGAACAGCAGTGCATTAGTAGCAGCTATTGTATTTGAAGCAGTGGTTTCACATTCTCGCATTATGCACCACCTTGCCAAGTGGAAGTGACATTAGAGTGCAGATGAGTGGGAGTCCATTATATTATGTCCCAAATGATTATGAAATCAATGGTCCGACCCAAGAGCGTGATTTTCATTTCAATGTTGGCGCAGTCTACTATAATCATAGTTTTCACGAACAAAACTCATCTGTTCTTAATGATATACGATTCAGGTGTAATACACAGCACATATGTAACCCTTGGGGTCTTATCCTTTATCGCAGTTTTATTTTTTTAATTATAAATCTGCAGCAAATTGTTCATCCTACAAGCCACACAACGCAAGCAATATTGTAGTTCTTTGTCCCAAATGAAATATATATGCATTAAAAGAGCCATAGTGTTGCACGGTGACGTATTCCTATATTTATGAGAGATATGGGCAGTGTTGTAACTGCCAAACATGTTAACTACAGCTATCAGCTGCCATCTATGATAAGTTTGTGGAAATCCGATAACTGAACGACTGCGTAAACATCCCCTAAATGTACAGGTCGATGTGCGCAGTTTGTGAATAAACACACCATTTCTTTGTCACATATGTTTGAGGAGGTGAGATCTTCTCAGACCCTTTTGGGTTTATCTGAGGGGGGAGGGGGGGATTTGATAAACGAAATTACGGGGGGACATGTTTAAATAACACCTTTAGTCCAAGCACATCTCACACAAATGCACTTTGGAGATTAAAAGAGACAAGTGCGATGCAGAGGGGAAGTGCCCGGAAGGACAGGCAGAACAGAAGCTTGATCATTTTTCAAACTGATGTTTTCCTCAGGACAAGGCTGGGAGGACAGAGACAAAGCAAAAAGAGGAGAAAATCACAATAAGAAATGATAATATACACCGAAATTAATTAAATGATGTTGAGTCTGATTTTATCTGACAGGAAAGGTAATTTGTCTCTTTGGCTGCCTGCGGACTATATGGCTTTGTGCGTGTGCTGGATTTGTAATTGCTTTGCGCCAGTGGGGCTCTGCGTTGTATGTGACCGTATTGTGAGCATTTTTGATTTTGCATATATTTTTATGTTATCTGATTAACACAGGTAAAGGACATACAGTGAAATCACAGCTACAGCATCTGGCAAATTGTAAAACAATATCTAGTGTCTTCTAAATGGTTGTTATTTTTTTCCATAATGTATTCTTACCAATACAACATTTGAATGAGAAGGATGTTTGTTCGCCAGAGGGGTTAAAACAAATCTAAAACACGAATATCCTAATACCAAAATTGTAAAATTAATACTTACCCAACAAATTAATAACAGTCAACAGTCATGAAAAAGTAAAGATTAACCAACGAAGTTGAACAAATAACCAATCCATGTTTTTTACTGTGGCCACCACAGACTGGTAGTACATCTCCAACATCTTGCCGAATGCATCGAAGAATCAAAGTTTCCTCAAGAAAATGAGTCGACTCATCCCCTTCTGTTACACAGCATTGGTGTTGGCTGTTGTCAATGGAGACACCCAGGAACTTATGCTCCTCTGCCATGTCCACATCCTCTCCCAGAATTCTCAGCAGTTGTGGAGCCTTTGTGGTTTGAGCTTGTGAAAGAGAGTGGGATGGTGGGATGTCTTGTGGGAAGGTCTCCGTATAAAAAATCAACCCTGAACAAACGGAACTACTTTTCCTTCCAGGGAAAGGCTCTCTCCCCCACGACCTGACTACCACTTTTAACAACTCTGTGTTAGCCCTATCCCGACTGGCAGGAACCTCGGGGTGACACTCGACATTCAACATCACTGCGACAGCGCGTTCCTGTAGGTACATCAGGAGAATAGGTCCTCTTCTTACTCAGAAGGCGGCACAGGTTCTGGTCCAGGCTCTGGTCATTTCACGCTTAGACTACTGCAACTCCCTCCTGGCAGGTCTACCTGCTCAGGCCATCCGACCTCTGCAGCTCATCCAGAATGCAGCAGCTCGACTGGTCTTCAGCCTCACGAAATTCACACACACTACTCCGCTCTCTTCTCTGGTTGCTGTGGCAGCCCACATCCGTTTCAAAGCATTGGTCTTTGCGTAGCGTGCTGCAAACGGATTGGGCCCAGTTTATATCCAGGATATGGTCAAGTCTTACAACCCAGCCCGTTTTCTCTGCTCGGCATGAACCAATTGACTTGCGACTCCATCACTTATCTCTTAGTGATCATCGTATCACTTAACACAATCACTTGTTTGCCGTCCTGGCGCCTCAGTGGTTGAACGAGCTCCCCACTGACATCAGGGCCGCACAAAGTCTTGACATCTCCCGCCCTATACGTTGAATGAGAACAGATTAGCACTTAAGTGACACTTGAAAGGCATGTACTTATGGTATTACTTATGGTATTACTTTTGGTATTTTGTATTTCTTGAAGAAATGGTACTTCTGAGTTTATACTCATGGTTGAATGCACTTATTGTTGTTGTTTTTTGGGATAAAAGCGGAATGTAAAAGATCTCAAAGTGTTTCCATTGCTTTTGTATAACACAAAGCAAAAATGCTGCAAAGATCGGGGGGGGGGGGGGGGGGGGGACTCGGCCATCTGCTGAGTTTCGGCAGCTGCTTTGGATTTGTTAACTATAAAAGAAAAATGGTATAATCTTTTTGTGCTGACAAAAAACAATCAAATTGCATCACGATGGAACACCAAGTCAAGTATAATGACACTCTACATGATATCAAGACATAATGTGTTTCTTCCTCGAGCAGATAGAACAAAAAACAATTGTTTGTGAGAGACTTATGTAGAGGCAATAATCAGCTCTTTCTTTTGACGTGGATCTGAGACATGAAGAAAGCCAATACGGCCAATCAGTGCAGCATGTCCACTTTCAAGCTGCACTCCTTACTGTGTCTGATTGTCATATTGTTATTTAAAAAGTTGATTATGTTTCTGATGAACACACACATTGTTGGTACTGAATGGCTGTAATAAGCATTGCTTTGATTGCATCTTTTCAGACAGTTATCTCTTGTTTTCTTGTCCTCACTGTTCTGTGTGAATTTAAAGATCGGGTTCAGCAAGATGACAAATCAATTTGGAGGTCAACACAGAACAATAGAAGGAAAACACACACAATAAACACATAGGCACAAAGTATATTCCCAGCAACTCTCTGTTCCTCACACAAATATACTTTTTGCACTCACTCAGGTGTTTATGCTGTTTATATGCCTTATGCAGGAAAGAGGAAATACAAAGTAGTCAACAACGTAGTGATCTTGTCTATATTTTATTTACACTGCTATATTTGCATATATATATTGTGTGTATATATATATTATTCTGTATTTTATATTTCACTTTGTATAGTTTATGCACAGTCACCTTTTCTTTCTTTCTTATATTTATATTTTATTCTTGTGTGTTGAGTTTATGGGTGCTACTGTGTTCACAAATTTCCCCTTGGGGATTAATAAAGTATATTTATATTCTTCTAAATACACTACGAAGTTACCAGTTGCTTTCATTCAATATTTTGCCACACACATGATAGAATAAGCCCACATGTAGTTTGATGGGTTCCCTTATGGTCTCCACAGTCAATAGGTCTCTCCCTGTTGGATGCTTGAATGTCAACAGCAAAAATTGTGAGTGAGTTTCAGGTTTTTGGATATTTTCATCAACACGTAGAATAAGTTACACATTTAGATTTATAAGTTTGAGCCAATGCTTGTGGAAAGCACATTAAAAACCAAGATGCATTGCTTCATTTGACTTGAGAGTGATTGTGACTAATCGTATCCCAATTTGAATATAGCCGCGCTACCGGAATAGCAGCTGGATTAACAAGAGCTTTGAGTTTCCAGTGTAATACTAAATTAAACTTGCCAAACATCCTCCAAATGTTTACCTTTTGGACTTGCGGAGTGAAATCCAATAGACTTTGACTTTCACACGTACAATGAGTAGTCTGAATTGCTCACCATGAAACCTCTGCCATTTCTAAATGTAAATTACCAAAGAGCATTTTGACTAAATATTCCTACAGTATTTGCATTAACAATGTTAAGCTTCTTGCTTTACATGGTATTACAGAGATAATGGTTCTACTAAGGCTCTGCTGCACTGGAGACCACATATAATTAAAAAACGAATTACATGCGTCGAAAACAGAAGATTATACTTGCAACATAATAGTACAAAATAATAACAACAAAGTTTAATCTTCTGTCCTGTCTCATGATGAACCTCTTCAGGAGGTCAGTCTCTAGAAAAATATGGCCAACAATAATCCATGTTAAAATAAGGATAAGTAATAAAGATACAACTTTTACTATATTGCTGAATGAATGTAACTTGACTAATAATTAAGATATGCTTTAATGTATGAAAAGACACAATTATGCTTCCACTATCAGCCAACAAAGCACCGTCATCAAGCAATTATGTTACACATGAATAGAGCACCATAATTGCATTAGTGAGTTGACTTTAACAATGATGCCTGCTTGTTTAAGACTGCTGCTTAATTTAAATGCAGCGCTGCCCACAATTAGTTTCATTCATCTCTCAGTTCACATGAATAGGATATTCTATGAGTGGAAGTCATTCACAGCTCCCCACTGACATCAGGACAGCAGAAAGTCTCTCCATCTGCCGCTGGAAACTAAAAGCACATATTTTTCGACTTTACCTTGAACGTGCTTAGGCGATACATTTTGGTCTAGCTGTACTCAAGGGACATGTGCAGTGGAGTCAAGTTATTGGTTAAATGTGGTTGTTATGGAACCACTTGTATCTCACATCTACATTTTATTGACTGAGTGGTAAATGAGAGTTCACACTTTCGGCTTTCCAGGAAAGACGAGAAGCAGCCAAAGAGAATTTCTGGAAATACCAAGAGAGTATTTCAAGGAAATAACATCTATGCCGCAAAATATATATTTTATTACTAAAACAGTGTGATAAGGGAGGCTTCTCAAGCATGGACTTGTGTCAGTAACTACACTACTACAGAAAGGGATCCTGTCCCTGAAGATATATCCAGTCGTCACAATGTATCTATCATGATTGGAAGTGAAGTGACATATAAATGAGTTGTAATGACAACGTTCTTATTTAAAATGCCAATGTAGTTTCAATAGGAGCCTCTTCATGTGACTATTGCCTTGCCTAATAAAGCGAGTGATAAACACTAAATGCTGAGGGGCTCATATTCAGCAGTAATCAGATGAGCTGTATCACAAGCAGTATGCAAATGACCAATGAGATTGCCATATTAATCTTAATGTGTGTATTGTCAACCACTACTTAGTGAAATGCTGGAGAGTTTTAGATCTTCCCAAGCTTGAAATTACAATATTTTAACAGAGCTAAAATTAAATAGCTTGTGCAAATCTTTCATTCCCGCTTATTATAATGTGCCCGATAAATCATTAACCGTTTGATTGATGTCATGAAACTACTTAAGCATTCAGTGTCTTGATTTAAATTTTGCAAACCTGGCTGTACACTTTTCCTCTCAGGTAATTTCTAGAATATGACCATGATATGCACCAAAAGCTGGAGACTCAAGAGAGTAGCCCAAAACAACTGTACTCAAGTAAAAGTACTGACACTTTACAAAAGAAAGTACTCGAGTAGAAGTAAACAGTCACCAAGTAGTGAGTAGCTAGATAACTCTTCCCCAAATCTTTCATTTGATTAATTAGTTCAACCGACAATAGCTTCCACACTAAAGTGAAGAAGTGAACATATCTGTATTTATTTGTGATGAAATACAAATACTTTAATCACTCCAGTATAGATGTCATAAAACCCATTCATGAAAATAATTGGACAAAGTGTATTACCTTTCTGGAAATGTCTCATAAGACTCATCTGGGCTGAAAAGAATTATTATTATATCATTAATTGGAAATTTTTCGGCAACGTTTAAATATTTTAATGCAAATTCTTCGCTACGCTCAATTTGCGCCAAACGCAGCGTCTGGATAAAATGTCTCTCAATTGTATCCATTCGCCTCTGACCATTTGCATCAGATGTACTCGCCCGAAAAATGATGAAATGTGCCTGTCCAAGTTCACCAAAATTCACCTTTAGGTAACCATTACACACACTTAAATTAAGACTGAGACAATTGCTTTAAAATCATGATACGCCCAAATGGTGGCCGGAATCTGTAAATCTCCATGTTTATGTGTGAATATGCAACAAATTGAGCACCAGCTTCTCAGCTGATCAATTAACGGGGGAATTACTCTAGATGTGATGCAAATACTGTCAGTAACAGTATCACGATGCATGTATTGCATCCACATGGTAAAAAATCAGATTCAA
This sequence comes from Liparis tanakae, assembly GCA_036178185.1. Classification (NCBI taxonomy): domain Eukaryota; kingdom Metazoa; phylum Chordata; class Actinopteri; order Perciformes; family Liparidae; genus Liparis; species Liparis tanakae. The sequence continues at coordinate 18,004,026 of CM070107.1, forward strand.
TGAGAATCAGAGTTGTCTACATGTTGTCTCATATAATACTTTGTGTGTGAGTGTGTGTGTGTGTGTGTGTGTGTATTTCTGAGGAGATAGTAACCTCCAGAGGCGGATAGCCTGTGAAGAGAATCCAATATGCTGTTCCATAATGAAAGCTCTCAAGGGGGATCACAACACTGCTAAATGGGCTTTGTACAGTCCTTTCAATCAGAGTCTGCCAACATGCTGGGATTTAGAGGCAGCCGCCCTTACCACACAAAGACAGCGATGCCAAAACAGTGGGAGCAATACAGAACTTGGTTGATGTCTGACAGAATTGTCAACTCGTTAAACAGTTTATCCCTCGAGTCTGACGCATCAGAGGTTTCTGGTATGACATCAACCTCAAAGTGGGTGCACTCTCAATTATGCTTAACTTTTAGGGGATATAAGTTATATTAATTATCGAAGACCAAAATGTTTTTGGTACCGGGTTGCGACATGTTTATTTCTGCTGTAAAGTTGGGCATTTACAATGGGGTATGGATATTGACTTGCTATTTTGACTTTGCTCTTGGAGAATCAAAGTTATTCAATGATCTAATTTAATGTGTTAATCAAGGGGATGAACAAATGGTTCCGCAGCACAACACACACATGCCAAACAGTGAACAATTCATAGATCGAGGCGTAATTCTTGCATCAATCCGGCGTCTTATCTGAGGATTTTTGTAACATTTTTCAGATTACTTGTAAGGGTCGAAGAAGATTCCAATGTATTTTAAAGGGATGGCAGTCTGCGCTTAATGTTACAGTCACACAAATGAGGAAGGCTCGAGAAGAGTTGAGAAGACGGAGCAAGATACGGCCAAAAAATGAATGCAAAAAAGAAGCTATACCAAAGTCTCAACAGTATGTCTCTCAGTGAATAAAAAAAAATCCCAGACATCAAAGCGCAGTGCTGCTTGGATTTCCAAGTAAGTGGTTTGAATTGTTTTTAGAACAACCTCGCAATGTTGTCTTCAGCAGCCTCCATGTTGTTATTATCAAACCACGGTTCCGATGCACAGCTGACAACATTTGACAACGACTTAACAGCTTAGCAACAGCTTGATAACGGCTTGACAACGACGTTAGTCCGGTGCATGGTGCTGATTGGCTAATTGTTAGTCCCGTCGTGTTGCTCATTTGCTGGTTGACTTTTTAATCGAGAAACCACTTTTTGATATCCCAATGCAAGACGATCAGTCGACACAAACTCAATGGAGTGGGCAGATTCAAATGTCTGGACACAGGAAAAGATAAAATAACATTTCAAGCTTTTCACTTACATTCTTCTCTCCTTTTAAATCACACCTTTACAGTGTGACTGCATCAGTTGATCGGATGTAATTGTCTAAATACGTTGCGCGAGTAACCGTCTGCCCTGAAGAAACATCCACGCCATGTTTCATCTGCCTTGAAGGTTGTATAGAATAGTTGCTGTGACAATTGGATCACTAACCTGGGATTACACGGCAAAAACTGTAGCAGGAAAGAAGAACGCGAGCATGAGTCATGACACCAAATGGCATTTTGTGGAGAATCTGGAGCGAGCTAAACTAGTTTGGGATCGCATTCAATTCTAAAATATCTGTCTTTGTTTATATCCACTCATATTGAAATAGCTGCACATGGAAACATGTCGTCAATTATAGGGTTTTCTGTACTGTAGTGGTGTTGTGGTAACGATTGATGCACTGTCAAACAAAGCCTTCGCTTTTATTTGCAGAGAAGCATCAGTCAATCGATTCACCTGAAGACATTTAAGCTCATTTACATTCAACTGTGTCGATCATCCCTCATATCAGGTACAAATCTATACACTTTGTCAAGGGGGGCTGGCGTGTGAGAATGAGACTGGAGGCAGTGACAGATTGTTTCGATCACACTCTATTACCATCTTAAGGCAAGTGATTTGACTTTGCATGGGGTAACGGTTCCAAGATGCCAATCTCGTTATTGGATTTCCTATGATAATGCCATAAAATGTCATCAGCTGGAAAAGAGACGCATCTATCATGTACAGGCCAGTGTCAGGGGTAATGGTGCTTTATTATTGGTGCGGCTGTGTGATTACTCTGCGCATATACAAGTTTGTTTGTGTGTGTGAGTAGCTTTTAATGTGTAAGACAACTGGCTGAAAATAGAAGTTGCGGTGATGGGAGTGGAGCTACTGTACAGTCTGACCCTCGGCTCTTTCTAACATAAAAGCACAATTTGTCGGCAGCACTGACTGATCTGGGCAGAATGAAGATGTCATGCAGAGACTAGAGTGGCGAAACAACACTCCCATATGTCTGCAGGAGCTACTACTGACATTTGAAGTGAGGAGGTGAAAAAGGGCTCTGAAAACTATAAGAGTTGCATGGGAAGCAGTACTGGATCCCGTTGAGAGTATTGTTAGAGACAGATGGCCAAACTAAAGCCAACCACACTTGGAAAGAAATATTGAAAGACTTTTCCACACCTGCTATTCCTGCAAAACTAATAACAGATATTAATGTTGGGCCTTTTTTCCATAATTTAATTGATACTGATTGAGGTCACGCTAATCAGAAAGTTAGTAGCTTGATAGCTGGCCCCTAGAGTCGACATGTCAAAGTATTCTTGGGCAAGGTACTGAACTCCAAATTATCAAATTGCTCCTGATGGTGTGTGTGTGAATGTTAATCGATCCTACGAGTGAATGAGTGAATGAGTGAATGATGCCCTGTGCAGTAAAGCACTTTGAGGGGTCGTTACAACTTGAACATCTCTGTACGAATGCAGTTCATTCACCATCATTGTTGACATCAGAATTCCTTGAAAACATGTTGTATCTCTATTGTGGTCCATTTGTGGTATGCCCAACATTTACACCCCAATATACTCCATTGTATCAGTGTCCACATCTCCTGAGGTTATATAATTCCATTGTTTATAATCCCATCAAGCAATGTATGTTGTTAGCTCTACCACTTCATAATAACACAACACTACAAATGATCACAATCCAACATAAAATATTGACTGATCTTTATTCATATTGAATTAAAAATATAGTTTTGACAGATTCATGTAACAAAACAGAGGGAATACATATTTAAATGTTCTAGCTTGGGAAATGTGTCAATTAACCAGTTAAGATAATCTTTTTTTAAATGGTAATATGTGATGATGTATGGTCTATAAAACGTAGTTCTCAGTCATTCTGATACAAAGCAATGATCATTTATTATCTTGTTTATGATAAAATATCCGTTCTAATAAAATTTAATGTACTTTTAAACAAACACACTGGACTTTTGAGACGTTTGCCAAACTGACCACTTTACTAAATGTATATGTAAATGTGTATATTTTAAATAACAGGATTGGTGCCAAAATCATCTGTGCAAATGCCCATACACTTTCCAATGGTAACTGTACAGTGGGCCTATAGTATTCTGTCTGGGATAAGCAATATATAAAAATGATGATGAAAAATAATCCAAAATTGACGATGAAGTACCTTTTGAAATCCAGATTTTAGTATTCGTCTTCTGTAAAGTCTACAGCATTAATCAGAAAACAGCACAAAACCTTTAGTTCACAAACAACACAGGTGGTGCATGAATCTTCAGCAATTTAAATATCAATTATAACTTACAGTGTATTCAAATGGTCAAATTGAGCATCCATAAAACCTTGAAAGGTTTTGATTGAAAATTTAACAAACCATTCAACCTCAGTTAATAAGCATCAGCAACACTTGTGACAAACTGCTTATTCACGACACAAAGAAAAGTGTTCAACATGATGATTTTGGTGCCAGTCTTCACATCAGATTTAGGTAAGGTGAGAAATGGGCCAAACTCCCAACAAGTCTGTAAAGATCCTGTGGAATGGAAATACCAAAGTCCTGTTACACTGAGGCTTCTGAGACCAAAACAAGTTAACGTACAAACGTCTGTACAAGCACATATCAGAAATTCATACGATCAATCCATCCAGGCAAACTTTCTTGCACTTTGTCTCTCCAACACCAATACATCCCTCTGGGGGCTGTGACATTATATTGCTCCACCATTCAATCAGTATTGCCCCAAATGGATGAAGAACTGAATATCATCGGAAAGTAAACAATGACTGAGCTCAGTGCAAATGGAAACTATTCAAACTACTCAAGGAAATATAGTATAGGTCCTTAAAACACAGGGTGTAAAGTGACACTGGTGGATTATTAACATTGGTTAAGAAAGGGTCTAAGAAAAGGGGATGAAATATTGAATATTCATTAGCATTAGTATTGCAACAGCATGTGTACAAAATCTTTAAAAAAATCTCAAGAGATGGATAATACTGAGAGAAACGTGGATGGTAGGGGAGGTATATTACACCCGAAAAATTCAAATTCACTCCTCCAAAGACAGCAAGAGTCGAGTTCAAAACACAAAATCAGAAAAAAATTGGCTGAAAACACAATCACACAATCACAGGGGAACTGATAGAGTGACAAGAGACCCTGCAAGTGTTTTTATCAGAGTTCATTCTTCAAATTACATTAACAGAATATATATATATATATATATATATATATATATATATATATATATATATATTCTGTATATATGTGTGTGTGTGTGTGTGTGTGTGTATATGCTGAATATATACATATTAATATACATACAGGGACAGATAACTATGTTCCCCAACGAAAGGAATAAAAGTTCAGTGGAGCACTAAGATTGCAATGATGCAAATAGAAATAAAAACAAATCCAAAACATATTTTCAGCTGGAAAAAGAAGCATCACTCTCCTATTTACAGATGTACCTGGCCACCTTTTACCTACTTATAAAAATACTATTTACCTTTATTTAATTTTTTCTATTTCTTACAATGGTAAACTTGTCGGATGATCCATCATCTGAACGTCTTTATCCTTTCATTACAGTTTTACCATCAATTCAATACATTGTAAACTGTGCTTACTCAACCACTGTCAATTATGCCAGTTTCAATGGCATGGTAAAATATATGCATTTGATACATGGTAAAATCAGAGTATGACAGAGTGTGTGTCTGCTGCTTTATGGGTTCCCTTTGAGGAAAATTAAACTATTTCTACTTGAATTTAATAGTAAAGTTTTCTGAAACGTAACGTTGGTGTTTATCAAATACAGCAAGTCCATTTAGACCACAAGTGGATTAATATTACAATGCTGTGAAAAAGGTTCTCATGATATGAATATTCAAATCTTACAAAAGTGATATAGACCAGAGTCTATAAAAACAATAACTGTGTCCCAGTTCAAGGGCTGGACCCTCCTTAGTCTTCGTTTCTGGGCCAGATACATCAAAAAGGACTAAGGAGGGCCGGACCATTTCAAAGGCCCTACAACATGTGATGAACTATGAAGCTTGCCTTTGCTTTGGAGGAAACAACTGGTTTATCATTTGCAGTCCTCAAAATCAATTAGTTGAAATCAGTTTTCAATCCGAGTGGTCAGGCAAACCTCAGCAATTAGTAAAGCTTGTAAAAGTTTATATTTGTCAGATATAAATCATATTACATGACTGAACCAATTACAAAACCACTGCATGGTCTAAATGATGGAAGCTATGAACTCCATTGTTTGCTATACTTTGCAGCCATGACATGTTAATCCCAAAGAGTTATAAACGGAAGCTACTTGCACAGTGTCATTATTAACCTAATCTAACCTGCCACTTGTCACACTGTCCAGTCAGGAATCATAAAACCTCCCCCACATAACCATTGGTATTTAAATGTCATTGGCTGTCTGAGGGCAATGCCTGGTACACAACTTGCAGAAGCTTAATGGGTTGACAAGGAGCATCTACACACAACTATTGTTTTGGTCCGTTTAATCTGGTCTCGTTGCACAATATAGTCAACTAAGCCTGGACTTCAGTTGTTTTGAAGGGCAAACAAACAGTCCCGGAGTTGGGACATAGCTAGTAACCAGCTAGACTCCCCGAAAAGAAATACAAACATAATTTACAATACTCTTTATAACATTTGTTAAAATTAAATTAACCACCCCAGCCCCTCCAAAAAAAGGAGATGCACAACATAAATATAACTGTCACGAAAAGGCCAGTTTACTGTCTGAGTAGCCATGTAAGTGCAGGTAAACACAGGCATACATAATAATATTCATTCTAGCCCAGTTCCATTTATGTTGGCCAGTTCCCTGGTTTTGTGCATGCTGGCTCACTGGACGGGCTGTGACACAAAATAGATTGTGACCATAATTAATTTGATCAATTACACCTGTGTTTACCCTGCTATGACACATCAAAATGGCGTGTGTGAAAAGGGCCTATTGTGCCCCTTAGAAAAATGACCACTGTACCTATAACGCTCACCTTGACATATAACATAATACATGTTCACATGAAACTATGACTCGTGTTAACATTTGACCACAATCCCTTTTTCTTTCCAGATTGTATTAGTCTTGATTTGTATTCATTAAACACATAACTGCTTTTCAGCTTTCACTGTTCTTGCTGCAGAACAGTGAACGCTACATACAATTCTACAGTCACCTCTAAGGAGAAAGAAAGAATGGCAATCTACTCTGGTCTCGTGTGCCAGTTACAGTGCACTTGCACCTTCTCCCGTAGTAGCTTTTGTAACATTGATGCATTGGTCAGGTAACATTCCTGGAATGCTAATACCTTAGTTTTAACCCCCCCTGCAAAAATACAACCTATTGCCTGTCATTCACGGTTTCTCAGCTGGTGCACTGGGTGAGGTGTTGGGGTAACGTGATTTCCCCACAGAACAACAAGGGAAAGTGGATGAATTAGCATTCAAAAAACTAAAAGCCCCTTGTGATGCTTGCTGGCTAAAAGCACCAGTAGGTTTTCTCCTTCAGAAGATTGGCTTTATTTTTCCATAGAGATCCATTACAGAGCCGTTGGGTGACTCCTCTGCTGTCATTGCACTTAGACACATGGCCACACAGTAGTACAGGCACTGCAAATATTACCTTGTGGTAGATGTCAAAAATTGACGGACATAACTGACTTAACAACAGGAACAAAAATGGATGCTTGCACACATTTAAATAGACAGTATACACACTGTAAGTGTGAGCTCAAGCTCAGCAAGGAACAGCATATTAATAAAGATCTCAGATAATGTGACAGAACAGACCTAATGGAGCTAAATAAGGTCAGCAGCAGAGCAATATCAATAATACTTAACACTTCAAGACTGAACCTTTAAACCAAGGCCGCCCAACCCATATAATTCACATTTCTGTTGAGTTGCACATTTCAGCAGTGCGTTTAGTGTGACAACACTAATCAATCTAGGTTTGATATCTGAATTTGTTTTATGATGTGGCAACTTGTGCTGGAGCTCAACTGGATGATTATTGTTCCTCATAAAACCTGAGAGGGGGAGAAAACACTATGCCGGGGGACATCTGTGTTCTTGGAAAGTCAATCTTCAACACTGCAGCTCTGAACCTTCCTTCCTCCTGGTATTTTCAGGCACAAGGTTGTGTAACAATGGTTGTGTATTGGTATGTCAACAGTGAGACATGCACAGGAATTAGTCGGTCTCCTAATTCATAAAGTTATCACCTATTACTCAGAGTGGGCGCTATTGACAAAAGAAAATCTAAAATCAGGGTATGTGTTTGATTATTTATGTATTTATTTTCTACCTGTATCACTCTATATCATATAATAGTACATTTTCTGGAAATTTAATTGATCAACTGATTAAAATGTCTGTTTCTGGTTACAGGCGTGTTTTTTGTGGATTAAAAAGCGTCAAATGAAATGAGCTGCATTGAGTTTCATAGTGCAGCATTATAGGGATTGTTGGACTTTGTGTTATTGGAGCTTAACGAATGGTAGAGACTTGGAATCCTTCAATTCAGATTTCTTTTGAGTCCCAAAACTGTCGGAAATACCCCTTAAGTTCAGTGAATGAAATATCTTAAGAATCAAGGTATTTCATCACATTGATCTAGTCTCGTAAAATTAGAGATATCAAAGGGATAAGGATCTGCGTATGTATAAAGGCTACTGAAAAATTGATTCTATCCCCTGACATTGTACATTGTTCTGTATCTCCCAAACTCAACCTTTTACTATCTTGATATTGTTTAGATATGTTAGTAAAATGCTTGGTGGAACAGATAACACTAAGCCTTACCGTCAGACTATACATTACGTTATGAACATGATGAAAAGATAAAAAGACGGAATTGACACTTAAACTTCAAATAACAGCAAAGAAATTTGGCTGTGTAAGAGCTTTTAAATGATCAACCCCATCCTGAATTAGGCTTCAAAGTCATTTGATGACAGATGCTAGAGGTCTCCATCAGAGTTTACTGTGGCATCTGGCAGTATTGTACAAAAAGCTAGCCATCAGTGAATAGAGTGATAACTTCTAATGTCTCACCATCAATGTCAAATACCAATAGAAAATAAAATGTCCCATTTTATCATATTTTTTCATGGTACTGGAAGAGGCCTCCTTGGACCGTTTCAGTCTTAGACAGTCTCTCCTCCTGTTCCACATCATGCTAGGTGACAGAGCAAGTAGTACTACATGGTCAACGTTCTGCTTTTATAACATACAATAGTATGGACACAGAGGTGCAAAATGTACTTCCAGCCACAGCTCTGTTCACAAAGCCTTTTGTATCTGGCATTGTATCTGTCTGGTAATTGACATAATTTGGTTATTTACAGCTCTGCCTTTTCGTCACGACCACAGTGCTCTTTCGTGGCCCGGTGTCTGTGCTGTTTGCGTAATAATTAGGTGACAAAGAAAACAGTTCTGATCCCGATTTCCAAATGTCGTATTTTTCCTTTTTTTATACACCATCACCATTCCCCTGTAGAAATATCTGTCCATTCACAAGCACCATTTCCATTACAACATTACTCCTTGCACTGCAGTTACCATTGGTTATATCAGTCAAGATGCTGGTTACAATTCTGATAATTCTTTTTGCTCTTCGGAATGAATTGTGTAGGAAAGTGGAAGAAGAGTCTTCTGAGTGATCAACCTTTAAAATCACACCCGGGCGAGGCCAATAATCCGTCCAGGTAGTGGCAGGTACACAGCTTTCCATAAAACTGCAGTGACATTTACTTTTCCGTTGACCCCTTTCTCTGTACCGCAGCACTGACTGACATTATCCAGCACAGACAGTCTTCCAGTCAATTGAGTGGCATCAAGCTTATGTCACACTGCGTGTATTTACTTATGAATTGATGCATGGATGTTATTGGTGTGTCAAGGCTGCAGGCATGTTAACATGTTTTAGGTATGATATCAGCTGTGTCTAATATATGTTTTAATTCCATTACTAGTGCAGCACTATGTAAAAGTAAAGGAAGCGTGTAGGCCAGCATGCAAGCCACACCTGGAATCTTCAGCTCGACTGCAGGTTGGCTGGTAAGTCACAACACACCTCCATGTGCATGTGTCTGTTTATTGCACACAGGCAATAGTGATGTATGCACACTGCAATGGTACATGTATCTCAGTGGTAATGTGCTAAAAGGAATGTAGATGATGGGTGTATAAAGAAAACCATGTAGGATTCATGGTGATAATCTTCTCTTTGGGCGAGCCTTAGTTCATTTCTCCTCTGATTTCTTTCCCTGATGAAACATGTCCTTTCTTTTATGATGCCGTTTTGGTGCTGTTCTGATACTTAACATGGCAGGACAATGTGCTGCAGAATAAAACCAACCACAAAGAGAAATGTCTGCTTGCTTCTATGGTCAAATATGGAGCAAAATAAATATGGTTTTATTGTCAAGTGAGGGTGTCAGTGACCGCTATTGTAGTATTGCCAATAAAAGGCAGAACCTTAGCGCAAGACTAAAAGACTTGGAACCAGACATAACAGAAACACATGTTCAGGCAAGGTGCAAGGAGACCCCCGGGTGAGAAGTACTGCATGAAAACAAGAGGACTGTTGAACGTCCATTTATCATGACCTCTTTCCCTCTATTCATCCCTCTATTGTGCTACAGGTTGGTCACTACACTACAGTGTTCCTCTGTCTGTATGGAGGGGGTGGCAACACATTGCCAGCTTTCATAGCAGCCTCAGACAAGTATTCCTGGTTTTCAGCCACAGCAGGGCGAATGCGTCCATTCTGCCGATAGAAGAAGCGCGTGCTGCAGTCCTGCAGGTACTCAGGGTTGTGCAGCGAGGACTTTGGGGGTAAACTGTGCTGCCAGTATTCCGGATTGTCAAAAGTAGCCTTCTTGCCCTTCTTATCGACCATGATTGTGCTGCTGGTGTTGCCCGAGTGCAAAGCGTGTCCTGAATGCCCGGAATGCATGGTGTGTGATGGATACGATGGATGAGGGAGGTGGCCAGGGGGAACTATGTATCCAGAGGAGGAAACCACGTGGCTTGATGTTGATGGGTTGACTGTCTGTGATACTGATTGGGCAGCAGAGCACCCAGGGCCAGGGATGGAGACCGCACCAGCTGATCCGTTCTTGCCTCCAGGGTTAAGGAAGGTATTCAAATACAGAGGCTCGTTGATGTAGTCGTCCTCCCCGGGTGTGGACTGGCTCTTGGGGGGAGCAGCAGCTCCAGACAGGTGCAGGGTGTGGCAACCCGCCCCATCAATTACTGCATGGGCGTCGCCATTCCTACGCCGCGTGACAAAGGGGTTTTCCTCTACTGTGTTGAGATAGTCTAGAAGAAAAGGGGGATGGTAAGATTAGCTCACATCTTTTCATCTCTTTTAAAACTGTGGCTGTTGTAGCCACTAAGTCATTTGTATAATGGTTTTGAAAATGTTCAAAGTAACCTGAAGTGTTCTTGTCTCTCAGGGAAGTCATGTAGTCATCCTGGTTCTTGTCTCCTTTTGTTACTCGTTCTGCTAAAAGACCGGTGGGATCGGCACTGTAACGTTGTCCATTACTGTCCTCCCCTCCACCTTGGGAAGCAAAAATAGGAAGATAATACAAAACATGAGACTTTAAACAGTATCTCCATCAAAAAGAGGATTTATATATATATATATATATATATATATATATATATATATATATATATATATATATATATATATATATATATATATATATATGGTATCTGTCTGTGCCTGTTTCTGGCTGATGTCAAGAATATTTACGGAGATTTTGGCATTTTAGTGAGATGGATTTTATCGCCAAAAGATAGATAGATCACTATCAATACTAAACTAAAGGCATCATCGAGTATGGTATCATACCCAACAAGCATCTTCCAATTAAAGTATAGTAAAAAGAAGTAATGTATTTACTGTATGTCTTTTGTAGCAGTGTACCAGTTCCACAATCATTTATTTTTCTAAAAAGTATTTTCAAAAAGGCATTGTTTAAAAAAGCATGTATTGAGGAGATTGCTTTCCCTCAGTCTTTCCAAGTTTTGGAAAACACTTTGCTTTACCTTGTCCTGCAGCGAGAGCTGAACCAGGCACCAAGGTGTTTGACCTTGGGCAGGCCTGCTTCCTCAGGGTTCCATTGCAACGAGGGTCGTCCTGGATGCCGCGGCAAAATCCACCACTGATCTGCCCACATGAGGACAGGTCCTGTGGTGGGAGGCAGCCTCCAGCCACGGGTGGAGCAGAGACCCCTCTGGGGAGGTTAGCCAGCATGTCCTCCATGCTGAAACTGGGGTCCTGGTAGCCATACTGGTTCTGGTGGAAGAAGAAGAGGGGGAGCGTTAAGTAAGGGCCAAGAGAACTGGGGTGGGGAGATGAAGCAATGCTTTCTTCTGATCTTCAATGTGTGATTAAAGTTCAATTTATTCACTAAGTGAGTACATAAACGAGTGTTTTTCAATCTTTAGTCTATACTGTGCAGGTAATTTACAAGTAAAGTTCAACATATAGAAAACAAAAAAAATATAATGAAACTTGAGTACGATACACGGACTGTACTTTCTAAAGTGTATTAATGATTTAAGTCTTTGTACCATTGTTCATCTGTAACATTTGAATGTGACAGGCAGGGGAGACAGCAGTGCCAAACATTGAAATGGAAGCATGACTGCCAAGGACAATCTAATATTTAATTAAAAGGATTTTAATTAAAAGGCTCAATGCAGCAAGGCTTAAAAGTAGCCATATCAGGCCAGCCCTGCTGTGAGCATTTGTGTCTACACTCATAACTAAAATGGGAATTTTTAGAAGCTCACTGAGTTATTTATCCTAGGAATCCAGCAAGACGTCTTTTTTTTTTAGATTCCGTCGCATATTCTCCTTTGCATGGTCTCCGACTAGCCAGTAAAAAAACTAATGATATAAAATATATTTTTTCCCTTGTTGTACTTGTGTTTCCTTAAACACACAGGTTAAATTAAGTTTATTTTGACAGCCAAGGTTTTTATTTTGAGAGAAAATATTTTAGATTTGCAGCAACACATTCAGAAGCAAAACTAACAATTAATTTAATACAAATGAGAAATTGGCTCTCAAAACATCTTTATTTGTTTGCATATTAAATACATATTTACCATAACGTTTTTCTGGTCTTACGATGAAGATGCAGGTTTGCAGTAAATCAAATTTCAGATTATCAGACTTTAGTCATTTATTTATCAGGTGACCCTAATTATTTACAACTTTTGGCATCCTATAGAGCACAAGCAAGTGGTGCCTCAGGCCTGTACGAAGAGTCAGACTCTGTAGCCTTTTCTTAGAAATAAGAGATGGGTCAATCACTGGTGGGAATCTGGCTATTTTTAACTGTTTTTTTGGCAGTACAAATTCTCAAATGTATTAAGATATCAGCACAAGTTGCAGCAAATAGAAGCTTCAAACACAAGTGATAACACAGCTGTGTCCCGGTCAAAGGCAGGTTAGACTTGATGCTGTGGTATTATAATGCAGCGAAGCCCAAACACTATCAATAGCTTTAAAGTGACTTTTTAAATTAACTTTCTGTGTTCTGCATTTCATTTGAATTATTAGCATTCTCTACTTTAAACCTAAAGGTATTAATACAAGCGTATGTTTTCATTTCCTTTTAACTGTAATGATTAAACCACTGTCTCCCATTCATCATTTACACATATTCCTCCTTTCTTGTTTTCTTCTTTTAACAGAAAGAAAATGCCACCACTAACCTCATGTCTTTAGAGAACATTAAAGTGAACCATGAAGGTCAATCGCACTATTTCTTCAAAAACTTTTGCCAATCTAAAGCCCATCATGGAACTTAATTAATACATTGGGAAAGCAGGATACACTGTAGGACAGTTATACATGACACCTACATATTTTGAAGACTCAAATAAAGGGAACCCTTCAAATAATTAACTGGAAAAAGCAGAGCGAGCTGATGGCGGCAAATCATGGATTACTCTTTCTTACAAGTTCTGAATTGACATGAGATTGCATATTAAAGGTTCGGATTTAGAGCATTAATATGGGAGCATCAGCTATTTGCAATGTAAACATATAGAATAATTTCCACCTGAGCAGAGAGGTTGCTCCCACTCTGTGTGTTCTGTTCAGAGCTTCTCTGGGCTTTGTTTACATTGCTGGGCCGGCTTTGAGTGCATGGGAGTCTCTTTGCTTTGCCCCACTGGCTAGCTCACCACTGCTGCTGTTTGGGATGCTTATTTTGTGTTTAACACACACATTAAACGTATCTGCATGACTATGCAACGGTCAGAGCTTGTGACAAAGTATTAAAGAGGAACACCACTTATGGTGGGCAGGAGGGGAAATGGATTGGTCTAACAAACATAGGACTTTCAACCATGTGTTTCTTTGTGTGAGTGAATTAAGGAAAATCATTTTTCAGCTATGCAACCATGCAAGTGAAGATTGGATGTATGTGTAAATATTGCATTTAGCTGGCTACAATAATTGAGTTCATTACAATCGTCTACATGATTAATATAGATGAATGTATCCCTATGAAATTAATCAAATGAATTCATTACCAGCCCCAATAAATAAGAAGATAAACAGTGAAGGCTTCCTTGAACAATATTCTGCGAATGAATAAACTCTCACCCCTTGAAATGCAAGCAGAGTTGGAAAAGGAGTCATTCTCTCTTTGGCATTCAGAATGTGTTTTTATCCCGACACAAACATAGGGGGATATTGAAATCCAAAATGGCTGAGATGCCTGGATGTGTGACAATTTTAAGTCCAAAGATAGACAGTAAACATTTTAACAGTTGAAAATATTAAGAACAGAGGGAATGTGGCTCTACACCACAATCACCATCGCTTCACGAGGGCTGTGTAATATAGGAGAGACATCTCAGTCTCTATCCGTAACAGTTTATGTTTTATTATGCTGGGACGATTGTTTGCATGACCCCTCCTGAATGACTTACTGACTAACATTGACATATCTGTAACAATGGGACTAAGTAATGACCCAAAACAGTACCGTAGAATAGCAATACCAAAGTAACATGAATGTGTTGGGCAATACGACATCATGTTTTGATTAGCATTAATTAGTCAGCCTTTTTTTAACTTTAGTAATAACTTACCATTTAAATAGAAAGACAAACTGACATTAATAATTTTATAGTGTGGTGAACTGTTGAAATCAGCAAATAATATCCTCAGTAGCCTCTAAGATGTTATTGAAATGTTCCATTAACTACCGTCTACCAACATGTTGGGTGGGGAACTCCTGATGTAACAATGTTATTACAATGGCATGAACAGAAAGTTCATTATATTATGTAAGCGTTTTGCATTAAGTCCCAGTATGTTATATTTAAAAAAAAAGTGACAATGGAAATACTAATAAAGATTAACAGCCTTAATAATTAATTCTGTTTTAGATCATTAATGCTTTAAGAAGAGATATTATAATGGCCATAATTAATAAAAAGTAATCAGTATAGCAATACATCAAGATATTTGGAGATTCTTCAAAGAGAATACCTTGTTAGAGTCCATGTGTGCGCGGGGAGTGTATGCCAGTGGTGGGATGTTGAAGGAGTGTGGCACCAGGTACTCTTCAGCATCCATCAGGTCCTCCAGCTCATCCTCGTCCAAGAGGCTCTGAAAGAACTTGCTGTCGTTGGGGCTGGGCAGCTTCATGCGGTCGTCCCCCTGGGTAAAGTTGCGTGTGTATGCACAGTATGTACATGTTCAGTCATTTGTCTTAGCATTTCGGGATTAAAGAAAATAATGTAATGTAATGTAATTAGGTTTTAATTGTATACAGTTTAAGACTCTTCACATCCGAATGGAATTAATATATTTTAAATAATCCCCATTCTTATTTTATTACTCTTATTTATGTTAAGTTATTTTTAATATATCAGAATAGTGAACATGTACTCAAGCAAAGTGGAAAATAGAGAAATACGTCACTGCATTTAATGAATAATCGAAGCACAGTAATTGTTAGTGTTGTCATAAATACTCAGTGTATGTTCACCCCAAAGGAATAAAGTGAGTGCAATGTCATTTGTAGTGAATAATAGTATATATATATATATATATATATAGACGTTTGTAATCCAGATATACCAACATGTACCTACCTGAATGACCAAGTATCTTTGGGGATCTCGAGCCATCCGAATGAACTCTGCAGCAAGCTCCTTGAACTTGGGTCGACTATCTGCATCAATCATCCAGCCTGAAAGAATAGTTTGTGTTAGTGTCTAATCTATATGTATAACTTCTAAATACATGTATAGCTATTGGTATTTAAACCTGTGGATGCTGCATATTTTTCCAAATAGGCTTTGACTTCAAATGTGATCCTACTAAAGTTCTGTGCTAATATTGTTTATTGTCTGAGGTAAGCACACACCTCATCTACACCCTTTAAGATCACATTATTTCCTGAGTCACAATTTTATTTAGCAGCCATATGTGGGAGGAAATGTGCTATAAGTAGTGTGTACATGTCAGTTGTGATCAAGCAAAGCCTTTCTGTATACTTCACACTTTGGTGTTGGGTTCTTTCTCAGTCAACCATGTTAAACATATGATCCCTGTTCTTTCCTCTGCTGTTATTTTAGATTTAACATTTGACTTTGCTGTGATTCCTTAGAGCCTAAAATAACGAGACTATGCGTAACTCTATGACACTTTACGTAGCTATTAGTTGTTGCAGAAATAAAGGAGGAAGTAAAGTGGTGCAATACAAAAAGTGATAAAGTCTGCGTAAGACTAAAACAATTAGCCAAATGTGGAATTACATCTTCAGGGGGGAGATCACATTACGCAATGCTACATAACGTAACATGATATATATATAATTACATTGGATACGTAATGTAGCATTATTAGCTACATAACAAAAGCTCTCATTTTAACCCAAACTAACGAACTTAACTACAAATTGTTTCTAAAATTAGATGTGATGCCTGAATCTAGACAAATTGTTTCTTCTGAACACAACATCTTATTTTGAAAAGACAGTGGATGCATGCAGAGAAGCAAGCATTGACAAAGCTGACACTAGATGATATGTGGAGTGCCATAGTTTGAGGCGTAAGGGCCACCGACCATGTTGCCACATTGCCAGATTGTGTTGCAGCTGAAATAACACATTTATTATTTCAAGTGTGTAAAAGTTTGAACTATACAGAAGGCACCTACTGCAGCACCTCCACCCTCTAGGTTAGAATAATTCCAACTTTTGAAGCATGCTAGTGCAAGATTACTAAACACAGTCGTGCTACGTTTTACAACTGATTTATAAACATTGAATTAGCGAAAGACGTATCTTTATATCGCTTTAAATCACATTAGCAAAGATTGAGCTAAACTATAACAACTATAGCAACCTTCCAGTGCATTTAGTTTAAAACAGAATGCAAATACTGATAATATATTTACCCACTTCTAAAGGTCTCAAACGACTTTCCAAGATATGCTAGTTTATTATTTAATCCATAATGAACAATTAGACAATTATTAATGAGGTTCTTTATGGAAAGACAAATACTGTTTCATCAAGAATGGCCATATGGAGTAATGTGTTTTTTTGCCAAGTTCTCTGTGAACACATGGGTATGATGCCAAAGCAATCATGTGATCTGGCCCTGAGTAAGGCCTGTCTAGGTATCCGGGGAAATAAAAGACGGAGGGGTGTGGCTTTACACATACACACACATAAAAGAGTTACTATGTAAAACTTGTTATCTCGTATCTTATTAGCTAGTTTAATGTCAGTAGAGCAGGAAGTGCATTTCACCACATGGGCGTGATGAAACATGCATCTGAGTATTTGGGAGCATGAGCTCTGTGCATGTATCTGTGCAAAAAGAAAGGCAGATAACAGGCAGGTGACCATGACCTCTTCCTGCTGTGTGTGCGTGTGTGTGTGTGTGTGTGTGTGTGTGTGTGTGTGTGTGTCTGCTTGCCAGGTTGGCGCAGGTTCATGGTGTCAGTCAGAGCCAAGGTGACAGTGAGGGTCAGAGGCTGCAGCTTGGAGACTACAGGACTAGGCCAGGGTAGCGCTGGCACCCAGCCGTTGTCGTGGTAGCAGTGGCCAGAGGTTACAACGCCACCTGTGACCCCAGTGCCTGACGGCATGACAGCAGTGACCAACCAATGATGCCAACATGTTGGTGGTTGGGGTCAAAGCTAGTTTAAAAAAAAAAAAAAGTTCCTACTGCAATTTATTTTCTTGCAAAACTCTGTGATTTTTGAAGAATTTTCCATTACTGTTGCCATCAGAGGTCTTTAATTAGCATTCATACAGTAACAAAAGACAATATTAAATGTAATGGATGGAAACAATGTGCCATACACTCCTATGCAGAGGATCCTCAACACATCAATCGTAGTTGAGACTGTCGAAAAGGGGCTGACTTAAAATGGTAATCTTTAGAGGCTGTGGTTTGTGGTGGTGTTTTATTTGATTGTGTGATGTTGTAAGGACGTTAAAGTATTACGCCCATCCATCTACTTACATTTGACCATGACCATGTAGACGTCGATGGTGCAAATGGGAGGCTGAGGAAGACGTTCTCCTTTCTCGAGCAGGTCTGGGATATCTCTGGGGGAAATCCCATCGTACGGCTTCCCACCGAAGGTCATCACCTCCCAGATGGTCACTCCTAAAAAGAATGAAGGAAGGAAGGAGGATGAGAGACATAGAAGAAAAAATATATATTATGGAAATATAAGAGAGAGAAAAAGAGGAGAGTTCAGTAAAGTAGAGCAGAAAGAGAACATATTCTCACAGGGAAAAGGACAAGTGAAGAACAGAGAAGTAGAATTAGGATGAGATGCAGTGAGAGAGTAGAAGGGTAAGAGGGAGGATGAAAGAGTTAAGAAGAGAGGATTTTATCGCAGTGCAGAGAAGAGACAAATAAACACATAGGAATAGAAAGAAGTTAAATAGTTGAAAAAGAGAAATGGGAGATAGACCAGAAATAATTAAACAAAAAAAGTGAAAGAGGATGAAAAGTAAGGATGAGAGAAAGAACAGAGGCGATCAGAGGGGACAGGAGAGACGGAATGAGGAAGTAACAAAACAAAGGGGAAGGAAGAGAGGACAAGATAAGAGAACACAAGTCAACTGAGGACAGCAGATATGTTAAGGAGAGCAACTCATCAGAGTCCTGAAAGTCATCAGTCAATCTGAACTTTCACAACTCTTCAGCCTTAATCATGCTCGTGTTAATGAGCTAATGAGTGAATGCACCTCATAAGATAGGAGTATAATAGCCCCCGGTCATAGAGGACCACTGGGGACATGTGCACTAAACCATACCGATACTTTTAATCAAACACACATTATTCTCTTTGATACGACCCATCTTGCATTTTATTTTTAATCATTGTTCAATGACTTTAAGAGTCATTGGTAACTTGAACTGGAATTTTACATTTTTAATAAAGCACTACAAATCTCATAAGACTGAAGGATAATAGAGAAGGTTGGTCTCAAAATTTACGACGATTTAAAGGAATAGATCATCATGTCTGCATATTTTAGTTCGCCACATGTTCAAACAGTTGAAAAGGTAGTAAGACATCCACACTCTTCTTCACTTGTTCTTCAGCAGAGCCACAATGGCCAAACCCAATGCAGCTGCCATAGATCTATTGTACACGTTATGCACCGCATATGCCTCACAAGTTTAACTTGCATCCATAATCTACAGCATTCCTGATATATTATGTTTAATGTGTTTTCCATACTACTGCCTACTCCTAATACATCTTGCGTTTGTTTTCTAGTTTAACCATTGTGCCTCTCTGTCGCTGGATGGCTCAGTTGACCCATGTGGTTGCTAATCTCAGTGAAGGTTCTCCTTTGTTCTGATCCAACAATAAATAATCTAACAACTGAAATGTAAATGAACATAACACACACAATTAATGCAACCATAATAATTAATTGATATCCACAATAATAATTAAGGCGACTGATTAAGCTTGAGAATATTTTTCATTTAACACTTGTCCTTTAGCACTGAACCTACTATCACTTTTTTATTTAGAAGGTATGCACTTACACAATTGTTATGTCGATCAAAGGAATTTATTCATCATAAGTAATTGCCTATATGTATGTTTGAATATATGTTTCTTGAATAATGTATTTTATTGTCACTTTAAAATTAAAATGAATAAAATATATCGGATCCGTCCCATGTATTAAGATATTGTGGCTCTAATGGTTTGTTTAATAGAAAAATGTGAATCTTACCGTAACTCCACACATCACTCTGATGAGTAAACTTCCTGTAATGGATACACTCCAGTGCCATCCATTTGATGGGCATCTGCCAGGTAGAAGCAGAGCACGTTAGTATAATATACAAGACGCAACATTTGGCACTTTCTCATTCCCTTAAATCAAATTTCTAAGGAAGCTGATGATGTATATTTTAGATAAAACTTGGATTATCTGTTCGTGAGGTAGTGATAGGACTGTTTTCAGAATTGACTATGTGAACCACGTTAGACGAAAATATATACTTATTTCAACCCAAACCACAATATTTTTTCTTCTTAAACCTAATCATGTGCTTTTGTTTCCATAACTTAACCAAGAAGTAACAACATAAAAGAGGATGAGAGAATTTAGCTTTTTTCCATTCTTTTTCATTTTTTTCCCTCAATTTAACAGCATGCATAATAGATTACATTGTATATGTTGGCATGCTTTCCCCTTTAAAACCTTGTGCTCACACTCAACTAGCTCTTGCTTGCCCTTGGAGTTTCTTGAAACTTTATCTATATTCCTTATGGGTGGTGACGCTTTAGCCTGGTTCATGCACTGGATGTAACCAGCTTTTTATATTGCGTTATTTACCACTTTTGAAATAAAAGGACAGTAAATACATGTACATCATACTTTTTTCTTTTATATTGCTAGAGGGGACCAAACAGTGGTCAGTGGAGCAAGTTACACTTGGTGTTAAAAGTATAGCCTCTGCATATTCCTATGGTTTGTGACAGCAGCAGCAAGCTACTATAATAGTTAAAAGTTACAGTTTGATCAAGAATCCAAGAGCAGGGCAGGGTTGTGAGGGAACGTTTTACAAAATATGAAGTGAAATCAATGAGTCAAGCTCGGAAATTGAGAGAACACTCACTAAGACACTCACTAAGAGAGAAAAGATGGGTTTTGCAGAGAAGAAATGGTTTGAAAACCAAACACATAAGAGGCCAGTAGCCCGAGTACAGAAACCTACAAAGATGTGTTTGTTTACTTCTTTTATAGTTTACTTTTAGAGTTTTGACATCTCCATTGCCCAAAAGTAAATAAAACGGTCCAATAGAGCAGAACAGAATCTCAATGACTCCCCTAAAACTGTTCTTTGTGATGGGCCAAGCGCTTCAATCAGGATTAAAAAAAACTAATTAATATAAATGCTTGCTGTTCTACAATATGGCAATGGTATGAACCAAAATAATAATTAATTGTATCTCAAACAAAACATAGTAAAAACAGTGAAGGTCACTCATTGCAGGCTCAAAAGGTACTGCAGTATTAGAAAAATAGAGTAAACCAGCCATTACAATACTGGTTTAATAATACTAAGAGTACTCCTACGTATATTATAATTTATATTAGATACATTGCTATTCCTACTGCTTAATTAATTCAAAGATTTACAAATTAAACCATTTTTACCAAAAACACTTTCATTTTTTTTCCATTTCCAAAGTGAGCGTTGAAAAGGACACATGTACTGTATGCTGTACACGTTGTAAAGCCCTCTCAGGCAACTTAATGATTTATGAAATGTATTGATGCACCAATACCGATAACACCATCAGAGACTGGGGTGCTACGGACTCACATAGCTGGATCGGATAACGGTGAACATGGGGCCAAAGTTTTTAAGTCAATTCTATGTTTGTTTACTATCTACATTGTATACTGGTATTTAAATTACATTGTGGAATCATTTGTCTGACAGTGTAAACGACAACAAGTGAAAACAGGATGTACCTTTCCTCCGTCAGCATTATACTCCTTCTCATTAACATCCAGCAGCCGAGCCAGACCGAAGTCGGTTATCTTGATGTGGTTGGGAGATTTGACCAGGACATTTCGGGCTGCCAGATCCCTGTGGACCAGCCTACGCTCCTCGAGATACATCATGCCCTACACACACACACACAAACAAACACACACACACACACACACACACAGCAATTATTTTATATTGAGGTAATTTACATAAAATAAACATATCTGCAGGCATGAGTGTGCACGGGTATGCAGAAAGCACACACATGCGAGTCTGGGCCTCAACATCACCATCTGTCTTCATCATCACTTCCATCATCAAGACGCCATGAGCATTTCTATAATTATTTGTGTCAGCGACATTATCACCACATTGTTATTTGCATGGTTTTAATTCCCCTTAATCAATAACTAGAATGTGGAAAAGTCCTCAGTATTGCCAAATGCTTGACAATGCAATACAAGTATAATCAATTCAGCAGTAGGTTTTCAATAAAGAAAAGAAACCTATAGGATTGAGAAGCATTTTGGAGTTAAACATGTCATTCAATACATTTACTGAACAATTAGAAACCACATCTTTAAGCTGTCTTCCTGACTAAACCGTAATTAATATTTATTATCTGCCTCAAATAGGCAAAACACATTGTCTGACATTATTTTATGTTCCGACCAAGTTTCCATTTGATAAATCCCAATTAATTTCTCGGGGATCTTCAGAGTATATAGTCCCCTAAAATCCTCTTTGAGCTTTAAACATGGACAATAATTAAGACATTGAATTCACACACACACACTTGAAAAAGACTATTAGTCTAATCAAAAAAGTATATTCTATTAGCAGCCGCAATCTCTCGATCAGCCCTCGATCAGCCTTGTGTTAGCAGATACAAAAGTTTGGTTGGACACGCTCAAGCTACAAAAGAACCGCTCTGTATGATTTTGTAAACACTTTTCAGCTGCTGCGTTGCCCCTCATCTGGTCTAGACTGAGTATTGTGCGTCAATGCAAGTGTGGATCTATAGGAGAAAGAAAGACGGGACCTGAAGAGAAAGAGAGAAAGGGAAAAAAAAAATTTAAACTTTCAAATTGGACGAGCAATAATAGAAGCCACTTTGTTTGAAGTGGCAAGAGCACAGACCCACATGGCCTTATTTGAAACTATAACAAATTGGATTTAGCTGGAGTGGCTGGATTGAAAGGAGGAGTGGATGGAGGAGGAAGGGTAGGTAGAGGTGGGGTTGAGTGGCGACCGTCTAAGAGGTGAGATTACATTGGTAAGGCTATAATCACACTGCCTCATTTGGCTGCCTCCCAGGAGTGAACATGTGGTTTGAGCACACACCTGCAGATTAACACACAAAACCACACAGCTGCAGACGTGCAACTTGAAGGGAGATACACCTGCGAATGTGCGAGTGTGTGTGTGTGTGTGTGTGTTTATGTGTGAATGACGGCGAGAGTGGACATAAGTTGACAGAGGAAGTATGTATATACATATTGAAAAAGGAAAAAAGACACCACCTAAATAAAACATTTTCGCACACACACACACACACACACACACACACACACACACACACACACACACACACACACACACACACACACACACACACACACACACACACACACACACACAGTAACAATCAAGACAAGCAAAGGCCTTTGTGTCTTGTGTAATTGGGATATTTCATTTACACGACCGAACTGGATTCACTTGTGCTTCATTTAAATATGTCAATGGATACAAGAGTTGAGACATTTCAGGAAGCCACATCTCAGTTGTCCAGATGCTAAGTGTCTTAGTTATAAGTGAAGGTAACACCAGTTGCTCCGAGGGTGTAGGATAGCAGGCAGCAGTGTGTACCGCCTTATATATGTGAGCACACATTCTGGTAGACACCTCCTGATTGGCCTGCTGTGCTTGTACATTACATTACATTACATGTCATTTAGCAGACGCTTTTATCCAAAAGCGACTTACAATAAGTGCATTTCAACCTTGTAATAGTATAACCCAAAGAGTCCAGTAGAGTCCTTCAATACAGACCTATAGGGTTACCATATATAACCATTGTTTAACGGTTCCTCAGTTAATGTCATGACATTGATATATTCATAGATGAAGTGAGGAAGCTTGTATTTGTCCTTCTTTTTCATAATACAAACTATTCCACATCAAGGATTGATGTTAGTAGTTAGAAAGAGACTGTTCCAGATCCCTTGATGTTTTAAACTAAAAGTGCCACCAATGGTTTGTTGGATGAGGGAACATGGGGAAGTGCATGGCCCTCTCTCATGGATAGCACTCAGTGTGATCGACATTAACTGCAGTTTATGTTTGCTTGGAGGAATATTATCACTGGCCTCAAGCGCAATAAGCTCTTGTGTGCCAAATGTTAGTTCAGCTGCGAACCCTTGTTGCCAGCTTGGAAATATGTTAAACTGATACTACATTCAGGAACTTATGGCAGCTTCATTTAAATGACTAATAAAAAATATACGTTCCAACGAGTGGGTGTTTGGTGATAAATGTAAAGTACGACTTGTGCACATTTTTGCCTTTTGAGTGCCTAACTGAAAGAGGTCTGTTTCAATAATTTATCAACCACAATCTAAATGTAGCTAATTCATATTTAGGTTGGTTTATAACCTCTACTGCAAAAACTTCTCAGCAGCTGTTTACTAATCACCTATTTTATATTTTATGAGTGGGCGTCACAAGTGGTCATCATTAAGAAAGCACCCCTCTACTTTGTGAAAGTGAAACTTTCTTTTGTGGAATGAGAAAAAAAAAACATCTTTACATTCTGGCAACAATAACTACTTGGTAAGGTTTAGAAAAATATGAAGTTTTTTATAAAATACACTTTTTATTTAACCTACATAACTTGGCGCATGTGACATACGTACATTATGGAACAAAAGTAGGTCACCTCTTAGTTTCACAATCCTTTTGCTCAAGACCACCCCCCCATGTAGACTTGGTTGGTCTTCATGTCACCACACTTCCTCCTTTGCTCCCGTTATAATAACTATTACGGCCACCAGAGATTGACATTGTCTTGTATTCGTATCGGCGATGACGCGGTGAATTCATGATAACAGCCTTCGGTACCTACAAGTAATCGTAGCTCACTAACATCTGAGATGCTGATATCCACCGATAACCATTCATTCAGCTGAAGACATTTAAAGTCGGGGATCTTCTAAGAAAATAGCTGACGCCGATAGTGTCACTAACAATGGTGCTGGTTGTCCTGGTTGTACCTTATATTCAAAGTTCTTGGAGCATGTTGGTCAAATAAACTAATGCAGACAAAGAGGATGACGGTCAGCATCAACACTGAGGGACTTTTGTTCTTCTCTGTGTGTTTTGTCCAGCTCTTGCAAGCATGTGTTGCTCAGTGTAATATACACAGAAAGGGTAGAATTGAAACGGATAAAAGTTGGGATCGGAGTTCATTGCCAATGGTATCCAGATCATCAGAGTGTGTGTGTGTGTGTGTGTGTGTGTGTGTGTGGGTGTGTGTCTTGCTATACACTGCCAGTTTTCTGATAGATTCTTATTTGTACATAAATCGCACTCGGTAATCTCCTCAATTTTCGAGACAATTAAGCAGAGGAGGGAGAATGGATGGCTTGGCAACCCGTGCATTTTAATTTGCCAGCACAATGAGATGGAGAGGGGGAGGTGATGGAAGTGTGCAGAGTGGGAAGTGGCTGCAGACATGCGTGAGGAACACACTTTTTTTTTCTTTTTCTACTCGGTTGCTCTCATTTACTGCCCTCCCATGTGAACATGATGAGAACAACCCACTGCCAGACGTTTGTAATTGTAGAAACCTCGATGCGACAGTCGGGGAGATGCCAGTTGTGGAGGTTGTATTTCAGGTAAGCCTGCCACCAGAGAAAATCCACAGGCTTCAGACAGACTCTGTTATGATCGCACCTCCAGACACGGGCTGCTTTCCAATCAGTCGGGATCAGGCCCGTGCCCTAAACCCTGCACATGGAGATTTTACGTATAAGAAAGCCGAGGAAAGAGCCTCCATGCTAGGAGCAGAAACGTCAAAGCTTTGAATCCCACAGAATTTTAAGAAAATACAATTGTTACCAGTTTGTGTACTAACATATGTCCAAGGCTTTCTACATCTTACAGTCATAAAAAAATCATATTTTTCTTTTTTTGTTACTTTTGCATCTCGCTATGAAAAAAACTTCAATGTAACTCTGCACAACAATCTTTGCTGTCCATGTTTCGAATATCCTATTGTTACTGCAAATGTCTTTTACAAGTAAAGACCACTAGCAGAGTGATTCTTAAGAGTAAATAGTAGTGAAGGAATTCGGACGAGAACAAAAAGAAGCGGAGGTTAAAAGGCCCCAAGCTGTGTCCAAGTCAGTGTGCTAGATGCTTAACTACCCTCTCACCAGTCAGGGAAATTATGACTGTCCCAGAAAATAGTCTGACCTCTCGTCATAGTTATTTATGCTCATTTCAAAAAGGCCCGTCAACAAATTCTGCGTGTGATTGTCCTCAGATTGTGTTTGGCGGAGTCAGATTTGGGGCTGGTGGCAAAGGACTGGAGATTAAATCAACAGGAGCAAGAAGAGGTGGTGCCCATTCTTCACCGACAGGCACTTCCTACTGTTGTTTATTCTAGCAAGATAGCCCAGACCCCCTCCCCCCCCACACACACACACACAATACTATAATCAAGTGATTTATCCTTTTCATCCTTATTCAATGTTATTCATGAAGAAACACTTCTAATGAGATTGAGGCTCCTACAGAGGCTCTATAAACCTCTTGTGTGTTCTCTTTCTTTCCTGAGGTGATCCGTCTCCTATGTTGGAGTTGGAGAGTCTTCCCCTTACCATGGATTTGTGCCCATAGTGACACAAGAAGAAATGTACTCCTGGATCTCACAGCATGCCACCACAACATAACCAATTACTCCTATATATATATATATATATATATATATATATATATATATATATATATATATATATATATAACCTTAACTTCTTCCTCACCATTATCAAATCATACATGTCAAAAATTGCAATTTCTCGAGGT
Source organism: Liparis tanakae (assembly GCA_036178185.1). Lineage (NCBI taxonomy): Eukaryota > Metazoa > Chordata > Actinopteri > Perciformes > Liparidae > Liparis > Liparis tanakae. Next base: position 18,030,547 of record CM070107.1, read on the forward strand.
GTTGTGAAGTGTGGGTCTGTGGCATTATGTGATCAGTTTGGCAGATATGTAATTTAATATGGCGACAGCACGATCTCATTCATATTTATTTTCATTATTTGTAATCCATGATTAAAATGAAAACATTATGGGGCCTCTTAACTATTCTGCACACTGAAAGAGGCATGACTCATCTGTGCTGATTATGTCTTTATAGTAAATCCTCTTTCGCTCATTTTAATTGGGATGCCAGAATTTCTGGAGGACACTTAGTGTTTAGTGACTGCCTATTTTGTGTTATAATATTGTGAATAATAACATTGCAGTTGTATTCTAGGTTTGATTCACCAGTGCAACATCTGCTTGACTGAGAACATGTTTAATGTATGATTTGGATATAAAAAGCTCACAGTGGGCATGGGAGGAGGAGAATCACTGTTTAAGGGATGAGGTGGAACAAATCGGACCAATGTGGAGGAGGAAGTGCGGGGGGAAGGGAGTCGACGCTAACACAATGCTGATGGAAACAGTCGGCTTTCATTTCATTTTGAGCTCCTGTGTCAGAATTCATTTAGAAAATGACATTAGGGGGGCGCTTGAATATGATCAATTTGGCTGTCCTCAAACTGTGTTAGCAGTGTATGAGAGGAACCCTTGTCTATATACATTTATTCTCTCTGATGAATTCTGAATGCAGAATCCACTGCCGTACCCGGAGCGGAGAGGAGGGTTTATCAGGGTGCAATCATCACTTTGAATTAATAATAACTTGGCAAAACTATTATTGCGCTGATTAAACGAAACGATAAAAAATATATATATCTTAAAAATCTCGTAATAGTTCTCTCACATACATAGTATTGTTTGTTATTATAGAAGCAAAAAGCCACGGTTTATCTATCCAGGTCATTTTATTTGTGAACTGACGCCAAAACTAAAGCAGTGTGTGAAATTAAATATTTCATGTCCAATTATCAATGTGTGAATGCCAAATGCCATATTTTACTGGGAGACATTATTCTGGGAGCAAACATTAGACAGTATTAGTATAAAACAGCCGATTCTCAGGTTCAAATTTATCTCGTATCCATCCAAACGAGGACTAATGTAATTTAATCTAATTATATGAGCTTTAAAGTATGAAAACCAGCAAAAAAAAAATCTACGGAAAGGCATTGGCATTAATATGAAAAATGAAACACAGATGAAGCATAGAGAACATAATCTCAACCGTTTTCAAATGTCTTTTACGATTTGAATTACTGAGCTCTCTCAGATATAACCTTTCGAAATAATACTAGTTTAATACAGTATATTTAGTGTTGTACAGTATGTCACGACCAACACGTATTGTCTTAAGTGGGGCATTTTGTTATTAGAAATGACAAAGGCTATAGATTTTAACAAACATTATTTGAACTCATTGGGCTGAATACATCTGTTACAAAGTCTCGTGGGACTTCTACAGGGTATTTACAGGTTAGTTACAAATACATCTGAGTGGTTTTGCAAAAGTTTGCATTATCCTGCAATTGTAAAATGAGCCCATTTGAAAATGTTACAAATTTATTTTAAGCACCCAGGTTAAAATACATGTTTCCTATAAAATGACATGCTACTTTTTTTTAAACATCGCCCACTAGAGAGCTGCCTCACTAAATGCGGGGCTACTTGTGGTTCCTAGAGTCTTAAAAAAATGGAGCCAGAGCCTTTAGTTATCAAGCTCCTCTTTTATGAAACCAGCTTCCACCTTCAGTCCGGGAGGCAAACACAGTCACCACATTTAAGAGAAGACTTAAACCGTTCCTCTTCGATGGTCTTATATTTAGGGCTGAGTCAGGTTCACCTGGTCCAGCCCCTAGAGATGCTGCTCTAGGCTTATAGGCTGCTGGGGGATGCTTTAGGATACACTGAGCACCTATCTCCTCTCCTCTCTCTCCTTATGGATGAATTTGTATCTCTCCATTCCACATTACTAACTCTGCTTCCTCCCTGGAGTCCTTGTGACTTCACGTCTCACAGGGTCCATTGGACCTGGCTGTGTCTGATGCCTCCTGCCTGGTGAGCCGGCCTCCTGTCTAACCCTGCTGATGTGCCTAATGATATTGGGCTGATAAAATAAACTGAATTCAATTGAATTGAATCTATTGTTGGATTACTTTGGACATCTTTAAAATTGGTTCAGGCATCAGCTTTGCTAGCACAGAAGATTATCTTGTTAAAACAAAAGATTAATAACTATGGCTGATAACTCATCCATGCCCCTTCCCCAGTGTTATGAGTCGATTCACAGGAAAGCTTAGTTTCAATTCAGTATTGCACAGGCTGTTACCTGCAATCATCGTTTAGGGGTCACAGAAGACTGCTGCTGCGAACCTGGAGTAATCATGAACAACAGAGACATGATTTGTGAAAAAAACATCAAATGACCTGAGGTGCCTGAAGAGCTCATTTTAGTTCATGACATTGATATTCTAGATTGGAGATGAGGAAATGATTCGGAGGCGGAAGGGGAGTTGTGTTTTTGCTGAAGAGCTGTCAAGCAGCCATCACTCTAAATGGGATTCAACCTCTTCCCTGTATCTGTCTCTGTGGCAGCTGAGCGGGGAATGACCCTGCTGGGTCACAGCAGTTGATGTTTTAGTTAACAATTCTACACTCATAGCATTCATATTGTCCGCTTCCAGCGGAATAATCAAGTCAGAAAGTAATCTAAGTTCAGCTCATGAATGTGAATAGATGTTTCATGTGTTTACTTTTACTTGTGGAGGCAGGATGGGCAATGAGAAATTATGAAACATGAGGGACTGAGGGATCAACAAAAAACAAATCCCATCAACAAACCACAAAGAATCACAATAACCTCTCTTTCGAGTTCTACAAAATATTGTATCCAGACCTCTGACAATTACTTTGCGAATACATATTATCTCGAGCCTATTATCATTTATAGACGGGTGCATTTTGATCTTTGGAGAGAGGGCATTTCTTCTCTCTTGTATACATTAAGAATTTAATAAGTAGAAATAATGACGCACATTCGTTTCACCTTGCCTCTCAGGGCCTTTGTCCGTACGTGATTGTTTTAATGAAATAAATAAACAAGACAAAACCCGGGCAATAAACGTGAGGAAAACATCCGCTCTTTCATTTGAAAATAAGCTAAGAGCTAAGCTTATAGTTTTAAAGCCCTTCATCCAGTTTGCTCTTATGGATGAATATATGAGGCGTGTCCTTTGACCTCACCACCCACAGAAGGAGAGGCAGGGTGAGATGCTCAGGCAGAGAGAGAAATAAAGAACAACGGCACAGCAATGCAAATAAAAGCAGATTCATCTACAACTGCTTTAGGATAGAATGCTGTGTGTACAATGTAGCTTTTACAATTTTCGGCTTCACAAAGGAATATCCAACATCTAAAGAATGCATATGAATGGCGGTTATGGTCATAGAAATGACTCAATATTTAAATACTATGAATAATAGTCAGCGCACTATGAACACAATACAAACTTTACTTTACACATTACTTTTACTTTACTATCAGAGAGACGATAAGAAACAATGCTTGAAAACTTTCTTTGTGCTTTATGGATATTATTATATTGTTTCGGCTGACATTAGATGAATAGATTCATTACAGTTTTCCTGTTTGGATGAACAATAATTATTGAGCAAAATTCTGATGAAACAAAAATGAGATGTTTTCTAGTGAAAACTGGACTGAACAAAGAAACCTTAACGGATACAGCTGCCTATATTTTGTAGTTTTACACTATGAACATGTGTAGTGGTGTCTCTGTGTCCAGGGTGTATGAGGTCATACACATTGGCACAGGGCTGCCAGCATATTAATAACATCTATGGCCTGATGGGGTCGTGAGGGGTTTAGGTGAGGTTGGGGAAAGGGAAGGACGTGCTGAGTAGCACATTTAAGACCAAAACATGAAAGGACACCGAGCAAAAAAAGAGCAGGTTTACGTATGGTGAGGGCAAAGAATAACAAACACTCAGCAGAAACATCCATCTTTCTCATTGTTAATTGAATCATCTCAGTTTTTTCTTCTTTTGCCATCTCTGCATTGAATCGAAGACCCTGCATGAAAAGGTAATTTTCTTGTTCATATGACAAAAACATGCAGGATGTGGAGCCGCGGGTTCAAAGGTCACGTACAATGACAAACAGACGAGCAGAGTGTCATCCAGCAGCCTTAAAGAAGTGCTTGTGTTCATGGCGATGCTAACACAATCCCATGCATATCACATCGCGATACTATGTGCACTTTTACCATGTGCTTTAATAAAATACAACTTCCACACTCTTCAGGTTGACAAAATACTATCATGTGGTCAACATGATGAATTAAGAGATATAGGTTACCCAGCATCTGATTGAAAGTACCATTGGCCTACATTTTCCATTGCTGTGATTTCAATTTCAGATACTGCTTGATTCTTGCTCTCTATTATAATGATAAAACACTACACGGCGTGGACTTATTTGTGCAGAAAGGTTTAGAGGGTTAACTCAATACATTCTACAACATCCTTTATTTCGCTTTGGGTGTATCTTCTTTTCTTGCTCTGAAACGTCTTCCAGTACTGCCGTGTCTCCACTGGATGGCTATTCGTTCTTCCGTCATGCCATCTGTCTGTGTGCTCGTCTCTCTCTGTCTCAAAGATAGAACTTATGGGTCACATTGCAAAGTGTTGCACATTTGGTTATCACTGACCCACTTTGAACCCGGCTATGAGGAGGCAGGGACGGCCAACTCCTGAGGGAAACACACTAACATGGGTGAATGCAAGTTAACAATACAAATAATTGTTGCTAAGTGAAGGATGGCTAATAGTACTGTAATGTAGAATAGAATAGAAATATACTTTATTAATCCCCAAGGGGAAATTTGTTGACACAGTAGCACCAATAAACTAAACACAATAAAATATAAATATAAGAAAGAAAGAATGTGACTGTGCATAAAGTATGCAAAGTGAAATATAAAATACAAAATCAAATAAAATCAAATATAAATGTATATATAAACAACATATATGTGTAAATACAGCAATGTAAAATTAAATAAAATATAGGGACAAACACACAGAGAGAGAGAGAGAGAGAGAGAGAGAGAGAGAGAGAGAGAGAACTAAAGCAAGGAATACATATAGATGTGAGTCAGTGTCTATGTGTGAACCAGACTTCGCGATTCAGCCTTGTTTCCTATCAGTTTCTGACGACAGTCACTTCTGCCAACCTACCAGCACACTGATACGCCAGCCCCCCCCCTCCCCCCCCACAGGCACCTTTGGGTTCAGGTGGCAGATTCATAACACACGCCAACAGCATGACCTTGTCCTTTAAGGGCCCATTCAAGCCCAGTGATGGGGGAAACAGGGGAGCAGTGGGGTGAGTAGTGTGAGTAGGGGTGGAGGCAGAATGAGACAGCAGATGGATATGTTAATGTGCTTGGCATTGGTGTAATTAGCTGAAATCCGTCTCTGTCCTGCTCGTTCTCTGGTTCAGTCTGTCTCTCTTGCTCTTATTGCCAATGAGTGCACGCAGCAGAAAAACATCATACTTAGAGTGCCGTGGTGGAATATACTGGTCGGCCTCCATCCGCAGCCAAAGGGCTACAGCCACACGGGCCGATTAGTGGCGCACAGCCACTACGTCTATATCTTTTTCAATTACAGTAGCTTGCACAAAATTTGCACAAAAGGTTTAACATAATTAAACAAAGCAATTTGCAAATAGAAACGTTTTTCCTCTAATGTGCATCTTAATAATACATGCACCAAATAAAACGTAAGCAATTGATTTCTTTCTTTTTTTTGGAAGGTGTTAAAATTGCTCTGTGAAATGAGTTTGTTAATTAATTTGTTGACACGCTAATATACATTGTTTGCACTCTAATGGGCATGTGTAAACATTTGTGTGTATAGAATAGGTACATAATTAAAATAAGTGAGCAAAGTGTATCTTATTTTCATGTAATAAGCCGTTTGTTAGATTGATGTTGCACAATTTGGTTATATGCTTGTTTGTGTGTGTGTGTGTGTGTGTGTGTGTGTGTGTGTGTGTATGTTGTTGTGTGCTTCACATTGCCAATGAGACCAGAGGTACAAGCAGATACAAACATAACTGTTTCATTTGTAGAAATTGTTTAAAGTGGTGCCCCTCCCCCCCCACACACACACACACCCCTCCCCCAACTACAACTGATGTAATACTTGCACAAAAATACAAATACGGGAATGCTTCTCAACCATAAGTATTATTTGCAAATACTTGGTCTCCTTTGAAAGGTACGCTAAGAAATATGAAACCCTCGTTTGTAAACCTTCCAATTAATGTCCAGGACTTGGGATGAAGACACAATCAGGTAAAGGATTGATTGGACATCATCATATGGAAGTTTTTTTGGTTTGTTAAAATACTTTGTAATAGGACATAGTTTTGGCCGACATACAATTGGTGTACGGATCGTATAAGTTAAAGACTTTAGGTTTTAAAAACACTAACATTCGTAATTTTTAGGAGCTTAATGGTCAATGAAAAAATCGATTTGAATGAAAATCTGAACTTTGTACATAAGATATGATGCACATATTGATGCAGAAATGAAGTACAAAGCCAACACAAACATGCCCTGCTACTGAAGTCACGTTGATGAGAAAGTAATAGATACAAATAGACTTCATACTTCTTCAAGTCAATAGCTTAATAGACAACATATATTCCCCTATAGTAGAGCAGAAACAAAGAATAACCTGCCCACAATTAGGAAACTGTATATTTCATATAGCACATTTCATGCGGCTTTAAATAACTTGTTGCAAAGTAATATATAGCATATTACATTTAATTTAACATTGCTTTTCATTAGCAACGTTCAATGATCAAGACAATAAGAGCATGTTAACGTAACTACCCTGCCACCTGCTATTTTTATAGGTTGATTGTACTACCTTTTGTGTGTGTGTGTGTGTTGAAAAAAAATATATTGTAGTTTGTTAGTGTTGTACTAGAATACCTTAATGGAAATAAGCCTTCAGTCTGAATTTTGTTTTTCTCCACTGTGATTATTAAATGACTGTGGGGCAGTGTTAATGTTTACTTTTTAAATAATCAAATTATTAAATTGAAAGTTAAATCGATCTCACACACGCACACACGCACACACTTTTCATTGAAAAACATCACATACACACACACACACAGAATAAGAAGAAGCTGTTTTGTATGCAATAAGCTGTGGTTTTGGCCAACAGGAAATGTGTTTTGAGATGACCTATCTTTTCTTTCCTGCCATGTGGACTGGGGCCATCATGATAATCTTTAGTTAATGGTTTGTAAAAATATAATTTAAAAAGTAGCAGCACCAGCTGGATGTCTCGTCCACTAACTTTGTTGAGCAGTATACTGTAATCTGTAGAAAACACAAGCGAGCCATGCTGACCCAACACTGGCTGACTCGGCGTGGTGTCTCTGCCATGGCTGATACTTTGGGTCAAAGCAAAATGAAGAGAACCACAAAGCATTTCAGATTCAACACCAGAGATGTGAGAGATTGAGCGAGGATGTCTTTAGCACCTGCATTACAGTAGATTAATCACAGCATCAACAAATGAGAAATCACCTGTTAGCTTGTTAGTAAAACAGTGGAACTGCATGAGAACCCGATGGCGATGCTAGACCACGAGGATTAGGCCACTTAGGCTTGTGTTTGAATCATTTGAACCACTCAATGTATGTTGTTATTCATTCAATCTCAATTTTCTTTGCAACAGTGGAAGCCTAACTGCATTTAGTATTAAAAAGAACATCTATTCATATATTTCTTTCTGGTTTCTCATTGCTGCTGTTACTGTGTTCTATTTCCATTGATGTAAAGTAGCGGGTCGGATTTTATTGATAGTGTAACGCTATACGTAGGTTGGTTGCTGGTTGGTCCTTTGTTGGTTTTTTAGTTGTCAGTGGGGCCGCGGGGAGAATAATCTGTATTTGTGCATTTCATAGATATCCACAAGTGCTCGGCAGGAGCTGTACTTACAATCCCTATTCACAAGGTAGAATAGAGTGAAAAAGGCTCAGATTGGTTTTGATTAAAAGCTTTTCTTAGCAGTTCGGCCATCACACATGTACATTCCTGCCAATCAATAGGCCTATAGGATGAATGGGACCTTCCCTCCTGCTGAATATACAGTATTAAACAAACACGTCTTGCATTATTGTCCAATATGAAAAACAATTTCTTTGTTCTGTGACAACATGTATTCAAATATTCATTCTATTGAACTGATGTAAAACTGTAAGACAGCCCTATAACTAAGGTGTTGAGGAAATAAAGAATGAGGGGCCACATTGTCCAAGGCAACACGTGACACTCGTGAATATATAATTGGGTCCTGTGAGTGATGTTAATTCCCCGATAACAGTTTAAGGGTTGAAAATGTTCACGTTTATGTTGAGATCTGAATTAAAATAAGAAGTCACTGAGTGTGTTGTGTTAGCTGAGTAACAACCTGCTCACACACATAAGATTATTCATGTTTTTTTTATATCAGATTTTGTTGTGTAAATGTACAAAAGTTTAGTGTTCACAGAGTTTCACATTTACTCAAACCGAATGGACTTGTGCTCCTCTGTGAGAAGGGAGACGTGTTTGACCCTCTCCCTTGTGAAACCGCTTATTGCCTTATCTCCTAAAATGCACGATTGTCAATCAAACCCCGAGAGCATTTGTCTTGATTCAGGAAAACTTGGCATTTCTGGAGATAAATGCTGTCCTGCCAGCAGCAGCGTGATGTGACGTTCTTTCTGTCCTTAATCACATTGCTACAGCTTGAGTGTCTGGCATGCGGCAAACAGCGTTATGAGTCAGTCGCTGACTAAGGTGGATGACTGTGAGAGACAGAAGCTATTTAAAGAATACATTTATTCAAATTCCTTCACATTTCAGAAAAGGGACTTCCTATCTCGTCAGCCATCGGCCTGATTGTGTCCGAGGAGAAGGCAGCCCGGTTTGTTGGTGCTCTCCAGTCGGGAAGCGTGTGGACTAGGCCTCAGGTTGTTTGGGTTGAGACTGCTGAGACGCCTCTTTGGTAAACATGAACTGTGCTCGATTTGATTTGCAATGTTGGCCACAGGAAGGGCCTCAAAGTGTGTACAAAAGAAATGACACTGCCCGGTAGCTGTTTTGGCTGGTCTCTTATGAAATGACATTTGCATACAAGGCAAATAAAATGTCTGGTACTTTTCAAAGGAAACATAATTTCTCCTGGATATTTGTTTTTCTTTTTCTTTTTATGTTTTTGACATATATGCAAACAAAATCAATTAATGACTTGCTGAAAATACTTTCCCCTCAAAACTTATTGAAAAATACAGTTTAGGCAGTCAATACAGGACTGAGCTGTTATGTACATGCTCAATACTTGCAATTAACTGAAACATTTCCATTTCAGAGTGAAACAGGTTACTGCCTTTTTAGGCTGACAGAAATCTGAGTGAAGAAAGATCTTTCATGTAAATAAGCAGTGTACCGCAATGTGAGCGCTACCAAACTCATGTTTTGAAATAGAAAAGCATACATTATTGATTTTCCGAGAATAGAAAATCTGGTCGCAGATTGTTGTTTAGCTGGGGTTCCATCATGTGTGTTGGACATATTGTAAAACAATCTGCCTGTATGTTTATATGAAAACATAAAAGGATGCTTTTTGAATGAAGACTGAGGCAATCTTCTTCCTTGCTGTAAAAGTATTTTTCTTCAGGCCTTTTTGTTAAACCCTTGAACACAAAAGGGAGACCTGGCTTTCTTTCATTTTGTTTTCAATGGATTTGTAGCAATAATGTATTTTCTTTTTCAATTACCATAACTTTGCTTGAAAGCGAGGTTTTACAGTACTTACTTTCGTGCTTTCTATCTGGTCTTAATGTTATATGGCTTTGCCGATAGGTCAGTCCTGGGTCGTGGACTGGTGTGTTCGTCCGGCCGGCACTGAGACAGCTGCTGTCAGAAGACAACAAAGCATGCAACGAGGCTCGCATCTTCTCACCAATCGATACGTGGGATAATTACCACTCAGACCCTTATACTGTACTCTTTCGGGGTCTGGAGTAATGAACTGTAATAGAGAAATGATAATAATGATGATAATCATAATTAGTGCGATAATAGCAGGGCAATCACAGGGTGCTGTAATGGAAGACATTAGCCGTGATCTATGATTGATCTGTTGCGAGGCTGCATGGCAGTTCAGCAATGGAGCCGGAGTTCCACGGAGTGATGCACTGTGTGAAACCAAGTGTGTTGGTTCATGTCATTTTGAGATTTTACAAATATTCACAAATAGTGTTGTTATTAGACACCATACATTTCATATAGCTGGTGTTCATACACAGCTCATGCTCCTTAAATGGTAAATAAAGCAAAGTGGCTCAGACCGATCCATGCAGCGACAGCACATTAGCCGAGAAAACAACCAAATATGGAAAAATTCAGAAGAATACAAATTAGAAAAGAAGAGACATGATCAAGCTAGGGCTAGGAGCTGCGCCAACATCTGCAAGGCTGATCAGTGGCGAAGTGGAAATGGAAATGATGACAATATAAGTATTCTTATTCAGTTTTCCTTCTGTTAAACGTTCCAAATACAAGTGTTGGAGACGGAAATTTCAGAGAGAGATATCTAAAAACCGAGATCATTTAACCCCAAACTATCTGCATGGCTAAGTACCAAATACAAGGCACCTTTATCCAAAGACCGTAACAATTTGCCTATAATTAAAGGTGCTAAATTCTGAATTCAGAGCAGATCTAGAGCCTCCATACGGCTCCTGAACATGCAGACAGCTGAGCTGGTGCCCTAACAGCGACAGCGCTGAAAGAGCTAACGGTATTTCCCTGCGGGGGGGCCCAGAGGGTGGGCGCCATGCTTCCATGATGACACCGTTGGGAGAGACATCCTCGATACCTGTAAGCCATATTAGTGCAGCATGAGGATGCTCACTAAACTTTCTCGCAGGCACGAACATCTGCTGAGAGGCAGACTATGCTATACTATATTATTTTAAGAGAGGTCAGAGAAGCTGAGACCACAACACACATAGAGAGCGAGTGACTCCATTACGCCATGATATTGTTACATTATTAATTACTAATAGGGTTTTCTTCTATGATGCGTTAATGTGTCTAAATTAAACCTTTATCACTCACAAGTAATGGTTATTAGTCTGGCCATGAAAGCTGTTTGGAGTTCAGTGTCTTCCCCAGGGACAATTCGATGTGGCTGGGGTCGACCAATTTGAACGATTGGTTCACGACCCGCTATTCATCCTAAACCACAGCTGCACCTCTAAATGCAAGTGTTTTTATAATTAGGGAAAATTTAACACAACATAGAAATTATTAATTTTGTGTCTTAATTCTGTGTGTTTGCTATAGGGCTGGTTTACGGATCGGATCTTGAATACAATAATGCTTGTGGTAGGAATTAAATGCAAATATATATATATATTTTTCCACTCTTCAAGTTATAGTGTGTATTTCCTTCCCCTCACATCTCTTTCTCTTCTCAGACAGTGTTTACCCCTTCTGAGTTAGCTTTGTCTCTTGTATTTTCGGTAATAACAGTATCTCTCATCAGTGCAAGAGGTGTGTGAGTACTATATGTGCAAATGTAGGTTTGCAATTTGTGTTCTGCATTGAAAACTGTAGAGGAATCTTGTCTACCTGCAGGCAGGTATTTTCCATTGTCTGTGTGTGTGTGTGTGTGTCTGTGTCTGTGTGTGTGTGTCTGTGTGTTTGTGTCTGTGCGTGTATGTGTTTGCAGGTGAATGTGTTCTAAACCTTGAAGATCCGCTACGTGGAAGCCGCTATCAACATAACATATTACATAATATTCTATATGAGCATCAATATGGTTTTAGGAAAAAACACTCCACCGACTTGGCCCTTGTTCAGCTGGTGGAGAATATCTATACAGCCATTAATAAGAATGAATTTGCTATTGGCATATTCCTAGATCTTTCTAAAGCCTTTGATACTGTCGTTTATGTAATATTACTTGATAAGTTACATAGATATGGTTTTCAAAATGTCACTTTGAAATGGCTGTGTGATTATGTTTATAACCGTGAACAATACGTGTATGCAAATGGTTGTTTTTCATCCAAAGTTGGGATGTCATGTGGAGTTCCTCAGGGATCTATACTTGGACCCCTATTATTCCTCATTTACATCAATGACCTAGCTGCTGTATCCCCATCCTTTACACCCATTCTGTTTGCTGATGATACAAATTTGATATTAACTCACAAGAATTTTGAATCACTCATTAAGGAAGCTAATTCTGGCATAGCTATGCTATCCGAATGGTTTATTGCTAATAAGTTATCACTAAATGTAAAAAAATCTAACTTTATTGTGTTTTCAAGTAAAAATAAAATGTACTGTCAACATAGAGCTAAGCTATTTATTGATGGGATTGAAATTAATCAAGTTTCATCCACCAAATTTCTAGGTATCCTAGTTGATGAAAAATTGTCATGGAAAGAACATATACATTCAGTAACCAACAAAGTTTCAAGATGACTTGGTATCATCAGACGAATCAGGGGGTTGGTTCATCAGGCATGCATCTTAACCCTTTACTATAGTTTAATTTATCCATATCTCATCTACGGCAATATTGTCTGGGCAAGTACATATCCATCTAATTTACACAAATTACTCATTTCGCAAAAAAAATTTGTAAGAATAGCTACCTCCTCCAGCTTTTCGGCTCCTTCTGCTCCTCTGTTTAATAAATTAAATATATTGTCTATCTCTGACATTAACACAGTCCAGACCTGTTCATTCATCTATAAATGCACGTACCTTGCTCATATGCTCCCTACACCTTTCAAAGAATATTTTAAGACCAATTCTCAAGTTCACGATTTCAACACCAGACAATCTGCTAATCTCCATCCTCCCTTCAGCCGTACCACTCTCAGCCAGTTCTCCATCAAACACAGAGGTTCTTTACTCTGGAATAATCACATTCTTATTGCTAATTCTTCATCTTCACTCAGTAACTTCAAACATTGATTAAGGGCCAGCCTGGTAAATCAAGCCTTTTCATCATCTCCATAGTGTTTTGTATTCCTTGATGTGTATTGTTGTTTGTTTTAGCACGTTTAATGTTATTCTTGTTTATTATTCATTACTTTAGGTGAGAACCTTGCATAAGCCCTTTGGGTTTCTTTTCTCACCTGCACTCATTTCTGTGTCTTTTTTTTTAATAATGTTACATTTGTTACTTATTTTTGTGCAAATAAATAAAAAAATAAATAAAATAAAAAAAAAACGTTGTATGGCTTCTTCTTCTGAGCTCTGGGATATGATGCAGTGCATGTGTGTGGGAGTGTGTGAGGTCTGTACAGCCGAGTGCCGGGGGGACCGTGAGACGTGTCTGCATCCCGTCGACGGGTTTTAACAAAGGCCATATTGTAACGGAAGGATCCTGTCCCGGCCGTGATAACGGCTGCAACAATGCCCAACTCTGAGCCCTGATCAAGACTAAATGAGCGGAAAAGGTTTTCTATAGTTTTGCTCCATTTGCCTCATTGTTCAGATGACAGCGATGACTCCAAAACAACCTTGAGCTAGGACAATTCCGGAGGGCGCCTTCGGTGAGCTTTCAAAATATGCAGGTTTGGGCTCTTTAAATGGGTTTGGATATGAATCTGCACAATCAGGATCCACTGGCACACGGGGGCAGCGCTGGTTAAGGACAGGGAAAGTGAAATAATAAACAATTATGTTTCATAAAATGGCACTTTGTCTCAAAGACCCCGGTTCGTATGGATGTGAATGAATGTTGGTGGTGGTCGGAGGGGCCGTAGGCGCAGCTGAGGCTACTGATGTAGCTCACCACCACCGGGATGACTGTGTGTGGATGACTACTGGACTCTGGACTCTGTAAAGCGACTTTGAGTGTCTAGAGAAGTGCTCTATAAAATAAATGGTTATTATTATTATTATTATTATTATTATTATTATTATTATTATTATTTGTATGCTAGAAAAGTTCCTTTGAGATAAGATCTGTATTAGCATGAGAGTCAGTGAGTAGGTGATGTTTTTCATAATGGTGCTACAGAATTTCTTTTTTGCCATTATAAAGTAAATAAAACAACTGTATACCCCTGATGAAACATATGCCAGTGACTTATAGTTATGAAAAGGCAGGGATGCATGTGTTCAATACTGTACTCAACAATGGCTACCTCATAATGAATACACAGTCACAGACACACAGAACACTTTGTGTATCATATATTTGACTCCCAAACTTTGGTCTGCATATGCTTTTTGGTGGCAGTATTGTAAAAGCAGAGAGAATAGTAAGAAATAAAGACAGTACATTGCAATGGCCTCTGTATGATAAGGTTCCCAGATGGTGCATGCCCTTATGCATGACCGTATATCTTGACCTGCAGGAGAGCAGCTACATCACAAGTCCACGGCCATTACACAATTTATTGCTAATTGCAGTGAACCAGAATATGGAGAGGTTGAGATCATTAAACGGTTTAATTGCATGTTGGTCCTACTTGACTTTGATAGCCATTTTCCTCATAGTTACCCTCTCTTATCTTGGTAAGTGCATTATTGTAGACTGGCAGGGAATATGGATTGTGTTTGTAAAATTGACCACATGATCAACAGAGTGTTACTTTTATAGATTAAACCCTTCAACGGGACTCTCGGTGCTGTTGGCAATCCATCAGATAGTTCTGTAAAACACAATCTGTGTGTACAATAACTCGTATAATTAGGGTGACCAGATTTGAGTTTGTGAAAAAGAGGACACCTCGGCATAACTCCTTCATGATGCCCCCCCTTAGATAGGAAAGGGCTCCCATGGCGAGCAGCGTCAACGGGGGGTGGGGGGGGGTGGGGTGCTAGTGAGTCTGCCCACCCGTGTGCGCACATCACAGTTGAGAGCGAGGCGCGCGTGCGCAGACGCAGACGGATCTCTCTTATTCTGCCTGTTTTGTGATATACATGCCTAAAAGGAGGATTTCGTTTATCTGGCAACACTGTGATCAGTCGACCAATGACTGTTCAGATGGAACGTACGGGAGATATCATTTACAAAACTTGTAAGGGGTAAAAACTTGTGAAAGACCCAGAGAAACGGAAATATCCGACGAAGCAAAATCCCGGACGTTTTTAGAAACCCTGCCGGACGCTTTTTTTGGGTCTCAAAAAGAGGACATGTCCGGGGAAAACCGGACGTCTGGTCACCCTAGTATAATGTCACACATACATAAGTAGGTTTGTATGTCACAGAGCCTAACACCTGTCTCTAGCAGAGGAGTTGTCATCCAGACCAGATCACACACACGCACGCATACACACACGTACACACACACACAGGGTTTGAGTCAGTTCCAGCATCGACAGTGGCGGGCGACTAATTGAAAGTGAAGCAGGTCCAAGCTGTCGCAGCATTGGCCTTCTGCCTGTATGGCTACGAAATGACAAGCCATCCATGAGCGGCCAAACCAACACACACACACACACACACACACACACACACACACACACACACACACACACACACACACACACACACACACACACACACACACACACTACAACTCTGGCTGTAAACTACCTAGATAGAGGTGCATATTTACGTTAACGTGCATTCAGTATGACAGCATACATGAATCCATAAGCTGCCATTAGCCACCCACATTTGCAACCATGCCCAGCGATTCAAACGCTTTCTTATGTAAATGCATTTCATTTATGATAATCAATGATGACACACTAGTTGGCTTGACAATCCGCTGAGCAGTTTAAATAAAGATAATGTCTTGCAGTGCAATTAATTCACGTGCCATTACAAAAACACTAGATTGGAAATCAATAAAAGGTGCATTGTTTTTCAAAACCCAAATAGCAATAACTGGATGAAAATGACCAAACTACATTCTTTGGACTTGTCTTCAAATATAAAATTGCAATTTTGTAAAACCATGTGTTCAACTACTGAAAACTGGCACCCTAGAGCATTAATAATATGACCATCTATAATAGTATTCATGGCTAAACCAAACAAAGAGCTGCTCAAAAAGGCTCAAAATGGTAGATGAAAAACATTAGATGAAATTGAGCAACATGTATTGCTTAGATCCGTATTGACTCAAGCAAGTCAAGGAACAACTAATGTTAACTAATGTTAACCGAGGGGTCGAAGAGTTGAAGGCCATGGTGTGAGTCGGACTTTGAGATGACACTGCAGGCCAATTGTACCATATTCTTCTATACCATAGCTGCTCAAAGCTGCTTGATGCTGCACTTAAATGCAATCTTGTTTATAACTTCATCATTACAACAATATTCAGCATAATCAATAACAATTACAACAGTGCAATATTGTTTTTATAGTGTAAAAACCTTTCTTCTATGCTTTGTCTCTTGGCTAAAACCCACATTTAATTTCAATTGACTTGTTGGCTACTAAAGTGATACCAAATGCACACACACACACACACACACACACACACACACACACACACACACACACACACACACACACAAATACACACATGTTGTGTAATTACTAATGATAGAAGGAATATTTGTGTAATTTCGATATCTATCTGCCGTCATTTACCTGTGTGTGTGTGTGTGTGTGTTTGTGTTTGTGTTTGTGTTTGTGTGTGTGTGTGTGTGTGCGTCTGTCAATCACTCATTAGTGGGCACCTGTCTCCCTGAGCTGCGAGTCTCATCCATTGTGTGGCCTGCCCGCACTCATCCATTCCCCCACTGGCCTACCTGGCATCATCCGCCTCGACTCAGCCAGACAGTTACAACTGCGTCACTGTTACATACGTGTGTGTGTGTGTGTGAGTGAGTGAGCGAGAGTTGCAGAGAGAGAGAACATATTCCTCTTGGCTTGTTTGTGCATGCTTTTGGTTAACAGCATGGCAACCATGAGTCAGTGAAGGCCTAATATTCTTTGTGTATCCTTCTTTTCTTTCCGGTGACGATTTATCTGTCTGCTGCCTCGGGGTTTGTGCTTTTGCATACAGAGGCTATTCCGGGTGATATAATTATTACTAAACCACAGATCATTCTGTCTATCTCTTCATTTGCCGCTGCTTAGCTGGGTCTGGGTCATGGTGGCAGCAGTCCTAGCCAGGTAGCCCATATGCTCTTCTCCCTACTGAATACTTCTTCAGCTCTTCCTGGGGAATTCCGAGTCGTTGCCAAGCCACAGAGCTTCACCACTTCAACTGACTTGTTTTGCCACAAAGCAGCAGCAGCAGCAGCTCTAAGCCACGCCGCCTCACAGTTTATAAGGCAGCACGCATCACTGCTCGGCATCATTTTATGTCTCGCGAACAGTGATTTTTCCAGTGACTGCCGAGCACCAAGGATGGAGTTGCTGCTTAAAGATCCTCGTCAGTGCCCGGCCTCATTGCCGGGACAGATTACGGCGCCTGCTTTGAGGGCCTTGGAAGGGGGACCAGTGTTCAGGAGCCACCGAGCATGGCCAGCAGCGGTGGGATAATAACCGACTGTTTGATGTGAGAGCAAGCCGCAGTTTGAGATTGATGGCGTCAAAGTCCCTATCCCAGCCACATACATACACACACGCTGCCTGTGGCCAACCACGCTGAGATACCGGCATCGGCTGCTGATAATAATGAAGACCGTATCTCATCGTTGTCCTGTACATCCTCGGAAGCCCTCTGGAGAAAATTGCGTCGCAATAACCTCCTGCTTGTGAGGACCGATGCAGCGAGGCTCGGGATGTAAAGTTGTCCACAGGACTTGTCCTGATCATTGGCGTGTGGGTCCTTCACACTATGGCACAAATTACATTATGGAGCTGGAGGACCACAACAACAAGAGAAAGAGAGTTACGGACGGTGTGTCGGCTCCACCGGCTATGTTAATATGTAAACAGCCACAGTCCAACATACTAACACACATTTGCCAGCATCACCCAGACGTGACGATCATCGGACATGGAGATTGCTTGGACCCAACTCTCGACTCAACGTATCCTCACTGCTTTTATATCAGTCTAAATGGGATGAAAACATGAGAGGAGTGATTGGCATTTACATTGTCATGAGCTGAGGTCTCATTATTTCATACATTGCGGTATTTAAAATGTCCTAGATGTTCTTTTCAGTTTTTTAACATACTGTGACCTGATTCTGCCTTTCGGGAAAGTGTTTGGCCACTGTTTGAAATGTTCCTTAATTATGTAATTATTATGTAATGGAAATACTAAACTGAAGTCGCCACTGCAAATGTCCCTTTAGTCCCCAACAGGTGAACATGTCTGCACTTCTGGCGTCTCAGTAGAGACTGTCAGGTATTTATCGGCATGTCTTCTTTGTTTCCCTACAACTTAAACACCATGTTATTGATGAAAGCATTGCGCTAAAATACCACTTACATGAACAAAAAATACAATAGATGAATTCTACCTAATCAACCTTTCCCTTTGATGAGAATTGTAACCGGTGACAACGTGCATAAATCATCTCTCTCAAATCAAATAGGCCTTTCAGGCCCAGGGGAAGGGAAGCATTCTAGCTGCTAACATCGGATCATACAAGTAGTTATGAAAGAGATTCAGAATTAATTAGCTTGGAAATGAAAGGGAGGAACAGCGAGAGCGGGAGATAGAGCAAGTGGCTAGGCGGACACTTGTTGACATTTCTAATGGTCGGTGGGATCAAAGGCTCGGCGCCTGTGGTCGGCGCCTCGCTCCGTGTGTTAACATGCAGTCTTGGAGCAGGCGTGCGTTCTGCCAGTGCTGGTTGGGATCAAACATCAGAAGTGTTTTCTACAGGAGACGAGTGTGGGAGAGGACAGTGGCAGCAGAGTTTGTTAGCGCGTACAAGTTGGTTATACTCACAGCAACATGGGTGTTCTGTAAAACAGACATAATAAATATTTAAATAAATATGTATTTATTTAAATAATTTAAAAAATAACAAATTACAAAATGCTTTTAATTTATGAGATAAAAAAGGTAATATTTGATGCCAGAGTGAAGGCATTCCTTGTTATTGCATCAAGGGAAATGTGTCCTAAATGACCATTCATTGATTGGCAAAAAGACCTTGCAGTCATTTTAATTTATTACGATATTAACAATAATTCAAGGGCAGTTGCCCTGAGCTAAATGGTGCACTCTAAAAAATATAGTGTTCTGGTGGAATTGTTATATGAGTCAGCAAAATGCACAACAATGTCCCATTCAGGTAGAAAACATAGTAAATGTATTCCTTTAATCTATTTAAAAAAGACTAGACAACTAAACATAGTAGGTTTGCCTTACATAACAATATTAATATATGTCCAACATATAAATTAATAGGAAGCATTGGCAGAGATTATTCATAAAAAAAGTTTAGAATGTGGAAAGAAATGCAATTATTAGCCAGTGGGTGGCTTAAGTTATCACAAATAAAGTTAAAGTCAACCCTGCTTTATTGCTTCACATGAGAAAAGTGATAAGTGCAAGCATAATCTTTTTACCAGTAAAAGATTGGAATGGAAAGCTTTCTTACATAAATGTTCAAGAAAAGACAGAGAAAAAAATAAATAAGAGAATCACATCAAAAAATACATACAACAAGAGAGAAAGGAGAAGGGGAGTAGACGGAGTAGAAAGGACATCGGAGAGAACTGAGTTTTCATTAGAACCCTGGGGATGTGTATGATGAGCTGGAGAGAGGCATGTTTGCCCAGTCTGGTTTACACAGAGAAATTACCCTGTACCACACACATGCGCACATGCACGCACGCGAGCGCGCACACACACACACACACACACACACACACACACACACACACACACACGCACACACAAATCCAAAGCAGTAATGTTGCTGGTGAATAAAACAAACAGTTGTTACTGTAAAGCGTGATTCGATGAGGTCATGCTGCCATGTTGAGGCCGTTTAAACAGTCGTGTTGAATGTATATGGTTATGATGCATCATCCTGAAACAAGTCTCAGGTAGTAGGACACCAAGTTCTCCATCAAAGGCAGAATATGTGAGGCTCACATTAAATATTTAACAAGAATATGAATTGCGATGGCAACCATCACTGTTATGTACAACCTGTGTGAATGCGGCAAATGATATGACTTCCTATCTACTGTATGTGTTGGTGTGTCTGCGTATAACTTCAATAAATGTATTATCGCCAGTGTTTTCACATTAATTGTGTTAAACAGCAGATATATGACTCTGAGACATAATACTCTATTTTGTGTCTCATTTCGACTAGCATTCTTTTTAGGAACAGATCATCTACTTCTAGTCGAGATTGGACTACAAAACAGACACATGTCAGACACATTTACATTAGGTGACAGAGAAAGCACTTGTACACACTGTGTAACAACAAGTATACCAGTTTAAAGTTGTACTTGTTAAAACATGATATGTGGAACTCATGTGTTTCTCATGTGTATATATAATACACTCTGATTTATTTAAAGTTCACCCTACACACAGCATTGCCTCAGGATAAAAAGTGTAATGGCTCATAAATGAGGGAATCCATTTTAGCAGCAATAGAGGGGGGTGCTAATGTATTTCAAATGTAAGTATGTACAGTCAAATATTTATAATTTTGCAAGGTAATTAAAGTGGTATCATGACACCGGCTGATAAAAAATGCTCTCTAAAATAGTTGGCCCATTTTTTTCAGGCTACTTGAAGCATCGTCTAGTCGCACTTCCCACTGTATTGCAGTTGAGTCCTATTTTGATAAATCCCTTCTTGTAATGTGGGAGTGGTTCCAAAAGTCAAACATCTGACATTGGAGCAACATTACTCTGCAGATATGAGCAAGAGGACCACAGAGTGGCTGAACTAGGAGGAGATTTAAAAAGCAATCAGAGATAATGAGGACACAATTATGGAGAAAAATAAAATACAAATCAGACCCAAGGAACAGAAAAAGAATAACACTCTGGCATCAGAGCCTTACATACATAGGAGCTCTAATGAATCTGCTTATTAGTACGACTCTCATGGCAGATCCCCCTATTAATAATCTATGGCGGTGATGACAGAGTGAGAGGGCCACAGGGATGTTAACTCAGATAGTGGAGCCCTGTCACTTGCACGTCTTGAGAGCCCCATAAGGCCCTGTATGATTGGATGTTTACATTCATAATGAATATAATGACATAATATGCAGGGCAAATTAAACTAAAGTCTGGGATACGTTATTATGACAAATACATGTGGAAATGTTGATGGTGGTCCTAATTCAGCCTTTTGCCATTATTCAGATGGATGCATTTTGTACGACACTTGTCTGTGTGAGCATGAACCCACAAATGAACACCGTGGTAAACCCGGCCCCTGATGGCTATTTGAGTCCAGAGGAGCTGCAGACAATTATTGAACACACTAAAGTAAACAATACACACGTGAGACACTGAATAACAAAGGTAAGTAATACAACCTCATATCTAACCTTTAAAAATTATACATCTAACCATGTGGACAACTGTTCAGAGCGGGCAGATATTTATTTATGTATATATTAATGATCTACATCCTTTTTAAAAAAAAAATAGTTTGAATAATTCCATAGGAGGAAAATGTTAGTGTTACACAGCATGGGAATTTGGTCCACACAGCAAAAATTAATGAATGCATGATCTGATCGCCTTTGGTATATATATATATAAATGTAAAATACACATTATGTGGGGTGATCAGAACTGTGAACCAAAGTTTAATTGATATTTTAATATTTTCCTATGGAAGCTTACAGCCTGCCTCGTATTCAGAAAAAAATAGCAACAGAAATATTGGTCTAAGGTATTAAATCTGGGACTAGAGTGACTGCTCAGTCATTTTCATTCTGCTTCTTTTGACTTTTTAACCAATTCCTTTACTCTTTGTGTGTAATATTTATCACATGATGTGTGTGTATGTATATATATATATATATATATAAAAATGTGCAGGTATTGTTAGGGTTGTTATACTAAGTCAGATAATGAATCAACACTGTGCTAATTGATGTGTTAGACAGTCAGACAAATGGATCCGTCCACTATTGATATTGATAAATATGTAAGAATAAATTAACATGCACTCCACAAACACCACCACAATCAAGCTAGGCTTTGAATTATTTACTTCAGTTCTCCAGAGAGAAAGGCAAGGGGCACTACTATCTACTATTGAATCCTTTACACACACCAGCACACATTCACAGACACTTTATCAAATATCAGCAGACATATTTCCACTCTGGAAGTCAAGAAGTGAGTCACTTGGCCTTGTTTAGCTGAGAAACACGACAGTGCATACTGATGGTTCAGCACAAAACACAAGTATGTATACAGTAAGATGTCAGAAGGGATGTGGGATAATCCTGAAGTACGCAGTCCAGCATACAACTTCTGCAGTAAAGACCCACCAAGGCATAAGTGTCAAACTCAAGGCCCGCCACATCATTGGGCCTATGCTGCTTCAGTGTGCAGTGACAATAGACTACATCTCCCACAATGCATGTTGATGTTGTGACCCGAGAATGAGCGGCATCCTAGCCCGAGAAAGCAGTGTTTCCATATCGGCGTTTAACTAAAGACAAGCGATTGAGTTAAAAGAAGAGCGAGAAATAACTTGAATAAACAATAATCAAATGCAAATATAGTTATTTAACCATATGTGTGGGAGTAGTTACATTTCTACTGTTTTACAATTACAACCGACCCTTTGAGGGAAACCATATTGGGGATGTGGCCCAGGGTGAACATGAGTTTGACACCCTCGAGGGCCTCAATGGCCAACACTCCAAATCATCACGCATGACTCATGGATATCTTTGGTGCAGTGAAGGAAGCAAGAAAAAAGCAATCAGTGAAGACAATCTACTAAAAAAAACTATTCAGCTAAAAAAATCTATACTTCAAACAAGCTTTTACTGATCTGACAATCCACCAACTACCTAACCAAGCAACCAGCCAAATACCAAAGCAGTTAACCACACGAGTAAAACAACTATAAATAAACTTTTTTTCAAACCTTACCTTGGCAATCTGGACACACCAATTGAGCAACAGCTGGGACCCGATGTTGTCCTTGTGCTCCAGGACATAGTCGAGCAGGCACCCATGAGGCATCAGTTGTGTGACCAGCTGGATGGTGGGACTCAGGCAGACCCCCAGCAGGCGGACCAGGTGGGCGTGCTCCATGCTCGCCATGATCAGGGCCTCCTGAATGAGATAGATACACACTCAGGCACGTTGGGGAAAAGGGTGAACGTTGACATCTGTAATGAGTGTTGTTCACTCCAGGAAACCAAAAACTGTTTTAGCAAAACACAAACAGAAGATACATTACTGTCATTGTGTTATTCTGATCTGAGATACTTTTGATTGTGAGATTCTGCTCCAAAATCCAGGCCTCGCTGTGCTTGTCTTTACTTGGATAAAGCTGAACATGAATTCTCGACATTTACACGTACAGTAGGTCTCTTTCCTGATTACTTTATCACTAACTAGATTGTGTTTATATTTGCATATTCAGAACAAGAAAACATATCTATGTAAAGAGAAGTACCATATTAATAGTGTGCCCAAACAGGTACTCGTTTATGGAGGACTCAAAATTACTTAAGTATAAATGAATAAATACATTTATTTATACATTTATTTAAGCATTTATACATTTATTTATACATTTATTTAAGCATTTATTTATTTATTCCTATATTTATTCATGCATTTATCTATTTATGCTTAAGTCATTTTGAGTCCTCCATACTCGTTCAGTTAGTGTTAGAAAACAAATGCAAGGGCTATAGTTTAAAGATGTAACTTTATTTGGTTTTCAAGTGTAGACTGAACTGTCTAAGACCATATGATCCCTTATTCTGTTTAAGACTCAAGTTACCCTTGAAGCAAGCAGAACAGCTTTCTATTCATATCCTCAACATCAAAGTGACTCACTGCTTCCTAGACTATCGGCATGCTTTGTACAAATGTATCAACTACATTAAAGATTGCTGTAAGTTATGTGTCACTGTCCTTTAACAGTCAATCCTGTATTTCCACTGGTTCGGTCTGAAGTATTGGTATTAGAGAATATTCTAGGGTATAGTAAATACGTCCGTATGAAGAAGCTGCTTGAGTACATTATTAATAGAGCTTTGAACTTGCCTGCATTCTCAACATCTTTATGTGCGGCATTTTTAGAATAAGAAAAAATATTGTTATTAGTTGGCAAGAAAATGATCGTAGTATCATACAATTGATACAAACACACTACCACACACAATATAAAGACCATATATTCTGAGTAACTATACATATTACATAATAATACATAACACAGTATGTGTCCACAGTGCACTGACAGAGAGATACGACCACAACACACTCTAGGATTTACAGTTTATGGCTCTTGTATCACAAAACGTGTAATCGGATCCTTGTTCAGGTGCAGGCAGTATATTCAGTACAGAAGAGATGTGGACTGTATTCCTTTCATGTCAAAATGGACAACCCCGGGGTTTCCCTGTCAACGTGTCAACGTCATCTTTAAGGTAGTGCTGAATGGAACCCATCTCATAGATTCAAAGTTGTGTCCATGAATGAAAGACCCCAACAAAAGCATTTTATGGTACTTTTACAGTTGCATTCATTTCAATGGAATCATATTTAGTTTTTACTCTTAAAGCAACAACAAAATTCCACTGATTACAAAACTGGCAGCGTTTAATTACACTTAAGATTATGATTTCATCAAATCCTTAGCAGTAAACTAAATTACAATGGAATTTTGGAATTATGGAGGTAATTGTATAATGAATGTCAGTAGATTATACATTTATATGGGTATGTCTAGTGCATTTTAGTGTGGGTATGAAGGAGTCTGGATGTGTAATGTAAGGCCTAAACGTCCAGTAAGAATTACTCTTGTTGAAGTAATTCTCTAAGCATTTTAAATGAAAGTCTTTATATGTCTTAAGAAATAAAAAAAGAATTGTGAGATACTACTTTAAGTACTTTAAAATGGTTAACCCTTGTTCACTTGAAATGTGCTTGTATATGAATTGAACACATGAAATACTTTGTGTGATGTTATTTTCCGATACTTGTGTGTAATTTATTATGATTAAATTATGTAATTACAGAGCACTTTAACTAGATTCTATGGGTAATATCTTCTCCATCTCCTTATTCCAATCATAAGCATGCTGAAATACACTGCAATACAATCCACTAAATCTACTTATTACTAATCTCAAGAGGAACTGTATATGTATTGAAATGCATGTTTTGCTCATATGCTTATTCAGCGCTCCATCCCTCTTTCTACAGTAAAGTCCCACATTATGTCATTACTCATCACTGGTTGTCTGATTGTGAGACAAGCCCTCAAAACGCACATGGTATTAAATTAAACAGATAAAGAATATTCATGAAAGATGTCCCGTTAAAAATAGAAAAGCTAACAATCCGAAATTCTCCCTCTTAGACTGTCAAACTAAATGTAAAACATGTGTGCCTGCGTCTGCATGTGTACGTGTGTTGATGGAGGCTATTTCATCTACATTGCATCAGGGTGATCATTTTCTCTTATTTTTTTCCAATTTTCCTTTTGAAATAAGCCATGCTGTGAATATTTTATAAATAGGGACTTTTGCACTGGGTGCCTGTGGCATGGTGTGTGTGTGTGTGTGTATGTGTGTGGTTGTGTGCGCGTGCATGTGTGGGTGTGTGTAGGTGTGTGTGTTTGTGTGTGTATGTGTGTGTAGGTGTGTGTGGGTGTGGGTGTTTGTAGGTGTGTGTGTTTGTGTGTGTATGTGTGTGTATGTGTGTGCATGGGTGTTTTTGGGGCTCCTGATGGTTTGTCTTCTGTTGTCTTTATGGAGTCTGACTTTTGTATTTAATGTCTTCATTCCATCTATGGATGTTAAAAATGACTAAGTTGTGGTTTCTATCTGACCGTACAAGATGGTTTACACCTCAAAAGGGTTAATTCACCAATGCAACAGTGCCTTATAGGTATATGTTGCATCTATTGGATTGACCTACTCACACATGGTTTGTAATTCGTTAATATAACATACAGTATAAAATGAAGCTGATGGAAAACTAGAAAAAAATGTAAATTATTGGTTATTCCGTTGAATTTTGTATTTTTTCAGATACTCACGTCCATGAACTCCACGTTAGCCTTGGGTCCCGTGGCCTCATTCAGGATTTTAACGGCTACAGGGATCTTCACGGTTTCCCCCTCTGGTATCCAAATACTCTACAGAAACACAACCGCAAAGTGAGTCCTTATACTGAATGCCAAGTCACCAAACTCAAACATAGCAACGTTGTATTAAGCAAAACATAATAAAGATTGAAGAAATTTCTCCCTGGAGATGAATAAAGTTCAATCTAATCTAATCTAATTTGAACGGGAAGAAGCTTGATTAATAAATTAAGTATTTTTCACCTTGAACTTGCCATCTGTCATAATAAACAGCCTCCATATTCTCACGGGCGGAGTATGATATGTTCTGCATGCTGTATGATTAACTGTGATTTTGTCCTTCAAAAAGACTTGGGCAAAACTATTTAATCATTTTGAAGTATCCAATTTCAGGTGGGATTAAAGTGATTAAGCAGCTGCCAAAGTGGCCAAAGCATTTAAGAGAGAAGAGAAATAAAGTGCCTCTCAACTTTATCCAAATGTGTTCCACCTTTGTTCTGCACTGATGTGACAACTTCTCCCCAGTGACCGAAGGACCAACACCTCTGCTCATGGCGTTAAAACACCTGTCCTCCCATTGCTGCAACTCCAATGGGATGCCTGCATTTGAAATAGTCTTTTTACCCGCATTTCGACATATATTTAGCATAATTAATTTGTATTTCTTCATATATTAACTGTATTTTGGATATGTGATATATTAGCTTGCGAGCATGGTTTTAAACGTCTCAGGTTTTCAGCAACATTTTTCTAGAGTACATAGACTGAATATAGCACGCACTATCTAATAACATGTTTCTTTATTTCATTGCAGACTGAACATTATTTGCAGATTGTATCATTGATACATTCACTGTCCATTGTAAACCAGATGGCGATGGAGCTCAATGCGAAATCAAGGACAACTCCTCCCAATATATAGCACATTGTCGACTTCCATGTCAAGGTCGATTGGTCAACTCCGCTAGGTGAGGATGGAAAGAAAAGGCCTCAGGTGGAAGTCCTGTTGTCAGTAAAACACAACATACAAACAAAGCTGCCCGGTGTTTCCATGGCACCAGTGGTCATAACTCTACTGGGAACCTTTAGCAGCTCAACACATACGAGTGTATGTAAAGAGAGAGGTTTTGCACACAATTAACACTCAATTTTCAAGTCAACCTGGAGGCTGACCCTCTATATTACTCATGACCTCTGTGTTGTGATTGTGATAAGATTATGCAATCAAGTTGCTGAAAGTAGGATATCCTGCAATTGGGAATATCTCAGAAATAACCAACTGTTCCTTGGGAGGATCCAGAAGAGGCTATTTATCTATATCTCGTAAGGCCACCGAGGAAAACTGTCTGGGTCCTAGGGCTCAGCTCTGAAACTAAGAATGGACAATATACTCTTACCTGCCTAGAGATGCCCAAAAATTCCCAAAGGAAATGTGCAAACTATTGATTTGAAAAAGGACACCTGTGCTTCTGCTACCGTACCTCTTATCCAGAAATGTCCTATTTTGTGAATGGATGGATCTACAAAGTGGCCCATGATGATTTCAGTGAGAGACTCTGTTCTTTATCATTCCAGCAGTGTCTTTTTCTACTACTCCCCAACTCATCATTACACTGGTGGTGACCTCAGAAACCTCTTATTTCACTGTAACCCCCAGGGGTCCCAGTGTCTGCTATTACTTATTCTTTTCATCACACGCCTTCCGTCTCATTTCCTGTCATTAATGATTCTGCAATTCATCTCTCCTGTCTTCTTATTTTTTCACAATCTCATGACATGATCTCACCTTGAGCATTCATTCAAGTAATATCTGAAACACATGCTAACAGTGACTCTTATTGTATCTTTTGGGGTCATTTTACCTTGTAAACGGTGCCGAAGGCCCCTGACCCGAGAATCTTCACCCTTTTGAGTTCTGTCTCTTTCAGGATGCGAAGCTGGGCTTGGTTGGGTGCAGTTCCACTTGGTGTTAGAGGTTCCACTAGCTAAAAATACATTCAGTAAAACAGTAGTCAATCAATTGTTATTAATACCTGATATCACTTACACTGCTCAGCCATTATATGTGATTTAGCTGAAAGACAATCATGGGAACAAAAAACACTGCCACATTCAAGAACGTCCATATCTATAAAGACAGAACGACTGCTTTTGGGGGAGATGGTGCCACATAATATGCCTTTATTAAGTAAACAAGTCATTATTGCTAATATTCATTAATACAACTGTTCCTTGAATCAATTGCAAAAGGTTTTTTTCTAAAAACTGTATCATTATTTCCTGGAAATCATAACAATCTTTAATGGAGTTACTTGCATGTTTTTCTTTCAACAAGAATGATTTCTTAAAATAGTGTAATTTAAATTTAATATTTACTGTATCTAACCTAAAACCATCAATCTTATCATGCACTTGGTTGTACCTACTCTTAATCAGTAACTGCTCAGTACTTCAGGTGACAGTAGTGTTACAATGATATTTTCTCCTGACAAGATCCAGTCCCATTACCATTTCAATATCACAAGTGAGAGATGTAATATGTGAGAGTGAGATGGAGAAAGGTGAACGAATAGCGGGAGAAAGAGGAGGATAATTGTGGAGCCTGAAAAGGAGTTGACACTTTTGTTGTCTCATTACTCCTCAAGTGGAGGAACGAACAGATTTAACAGCAAGTGAGGGAGAAAGATTATATGAGGGGAGGGAGGGAGGAAGAAGGGGAGCGGAGAGGAAACGTGGCAGAAACAACAACAACAAGACAGCGATGGAGAAGCGAGTGGCTGAATTAGTCAGGGGAAGCAAAACCATAAGAGAGGGAGCAATATAAGGAAAATTAGGCGAAGAGTGGAAGATTAGAGCGGGAGGGAGGGCAGAGAGAGGAAAGAGGAACAGGAGTGTAAATCAGCCTGGCTGTGGTTGGCAACTTATGTCCCTCTGGCTCACGGTTACCATTTGATTAAAAACAATAGCCATTCTTCATTTAAATGGAATAACAAATCAGCTCCTGCAGGGTGGGAACAAGAAAGGCGGGGAGGCCACACAAGCAAATACACACACTGGACAATACAGATGTTTCTGAAATGATCCGTCCACACACACACACACACACACACACACACACACACACACACACACACACACACACACACACACACACACACACACACAGAAGCAGCCACAGAACAGATATTGAATCTGTGCACCTTCTCATTCCACACGGCAGCACTGAAACTAATTGTGAAAAGTAGTTGAGACATTGTAGAATTGGTTAAAAAGCAGTCAAACAAGTGAGTGTTATTGTGTTGGTTTACAAGTTAGATACTTGTGATTTATTTTTTATTTTATTTATTGGATCCCCATTAGTTGACGCCTTAGCGACCGCTAATCTTCCTGGGGTCCACAGACAAAATACAATACATACAAAAACATACAAAACATATCGTGAAACAAACAGT
This sequence comes from Liparis tanakae, assembly GCA_036178185.1. Classification (NCBI taxonomy): domain Eukaryota; kingdom Metazoa; phylum Chordata; class Actinopteri; order Perciformes; family Liparidae; genus Liparis; species Liparis tanakae. Next base: position 18,060,267 of record CM070107.1, read on the forward strand.
TAAAAATAGTACAACAAAGTGAAGAATAGTGCAGTGATCACTCGGTCTCACAGGTATTAAATACGTCCTTATAGATTAAAATGCACCTGTCTTGGCAGATACCATTTAATATTGTTTGCAGCCCATTCCACTTCAGCATTAAGAAGGACAGCAGGCTTCTTCTGCATGCTGTTTGTAAAGTGCTCTCCATTAGCTATACAACATGAAGAATAAATGACAGTGAGAGTATAAATGTCTGAATAGATGAGAGAAGTGCAAGGATGATAACAAGCCATAGCTGTGCTATTTTGTCATTATAGAAGCTTTTGGCAAAGACACTTTACGGCTACTTGTGTGCTCTGAAGAGGGAGGAACCGGCGAAACCAGACCTTATTCCCCCTATGAACACACAAGTGTATTAGATGATGTGCTCTTCTTTTTCCAACAGAAAGGAAGAGTGCCTTTTCCACTACTAATGGCCGGGTCCCATGCCTCTTCCAAACAGAAGTGTCCTCTCCAATATACTACGGCAGAGTTACCACCTGAGCCTCTGAGTTTCTGACCATCTACGCACCATCTGGAGACATGAAGTCTCATTTTCTTTTCTCTGGCTTTCGGTCTGGCTTTCTCCAATGTTGTAAAATGTGTGCCAGTGTCAGTACTATGAATGCACACACTCACATTACTATGTTACACACACAAGCACACACATGCAACATTGTAATCATACAAATTCAGACAAACGTCCTCAAGCATTTCCTGTTTTGAGTTTTTCTCTCAAACTAATGGCAAATTCCTCATATGATAAATTATGTGTAACAGCAAAATATTGTGCAACGCGACACGGGAAAAACTATTACGTACCGTTTTCCCTTTGCAATGTTCCATTCTTATTTCACCACTATGTTTTTAATGCTCTTGAGTTTGTAAAGCCTAAGCTATGGAAAAATGTGTCAGCTAAAACATACAATAATAAGTCATAACACTTCCACCAATGTCCTCTCATCCACAGTCATTGACAGTCCTCTGACAACATCATCTTTTAATGCTTCATGCATGCAGGAGTTTTTCTAATTTTTCGCTTTTTTATTGACCACCCTTCTCACCTCAGTCTCCAGGAAGCGACGGAGGGCTCTCTTCTTCTTGATATTCTTCCGGCGCACAGACACTGCGACGCTCAGCACCATGATCACCACCAAAAAGAGGCCGCCGATCACCCCTGCTGCGATCAGAGGGGTTCTGAGAAAAAGACATCGAAGGGGGAAAAGAAGGAAGGAGGACAATTAGTAGATGATGAAGAGACAGATGAGAATGTGGGCAATGAGAAAGCATGACGCATTATCTCCAAGGGGTTGGGGTTAGAGAGGATGTGGAGAAAAAGATGGAAGTTGGCATCAAAAAAGACGTGTCTCTAAGTGTATGTGTTTTTAGGCAATGCTTTGAAAACCTCATTTGTGTCTGTACTTTCAATATGTTTTTCCCAAGGAGCTTCCGGTAACCAACATCCCTCTATGCCCTCCCTTTAATAAAATAAAGACTGGAATTAAAAACATGGTAAAAATCCTCAAAGAGAATTATCAGCGTGTACTGACGCTGTCTTTTGAAATCAAGCCTCTCGGTATTTTCCTGTTATGCTCCCCAAATTGTCAACGGAGTTTATGCAGAAATAAGCGGGAGGAGTTGGCTTCCCAGTAGCCAACCCCCATTTTTTTTGCTGCTGAAATTAAAGATTAATAATCTTCATTTGATCAAGGCATACTAAGACTCTGTTCTCAATCAAAGGAAGAAGGCTGTTGGTCAGGACTGTATAACACAGACTGCAAGAATACACCCCAGACAATGTTATCACAGGAGATTCTTTGGTTATTTAGATACCGTACATGTCACCATTACAGTACATATAGATTGTCCAACAGAGAGAATTGGAAACATAATCTTTATAAATGTACATTGTATATTATGGTTACGATTCTTCGAAGGAATAGTTTAAAATATGCTTATTTGCTTTCATGCTGAGAGTTAGATGAGAAGATCAATACCTCTCTCATATCTATTCACTAAAAATTAAGCTGGAGTAAGAGGGATAACTTAGCTTAGCAGCCTATCAGCTCCGCTAAAGCTTAGAAATAAACATGTAATCCCTCGCTTTAGATTTGATGCCACTGTATGAACTTTGGACAACGCCAGGCTAAGCTAAGCTAATTGTCTTCTGGTTGCAACTTCACATTTAACTAACAGGTATACTCTAAAAAACAATACAACAAAGTGTGTGCATGTGTTAGTATTTGTCTGAGACGCGTCAATTATAATGAGTCTATAATCAGTCAACAAGAAAATTCACCCACAATTTGACTCACAACCAAATGCATTCATGCACAAGGAGCCAATCAGAGAGCACAGAGATATCAGACAACCAGCTGATGGTTTTGAATCAAATTGGACAGGTACTGCCAAATGGCAACATGTTAAATGAGGAATGCAATGTTATCAAAATGAATATTACATGTGTAAGTGACATACAGTGATTAATCCAGTTTAATCAGATAGGCTCACAATCTCGACACAAGATGCACGTTAATGCCAGGTAGTGTGATGGCCTTTGAAGGCTTAGTTTAATCATGTATTTCTGATAAGCCATTTTTTGTCGTGCCCATAAGGCAATGTTTCCAACCGGTAACAGATCTACAAGATGCATGACACCTCAGAGCAAGGGGCTAAGCTTTGGTTTGCTGTATCCTAGCCCGAGCTATCGGAGGAACGATAAGGACTGAACATTTCCCATGTGCTGCAGTCCCCCTTCCTCTTGTTGTCCCAAAGTCTATTTTAGAAGGAGAAGGTTTGATCTGAAGAAGGCGTGAAGGCTTGCTCTGAAATTACTGGCATCTCCTTACGGATCTATTTGTCTCAATGAAAGGTTTGTGACTGAATATTGATCGGCACTAAATGGCTATCAGTTTGATTTCTGTCTATTTAAGTGACTGTACAGATCTTTCTTCTGCAGCCTCCTGCTCCACGGCAAGATAATCTGATTCTATTTCATATCTGCAGTATGATGGTCTGTGTTATCACACATTGTCTTTTACTATTGCTCTGGTCTGTTTTAGCCTGCTGCACAATTCTGTTATTTTGGCACTCTCCCCGAACTCATCAGTTCTGTGTTGGCTGCTCACCGTGCCTATAAGCCTTGATTTTTTCTTTAAAAAAATCAAATCCCCAAACACCACCCAACAATTCTCAGAGCCCACTTGATGTCAAACTGTTTCTCTCATGAAATCTTGAATCCATTTGCTGTACGGTAAACTGCATTTGTTCCCTCACCCTCTCAGTAGCCTCGGAACAAAAGCTAAAGCACTATCAATTTATCAAAAACCAGGCAAATTGCTTACACACGTGCGTAGTTTTCATTTGAAAGACAATCCCCGGAAAATAATGTCGTACCTGTCCATCCAGCCAATACAGTCCTGCAGTCTTGGTCCGATGCATCTAAGTAAATAAACAGGACAACAGAAAAGTTAGACAAACAATATTCATAGTTTTCCATATCTGAGAATGATGAGACAGCAAACGAATAATACTGGTTAATAATAAAAAACAGTTTTCCATATCTGAGAATGATGAGACGGCAAAATAATAATACTGGTTAATAATACAAAACAATCTTAACCCAGATCAGTTTATAACATTTTGGTTTAGGACAATTTCCCTGAGTGGGCTTTTTCTATTTTGCTTGCTTGATAATGCCATCTCATGTCATAGGACATATGTCACTCAGTTTATTTATACTGGTCTACCATATTATAGCTCACAACTTCGGAAACATTTAGAGATCAGGGATATAAAAATCAAAAATCAAATTCACATTTGTATTATTCATTATTTACAAGGAAATTCATTTTTTTAAGTTGCACACTTTAGAGAACAATACTACGATATATGTAATACTACTAATACAGTTTGTAGAGTTAAACTTAGTTAAGATTTGGGATGCACTTGAATTTGTCTGGTGGGTGCTGGATGTTTTCCTGTGGTAAAGGCTCTATAGCTGACTGAACAGTAACTCACAGGGACAGACAAACTAAAGGGAACATGTCAAAAGCGTCTCAATTCAAGTTACTTTGAGATGCTTTGATGAAAGGCATCTGGTTTGCAGTTAATCTGAATGCATTCCAACTGAATGGAACCAAATTACTTTGTATTTGTCCCTTTATTGTCAAAGTAACTTCTTTCTTCACGTTCATATATGGTATACTTTGGTGTGATGGTCATACCCCTGACTCTACAAGCTACCGTAAGCCAGGATTTATTGGTACCTCTATCTGTCAACAACAGCCTTTATTGCCGTCTGTAAAAACATCCTATATGTCTGTGTGTGTGTGTGTGTGTGTGTGTGTGTGTGTGTGTGTGTGTGTGCGTGTGCGTGTGTGCGTGCAGGTGTAAGCATGTAAGTCACAGCTATATCCTCGTGGTTCGGTTTCGGTTTGGCCAGATGGGTGCAAGCTTGCAGAGCTCCATCAGATCCAAAGCAAAGATCTCTGCTGGACATTTCACCGGTCCTCCTGTGTGGATGTTTCACATTTCCCACGTGTACTGTGCACTACGACGTCCGACAGTCTTAATACCAGCGCCAAAACTCAGAGGCTCCTTTGAATATTTAGAAGGGAGGGATATTGGTTTCATCCCTGTGTCTGTCTCTTTGCCTCTTTGTCTATCTCGCTCTCTTTTCTCTCCCTACACCCAGCTTGTTTGTGTGAGAGGTGGATCTGCTTATAAAGCTATACCTGTGACAAAGTGTCAGCCTGGTGTTTTCCATTTACGACTTCATTGCTATGCTCGAGCAAGCCGGAGACTGTCACTCAGGAGAGTAGAAATAACACACAAGGAAGTGATGTAAACTCCCTGTGGAGTTCAATACAAAATGATGTCTTACCAATCCATGTTGAATGTTAAATTGAGCCATCAGTGGCTAGTGAGCAATGGAGAGCGGCAACTCTTTTCATTCCTCATCTCTTCTCTCTCGTCTTTTGCTTTGACTCTATTAATCTCTTTTATCGTGCAAGTTGTTGGATACTAATTTGATGTGAGCACTGAGCAGCACTTGGATAGTGAAAGTGAATATGTTGGAAATTGCACTAATAAATATGGGATATTATATAAGTATATGAGAGCCAAATGCACTTACGATCGCGGCACAGGAGAATATATCTGATTGTCCTTGTGGAATATATATTGCTGGAGGCTTGTTGATAGAGTGAGTACTTGCAGGGCAAGTTGGTGAGCTAGTTGCCAGTTTGTGGTAGTGCTACACAACCGCCAAGCAAGCAAGTGCAATACATTATGAACACAGTTTATTCAGGAGTATTTCATTTTCCCTCTCAAGACTGACAACCGGGCCTCCTTATGTCGCAGCTTGGACTCCAACAGAGCAGGTTTTATAAAACTGCATGGTGCAAGAAAGCTAATACTGTGCTTTATACATGTTGGACTCTCTCGCTCTCTGCTTCACAAGTCAGTATTATTGAGGCGGTTTGTAATTTCTCAGTAGTGTAAATGTGTTTAATATACTTTTTTATTTGTATTTGTATCTTTTATTTTTATGAATGCTCTATGTACACACACTGCTGTGATCCTTGAATTTCCCCACTGTGGGACTAATAAATGAATATCTTATCTTATCTTATACACACTCAGTAACAACAGTTTCACAGTGTCCAACGTATGTATCACACAATCTACCATTGGATCCTCTTAAATCATCTAAGATGACATGCATATCGTTTTATTTGGATAAATGATTATTGACTTCTGATTTATGAAGGAATGGTTGAAATCTATTGCTTCTGTAAAGTCATTTATTGGACTATTGAACCCAACACCTCTGACCAGGCCTGGTCCTGACTGTTCTTACCCCTGGGTGCAGTTGGCGTGACAGGGATGACATTCATTGTTGGCTTCTGCATACTTGAAGATGAAACTGTTGGCACCCTGCAGGCCATCGGGACACTTTTCAACACAATTAGGACCGTCTTTGAAATGGACGCATTCCACACATCGCTCTGGGCCCTATGGAAAATTAAGAAAATAAATGTTTTATTTGGATGTACATTTTAATTTGAAAACATAGTTATGAATAAAATGTACACGTGTATGCATAACAAAATAAGTGACTAGCAACCTTAAATGACATCTATATTTATGTTATTGCTATTATTATCATAATGATGAGTCATTTTGCGTGTGCCTGGTCTCTGGACAGCATTCTCTCACAGATGTTGACAGTTTTCACTGGATAGATTTACTAAAAAAATTGCTGTGTAGGGACTTTACTATAACTACTATAACTACAATGACATCATGAAACATGGCATAGAGGACAAATCTGTGGCGTCAAATATTTAGGGGACGAAATATCTGCTATAGCCTCAATGTGTATGTAATGTAGACTGATTGATGGGCATATTTCTGCATCAATAACTTGCCAAGTGCAGGTTTCTTAGCAGCTTTATAGATTAAATTGTTTATGCTTGTGTAGCAGTGAAAGCGTGTGAAGGAAAGAGATAACAAGGAGCAAAAGACAGAAGGTGAAAAGTATTGTCGAGTATTAAGGGGAAGTGAGGGAGAGAGAGTGGATTTGGACGCAGAATACCACAGTGAAGGGGAGAGGCAGTAAGAGCGAGCAAGATATAATGTGAATGAGAGAGAGAGAGAGAAAAAAGGACGGGAGGGAGCAGACAAGACGCATAAAGCAGTGCGAGCAGAGCAGGCAGATAATAACCATCGCTCACAGCACGCACAATGACCATAACAATCCGCCTCGAACAGGATTTATGGAGCTAATATAGGCGAGAAAGGAGGTAGGGGAGGAGAGGAAGAGAGGCAAACAGCGCTCCCACACACGCCTCGTATCATCAAAAGACCTCAAGAACTTCTCATTGACAAACACGCCACACACACACACACACACACACACACACAAACCAGTGGAAGAAGTATAAATATCCTTTAATTAAGTAAAAGTAAAAGTATAAGAATAGAAAATGTATTTCAAGAGTATGTTCTGCATTTCAAGTTGTAATTGTGTAAAAGTACAGAAATAAAAGTATTCGTGGAAAAACTAACAACATGATTAGAAGTAAAAGTACTTGTTCTACAGTAAGGGTGACTGATATATCATCATTATTTCTGCCAGGCGTAGCCTGAGGAGTGTACAGTCGGGGCCAAAAATGTTTGGAGTGTGACTTTAATTCAATCGATATAACAAAACTACTGCATTAAGTGTTGAGGAATTACAATCATGTTTACATAGTCCCCCTCATTTTCAAATGGTTTGATTCTCTTTTTATTTCCTGATAAACTAAGCAGATTGAGTTGACTGTGGATCAGTGGTTAGCTGGTCTGTCCTTCAATCAGAGCATCTTTGGATGAACGCGTTAGCTACATGTAATGTAAAAAGGTCTGGAGATGATTACACATGTTGCATTTTAGTTCCAGGGGAAGTCTCAACATGAGGACCAAAGAGGTGTCAATGCAAGTGGAGAAGGCCATTAAAAGGCCGAGGAACTACACAAAACTATCAAGCAGAAAGCAGAAACATTAGGATTGAATATATTAAAAGTTTGTTACATTCCTAAAAATAAGAATGTACTGGCAAGCTCAGCAACACCAACAGGCGCAGAGGACCACATACGCCCATGTCAAATGTAGATGTAGCAGATTTCCTTGATGAATACTGAGGTCAAGAATACTCTGGAGGAGGAAGGCGTGTCGTTGTCAAAGTGTAAAATCAAGAGAGGCCTTCATGAATCTGAACACCGAAGGTTTACGACAAGGCCAGTTTAGACTTTGCCAGAAAACATCTGAATAAGCCTGATAAGTTTTAGATGATGGTTCTCTAGATCAGTGGTTCTCAAATGGGGGTCCGCGTACCCCTGGGGGTACGTGAAGGCACTCCAGGGGGTACGTGAGATTTAAAAAAAAATCTATTTAAAATTAGCATCCATTAAAAAATCCTTTAAAAATAGTTATTTAATAAATATTCAATAAAACATAAGTGTAAGTTCATATACTGAATTGTATATTAAGTAGGCGATTTAATTTAATTAACCTAAAAACCCAGAGTCTCATATTTATGGTGCTCATTTAAGACTATGCTCAATGATCTCTCATGGCCGTAAACATATTTTATTCTTAAATACTTTCATTGACTTCTGACTAATTACTCCTCTTAATTCGGCGATAAGGGTCGGTCAGGATTAAAACGTGGAATATTTCCCTCTGAATTGTGGTATAGTAGAAGCACACGTAGCACAAAACGTAAACACTCAAGTCAAACATTTCTTAAGTAAACTAATTAGCATATAAATACCTAATTACACATGCAGACGTATAGAAATTTAGTGGAAATTGGATCAACAATTGTACATTGTACAATTGTGCTGTCAAAGTCGCAAACAAAAAATAGCACAAGCATAACACACTGTATATCTGACAGGTAGGACAGAATCTGAAACATTTTACGAGTTAAACAAGGGACAAATAAGGAAAAAAGTGAAGGCAGATAATTATCCTTTCGCAAGAGGAGGAGTGTGTGTGAGTGTTTTTTCATAACCAGAGGTAGTGTCTGTGCAAGGGCTTGTAAGCGTGCGTGTTTGTGTGTGTGTTTGAATGCATGTATTCTAACAACTCGGAGTGGTATCTCTGTAGCTTGTGTGTGTGTGTATTTGAACATGCACACACCCTGGTCAAATTATGCAAATTGAAAGTCTTTCGGCTCCCACTGGCTTTAGCATTGAGCCTGGCACTTCGCTTTTCTGAGTGTCTTCACACCAGTGGCTATTGGTGTGTACATATGTGTGCGTGTGTGTGTGTGTGTGTGTGTGTGTGTGTGTGTGTGTGTGTGTGTGTATCCATTAGTCCCATCACATCAGCAAGCTAAATGATGTGACAAACAAACCGTGTTTGGTCCAGCAGGGTATCAGGACATCCAAAAAGTGACAGCGACGCGGCCAAAGTACCCTGCTGTAAATTTAAATTGGTCTGCTTGTGCGCTTAACAACAAAGTTGCTGTGAGTTGTTTGTGTGAGAAAATTAATATTTCAATCTCTTCCCTTTCATGCACAAACACCAGCATCTCAGGCAGACCGACAATTAATCTTTACGGTGTCAGAGTTTATCGTCAAGATGGGCAGCCATAAACAAGCCGAGTCAAGGCATGAGCCGGAGCGTCAGGAAGGATTTAGAAGACATGTTACTATGATATAATGAAAATAAAAAGATGTATATCTGCTGTAGTCTGTAAATATTCTCCCACATTACACCACACAATAGTTCAAGCATCAACAATGAGGTGGAAAGTTAAAAAGCAAAGAGAAGAGAGGAAGTAGAAAAGATATGGGACAGTGGTACAAATAGGAAAAATAATGGATGTTTTAACTTCTATAAATATGGCAATTCAATTCAGTGATCATACATCCACACCAGTAGATTCAAATATATCTTATTTAGACAAGGGTGTTCACTATGCTGCAACATTTGCAAAACATAGGACGATTTGTTCGAAATAATTGGAAATATCCTACATGCAACTAGTTTACTCTTTTGAAGACATGACTCTATGAAACAGCTTTCCAGCTTGTTTTAAAGTTAAAAGAAACATGTATGAGATAAGAGAGAAAAGGAGAACAAAGAATAGATGTACAAAGAAGGACGATAGGAGATTCCTTGCTGGAGGAAAGGGGCATAGAGTTATCACACACCTGATCACTGAGAACATAATGTAGGGATATTTTAAAAGGCAGAGTGAAATCTGTAGATACAGGATAAGAAGACAGAAACACCGGAAAACTGACACAAAAGTTCAACAGATGGATTTTTACAATTATTTGTGGATGGCCAGTAAAACAAATACATTATATATATATATATATATATATATATATATATATATATATATATATATATATATATATATATATATATATATATATTAGGATAATTGTAATCACGGGAGCTAAATAGTGAGTTTACTTCAGCCACTCTAGTCATGTGTTATAAGTTATAACCACTCTAGTCACATGTTTTAACCACTCTAGTCATCTGTTATAAGTTACAACCACTTTAGTTACATATTTTAACCACTCTAGTCATGTGTTATAAAGACAACAGAATTACTACTGGTTAACATATGTCGCCGGTTAAAATGACTAACATCACAAATGTGTCATACAGTGATGCATTACAAATCTCAATTGTTGCCTGAAATGAAGGTATTCAATAAGACACTTAGGTTGAGCTTACTTTTTCCGTGTCTGTTGTGAAACGTTAGCAACCTAAGCTACTCTAGAGACACCACTCTCACTTATTTTGTCCATAGCATAGCCTCATGGTTAAAGTCATATCTTCAATCTCTCTCTGTAGAGGGAATTAGGCCAATCAAATCTGTGTGTAAGCTGTAATGTAATTGCTATGGGCTCTGTGGCCATAACATGATTGCTGCTATCCATTTGTGGTGCAACAGGTTACTCTGGGACATTTCCATTATACACAGCTTGACAAGACACACACACACACACACACACACACACACACACACACACACACACACACACACACACACACACACACACACACACACACACACACACACACACACACACAGGCTGAAACCCATAAGAAACACTTGTTGAAAGTAATGCATCAATTCATGTTAAGAATCAAACCTTTTCCAGTATTACATAATTATTTATATGCATACAAAAATACAATGGGGATGTTGACACAATCTCTTTTTATTTTGCATTTATTCTAATTTACCAGTTGTGTTTAAAAACATTGCAGAGTACTTTGCCAGCTGCAAGTTTTTCTTTATACATTTTCTTAAGCAGCTGGAAGAGAGCCATATCTGATTATTGTATTCTCTTTCTAGCTCTCATCTCCCCATCACTTGTCTAAGAGGCCAAGTGCAGGGTTGTGGGGTATCCAACTGACAGCCAAGATAATCAAACCAACAAATCTCATCCAACAACTCAAGCCAGCAACCCAAATTGGCATTTGCTTCCCATGTTTGCACACTTACACAAACACACTACAGAAGTTCTGGAAACAACTACTTCCAAAGTGTATTGGGCAAACTGTCTGACAGAGTACGATGTGACACAGAAGACAGCACATGGCCCTTCTGACTTGCATCTGTCGCAAATAATCCCTCTCTATCAAACTGCAAGATACAATTTTAAGAGAAAGTGCAGGGTCAGGGGCCTCATGTGGCTGTGGGTGGAGAGGCATACAGAAATGAAGATCAGGGATTTTTCTTTCCACTCTGGCATTTTTCTAATGTACAGCTGTGACCAAACACTCTTTCAAAGAGTGTCCATGTTTCTCTGAGAGCTTGTGCGGTACAAAAGCCTCTTGGATGAAAAACAAGCATTTGCTTTTAATTGAAAAAAAGAAATACTGGCTGTCCCTCAAAACCTTTTAGATGGTTAATTCAAAATTTAAAACAGATTAATATACAGTCACACGCGTACATGTGCTGAATAAAAGCTCACTACAAATTAGCCTGCAATATAATGCTGATCTTAGCTGAACCATCAGTTTTACTTGTAACTCAAAACATGAGTTATAATCAATAGCAAAGCTGAAAGGCACCCTTTGACTGCTAATACAATAATTAATCATCGTCTAAGATGACTACAGGGAATGTCTGCAGCTCCAAGTCATTTGGTTTGTGGTGAACATTTTTCTCTTTGGGGGAATCAAAACTGAAAACTATTTAACCCTTTAAGACAATTCTGCTTTAGGCTGGTTCATTATATTTTTGGTTTTAGTCTTTCTTATGGGATATGTTGATAATAAAATACAGAATATACAAATAAAAAAAACATCAGTCTTGCCTTTAGTTTTATTTTCACTGCCACAGTATAAGCCAGATGAGACTTGGCTCTGTGGCATCTAGCTTTAAGAGAATTGAGGCTACAGTTCTTCTATCAATGATGGAATAATTCTACCATTACTGCTGTAACAATAGGGCCTGTTCTCGGTCAACATTAAAATGATACATCCGGGATATGGTCACAACGTACACCCCGGCACGTTCGCTCCGCTCGGCAACAGCCAACCGACTTGTGACTCCGTCACCTCGAACTCATCCCTCTACATCCAGACTGGTTTCTGTCCTGCTCCTCAGTGGTGGAACGAGCTCCCCGCTGACATCAGGACCGTAGGAAGTCTCTACAGCTTCCGCCGGAAACTGAAAACGCATCTTTTCCGATTATATCTGGATTAAACACAGACTTGCACTTCGGTGGCTCTTAAATAGCTCTTATTGTGGTACTTTTGTAGTTTGACTATGTTGAGGAAATGTTACTTTCTGTATTCTTGTTGTTCTTAGTTTGTACTCTAGGTTGAAATGCACTTATTGTAAGTCGCTTTGGATAAAAGTGTCTGCTAAATGACATGTAATAATAATACACATACATGAGTGCTTCAATCTCTGCCTGAATGTTATTGTCTACAGAAAAGCTTACCGGACCGTTGCAGGTCAAAGAGTCATCGTCAGCTAGCTCACACTGGGCATCACAGTCCACACACACGGACCCGTTGGCATACTCCCGAATATCCCTGAGAGACAAGTAGGGAAGGGTTGGCGGGAGGGATCAAGATGGGTTAGGAAAGGAGAGAGATACAGGGGTGAGAGACAAGATGGAAAAAACATTGTTTGTGAACTAGAGTAATAACATGGCTTTGTGTCCTCAGCCGTTATGGATGTCACATTAAAGTAAAGTAGACAAAGGAAATGCGTCATATTAATAATACAAATGTTGTGTGCAGCAGTAACATTTAAAACACTCAATTTAGTAAATTTCCATTTTATATACAATTTCTTAATTTAGTAAAATTGGTTTCTGGACAAACTTTCACGAAAACTATCCAACAGCGGTGATTTGTTGATTTCCTGAGGAATATCAATATCACATTTAATTTTCCAGAGTTCTCATTAAGAGCTTTCTTATTGCTCAACACATGATTGAAAATTATCCTTTTATATCCATAATGTTTGAATACAGTTCAGGATGTCTTTTCCAGAGCAAAAGAGCGAGAGGATTGAAAGCGATAGAAATGTGCACAGTGTAAACGTGTCTCTGTTTAATCTGCTAGCAGGAGGGTTGTTTATTACAATAGTTACTTTCAAAATAAAGGTCAGTATAATATTTCATCATAACATCAATACGTTTCAAACACACACACACGTACACATTCTTGTTCGACTCACAAGCATTGTAGCTAATTAGGTAACTGTAATACTGATAGAATCACACAGGGGGTCGCCGCAGTTGAAAAGGTGCAGTACCTGCGAGGGGTGCAATGCTTTCAAAAATCTATTAAATTAAGTGCCTGTTATTCAATTTCTGAAATCCCCTTATAATAGTAGAACACCAGAGTGGCCTCGAAAAGTCATTACATTTGACCACAGTGCTGGCTGAGTTAGCACTTTACCTTTGTCACGTCAAGACAAGGAGAATTACTTTTGGATACTTCTCTTTTGGTCAGGGAAGGAAAACAGAATGTTCCAGCAATAGAAAGTGAAAATGTCATCGGTCCAGTGGGATCTAAATCAAGCTAGTATTAATTATTCTTAATCTTGCCTTCCGAAACCTTTCAAGAGTCAAGAGAGGTACCCCTTTGTCTGGGTGCGTGCTGGTTGAAATAATAAAGGCTGCAGTGTAGCGGTAAATGATCATTGACTTTTAAAACATATATGGCATGACCTTCTGCTGTGTTGATCAGTTAAGGGACAAAGACACAGCAACATATTTGCTGTGAATAATCAACCTTCATATCAATTTGATTAAAACATATGCCTTTAGAAAACACCTTACTGCTAGACATGTGAGCTCACACCGACGATTAAAAGTGCAGATTTAGTATTTTGAACAATCACGTCCAAAATTCTTGACGAACGTTTTCCACAACAAAAAACAGTTAAATTGAGGTTTAAAGCGATGTAAATTCTGCGTTGTTTTACTGCTGTTGGAGCTCAATGTGTAAAGGAACTACTGAGGCTGAATCTACTCAAACCACATTTTAAAAAGCAGCTTCCTTGTAGTTAAAAGCAAGTCGTGTGTATCAAACACAGTCCCGAGTTGTTGTCGTTCACACCTGATTCAAAGTCATTTCTGCACAGTGTCATACTATCTCTGTTATTGTAGACAAGCTGCTGCATCTCCACAGGGGAATAAAGGTGCTGGAACAAAAACAAAGTGCAACGTGGAGATTTGATTACGCAGATCAATGCTGAGCAGATACCAAATAAAGGCTCAAAGAATTATGAAATGTGAAAGATTTTCAAGTGAGACTCGTGAGACACACCATGTGACAATGCTCAGAGGGAAGTGGTGGGTTTGCATTCAGGGAATCTCTATACTTGGTCGATGGTGTGGGTGATGCTGACGCGCAGGTGGACAGGTAGGCAGGGCGTGGCCCCGTGCGCAAGCAGTGACTGTGACACGCAGTGACACGCCTAGCCCCCCTGCCCCAACAGCACCCTCAGGTCCTCCTCATCCCTCTCCAAAGTGGCCACCAAATATTGTTTAGGTCATATCGGGTCCTCAACTCAAAAGCAACTTTCCAGAACTTCTGCAAAAAATGAAATGTCATTAATAAAACTCCCCGGGGGTTTGATCTCGTCACCGTCTTTTGTGAGGATAGGATAGCATGAAGCTGTACCTTCTTTTGAAGTCGAGGCCCCCCCATTGTCTTGTCACTCTGCACCGTGCTTTTCAAACCACGTCTTTAATTTATCTATTTACCCTGCGGCTCTTAAATATTATCAATAGTAAACAGAACAATTACTGCTGAACTTGAGAGCTGTAACAAAGAGCCTTGGGGTGTTTTCCAGTTGGATTGTAATTTTTTATGAGCTGATTCTGAAGCACCTCTTCCAATAATTGAGCATTAATTGAAAATGCCATCACTTATGTTCATGTTTGTAGCTGAATAGAATGAGTTGATTTATATTGTTATATTTGTCCTTGCTTTTATCAGTGGTAAACATTGTACTGCTGCTTTACATTAGTAGAAGTTCTGTGATGTTTCCAGTTACTTGAAAAGCACAATTTCATTAGTGTATCATTTACAAACCACCATTTTCAGTCAGAAAACAGGGATCACAGATCTAATATTAATAAGTTTTCATATCGTTTGTACAAATTCTATTGCCTTAGAGTTTATTGGGTGAACATTTAAATCATTTGCTTTAAAAATCTATATTATAAAACCAGGGGCTTCGAACCACAGCCATGATGTAAACTGCAACAGGAGCAGAAGATTCTTCGATTGTAAACTTCCTGTTAGTGAGTAAACATATTCTAAGCTGTCATCACCACCAGAGGATCCAAGACACCAAGGCAAAGCTGCAGGACCTGAAGGCATCAGCGCCAGGGTCCTGAAGACCTGCGCTATCCAACTTATGTTGGCGCTCCACAGGGAACTGTTGTGTCCCTTCCTGTTCACCCTGTACACCACTGACTTCCAGTACAACTTTGGGTCATGCCATCTGCAGAAGTTCTCTGATGATTCTCGAGTAGTCGGGTGTATAAAGGATGGACGGGAGGGGGAGCACAGGGCAGATTTGGGGCTTTATGGAGTGGGCGTGTATAAATCATCTGCTTGTGAATGTGGCCAAGACCAGAGAGATGGTGGTGAGCAGCATTGGAGCCGGAGACACCAACAGACCCACTAAACAGGTTAGGAAGGCCGGGTCCATCATTGGATGCAAACAAGACTATCCGGAACAGGTGGTGGAGAGGAGAACACTGATGAAACTATTGTCCATATTGGATAACCCGACCACCTTCTCCACCACCTACTGCAGGGACAGCGGAGCACGTTCTCCAACAGACTGCTTCAGCTCTGTATCACAAGGACAGAGACAAGAGAACATTCCTGCCAACTGCAATAAGACTTTATAATAAATCACCGGTCGCCAGATCCTCCTCACATCGAACATCAATAAACCTTCCATCCCTTTCATACTTTAGATACATTTTCTTTTCTTTTTTAACATTTTCATTGCCTTTATTATTTAAATTCTTAAATCTAATATGCCCTGCCCTGCTATTTTATTAAATGTTATTGTGTATATCTAAACATTGTTGCTGCTGCTATGAGAAATTTCCGCCTGGGGATGAATAAAGTAATATCTTATCTTATCTTATCCTGTTTGACGCCAACTGTATTCAAAGTGTCATATCGCTGGAGGAAACACATCAAACTATTGATGCATTGCTACATAAAAATCTTGGTAACTTAACTAATCGGCTGTACTAGTTTCAGTAAGCACATTTTCATCAGAAATCTTTAATTGACTTCAGCGTTTACAATCAATTGCCATAAACTTGATGTTTCAGAATTCAGAATTGCAAATTAAAACCAACATTGAAGATATCCATTGGAATGTATTTCATTGGGACTTGAAAAGTCACTTCATCAAGTATATAGTTTGTGTATTTTAATGTATAAGTAAGTAATCAGCATGTACATGTCATTTATATATAAAAGACAAGTGAATTGATTTGTAAAGGTGATGTACGTTTAGCTGAATATAAAATGATAAGACAATCAACCAGGACAAGTTCATCCAGCGGTCCACTTGCCTTCACACGCTCAATATCAGAAGCCACCTAAACCAGAACACAGGGCCCTCAAGTGTCACGCATTGAGAGTGACAGTCACGCATTTCGGCCTTAACTCACGCACTCCCGCCACACATCGTATTTCTCACGCTGAAAAAAAACTCTCGGCTATTTACTGTTTTAATGTGCCGCAGCGCTAACATGAGCCGCGCTGCCCTCACCATGGAGGAATCAAGCGCTCTTTGAGTTTGGCTGTGAGGTGCCACTTATCAGCCAATCAGAAAGAAGCAATGGGCTACACATTAACCAATCAGAAAACAAACGTATCTGTCTTCAAAACTTGAGGGCCCTGAGAACGTTTCCCGACGGTTTCCTAGCTAACGAGAATGTGCAGCTAGAGGCTATTGAACTCGTTCCTGGCATTGATAAAGTGTTCGTATTGTAATGCTAGCATTCAGTATTGGTTTGCTGGGTGAGATGACACACACAGTTTAGTTTTTAGTACTGATCTGATATAAACCAGACTTATTAATGCGATTTGATTTTGCATCACACTCTAAGGAGATAAAGCCATGCATTGACGTCATGGTTAGTTGAAGAGATGTAGCCTACACGTTTTCACAATGTGGCTAAACCGTAAACGCAATCAGGACCTGAGGACAGTTAGAGGACGTGTTATGTAATCTACCAGCCAGGGTATGCATGAATGAAGCGTAACTCACCCTTCATAAAGATTGCAGGTATCCACACAGGTCCGTCCACGGCTGAAGTGTCTGCAGGAGAGGCACTGGTCTGGGCCGGGACCCCAACAGCCGGTGTCCGAACACAGCGGGTCACACACCATGCGCTCTTTGGCTGCTCATTACGTACAGACACAAAAAGGAAGACAAAATAAAATCATTACATCCATGTTGTAGTTAACAAAAGTTAAACAAAATTGTATGTGTGTATATGTCTGTTCTTAAAAGATAGCCAAATATCACAAAGCATGCCTCAAAGGGCTGTACACATTAAACATATCAATGAGCAATATCAACAGAACATTCTGTAATGAAAAATGTGTATTGCATTGAAATACAAGCGAGATAAACTATATACAAAGCATTACAATCAGACATTTTTCACCCAAAATGCATATATGTGTAAACATACTATGTGATGTAGCCCACTGTGGAGTGAGCGAGGCAGAGCGCTGTCCTGCTTCATTAAAAAGATGCTGAGCCAACTGTGACAAAGCACTAGCGGGACCTAGACAGCACCGGCAGACGCCACGCACACTTGTTGATTTGACTCAGAAGTGAGGCTGAATTGTAAAAACCTTGAACGTTATTGTCTGGATTTATTTCCAAGGTTGAAACACAGCCTTTCAGCACTTCTCACAATGTGGTTGGATTAGTCCTACGATGCCATTATAAAAGCCACCATTTCATTCCGAAGAGACATTAAAGCTTTAAAAAAAGCCTTATTGTATGCTGCTCTCTGTGTATGTGCCTCATCACATCTCCTATGGTACCAACATAATCTCTCTCTCTCTCTCTCTCCCCCTCTCTCTCATTGCACAGCACTCGTTTCTTCAAAGGTTGTTACATCTGAGAGCATTGCTGAGACAAAACGAGAGGGTTGAAGTAATATGATGACGGCACTGCAAATACATTCAGAACTTTTATCATATTACGTGCATCTAACATGATTTCCCCCTTGTCAGTGGCTTTCATAATGGATGTGTCTCTTCTTTTTCTCTTCTCTTCTCCATAGCTATGAATATGATTATAAAACAAATACCACTGATGTGTTTGAGGTCCTGGACACATGTAAGCCAGGGGCTATACCTCAGTGTCAGCCATAGCATGTTCACAAATCGGACAGGATGCAGATACAAGGAGAAAACAGAGGTCAAGTGTTTCTTTTGAGGGCAGAGGATGAAAGTGTTGCCTTGCGCAGGAGACAAAACCACCTCTCTTCGGCTTCCAGCGCCGTAGGTACACTGGCCATGCAGAGGGAAAGAGGAGGAAAGGGAGGAATGAAGAGAGGTGAAAAAAGGAAATAAACAAGGGAAGAGGAGTTGTTGGATGTTTTTTTTTTTACTGTACAGCACTAGCGAGATCAAAAAGATAAGATCTTTAGATGTTTCTGACATGGTTGGAAAAAAAAGGCTATGGGGCTCACTCGGGCTTGTCAGGTGCCTTGGGAGACAGGAGTACATCCGATGATGATGATGATGATGAGGGAGAGAGAAAGAAATAAAGATAGAAAGAAGTATGGAAGACAGAAATTAGAGTGGGGCAAAAACAGTCAAATCAAAGGAATCGGAGAGAAAATGTAATTTAAACAACGAGAGCTCAGCACTGAATTGTGATGAAGCTCTTGGAGAATAAGCGCAGCTGCAGGCCTTGGCTAACCAGTGGAGTTGCAGTTTGCATACATGTCTGTTCAAAATGTCATCACATCCTTATTTTACCCCATTAGACATGTGTGTGAAAATGTTGTAATTAGCATATGAACACTTGAGATAGAGGCAGAATGTGTTTCGTGAGATCAGACCTTTGACCTCCAACATATAATCACATCATCCTTCAGTCTAAGTTGATACTACGTTTGAGGAAAGACCGGCCACTGTATCTTTGTTTCCTTTCCTTTTACTTTGAAAAAAGCAAGGCCACCCCCGACAGACTAAAGAGACAAATAAAAAGGGCTCAATAATTGTTTTGACATTTTCTATGATTTAGAAAGCAAACCCTTTGGACAGCACCATAAACCACTGACATGTTATTGCTAGTAAGGCATCCCTCAGCAGGATGTTTAAGGACTCTATCGTAAGCTCTGGGTGTCCCCAATGACGTTTGAGTTGGTGAAAGCTCGTCGATTACCTCGGACCAAAGTTCTTCTTTTCTACAGGAAACAGTTTAAAGATGTCTGACTTTCTGAACAACAAGGTTAACCAAAGACTTTCATTTCAACAACATTCCTTTAAAACTCAAAAGGGCGGTGATACTCTTCACGGCCAGACACATTCGGACTGTGAAACGATAGCTCAGCAGAAACAAATTGAACAGCCTAATGCACAAGGAATAGGACTTAAAAAAACTGAGTGGATACCATCCAAAGCCCAAACAGGCAGACTTGATGAGAGCACACTGCTGGAAGGCCACCATGTCAAGGAAGGACATCATCTGCAATCAGATCCACAACAAACTGCAAACACGTTCAACTCTCGTTAATAAATATACAACAATGTGAGACTTGTTTGAGACTTTCACTTCTTAGGAGATTGTTGAGATGTCTTCAACCCTACAACAATCTAGTGGACAATTGGACTCAGCCTTTTGCTACCTGGATTTGACTAAAACCTGTGATTGCACAAAACATGAATATATTCTTAGTTCTTAGTTGTGCTAGCTAACTCGAGCACGAGTAGTACGGCTTATAGAAAGTCCTACCTCGTAAACTGGTTGCCTCATTGTCTCAGGTTTCTCTGACTACCTATTGACGATACCACGACCACAACTCCTCACACTGTTGAATAAATATATGCGCACATGCAGCTATAAGGGTACACAGTCTGATGCACAGCCATGTCATGGAGAGTCTGTGTGTGTCCTCAAAGTGATTGAAGAGGGAGGGATGGAGAGAGAGAGAGAGAGAGAGAGAGAGAGAGAGAGTGAGAGAGCGAGAGAGCGAGAGTCCTGTTCATGCTTGCATTTCAGATTCAGGTTAGAAATAGGTTTGGGTGAGGGAAAGGGACTAGATAACGCCAATGAATGTCCTTACAAAGAGAAAAGTGTGTGTGTGTGTGTGTGTGTGTGTGTGTGTGTCCAACACTCAGCAACTGCCCAGGGGTAGGAGCACATGAACAGTGAAAAGGGGCCAACTCAATAATGCAAACACTGGCTCATTAATGAATGTTATGCATAAATGAATAATGTCTTCACACTTGTGACAGTAATATAATAAAAATGCTTTTCCCTTTTTAGAGACAACATTTTTGTCTTATCAAATTTATTCCCATCTAACTGGTTCTGTTGGTTAATTAGTCCAATTGTTAGCCGTCTCTACAAATTAGTGATATAATCACTGTACCTATACGGCAGAGAGAATAATATAAATGACTTCTGCTTCGACATGTGTAGTATCAGTGCTGCCTTCTGGAGCAGCACAGTTACGTTATGAAAAAAGCTGATTTCCTCAACCAGAAAACTGCATATTAAACTGCCTGAAAAGAAATGGCAGATTTTACCTTCTTCCTTATTAATCGAGTTGTAGCGTCAATCTAATATTTAGAGTGTTGTCTGAAGTTAAATTTGAGTAAGTTCAGAAATCACAAGTTCTGTGAAACCATTAGTGTCTGAGGCTGAGCCTGACGTTCCGGAGTATATTTCTAACATATTTCTCCATATTCTATCAATTTGTCACTTATTTGAAAATCACACAAATCCATCACATTTTATAAAAGTGAGCAAAGGCTGTTAAGTGCACTTTTTTTTTTACGTGTTTGGACACTGGGTGTAAGTTTTCAAGAGACAGAAATGGGATCGAGGCAAAAGATATTTGTGAACATCACACATTTCAGCCAGAAAACAAACTGGGCTGGTAAACGCGATTGGCTCCATTCTTAGGAAATCAGTTTTTTCTTTTCTTGTGGAGCTCAACAACATAATGTGTTTTCCTAAATGTATTGTGATCGCCAATGATACCGTACTTGTTATCTATATATACTCAAATGGACCAAAATGGTTTTATATTAGTTACAGCTTTGGGTAAATGTATCATAATACACTATTTATTTTAATCATTAAATTCATGCTTCACTCTTGGTGAAAATGAATGATAAGAACTGTCATATGAAGTAACAGCAGTTGCTTTGCATGTTGCAATCATACCCTTGGGGAAAATAGTTATTGACAATACTATTTATTTTCAACAGTGCAGTGCATAGATTGCACACGTCTGCTTTGTTTTTGGAAGTTTGGGTATGAACTTACAGCACTTCTGTGGGCTCTGATTGTTGCGGACCAGAACCTTCTGGTTTGGAGCCCGGAACAGTCTGGTCCAGTTTACAGTGTCGTAGTAGCAAAGCTGGCTGTTCTCTGCAATGTGAACATTCCCAGCACTGATCTCCTTCAGGGACTGGAGCTGCAGAGATGAGATGCCCTGCTGCTTCAACACCAGCAGGGAGATCCCACTGAGAGGAGAGAATGGATGGAGAAGAGAGGAGGAGAGGGCAGCAGGAGTAGGGGTAAGGTCAGAAAGAGAAAGGAAAGGGCAGAGATTAGTTTATTGAATTTGCTTTAATGCCGGAGTCCGTTTTTTGAATTTTTTATTTATCTATTGCAAATGGCATTATGTCCCACACACAATTTTATTCGTAGACAAATTACTTCTTTTTTTTAACAAAATACAATACATATTTATCGTAAACATATCTCAAACTAAAAGCAGATGTTTAAAGTGAAGAGATTATGTTCACAGTTAAATGAAAATGTAAAGTTGACAACAAATATAAAACACTGGTCCACTGAATAAAAAACACATGGAGCTTGTTTATTTATGTTGTAAATAATTTGCACTGAGAAGGTACACGTTTGCATTTGACAGCAGCTTGGTGAGATGGCGCTATTACGTTGTGGAATATACTTTTTTGGGTTGAGAATGACGTATAATAATATATATATAAAGATATATGCACAATAAAACATGTTTTAAATGAGAGTGCTATTGGTCTCTCTCATTTAATAGCCTTTACATCAATTTACTAAAGCAATACTTATTTAAAATAAATTAATATAAAATCAGATTTTGACACTAATATGTATATATATATATATATATATATATATATATATATATATATATATATATATATATATATATATATGTATGTATGTATGTAAACAAAAAAAAAGATTTGGTATATTTTTATTTAAATACTGTATATTTTAAGTTTACCTCATTTTGCTCTACTCCTGACATTATAAATAAGATAATAGCAGCCTCTATGTTGCCTCTGAGTAAGATTTGGATGGAAATGTGCTTGATTGCACTACAACATCTAAACAGAAGATACAGGAGGATGGGACTGCTCAGTGGAACAGTCACGTTCAGATGTTAAAGTAAGAATAAAGAGAAATGGATTGGGGAAAGGAGGAATAACATTCCAGTGGACTTAATTTGAAGAAGCACAACCATTACATAACACAGATGGGGTAAGATAAAGGTAACCAATTATCTCCTCTGTGCTGGTGCAGGACTATAAACACTCATTATAATATCATCATCATTTCACCATCATAAGGTGTGTATATTATTAAACATGTTCCAGTTAGAGCCTTTCATATCCTGGAGTTCTCTAACTTCAATTAATACACTGAATTTGCTTAATTCATATTTTATATATTTTCTTTGTAGACACATTTTGCAAAAATGCTTCAGGATTCACATAACTTAAACAGACGGAACACTATATTTCTTCCTTCTTCTTCCTCCCTTCTTCAAACTTGCACAGTTTACAAATGACAGGAGACCAGTGAGGTGTCAGAGCCAGAAAGACAGAGAGTATGCAGGATCAAGCTTGGGATAAAGGTGGCTGGCAGGCTGCAATTTGTACTGCAGCCTGCTGTTTCCATCTGCAGGTGGATGACACACAAGAGCATCCACACGCCTACACACACACGCACATGCACAGACACACACACACACACTACATCCCAAAGTGCACACTATGCCATCAGCCTCACTAACAGTCACTCTTTTTTCCATCCAAATGTCATAGAAAATTTTAGAGAACCTTTGGAAAAAACACTCACATTCAGTTGGTTTAACAACTAAATTAGCGTCTTAAATGTCAAGTCAAACCCAACAAAGAAATATTTTTTGGGCATCAACCAATTCTCTGATACCAAACCATATTTCTAAATGACTCACTTCCTGATTATAGAAGCAAAACTCACTAACCCACATAAACATATAATTTACATTAAAATGATTTGAATACATAAACTAAGCTACTTATATCCTTATCCTTATCAAAGCGTCTTTGAGCACCTGGAAAAGCGCTATATAAATCGAATGTATAATTATTATTATTATTATTATTATTATTATAGTTGTGCTAACAATTAGCATCTAAAATGTATGTATATTCAGTTCTTCGAGTAGAGCATACAGTGAATAAACACTTTTAGCTAATGCAACAATATGTCACCATATGTTTTTGGTGCATACTACTCAATATAAAAGAACCTTTAATGATGTATTATTTTGATTATACTGTCACAGATCTAGTGGGATAGTTTAATACATTTTATAAATCCAATTATTATTAAATTCTGTCTTTTTTTAAATTAGCAGAAGAACAATTTGTTGATATACCAGCTTGTCTTTACGTTCACTGAGCGCTATTTTACGCATTGTTGACACAGCGATGATAGGAATTGCATTCGGTCCCCAAAAAAATGTCAACATGCATATTGTTATTGATGTTTACCTGTACAGCGCTCTTCCCCCAATAGTTGCCAGGTTGGAGAAAACATTCAGGTCTGTCATGTTGTCAGGCCAAGACTGGATGTTCAGAAAGCCTAAATGGGAACACACACACACACACACACACACACACACACACACACACACACACACACACACACGCACACACACACTGGTTATACTGTATGAGTCACCAGAAATGAAAGACTAATTTCAGCTGTCTATCATATCCTCTATTTCACACAGTGACAGGAATAAAATGAGGAGGGTGAGTTGCCATCTCTCTGGCTTCAGTAACATTGCAGGAGCACAGTAAGTACAACACCTGAGTCTCGTCAAAAAGCCGCCCGGCAACTATAAACCAGAACAAGATGTTAAGGGCAGAAAGTCCACAGAGTGAGTTTGGTGCTAGCTATGACCATTGTACAGTTTGATATCTATCAATATTTTTGCATTGTCTTTACCTGCCGCTCTACTGTTGAATCATTTAAAAGATTAAATGAATATCTGACAAGAAGGCTGTGGCTAGGATTTTAAATAATGGATTTAGATATATGAAATATTTAGTTGGGAAAAGGTGTGTGGGGGGTTGGGGAGGGAACAATCCTCAAGCCAACACACAAATCAGTTAGAAGAGATGATGAGACCGGAAGAAGAAGAAGAAGAAGAAGAGGGGTGTTAGGAAGGTTGAAGTTTTGGACTCCATTATAATAAACTGTGTTTTCCTCACTCGGGATACACAGCTTATCTAGAAAGGGAGAGATGGTGGAGGGAGGTAAGCAGAGTTGAAAAGAAGAAGGCCCGTCATGGCTTGTTGACAAGAGCAGTAACCTTCAACAAAACCTTTTATCATTTTAATTGTTAAGCAGCAGCCGGTTCTCTCTCCGAGCAAATGCTGATCAAAAGTGATTAATGAAGAAATACGAAATAACAAAAGTTGTGTATTTAGAATAGAATAGAATAGAAATATACTTTATTAATCCCCAAGGGGAAATTTTCCCCTTGGGGATTTTCAATTTTCAATTTTCGACACAGTAGCACCAATCAACTAAACACAGAATAAAATATAAATATAAGAAAGAAAGAAAGAAACAGTGACTGTGCATAAAGTATACAAAGTGAAATATAAAATACAAAATAATATATATATATATATATATATATATATATATATATATATACACAACATATGTGCAAATACAGCAGTGTAATATTAAATAAAATTAAATAAATGTGTGAGGAATAACATGCCAGGGCTCATGCAGATAGACATTAGCCACATTTGGTTTAGGTCCCCACACGTTAGCTCCTCTTCTTATTTGTAAAAGCAAACATCGTCCACGTTTTTTATTACATTCTTGTCCTCATGGTGTGTATTTCAGGATGCCGAGGGCCTCTTAGAGGCAGCAACGCAATAGAATCGTTAGTGTACTCGTCAGCACTAATTGTCTTATGAACAAAACCTGCAGTGCTAAGGCTTCTCACAGCTCCATCCTAGGGCTCTTGCAGGTGCCTCCTTACAAATATATGTAAGTATGTTTTACTCTGAACAGGTTGTGGGGCTACAATGGTGCTGATGAGGAAGCATCCTGGATCCTTGTTCGTGCTCATTGGTAAAGCTATTGTTTTGGAGTTTCAGAGAACTTCTGATGATTTCCTATATTTTTCATTTTCTGGACATTTGAGTGCGTAGACTGTTACATTTTATTCATCTGCGTAACAGACCTCATCTGATCTCTGCGTAATAACACATCAGTGAGCAGCGCTGTTGCCCCGGGTGACGTGTTCTTTCATTACCAAGAACACGGGCACTGAAGTTCATTTTTAGACACAATCAATGTCCTCATGCAGTAAATAATCACTGGTGCAGCACATGCTTCATAATCCTCATCTGAAAATCATCCCTTTATATAATCTTTACTACCTTTGAGTAACCTTTGATAAAAGGTTGCAGTTTTTAGAAATTACTGATACTCTTTAATCCTCCTGTTACCTTTCGGGTCAATTTGATCCAATTAAATTTTTAACGTCTCTAAAAAAATGATTGAAATAAGAAATGTTGCTTCGTATTTCATGACTTTTCCTAATTTATTGGGGACAACTGGGTAAACACAAAATTCACATTATGATATATTTCCACTGTCCTGGACACAACTTGTACGGTGTTCTTTGGGGTCGATTTGACCCCAGGCTGTTTTTCACCGTGTTAAACAAATAAGAAATATCAACATTTTACAAACATTGGTTTTGGTTGGGTATTTTTTTTATTTAACCCTCCTGTTACCTTTAGGGTCAATTTGACCCGATTCAATGTTTAGCGTTGATGTTCTTTGGGATCAATTTCACCCCAGGCTGTTTTTCACTGTGTCAAACATAAGACATATCAACTTTGCTTTATATTTAAATGGCTATTTAGGTCAACAAACAAACATAAAGTACCTCACACTTAAACTTGTGAAACAATATCAATTCTAATAATTTTCTGAAGGTTTTAATTGCCAATTGTCAAATTGACCCCGAGGGTAAAATATGTTAGTAAATATGAAGGTAACAGGAGGGTTAAATAATATATATATTTGGGTGTGCCATGTTTGAAAGGACTTACAGTAGATGTGTAGGACTGAATGGGTTTAGTTTGAAGTATAGTAAGATCAACCAGCATTGCTAGTTTCAATCTTATCGTGGGATTGGTTTATACCAAGCAATCACAGAATAACAGCCATACACGGATCCATACATTTGACACACTTTACATTTCACTGGGAGATGGACATGCTGAAGTGTTCACGAGAGTCATATATATTTAATATGTATAGTATGGACATTGATTGAGGCGTAATGGAACAAACACATGCGTCTCTATGTTCTATTATCTTTACCGTCACTGCCAATAAGTGTTTTTGTGCAGACAAAGCAAAGTGAAAACATCACTTAGCGGTGGTACATGTTTTCCTGAGAACCACATCAGTGGCACACAATGCACACAACAAATTACAGCATGGAGCCATTTAGACAAAAAGGCCGTGAGTTCACAGGCAAAGGTTAAGAGTGCTGGAACTGCGGCGATTACATCCGAGCCCCGGCACTAAGAGACCCACTTACCCACGCTAATCTGCGTGAGTTGATTGCTCCCTCTTTGGGTGAAACCTGAACTGGTGGTATGTCTTTGAAGATGCTGCAAAGGCAAAGCTAGTATCATTTGAAAAAGAAATAAAGAAAATAATTGAAAAGAGAGAGATGTGCAGGGGAGCTATCGTCCGTCGCAGCTCATTTGAAAGCTCGAGCGATGCCGGTTGTGACCTTGGGGTCACAGCGGCAGGTAGGCTGCCACTGCCAGGAGTCATGTTCTCCTGACAGCTGGGAGAGATGACAAGCGGAGCTGACAAACATCTCTGACGACATTGTGTTGGACTTTCAAACTGCCATCGCAAAAAGAAAAAGACAGAGAATAAATGTGTTTTTTGTAAATTAAAGTAGTTATTAAATTACTGCAACTATTTCCATTCTTCAGTGTTTTTTAATTTTCTTTATCAGTTAAAAATGCATATGTGTGCATTTCACACATTCTGAGCTCACAATAAGAAGACATGTGTGATCTATAAGACAGCCGCTTATTACTGAGTTCATGGCTGAGATCGTTTACTACTCATATTTCAATTTTAAACCATCTTAAATGTTTGTAATGATTTTATGTTATTTTGTGTTATATTTGATTAGAATTGTTCCCTTTCTGTTCTTCTCTATAATCTTTCTTTGTGTTTTTCCTCTTTTTAGTCCTTCAACTGGTGCTTGTGCTAAAATCAATCCATTGTTAACCAATTGAAACACAAACCAAGTGGATGTGATTCAGGACCTTTAAACAGGCCAACACATTTGTTAAGATTATTGACTTCAGTGGTCAGTCGTTTTGTGTGTAATCTGTAATTTTTGAAAAATGTATTTCTAGTTGTCTCACTCCTGCCTGAACTCTTGCTCTTGAACAAGAACAAACCATATTATTTTCATAGCAGCGTTTTTTTTTATAAAAATCCAAATCAGATCATGCAGAAGTATGCCACAAAAGCATTGGCAGGGCCCTATTTTAAAAACACTTTTTATTAGAAATGAACTCTGGGTTGAGAACTCTGAGTTTTCCGTTCCAACACAGCTGATCAGTTTGTCCAGTCAACTCTGAACTTCGACACAGTTCGACTTGCAACAGGTAAATTAAAGGCAGAGCCTCCATTTAAATGAAGTGGACGTAGAGACAGTCCTTTCAGCCTATATTTGGATTGTTTACGTCACCAGACGATTCAAAAGTAGTGGAATATGACTGTGTATTAGACTGTAGCCTATATTAGATTAAATATATGTGTTCAACTTTAATCAGTCTAGAAGAAAAAATAACGGCCAAGTGAAGATAAAAACTACAGGTAAATTAAAATGAATATTACAAATTCTTAGATAAAAATAATAACACGCAGCCTATTAAAAAAAAAGAACTTTTAACACATAAAAGCAATAACTTAACTAATTAACGTGCTTTGATACTTGCTTTGGTACAAACAGAATCAACAACAAAATAAAACTGCCTGTCCAGCACAAGAAGGAGGAGTCAGAGATTAACGTGATTCTGACGTTAACCGACCCACAGTTTAAGTTATCTCTCTATCTAGAACTGAAAACCGAGTGTTTCCCTCATCTCAGGATTAGCCAACTCTAAGTTTTCACTCAACTGGCTTTCTGGAGCAGCACTATTACTGAGCAGGGAGGAAAACAACAATCAGCCTCTATCACAACAGTTAACTCTGGTCTTTAGGTGACACGCTCATCTTAAGCAATTAAAAAAACACATCTTAACAAGAATATTTGCAATATACAGTATTTGGTCGCAAAGGTATTCATGCAAAATGCATTTGCTGAGCTGTTGATTGAGCTGAGAAACAAAGGCTGGTACTTCGTGTTCTACAAATATTATTACATATAATGCATTAAGCACCTTTATTATAGAGCTTGTGCTTTTTGTAGCCCTGTTATTGAGTCCAAAGTGTCACCAATGATATTTCAACGCCAATATTTTCTCATTTCATGAGGGAGTGTCACATCGGAGATACAAGGTTCCTTTCAGATGGCATTGTCAAATGTCTGGCTGGAGAGATGACAGTATACATGCAGCTAAGAAGTATTGATGTCATAAGGGAGCTAGAGGATTAACGATGCGCACCACATGTTCTGGATCTTTTCTTCATAGTGCGTGAAGGGAGAGCTGAGACTGTGGGACTCAAGGCTAGGGACTCCCCGAGGGAGGAGAAGTGGAGATTCAGAGGAGATTGAAAGACTCATCTGATATTCATCTTATGCTGCAATGTCTGTCCTTGGTGTGGACAGTCTTAGGGGGAGGAGGGGAGGTAGACTTAAGCAAATACACAAACAGATACACACACACACACACACATTACAAATGCACACTATATGTGCAACAAAGGCGCAAAAGCAGAGATAAAGTGAAGAGCACTTTCTTTGGTTTAGAGATGGATGCTGTCAAGTGATATTCCTCACCTGTGATCTCTCGGACGGTGCGGAATACATTGAGTTTTTCTGGGTCCAAAGCTTCAATGTTGTGATACACATCCCTTTGAATGATAATTGGAGATTAGGATGATATAAACCAAAACAGAAAGATAATAGCATCTGAAGTGTAAACTATATAGATAAGCCATGGGCTGCTTGATTATCCATGTATAAAACAGGACAATTAAGATCATCTGATCAAATTAGTAACCTGTGTTATCTGTGTATTTTGACTTCTAGAGTACTTCCACACAGAACACATTTCGTCATGTGCATATACATTTAATGACATTTGAGTTTAGTCTTTTCCCACTTGCCATCACTGACCCTGGGAACATTATTAATATATTCAGACAATTTACCACAAGCATATATATATATATATATATATATATATATATATATATATATATACACACATATTAAAAAAGAAGAAGATAGATCTGGACTTTAAGATGACACTCTTATCTCGAGCAATTTACATTAAAAGTGTACGTTAAAAAATACTTTAAATGTATTCGGTCCCAAAGGTATTCATACAGAATGCATTAGCTGAAGTGTAGATTGAGCTGAAAATAAATTGATGTTTGCCGAAAGCATGATATTTACAGCAAAATATATGAATTTCATATCTTAACCCATTATTGACTTTTAATGATTACAATTCAGTTTTAGTTTAATCATATTGATTAAACAATACATTTTACAGTGTCAATCCACAGTGTCAATCCACATACTCTTAAAACAGGACATACAATGCCAACACATGATGCCTGTTCTACTAATTCAACCCTTCTTTTAACATTCCGATAAGCTAAATGTTGTCAACCCTCACCCTTTGATCCCAGTGATGAGGAACACCAGGTTGCCATTGATTTTGGTGCAGTTTACAAACTTGTCGATGTTGCTGGAGTCCACTGTCTG
This sequence comes from Liparis tanakae, assembly GCA_036178185.1. Classification (NCBI taxonomy): domain Eukaryota; kingdom Metazoa; phylum Chordata; class Actinopteri; order Perciformes; family Liparidae; genus Liparis; species Liparis tanakae. The sequence continues at coordinate 18,090,824 of CM070107.1, forward strand.
AGCTGCCTGCAGGCTGGCTGTACCGATGCCATCACATGCTGGAACACAAAGTGAGAAAGCAGAATGCATTAGTTGATTAAATGTCTTTATAATGCCTACATGATAAAACAAATTGAGATATAAAGTTATGCAATGGCAAAACGTATTGTTAAATCAAATACATCTGTACACATTTTTCATTCACAATATTGCTTTAATACAGATGTGTCCATGGATGACACAGCTGCAAGTCTCCATCTCATATCAATGACATTTTTGTATTTAAGTAAAATAAAACTTAATTTTGAATTGTCCAAAACTGAATGAATGTGACAATGATTTATTGAGGCTTATTGATGCTACACTCATAGCTAATATGCCCGATATTAAACAATAATTACACACTTTAATAACTTAATGAAATACTGAAGAACAAATATATTAACATGTGTTTGTGGTTTACCTTTCGGGCAGATGTCAGTACATGGAATGCACATCTTGATGCGGTTCTCCTCCACCTCCATCTTGTTACTCGGGCACGCTCTCACACAGGAGCTGTGGTCCACCACAAAGTTATCTGAGAAACAATTCACCGTAAATGTCAAACACAGATGGCTGCTTTTCGTCACACGGAACATCCAGGAAAGTAAGTGGCACTTGACGTAACCAATCACAGAACAAAGTGTTGAAAGTCACTTTCATCCACTTTGTGTGACAGAAGCTCTCCAGAAATACATCGAAGGATGCAACTTTCATGTTTGGATTTCTTATGCTGCAACTTAAATAATCGATGTTTAGATATAAAAATCAATATTCAATATTTACTAATAATATAATCATTAAAGTAAAGTCCTTTTTACACACTCTCTGTGCAACTTACAATGTATGTGTCACTGGTTTCTTGAATATTACAGTTTATTTTACTCTAAAAGTCGTAGTGAACTGATTGGGTAGGTTTAGCAGCAATAAGGGAATTACTTTCATCACATTGAACGTTTAAAGGGTTAAAAGTCCTCCCACTGGTTGGCCTTTTCGCTGATGTTGGGAACAGTGTGGGGTATTTAGCTGTGGGCATGGTGTGCAGTTGATGGTTAGCTGGGTAGTGGCCACACAACACAGGAGTAAGTCCAAGTCTTACAATGTCCCAAAGAAATAAGATGAGATGCAAGGATGATGATGATGATGATGATGATGATGATGATGATGATGATGATGATGATGATGATGATGATGATGATGATGATGATGATGATGATGATGATGATGATGATGATGATGATGGTGATGATGATGCAGATCAAACCAGTGCTCTTGTTATTCTGCCCATGGCCAAATGCAATAAACAATTGAAAGGTATTGAGCACATGGACCACACTGGTACCACCCACAAACTAAAGAAAAACTTTGCTAGGGAGGAATTTTATAGCAGCCAGGTCCTTGGATCTATAATAGAGGCCGCCTCCTCCGTAATCCGTTTTCTGCATGTCCCTGCCCATATTGATAAGTCTGTAAGGTTGTTCCACACCCTTGCCACATTTCAACCAGGGCTAAGCTTCAAATGGCCTCTTCAGTGACAATGGTCTTGTGCAATAGTAGGAAGCTTGAGCGTGCAGGTGAATGCACGAATCACCAACATCATACCCGTCAGTACAGAAAATAAGAAAAACAATTTTCCCAAATGCCATATTATGCAAAAGGCCATGTTCCAGCCCAAAGCCCCACCACCTTATGATCGTCATGAACGTGGGGCTGTGAGGGTTTGAACTTCTCAACTCAATTCCCTTGTGTCCACTCGAATATCTCAAAAGGCAACACATCTCAACCCAGCTCACCCATAGTGCCTGTGTCTTCACGTTGCAACATTCTCTCTCTAAAAAAATGTATCTGCCAGTGTTCAAATGCAAATAAGGCATTTAAAGAGCATTACTTGCTGCTGTTAATGCACTCAATATAGTACAGTATATGAGTATAGTCTATCAGATTATGTCTATGAAAATGCACGAGTTGTGTGTGTGTGTGATTATGTTTGCGTGTGTGTCTTTGTGAGTGCACTATTATGATCTTTGCGAAGAGTTAATCATTATACTGGCATTGTGCAAATAGAATATAATGGCTAATTTGGACTGATTTTTTTACCATGCTCATCCTTCAAATAATCCTTCCCTAATTATTCTACTAAATTTCCCAATCCTCAGAGAGAGCAGTCAATGTCTTTTTTTAAAACATACAATTTCACCTCAATGTCAAACATGACAAAGGAAAAACATATAGCTTTAATATGAAAAGCAAACTATATTAATTCTTTATAAATTCATCTGCTTTTTCTTACTTTTTATACTGTTTACTTTCTACCACCAAACTAATGTATTGAGCCATCAGTGTGCCAGTAGCTCTTCAAAGTGCACTGAACATTATTCTCTTACAATTTGTGGGTATACGAGGAAATAAGTCGTGACGAAAATTGTTGTGGTTTTAGGATCCCAAATTCAAAGTGGAAAATCATATCTTGGGGGGGAAACTTTTTTCAGACTCTGTTTAGGATTGGGATAATTGTTAGTTTAGGGTAGCCATGAAGATGTGTTGTGGAATCAGTTTAACATAATCACACGAATAGCCTACTAGTAAAGCAGGTGTGTGTGTGTCTGTGTGTGTGTGTGTGTGTGTGTGTGTATGTGTGTGTGTGTCCAGTAAGACTTACGAGGACACTTCTTGACACAGAAGGCTCCATAGGTGTACTTCGCCCTGGTGTTGTGTTCCAGCTGGAAGGTGGTGGGGTTGTAGACAAAGGGCTGGGGGCACTGGGTCACACATGCCCCACTGTCATTGAAGTTGGTGCAGGCCTGCAAGCACACACACACAAACACATACACACATCACACATGATGGTGGAACAAGTATTTAGATATTTTCCTTAAAGGGTGATTTCAGGCAAAAAATAAATCTTTCATTTATCCCTGTGGTACTATAACATACAGAGATTGCAGAGTGCCCCGAGGCGACATTACTGAATCATGCAGACAGAACATTATCTGCATGTACCCATGGAAATTGCAACCTAGAACATTTTATTTCATTTGATTCTCCTTTTCCAGCAGGTATCTGGTCCTAAAATATATATTACGCCAATGTGAGTAAATGTAGACAAAGTGGTGGTTAAAAACTGAGTATAGAAAGTTGAACTTAAATGTTTTTATAAGCAAAAAGCATTTGCGAAGGCCACCTTATTCAATCTAATAGGTCTAAGCTTTGCAATAATGCTCCTTCATCAATTGATGGCACTTCGCCCAAAGTTAGCGGGGATCGGCAAAATCAAAGTCAAAATGACTTCCAGATTCACCCATTCTTGCATTTAATAAAATATGTTGTGTGAAGAATCAAGAAGAGCCCAAAAAAAGATCAACAACTTGAGGAGTTCCATAAGTTATATGCTTTGAATTACAAGCGCAGGAACCAGCTTAACATGTGGAAGGTTGAAAATGAAAACAATAAATTACCCGCCTCAGAGACAAAATGGAGAGGAGGCTGGTGAAGTCTGTATTTAAGAATTACACTCATGTCAGGTACAATTGAGAATGAATAGTCATTTAATGATATTTCCCATACAGGTGGAATAAAACAACTTTTTTTTTAGAAAGGGATAGGACATTACCATGTAAACAACTGTATTTGTAGTTTGTTTTTAAATGAAATGTGTGTGTGTGTGTGTGTGTGTGTGTGTGTGTGTGTGTGTGTGTGTATTAGTGTGTGTGTTCACTTACAAAGCAGTCTGTGTCTTTGGGTCCATAGCAGCCACCTGCACACTCACGATGGCAGCAGTCACTAACATAGGGACCAAAGCAACGGCCGTCACACTGCTCAGCACAAACCGTCTTAGTTACTGTGGATTGACAGATATAGAAGACAAAAAACATTAAAATAAGAGAATAAACATATCATATAACAAGATACCAAGCTCACATGGTTAATGGCAACTTTCAATCGAGTGTTTCCCTCCCTTCACGCTCCTCTCAGGGTCTCAAGCTGGACTTGACAAAGACATAGCGATTTATATCCGACTCCTTTCATGGTGAAGCATTTCCTGGCTTTCCTCACATGTCTGTCGCAGTCATATGTGCTGTCACATGTCCCTGGTGCCTCGCTACGTGACAGCCATATGCTTATGTATAAAGGGGAGTGTCAGTAGTGGATCAATGTGATAGAGCTCGAACGTCTTATTTAAGATATTGGGGATGGATAAAGCTGTGCAGTGAAACATTCAGGCAGTTGAGCTGAAAAAATACAAAAAGATACCAGCTGCATGAGGAAAGTCTTCAAGCATGAAGGGGAGAAAAACGTACAAAGCAGTGCAACAATGCTTTCTTCACTAAAGGGGCAGCCAAGAGAGCACTGCCTCCTGTTGGATAGTTTAGTGGCTTGAATCAAACTAAGTATTTCACAACCCTCTTTTCCCCAAACCTAAACCTAACCAAATGGTTTTCTCGCATAAACTGTCACTAAGTGGTTTCCCGTGAAGACTAGAAAACAACATTGACACATGTTGCTGGACTTCAGAAGGAAACGACTTACTTTGAAGTAACTTCAAATCGTTGTTTAAGGATATATTGTCAGTACGGTGCAACTGGACATGTGAAAAATATGCATCTCAGAGCACAAAGTTCAAATAAATATACTGTGCTCTGCAAAATGAAAAAAAAAGCATTGTCACTTGACTGGTGCTTTGTTTTGTGTGTTGGGCTTGTCACTCATTTTTTTTCTGAAGAAAAACAACATTTGCTGGTATCTTGCATATTTCAGTGTATACAATAAAATAATTCAAGAATAAAAAGGCACACATATTATAATATATGTTTATATTTAAATATTTGCTATATTACTCATTTGTGAGAAAAGTAGCAATGTTAGTGTTCAATGCTGTAGAAGGAATGGGCATGTATTTGTGTAGTTTCTATTCCAACTAAAAATCCCCTATTCATTTATGTAGCTCCTTGGAAACCAGATGTGGAAAATCACATTTTAGCTCATTTAAATGGGAACGGAAAGGCAGCAGTTCCTGTGACTGATGCTGCTGTCCACATCCCGCTCAAATGAAAGCTTCCAGGCATATTTTACGAGATAGATTCCTTTTGTATTTGTCGTCGCCAGCATGTTTTTTTCCTTTTTCTTAAAGTGTAAGTTTAAAGCCAAATTGATCAACAGTGTTTCAACTCTCGCCTGGCAATGTCGTTTATTTGACAAAGTGTCTTTTGAGTAAAGTAGGCTATTTCATTTTAGCTCAAGCACTGTTAATGGAATGCCACTGATGGTACATAAGGCAAAAAATGAAGTGAGTGAGTGTGTGTGTGTGTATGTATGTGTGTGTGTGTGTGTTTGGCAGGTTGTCTGTGGCTTGTATCAATCACTTTGATAATATCTTGTCACCACAGTGCCCAAAGGGAAACACAGCACACTGCACAAAGAATGTGCATCCACACACACACAAACACACACACACACACACACACACACACACACACACACACACACACACACACACACACACACACACACACACAATGTGTCTTAGAATCCACACAAAGGTACATACCGTTTGAGTCTCAGACCCTCTTTTTTTCTGATGTACAAGATTGTCAAAACCCTCTTTTCATTGTAATAACCAAATGAAACCAGATTTTAGCAGAAGATAAGGAATGTCGATACAATATTGATACAATATTGATCAGAAGCATTGGTTAAAGTCGCAGTCAGCTTAATTTCATATCTAATTATGAAGCAAGGGATCTTTCGGACTGTATGTTCTGGTGTTCTTCGCATATCTCGGGGACCAGCTGATCCACTCTACTTCACACTTGGTGGGTGTTTTTCTGGGGACCCCGTGGAGAGCTTTTTTGAATTTGGGCAATTGGGAAAAGCGCCACGTTCCAATGTACTTGGAATAAAAAAGCAGATAGTGCTCTTTGCAGCAGAAGGGCAGAGCTTCCGAGCTCAGTTGGCCAGCATGTCATCTGCACTTTACAGACCGCGGCGCAACTACGTGGCAGGTGCTTTGCTCAACACACTTGGGAAAACTTGCTTTGTTTGCCTTCTCTGACATCACCAGAACTAGTCACCATTGGAACCTATAAAGTCAGACTAAGCAGCCTGAAGGACTACACATTAATACAAAATCAATCACTAATATTTGACTCTGAAACAATTTGGTTTTAATAAGGTTTCCCATTATGATGTTTTTTTCCAAAACAAACTCCAAAAAGATATACAGACATAAAGTCTAAGTATTATATTTCTTGCTGTTCAGCGAAGAGAAAAGATGCAGATTCCCATTGTGATATGTGTGTCTCCCTGTGTGGAGAGGATATAGTGCTACTCAGAGCTTCCCTTTGAACACACACAGGAAGAGTTCTGCAGTTTCTCTCTGCATTCTCTAGAATGAACGTTGTACTGATCTACTTTGTTGCACTGCATAATACCCAAAGTAATCACTGCACTAATTGTGGAATCCCTTCACAAAAGTATATATGTGGATCAGTGCTCAGTTTTACTACATTCTTTTCTAACAACGCCAAATTACAAAACAAAGTTGGTGTATTGTATCCGAAATTGAGTAGAATAAAAATACATTAATGTAATGTATTCATCATTGCTCAACTTTTTTCCTGATTATCTCTTTCAGTGTGTACTGATTCAACCTTCTTAAGATTCTAAAGATAAAGTGTATGTTCTTTCAAATGACAATGTGAAAACATCAACGCGAGTACCAAGACAGTTGAGTGTTTCAGATCTACTAACGATCTGTCAACTAGTGACGTAGCAACGACAGCTGTTGAAGATAGAAACTTAAGCAAATGTGTCTCTTCTCGGTTTCATTGGATTGAAGTCAGGACATGTGTTACTATACTTATTCAGTAGTTACTGATCGATAGTGACCTTTGGGAGAAACATCATCATGAAAATGAAAAACACAGGTGTTAGATATAGAAAAAATAGAGAGGAAAAAACTATCATACCATAACAATATTATTTAAATTCCATTCTTACGCTTTTATAGTGTGGTGATGTCTGTAGATAGAAATACTAAAAACTATATGAATTTCAATTTAATTCTTGTCGATTTCCAATTTCCTGCTGAGGTGCTCACACCAAAAGCTGCTGTTTGTTGTTGATTTTGAATATTTAATCTTGAAATCATTTGACATTTTCACATCTATACTGTATACATTGCATGTATTTCATCACAATGTAATTGAAGGTTGCAAGGTAGAAAGAGAAGCAGAGTTATGAATCATGGCGTCCAGGATGAAGCTGGCGAGATAAAGGAGGCAGACAGACATGGCCAGGACTTATCGAGGCTCGGTGTGTGACGTGTTGTTCACAGGTCCTGGTCAAACAGTTCATTTCTCATTATCTTAATGAGATCGCGATCGCAGAACAAATACGATGAGACATGCCAGGGTTGGAAGGCATGGATGAAGTGGCCTGTGCACAGAGTGATGGAAAGAGGGGAGGAAATGGATGGCGAGGATAGCACCATCAAACTAGAGACTGTGTGTGTGTGTGTGCTCTTTTATCTGCATGGATATGTACAGAAAAACAATGTTCACGTTAAAGACCAAGCTTCCCCGCGTGTGTGTGCCTTCGTAAGATTGGTGACGCAGAGTGAGCAATGATACCAAATGGATGGATGGACATCTGTAGAAACAGATTGTTAGGATCTGTGACAGATTGATACATTTGCAGACAGAAGGAGGATGACTTCACACCGTTTCATATTATCAGCTTATAGAATTCTACGTTTTCAGAAGGCTATTGTGTTGGTTGGTTTACTTCTCGAAGGCTGCAATCCCAACAACTTTAATTGTTATCGTCAGTGAGAGTAATATATTTCCCTAATCCTCAGAGAGAGCAGTCAATGTCTTTTTTTAAAACATACAATTTCACCTCAATGTCAAATATGTATTTGACAAAGGAAAAACATATAGCTTTAAGTGATACTATGGGACATGCCAATAATTGTGTTATAAACAAGTACATCTAGTAGTAGCAGTAGAACATTTACTAAAGTATATTAAAGTAGTATATATTTCGCAACTCTTCTTCTTCCTCTTCTTTCAGTTATTCCTGTTAGGGTTCACCTCAGAGGACCATATATATTTCCATCTAATCAGTAACCCATGACTTGACCGATCCGGTATGGAAATTTGATTTCACGATCCGCATATTTGATTTGGCAAAGGTTTTACACTGGATGCCGTTCCTGACTTAACTTTTATATTTCTCTAAGGTATATGGAATGTTCGCAACATCTTGACCTCGCTGAAAGGTAGTAAGTTACCAAATTACCGCCGAGGACAGCATGGTATGGGCACATTCGAGAGTTGAGAAATGGGTCATATATAAATGACTTAATGTTCTGGCTTGTAATTCCAGGGCTCACAAAAACACCAGCATCATTTGTTGAAATGTCCCAAATTACCTCCATATTTGTAGCTTGTGGCAGCATAACGTCTGACCTCAAAAGCAAAGACACAGGTTACCTTCTTGGATAACAGGTCTGTAGATGAAGAGGTCAACAACACATGTGCATCCCACTGCCTACATATTTACATTCGGGGTTGGTTTCTCTTAACCAGGGATTGAGCCAGACAGTCACAAACTTAGAGGAGATTTTTTCCTCCCATATATGGCAGCTATATTATCTGTTTCTAAAGCCATTTGATTATGGAATGCCCAAAATATGCATATCATTTGGGAACAGAAAAAAATTGATAGTTGCACAGAAAAGAAACATTTCATTTCTGGATCTAATTGTTTTCCAACTGTCCACATCCTTCTGAGACTGCCACACAATAAATAATAAAGATGCATGTCTGCCACCTAAAAAGAGGCAAAACATGTCTAATATTACTACTTTCAAGTTGCATAGGCTTGCATAGGTAGGATAGGTATTTGGTATTAAACTGCATCACCAATCTTGAAACCTTTTTGTGTTACTCACATTATAGCACGGAAGTATTTGTAGCATAGAACAACACAACATGACCATGGATATAGAGCGCAATATTTCCCCAGTAATTGAACTTTTGCTGCATTAATTTGTCGATCCAGTCCAGAGAGACCGATGGGAAATGAGACAACCATGTAGGTGTTTTAAAAACTAAAATAAATTGGGTCTTTTTAGAAAACATTTGGTACCGGAGCCCCACAACAAGGCAATAAAAAGAAACATCTTCTGTGGTTTAGTTTAGAGGACCTGGAGGCGCATAAGCAATATTATTATATTTAATTCCTTTTATTGCTTGGTTTAAGTTAACTGGTTGTCTGTGTTCTGCAGCTTTTATAACTTATATGCTGCATATACAGCGTGTGTTGTGCACTGTACAACAAGCAGAAGGAGACAGCAACGTGGGTAGTGACTGAGCGAGAGAGACTGACCGGTAATTGAGGGCCTAAGAAAATTACTGAAGGAGAGGGAATAACAAGGATGCCCACTCCCTGCTGATACACGAGTAGTGGATCATTCACACACTCGCTCCCAGCTGCCATGAAATAGTATGAAGAATAGGAGGTCCCAGCAGGAGGGTTTGTGGAAGATGTGTCAGGGTCCAGGGATCTTGTTGGGTGTTGATATGTGTGTGTGTGTGTGTGTGTAGGTGTGTGTAGGTGTGTGTGCGTGTGTGTGTGTGCATGAGGTGCTGGTATTTCCACATCCATTATAGGCTTGTGAACACCTGTGCAGAGCTGGCCCATTTACAAGACCGAAGCTTTCCTGAAAAAGTACAAACTACTTGAGGCAGCAATACTTTAAACATGCTTGTATTACTTAGAATGTAATAAAAAATGTTCTTAGGATGTAAATATATTTATATGATGTAATGGAGAAAATAAAATAAAAAGCAACTGTTCCTCCTTTGTAAATGTCAGCCAGGCTATTATTAATGTCATTATATACAATACAATACATGTCATTTAGCTGACGCTTTTATCCAAAGCGACTTACAATCCTGTTACATTCATACACTGTAGACGCAGCTACAGGGAGCAATTCAGGGTTAAGTGTCTTGCTCAAGGACACATCGACTAGGGCGGGGATCGAACCTCCAACCCCGTGATAGAAAGACGGGCCTGCTACCCACTGACCCATAGTCACCCAACCACCATTATACAATTAGAAGTTCTTCAAAAGACTAATAATTGCATATTTTCCTTTGCCCATAGAAACACAAGACCTTTAAGAATTAAACTAAAAGCAATATTACTTCCAACAAATTGTTGCTAATGCTGATGTGTTGGCATGATCATCAGGATAAGAGTTAAAAGTGTACGGTTATAATTTCTGTGCTGTGCATCAGCATGAATATGATCGTTGTGTAAAAAAGAAGAAAGCATTGAATGAGCCAATCAGGTGGACTCTAACAGCTGATGGCAGTCGGCCAAAACAAGCGCAACTCTCAGTGCTCTGCCTGCACTCACGTTACGCTCCATTTTATGTTAAAGTTAGTTAGAATCGGCACGATGACTTTATGCCATGTTTTCAACCTGGAAGGAAAAGATTTTGCACTGGATTATGACACCCTGCATATACTAGCTTCTTTATTTTGATATTGCAGTAACAGTTAGAACTTTAGAAGGAATGCCTCAAATAAATACAAGAATAAATAGAGATGACATACGAGTAAATTAACAAGCTAAATAGGGAAGTGTAAGATTTGTTTTCCTTGTCTGTAAATTATTTGATTTGATATTCATTTTTTGAATGTTCAATTGGAGTTTTAGAAATTAATTTGGAAATGTGGAAAAGGGAAGACAGAAATAATAATTCAAACTGATTCCCGAGTAGCAGATGCCACAGTAAGCTTCAGATATGATCCAACACATTTTATCGTTGTGGAGTAAAAATGAAGAGAAACTTTAAGAAATGATTTAATGTGATTTATCGTAAAAGGCATATTAATTACAAAATAAATAGTGGAGTATGGATTACATTTTTCAAGGCAGGTCAATTAAAAATGATTCTGCAACATTGGCATCATTAGTGGCTAGATTAACATAAATGCAATTCTTGACTTTCAATAAGTTATTTAAGTTAGCTGATTTGAAGCTTTGACACCTCACAAACAATATTCTGACAATCAAAATTGTTAGTATAATAATAATTTCAGTTCAGTTTTGAGTGTAACACATATTCTGGATAGAAGAAAGCAATGTTTAAGAAACAGAATAAAAATGTAACCATCAAAAAAATATAAATCCTTATAAGTATGTTTAGATCATCGATGTGCATATACACATACAATAGTGTGAAGGCCTTTCTAAAACTACACTAAATGTGATAATGAGCAAGCCACTAAAAGGCCATGTGGTGTTTTCAGTAAATAGAAGTACTTACAGCTCTGACACTGGTCTCTTTTGGGTCCCCAGCAACGACCATTACAGGAACGATTGCACTTTTGACCTGTACACAAGTTCAAGGAAAGAGATAATTGGCATTTTACATTGGCAAACGGTTACTTATTCATAACATATGATCAGTATCAGCCTTCAAAATCCATATTAGCTGAACCTTAAAATGGGCTAGAGGCAGTGAGCCGAGTACATCTGGCATCATGCACTCCACTGAAGCCCAAATTAATCCAAAACGAAGTTGTAGGTGTTCCTTCGACTCCCCTTTAAGTACATTGAAGGTGTTTTGTGTGTGCTTCATTTTAAGTGCATGTCAAGCATCTTCTGAGTGCTTGATCATCCTTATAGTTGGAATCTGGCAACCTGTATGCAATGTTGGTGCTTCAATATATATCAGAACTGCTTTCTGGTTAATTAAACTGTATGGTGATGGTATGCTTATTAATTCATTCATTAATGTACACTTTATGTATCCCACAGGAAGCAACTGGGGGTTCAATGTCTTGCTCAAGGACACTTCAACCTGCGAGTATGGGGAGAGCGGGGACCGACCGACCGGGACGACCCCTCTCCCCATGAGCTACAGCTGACCCCAAATATATTAAAATGACAGTTTTTCATCCTCGTAATTATAAACTGTTTGCTTTCACTTTAACTGATATTCAACAGGTATGCTTACTATTATTCAACAAAGATGATGAAACATATTTTAGGAGCAACACAGCCTTTCTGATTAGTATGTGCTGTTCTGTTCATAACAAACATAAATAACAGGCTGTTAAAAAAAAAAAGGGAATATGTGGGTCTTCGCTAAATCAGCCCAGCATTAAAACCAGTGCACACTAGGATAAGATAAAAGCAGTAAAGCAGCAGCAAGCAGCAGCAGAAAGCAGCGTCCTACCCACAGAGCTTTTCTGTTTTTTTGGAGGACTTAATTGACTGTCTAGTAATTGACTGCGGGGGAAATGAGCCTGGATAAGTGCAGAAGCGCTGTCCTCTGTCCATCACCCTCTCCAGATGAGAGCTATCCCTTCTCTTCTTCCCCGTCTGTGCCCCTCTTCACACACATTTCATCTCTTTCATCCTCAATCCAGCCCGCGCTGATTCATCACTCCTCTGTGGCTCTCTTTCACTTATAGTCTATCCCTGTCGCTCTTTGTCTTTTTCCTGTCTGCACCTCTGCTTTTCTCTGCGTCTACAGTCTGTTCCCCTTAAACTAGCACTTTGACAATACATGAGGAAGAGAGGTCGACAGCCTCGACTGTATGAAAAGCAGCGCACAAACAGGATCATAATACAAATGTCAGCAAGCCATAAGTGGTTGTCTGACAGCGCGGAGAATGCAAAACATCAGATGCATTTATTTATACCTCTGTTCGCCCTGTGGAGTCAAGACAAAGAGTTTTCATTTAGTGTTCAAGGTCTTCACTAACTTATCTTATAAATTCTCAGTGACCTAGAATAAACCTGTCGAGCTCTCATTCTGCACCATAATCTTTTACAGCTTTCTTAAAACAGCCCCTAAGGTTAAAATGTCAGGAATCCTACCATGCCAGGGCTGTAGTGAAGTAAAAAACAGATGCCAGGTTTTTAACTGAATCAACGGGGCATTGATTCCCAAACCTGTCATGTTTTTGAGAAGAGAACCAACATTACTGGCACCAATACGTCACAAGTAATAACAGCTTAAATGGTGTCTCCCCAAAGAAGATTATGTTCTCGATTGTTGATTACAGGTTTGGAGACCCTTGATCTTTTGACGGAGTAGAAGACTTGACCAGGAGTAAGGGTCGCACCAGGGCTAACGGGGCTGCAGGGAGGAGGGGGGTGGAGCAGAATATCAATGCCTGGAAACCCTCGATCTGCATCTGAAGCCTCCAGTCAGTGCTGTGGGAGGACATCCGAGGGCATAGAGACTCTCTCTTTATTTTCTTGCATAATGGTAGTTCGTTTAATTATTGTGTAATTATGGATTTGCAGGGAAACAAGACAGCTTAAAGAAAAGAAAACAACAACAACAACCACAGATTAAAATGTCAAACAGCTTGAGCATTGAATGAATAACAAAAGCAGCATGTGTTAAGAGGTTAAGTCCGTGAATGGGGCCAGAAGAGGTGATTTGAATCTTTACTTCACTGACAGCCACATCAACCTTCACTCATCCTACCCTGTTACAGATTAAGTCCTTATTTTATCCAACTAATTCTTTTCATAATTCTAAGCATTTATTAACATGCCTTCCTGCTAACTCCTGTATGTCATTAAAGTGACATGAGCGAGCAATCATTGTGTTTTATTCTGGTGAGCAGAGAGACAGAACTGGGTCACGGGGTGGTTTTATAATGACAATGTTTTGCTGCACACACTCAGTTTAAGAGGATCTCACAACTTACCAGCTCCTGCTGTCTTATAAAAGGCATGTACAAACACAAGCATCATTTTGAAAGCCTATAGGCGAGTCTGCCCACAGTCCTGTAGGTGTCAGTTCAGGAACCTTCCGGTACAGCTGACGTTCAAACAAGATGCTTTACTGCAAATGAGTCATGTAGTCATTACATGTAGTCAAGGCTGAGGTTAAGCCACCCGTATCCGTTAAACTGCCTCAACCTAAGAAATATATGAAATGGCATCTGAGGGAAATTGAAATGTGCACAACTTACAAACAAATTAATTAGATCTTAATTTCCAGGAATGTCAAAATGATTTGAAAATGTAAACATCTTTGGGAAAGCTGTGCATGAGGTGCAGGGGTATTATGTGGGAGAACGTGAATGCGCAGCAATCGGCACCTTCTCACGAGCACTGCTGGAGTGCTATTGAACAAAGTGCTCTACAGGTTTGCTATTGAAGTGCTCTTAAAAATGCAACAGAAAAGTTGGCTACAGTCTTCTGTGGCTTCAGAGGGAGCTGTGCAAAATCAAATAAAGTGATATTGCTTAAGGCATGAGCCTTGAGGCTGAAAACTACAAGTTTGACAACGATAAAAATCGGATGAATAAGAAATATTGAATAAAAAAGGCGATATGTCTTCTTGTGCTGCATCAATTCTAAAACGTAAAGAAAATACCCATTATAATAGTTCAATTTAGAAGTGTAATGCTAAAGAGGTAAGCATCGGTGGCATTGATTATTTACTGGGCAGTTTCCAGAAGTGTGAATGAGTATAAACGGAGGCAACAGAAACGCTCTCAATAAAACGCCCCTTCAAATAAAGGTTGAAGTAAAATGAAGTCTTCATGTCGTCTACATTTGTATTTGTTGGGTTACTTACATGTGGCACTACTGTTGCTGGGTACCACCACAGGATGTGTCCGTGGGTTTTTGACGATGTCCTGCCAATGGATTGTGTCCGCATGACACAGGAACTTGTTCTGGTCAACATACACACCTCCACTCAGGATCTCTGGAGAGGAGAGAGAGATCACAAGGTCAATACAGATACACACAGCGCCTTCGTGGTACTCGGTTTCTGCCTGAAGGATGCAACTCATTCAACAATCCTGTTAGCAAGCTCCTACTGTCATTTTTAATTGCTAATTATTTATTTTAAAGAATTTTAGAACATACAACTGATTTTGGGGTACAACGGCATCTAGTGATGATCGTAAAATGTCGTTCTTTTCAAATGACGCTCTCACGTTTTTTTTTCGCTGTCTTGCAAATCACACTCATATTTTACATCACTCGGCACGGTGGCAGCCTGCAGGCAGAACAAGTGCATGAAGGCAGCAACACAAAAAACCATGAAGGAGAGTGGATGGGACACAGAGTAATTCTGAACAGGATAACGACTCCAACCAACACAGACAAAAAACAGCAGCTTGCACCTGAAAGAGGGGTTACTTCTGTCACGTAGACGTGGTACTATGCACATCTCAACAGACACTAACAGCACTCACCTCTTTTACAACTTATGCAATAAACAGCATATGTCAAAGAATCAGGAAGAGGAAAGAACATCGCGGCTACCTTCGTATCTTACCGTACGCAATATATCTGAGGATCGATGGGGGTTTCGTGGCTTGGTGCATTCGACACAAAGTAGGAAATGCCAAACCGAAAACACTAGAAAAGGAAATTCCCAAGGTATCGTACACTACAACGTACAAAAATCTCTTAATGAGTCTGACAATACATTTCATCCTAGTCTGGACTCTGCAGTTGGTATTTACAGGCAAGCCATTACTCAGACGACCACATGGGAGAAATAGTAGCCGGAGATCTCAAGGAAGCTCTTGAGTCACGGGGACTGCGTGAGGTCCGTTTGCCCACGAATAATGCCACTAACAACATCCATCCGTATTTTAGCTGAATGACGAGATGCACTTTGTGTTTTGGCCAACTTCATTTTCCATTGGTGAGTGTATAAAAAACTGTTAAATTCATATGTAAGTTATTCCAAACCTTATATATATATAATGATCATTATTACTTTAATAAAACCAAAATGCATTTTAGATTGCTGTCACATTTTTAATGTAATAGCTGCCATTGAGTTTCTGAGCATTTCAAAGCCAGTATAAAAGCGTAAAATCAAGAATACACCCCCAGAATTTGCAAACAATTTTCTAAAGTCAGGATTAACATAATATTTTTATATTTATATAAAAATCTAATCACTAGATTGGAAATACACTTTATCCCTTCCTTTCCAACTGAGGGCAAGAGCAGAGTTGGGTTTCAGTGGGAGGCGCTTATGTTGAGACACACATCTGAAGATGGTTGTTGTTCCGAGGAAGCCAAGAAAAAGCTGTGTCAAAATGCCATTATTGCTCGTTTTCCTCATCCTTCTATTGCTATGCTGTTAGATGACAGGATCACAATGGAAAATCAACATGGGTTTTTAGACCATGTAGGGGACAGCAGTCCCTATTTTATAATTCATCAAGGATTTTGGTCAGTCATAACTCCACTGAAATCATCCATCCGACGATGGTCATCTAATAATTCAACACACACACACGCACACATAAACACACAGTGTGTTACATGATTGGATAAGCAGGGTGGTTCTGATCATTGTTGTGAGGAGTTCAGAAAAAAAGAAAGAAAGAAAGAGAGACACAGAAAGATGGAAGAAAGCCAAAGAGAGAAGGACGGCAGGAAAGAAAGACAAAGTGAAGCCCAGTAGCAGATTTGCATTATTTACAGAGCTTGTGTGCTCTCTATCTCCTTACAAACAGATTACTGACACAGGGCTGAGACACATAATCATACACGAGGCGCCCTGCAAGCACCACACTGAAACAGCCAAATGCAATATTGTCCCACAAAAGCCAGATTAAATGATGCTCCTTGTATAATAGGTGGCGGTGGTAATATTTACACAGCCCCCCCCTGCTACCCCCACACATACTCCTCAGCTCTTTTTCTGCATGTAAGGTGGGAGTTAGGGGGATAAATTAATCCTGCCTCTCACCACAGGAGGGATATTGCTTGGCTTGGAGGAGGCCGCGTCTCAAATTCAAATTGTTTGCCTAATAAAAGGCTGCAAAGTAAGGCAATGGATGAGCCAACCAATTGAGAAAAAAACGACAGCAGGAGATCTCAACCCTGTTCAAGCAAGTGTCAATGGCATTGAAATTGATACCAAAATAAGTCAAATTTGTATGTAAAGAAAAATAAGTCAAATCTACAGTATGTTAAAGTAAAGTAAATTCAGAATTCACAAAGATTCTAATAGGCTTCGAAGGTCGTTCAAAATGTATACTATTCATGGGAAAAAATGAATGCAAACATATTTTTAGGTATATTTCAATCTATTGTTGTGCTTGTCTGATGTTCTGAGTTTCACTGAACAACAACAACATTGCCAAATCCTTACATTTGATCATTGTGTCGCTTACACACTCAAATGAGGCACGGTTCACTCTTCTGCTGAAGACTTAGGCAATAAGGACATCAGCAAACAAGTACAGTGATTTGACAAAGAAGAAGCAGCACATAATAATCATGGATGTTGCACATGGTCTTTATTCTACTGTAGAGCATTTCATCATGAATATTTAAAAGTAACTGTGGACCTCATCATCATTATGCCACAAAGACATAACCACTGTAGAGATGCAAACAAAAAAGTATAATTCAAGTAAAAATGTAGCCACAAACAATGTCCAGGATTCTTGTCTGTGCTGAACAAGTGAGACAATTGGTGTTTTCACCAATTCCAGCTGGACCTGAGCAGCATTCACACTCAAACACATTGTACTAACAGATGGAAAAATAAAACACTTTCTGCTCAACACTTTCACAAGTAACCCTCAGGAGCATCCAGAGGGCTCCACCATCTTGTATTCATTCTAGCACACATGGTACATTTGCACATGTACTGCACAACACACTAATCAGCAGTGTGAGATGACCAAGTTCAAGAAGCTGGACAACAGTGTAATTGGCTTCCTGCTGGCGCTTTGCCTCGGAGACTTTAAGTATTTCCCATATCATCCGTCAACAATATATTAATAATTAACAAATAGATATTACATAATACCTACAAAATTGTGCAAAACTTATGCATGCTTTGCTTTTTCATTACCAGGAAATGCTCGGCTTGCACATTTTCCGGGCGTGCAGTTGGTGACCGGGGGGAGATCAATGGTTAATTTCTATTGTTGATTGTTCAGTGGCTAGAGAAAATGGCTTAATTAGTTTCTTCAGGTAGCTACAGCTTGTGTCTCCAAACGACCCCCTACTCTTCCACTTCATCTACCGAGCAACTCCAAGTATCTCTGAATGAGTGCATGGCTTCCAAAGGCACAGACATCTTCAATATCAGACCGCATGACCACTTGACGTAAACAATACGAAATTCAAGGAGACAGAACAAATGTATGCAGGCAATTATTTTGATGGTAATCGCTTGTTGTGATTTTTTTACTTTCTTATTGCAGTGTGGGGACGAGTTTGATTAAGACTGGGAGGCAAATAGCATACCAATGATCAGAAAGAAATCCATATTAATGAGTTTCTGAGAGTGAATTAATACGTGTTGAGGGGATTGTTTAATGAAGAAATATGGACGACAACTGAAGTACGATAATGAATGGTTGAGTTGGAGGATTGCTTTATCGGATATCCTCACTAGTGTTTATTCTTTGTGTACTAAAGAAGATCCATGTTCTGAACTACTACCATCAATACACACAGGAAACCCTATTCACTCAATATCTAAACTTCAGTCCCTCTGAGGGAGGTATGTACACATAATCGTCTGGCTTGAAGAGATTCAGAAAGATGCTTAAACAGTTGGGCAATTAGAGCAGATAAACAGGTATTCAATCAGATAAACAGAGGTGTTTCTTCTCTCCTCGAGCAACAGGACTGGGGATTTTACACTGGGTCTCCACTCTAGTGTCTAATCGAGTCCGAGAGCTTCAACTTGGTTTCAGCTGAGTGGTGCTATTAGCTCAGTGCAACGGAGGGGAAAAACTCAGTGATAAGATGAGAATGCATTCTGGGTCAAAGAGGCTAAATGCTGGGGTGCAGATCCTGCTGTACACCCCCAGCAGCAGTGGAAGGCTTATGGTGTTGCTAGGATGCACTCAAACTCAGAGAAATACCAAAATAAGAGATTGGCAGTCCACAGACAAAAATAAGAATATTACAAAGATCTTCATATACATCAGGGGCTTGTAACCAGAGGGGAATGATATAGTAAGTAGTTCTATGAGGAAGTTAAACAAGGACATACAATTGTTTGAATGTACTCTCAAAGAAAAGTGAATGCATTAAGAGAAAAATCCTTCCAGGCTCAACTGGACCACTTACCAATCAAGAATAAAGGAATACATGAAAGAGTAATAAGTTAGTAAGCAGTCGGGCAAATTACATGCTGTTCGGCCAAATGGAGAATACATTGATGAGAATTAAAGTGATGGATGTTATGATGGGAGAATTAATGACATCTATTTCATCGGCCATCATCCATCAGTGTATGCGTTCATCTGTCATGATAGATGATAGCTATTGAAAAAATAAAGAGGAAGAAAGAAAATGTAAAGAGTGTTTCGAATAGTGTTGCAAAAGTTGTATGAATTAGTGAATAGAACTATTTGATGAACCCACTCCAGAAGCCACAGCAACTTCAGCACTCTGACTGAAACAACACACACTTCATACAAAGTTGGTAAATACGCAACAATAAGCTTTAAGAGAAGACCGTTTCTTTATCTTCAAACAGTGCCCATGTTTCACATTACACTGCGTCAATCACTGGGCCCAGAGTTGCTCCGTCGTCGACAGGCGATGTCAGGACAGCAAATCTCTGCCTTTGCTCTACAAATAGGTGATCTCCCTTCCCATCCATCATCTGCGGCTGCTGCTGCTGCACAGTTCCATCCCTGCCCTCCAGTCCCCACTGTTGCCAAGGAAATGCTTGCAGGTCCCAGACGTAAAGTATGTGTGCATTTGTGTGTATTTGCATTTAAGTAATGAAAACAACTTAAGACAAAAAAGGAAATGTATATACTATACATGAGCATGCCAAAAAGTTGTGTGCATTTGTGTATGGAAGAGAAAACATCCGAATAGCTGTTATACGTTTTGCAAGATTTATTTTTACCAGATGTTCCCTTCTCTTGTGGATGTCTGACCTGGTTGAAGATGCTGGAGGAACTCACTCACTCCCTAATGCATACCGTACTGACACATGCTGAGTATACATTCACCAAATAGTTTTGAACAAATCCACTTTCTATCTAATTGTTGGTTGGTTGTTTTTTTTCTCTTTTGACAGAGGGTTCCTTGTCAACATAAATGTGTAACAGTTCGGCTACATACCTTCCTTTTTTATTAGTTGTTTTCATCCTGTCTAACTATCATGTCATTCCAGATCCTGCTTCCCATCTCGTCAGTCCAACTCTCTTCACCTGCCTCTGATCACCTCGTTAGTCCCTCATTCCCTTCACCTGGTCCTCACGCCCTTCTCACCTGCCTCTGATCACCTCGTTAGTCCCTCATTTCCTTCACCTGGTCCTCACGTCCTTCTCACCTGCAGCCCATCCCCTCGTTAGTCCCTCACTATTTAGCTCCCTCACTTCCACTTGTCTTCTGCCAGATTGTCTTGTGTTCTTCATGACCAAGTTCTCCAGCGTTACCAAGTGTGTGTTCATCTGTTCCAGTCTGTTTTGTTCCTGCTGGAACTTTGAGTAAAGTAAATTACTTTCCAGTTCTGTCTCATGAGTCGTGCATTTGGGTCCACCCTAATACTCCCGTGACAAAATGAACACCTCTGGAAACTTGTGATATTCCTCAAGGGTCAGTCCTAGGGCCACTTGTCCAGAAGTTTTGTCTTAAGTGGAGACACTCACATCAGACATATTTAAAAAAAGAGTAGTCATATTTGAAGGAGGAGGATAACAACATATACTGACTCATAATCATTAGTATGAGTCAAGCTCTTTGGGAAGAACCAGTACTCCATGTGAAAAGTAAACAGATTTAACTATAGGAGGGTTCTATAAATGTATATACGTTACCTAATTGGTGGCGTCATCTCTTTCCATCTTTTTTGCAAAGCTATGTGGACGACATGCAGCTTTATGTGGCTCTCGTCGATATTTGTCCTGGATGTCACAATATGTTTTATCACACAATCAGGATGAAACTGAAATATGAATTACAGGTCTTAAGCTCAACGAGTCATGTTGGACATTACCGAAACCATCAGGCAAGAAACTGGAGTGTCATATTTGACTTAAAGTAAATGACAAAACTCATGTGGACCATGCCATCAAATCGGACACAGAGAGACTAGTGGACACTTTATATTGAAGAAGGTTTGACAATGGCAATGCTCTCCCATCTGGTCAACCTCTCCATTTACAGGAATATAATGAAACGTCCTTCTCAGTGTCATATTAACAAATTCATTGCTCACACAAGATATACCGAGTGAAATGTCTAGCAGCATGCCTCACAAACTTCATATCTCCTTGAAGGTCATCAGATGGGGTACCTCCCACACAAACGACATGCAATTTTAACACTGTTAACGCAGTCCCCCAGCGAAACAGTGCTAACCATTCAAATGTAATTGCACTTTTATGTGTTTAACTATTGACCTGAAAAGAAAAAAACTGCATTTATTTGACTGCATAAAAGCGATTTGTGAGAGGTTCACCAGAGAGATGGCAGCGTTGGGATTAGACTGTCTCTGAACACACTGCGGTCAAGAGCAGCAGCGTGGGCTGTGTGTGTGTGTGTGTGTGTGTGTGTGTGTGTGTGTGTATATGTGTGTGTCTTGCATTGATGTGTTGCTACAGAAGAAAGAGGTCAAGAAAAGGTTTCCGGAGAGCGAAGCCTCGTAAGACCAACACAACTGCATGGCACCATGTGAGAAGATTGAAATAAAACTGTAATGAAAGATATGTAGAACAATATAAAAGATTGAACAGAGAAGAACACAGCCATGAGTTGAGTAATTTTCTTGAGTACATGAGTACTTATGTTAAGAATTCACAGTGTGTCAACCTTTGTCTCTGTATATGCATATGGAGACACACGGGCCGGGCCACACATTGAATGCACATTTCATTTTAACATGGTGACTGACATTCATGGCTGAGTTGCCACGGCAGCACACGTTGTCACGTGCTGTTCACACTGTGCGGCTTTCAGAGTAATGAACAACCTCATCCATCTCAATACAAAAAACATTCAATTCAAAACGCTCGCCCGCTTTTGAATCTTGAAGGTCTATTTTTTCCTGCTTGGCAGTCTAATATTTGGGTGAGAAACAAATTGCATAATGCCTTAAAAAAGCGGTTTAAAATAATTCAACGTGTGTAAAAAATAATGTTCGAAAAAGAAACTAGACAATGTAGCTAGAGTACAGTGTACTGAGTATTAATGTCGGAAATAAGTACTGATCAAATAAATCTTCTGGAATTTTCTGACAATCACATCCACATCTTATCTGTTCTGTCTCTGCGTACAATTAGGCCATTTAATTGTGTGTTCTTTTTAAAGACTTTGATTGTAAAATGAACTCATTCTGTTTCATCCAAATTTCAGTCAAAATAGCAACTGAACTGGTTTCAAATTGATTCGTTTTAAGCTGATAACAGAAAACCATTTGTCCACTAATCTTCAATCTTTGAAATTAATACAATGTTTGAACCTCAGAAATGACATTTACCTCTTCCCTTTTATTTTGCTCTGAAGGAGAAATGCCAAGATAATTGCATTCACAGGCTGCAGATTAAATTTGGCCCATCCCTCATGCAATTGTTTCCTATGAGTCTTTATGAAAAATGGCAGAGATTTGGGGATTATGTAAATATAGCATAGCAGGGGAAAGCATCTGCTTAAAGACGAAAGAAGGAAAGACAGGTTTGTTATGGTTATTCAATTTAAACTCTGATAAAGCCTTGGTAATCTGAGCATTATGGGTAGGAAAGAGGAGGTGGAGAAAACCATATTACAATAGGATAAGACAAATCTAAGAAAGAAAAACAAAACAATTAAAGGAAGAGACAACAAAGACAACAATTGTTGACAAGGGGGGAAAACAAGTGAGTGATTAAAAAAAGACCTTGAATTGCTGCTGCTTAGGGCCACTTAGCTTATCAAGGCTGATGTGTGATCAGCCAGGCAGTTGAATTGAAATGAGCCACGCTCTCTGGAAAGTGAAAAACTAAAAGGGTCTGAGAGAAAGGAAGAAGGACAGACTGAGAAGAAAGCGAGCGTATCTTACCACAAGCATACCAAGTATGTTGGTTTTACTACGGAGGAAGCTGGCTACAGTCAGTTCATTATTTGCTAAGGCAACAACAAGTCATTGAGGCCTTGTTTTTCCAGGCCTACTGAGAGATGTAATACACTACAGGCTGAGGCTCGGACTTTTACACAGCACTTGTATTTGGTGTGAATCAGCCATGGTAGGTAAGGCGACCCAGTAGACTGTAAAGTAGATTTAAACTGAAACATTCATAAAGAACCCAAATCTGCTGAAGCTGCACATCATTTAGTAAATTGTTATTTCAATAACAGAGTTCTGATA
This sequence comes from Liparis tanakae, assembly GCA_036178185.1. Taxonomy (NCBI): domain Eukaryota; kingdom Metazoa; phylum Chordata; class Actinopteri; order Perciformes; family Liparidae; genus Liparis; species Liparis tanakae. The sequence goes on from CM070107.1 coordinate 18,114,201, forward strand.
AGCGCTTTAGTCAGATTAGTGTCTTAGGGTGTCAGAGCTGATGTCAAACAAGGGGCTTGCTATGCCACTTGTTATGAGTCACTACTACAACAGCTGGGAGAGGCCATGACCGACCCGGGCAGAGCCACGGCAAAGTTTAAAGCAGCATCACTCGAGAACCGCAAAAGAGGTTTGTGTGACAAACACTGCCCCCCAACTGTTTTACTCCTATAGAATCAAACGTGAACAGCTTTCAGCTCAAGACGGCCATGTGTTCAGTGGAGAAAATGTACGTTTGAACCTTAAGTAACCCCCTCTCTATGGCGGCCAGCCTTAAGTGGCATTTTGGAGCAGGTAAACACGTTTACCTTCCAAAGGGGTACATTGTCAAACTACTTTGTAAGTTTGTGACATATACATAGCAATTAGTTTAATGGGATGGTGCCTCAGGTGCATAACATGCCTCTGGTTGCAGGAATGAAGTCACTGTATGTCCTACAACAGTACAGAACGTGGATGTGGAGGTTCATGCTGCGACATGGAGTTGCCACTTTGTGAACTGCTTTTTATGTGAAAGTCTTAACGTGAAACAAAAAACTAATGGATATTATTTGAAGTAATACAAAATAAGGTCATCCAATCCAATTGTATCTTGGATAGTTTAGACACAACAGTGTATTACAGAAAATACTGTATTGGATAAAATATCACACTTTGCTGCAGTTTAAAAATGTTTATACCAATTAACCAAACCAAGACATCTTTGCCAATGATCAACATTCATGCATTAACTAACTTCTGTGTGTCTCTGCCTTTCAAGTCTTTGTAGTATCAAAACCTAATGTTGACAGACATTTTAAACATTTGACCTCAATGTATGATGTCAGCCAACATTACATTAGCTCAGAACACAACGGTGGAGCAGATGCTTTCAGACCAAACTTCATGACCGATACAATGTACCTTCCAGCCTTTTGTTTCAATAACAAACTATGTTAAAAAACGAATATGACATTATCAAAGAGAAACACAGAGCTTCAGAAAAATACCAATGATGGAATCCAGATCTTTTTAGCGCAACAACAAATAAATGTACCACAGAAAGTCGTGTCTGGTGTTGCATGTAGTAACACCCAGCTTATCTCTTTGGGGACCTTGGATGAATGGAAAAGTCCTTTTCATGTCCCATTACCCATCACTGCCCCCATCAATAGCTGCTCCACTTAAGCAAGGCTTCGGCCTAAGAGGCAAAAAATAAGCATATTAATTATTAAACTGCCAGGGGAGAAGGGGGAGGAGTCGTAGCATCGGAGGGTAATCTGTGTGTTTATGTGTGTGTCTGCACCGAGGCAAGATTATTAAACTGTTTTGAGAGGACTGCTTCTTTGAAACTCGTGAAAAGCAATCCTCAATGATAGCAATTTTAAATGTGTGTATATCGCTGGAAATCTAAGGACTTTTATCCATAGTTTAAATATGTACTGTATTTCTGTGTCAGTTTATACAATATGCTGTAAAAAAGTACAGATTAATAATTATCCTGGACACAAAGTCTATAGCTTTTGAAAAGCATCACATTCTCAACCATGTCTTATGGAAAATGGAAGTAAAAGATGATTAGGAAGTCAAACAATGAATGCAAGTAACACATTTATATACACACCTACCACTTAAGACGACACTGACTTCACAACGTGTTAATATATTTAACACCTCACAGCTTTAACAGTGAACATGTTATACCGCATAAAGTCCACAGGTAGCCTCTCCGTTTAGGCCTCAAAACAAAGTTTTTTTTCCTCCGTGAGACCCACTGAGCTGCCAATCAGATCCTACTTCAATTGCTTTCCTACTCATTTTGCTCCTCCTCTGAAATGAGCACTGATCGCTTCTGACATCAAAAACCAGCGTGGCCTTCAGAATCAAAGTAAGAGCTGCACGTCAAGCCTGCACAGCCATGCGCCGACATGGGGAAGCCACAATGACAGCCATCCAGTGACGGAAACTAAACATGACAACCGCAGTGTTTGTTTGGAATGTGCAATCATATCTGTGGCAGACTGTTAAGAAACAGATTAATAAATAAAAAAGGAGTAGGTACAGTACAGCCCATAGTGGACAAGAACATTCAGAAAGAAAAAAGTCATAGAAGAGAAGCCTTTCATTTGTGGTTCATTGTACGTAAATGTTTATTTGATTAAGCAGTGTTCCCACAATTAGTAACGGAATGAGTATTGAATTCGGAAATGTTACTTTCTGTATTCTTGTTGTTCTTAGTTTGTACTCTAGGTTGAAATGCACTTATTGTAAGTCGCTTTGGATAAAAGCATCTGCTAAATGACATGTAATGTAATGTAATGAATACATGATCTAAGTAGTTTAGAGAACTGAACTGCATCTAAAATTGTGTTAAAATTGCTTACAGTACAAACACATCAGATAACTGAAATTATTTAAATTGGTCCCATGTTGTTGATATGCTAGAAAGGCAAAAACAATGGGGGCATTTGTCATTTTTTTAAGGTGTATCACTGTAATAGCACAACAACAACATCAGAGAAGGAGGTCAAGGCAGATATTTGGGCATACAATGCATATCAAATCCAACATCAGAGACCATTGTTTGCTTCTGGTCAAATATCCACCATCAAAGTGGTTTTCTTTTACTATTGGAGTGAAATATCAACCCGCTGAATAGATCAAATGTGCAATATTCTATAAACAAATAAATCACATCATAAAAACAAAAAACAACAATTACTTTATTTGACAAACAAGTATTGCCTGTGAACGCCGGGTAGAGATCATTTATCTCATAGGGATCCATTTCATCCAATAAACTGAGTACTTTTACCATGGGCACTAGATATTCTTGTTCTTGATTCGCTGGAAGCTGTACATTTATTATAGTAATTTACAGCATAAACATACACTTATGATATCATGGTTTATTGGAAGCTCTGAAAAAATAACTATGTACTGTGTTAATACAAAGTCTTACTCAACACCTTGCATATATCTGTGGAATCTCCAGATTTTGTTTAGCAAAGCACTATACTTCCCCGGCCCACTCCTTCTATACCTCGTGCTGAACAACAAAACAACAACTTTGACAGATTTCAACAGCGTCCTATTGGTCTCTGAGCTCGATTTACATTCACATCGTGGCAGATAACATCATGATCTAAGCAATAGCCCGGGGGGATGGAAATATTGGAGAAAAATAGGTTTTTATTATTAATTGGCATTAAAATTCCTACCACGCCTACTTTAACTTCTAATGAGGTGAAAGTTGACTCGTCCAGTGGGCCACAGCGGTTCACTTTGGAAGGCACATTGGTAAAATAGGGCAGTGGTTCTCAAATGGGGGTCCGCGTACCCCTGAAGGCACTCCAGGGGGTACGTGAGATTTATAAAAAATATTTTAAATTAGCATCCATTAAAAAATCCTTTAAACATAGTTATTTAATAAATATTCACTAAAACACAAGTGTAAGTTCATAAACTGAATTTTATATTAAGTAGGCAATTTAATTTATTTAACCTAAAAACCCAGAGTCCCCCCCCACCATATCAGGATGGTTTTACCCTACGTGGCTCTTAAACACATCATGAAGTCGTGAGATTTTCTCTCGCTGACAAAAGGTGAGGCAGAGTTAGAGACTTGGCCTGTACAATATTTATAATCAGTGAGTATAGTTTGAGTCCTTCTAGGTTGGTTCCTAATGCAGTCATGAGCTTATAGACAATATACCATGAGTTGAATACCGCAATGCCACTTGTTCAGGGCCTCTCAGTGTCTTACACCGTTGCGCTGAGGCACCCTTTAGTGCCTGTATGCAACATTATTCCCTCCAATGTAAACACACCTGCATCATTATTACACTCTCAGGGCAACTGAGTACTATTCCACACAAGCTGGATGGGTCACACAAGCACACAACCTCCGTTTAAGAGACCACAATTTGTATCCCATTAAAAACTCAAATGTAACGCTAATATTTTGTCCCGTCGGTCGTTAGTTGTGTGAGTGTCATTAGACACAAGAGTCGTTGGGAAATGGTAGTCAGTCTAGTTAATGTCACCCATGCTCTTCTCTTAAACTTTTGTAAACTGAAATAAAGAATACAAGTTTCATTTGAAAAGACACTATGCATCTAACAAAAGTATATTGACATAATGTTTTTGATGCTTTGGGGTGAGAATGTGTTGCAATGTTAATTATTCATTGGATATAGGCGCATACAAGATACATGAACATGACCGTATTCACACACGACAATGCTTGCAAAAACAATACATAGAAAAATCATACAACCAGCTTTTTATTTCTGTATAACGTCTAAAAGAAACGTCTAAAATGTAACAATTTGGAAAATCAAAAAAGCTGTTTTGTAATCAGCATAAGAACATTTTCTAGATCATTAGCTTTGGGTCAGTTCACTGGGGCTACACGTCTTTATTTTAGTATCCATTCTTGCACAGTGTCAACACTGTATCAGACAAATATGCACTTGGCAAATTAATCTTTTCTATCAACAGTAAGCAATTAAGAACATATTAAAAAAAGCCATGTAATGTTAAAACTAGGTGGCGATTAAAGATGAGGGTTGATTTTATTCTCATAGAAGAAATTGACACAGTAATCAGAAATACAGAGAAACCTGAGCTGGGGAATCAATCTAAGGCTGAATGTCGCTGTTGTCAATGGATTAAAAAAGATATCTATTTGATAATAGTGTCATTACTAAATGAAAAAAAAAATCCTTGCCTTTTTCCTTTTTGTATAGTTTCTATATACAACGACTATGTGGGATATTGTAGGACATTTGTACTAATTGCAGAGTGAGTAGAGGGGGGTAATAGTGTGAAAAAGATGTGAATATCTTAATACGTTAGCTCTGCGAAGCAAAATGATGAGCACAACAGAATTTCCACCACATTGTTCCAGAGTATAAGAACTCAACCAGTTTCTCTTACTAGTCTCACTATCTCTGTCACACAGTGGTGTTACAGAGCAATCAATTAGCAGCAACCACCACTGAAGGCTCGTTCCGGACTTCAATTTAACACGTGCCTCTTCACGATCCACATTAGGGGCTCACAAATGTGACAATATGAATGTCGTCCTTCAAGAAGAAAGTCCCTCTTGCTCCCTTCCTGGTGTGGTGAAATATTGAGTGTGACACAGGAGTAATTGCATTGGAAGTAATCAATTAGACACACAATTGAAGGAGACCTGGGAGCTGCCAGGCAAGACACTCAACTAAATTCTGGTGACGTGCACTGAAACAATCTCACCTGCCTCCTGTGGCCCAATTGCTCCTTCTTTCCAGAGATGTTAGACGGTGGATAAAAGTCACAGGGATTAGGAAAAGGTAGTACTGGTATACCCCCCTCAAAGCAGTTCCTTGTCTGGGGTAAACACACTGACTCAAATCGTCGCTTTCACTTCAACCCATCTCATCCATTCTCTGCCTCCCTTGTGCACCGATCAGGACGTGTTCAGCATTCGATGCGCTGAGATTTCTCAATCAAACGATTGCACGAGGCTTTGGAGAATACCGTAGGACTGTACTCAAACGGCCGTTGCGCACAAAATGGTACCAACGTTACTTCGCATGCGTTTGTGTGAAACGCATCAATGTAACAAATCAAGACGGCCAACAAAAGTACGATGAGAGACAGAGCCAATGAAACATGGATAAAGAGATGGAAGAAAGACAGAAAACAGGGTAGATAAAGAGAGAGCAGATGGGCCACGAAGGAGTTGATAACGCCTTGGCGTAAAGCACAGGCTTGTGTACATGTATGCAACGAGAGAGGATCATTCAACAGATGGGGCCTCAGATTGGATGCTGCATCTTGGACAGACGCAGTGCAGGCGTAGGGTGGTTAGAAAAATGAATCAACAACACAAAACAAATCAGGAAAAAAAAAGATACTGGATGAGATGAGGGAAACGAAGGGGGGCAGTAAATGCATTAAATCAGAAAGCTCATCTGTGTTGTGCTCCTTATTGAGACTGTTATTATTTTGCCAGGGAAGCAGGCTGTAATTACCATGTGAAAGCACAGAAGATGCCCGGGGTTCATGTGAATCCACACGGATGTGTTGAACATGTTTACCTAAGCAGGAAAGAAGACACTGCGGGTCAGCATGCATCACAATACATATTAGGAACTTCAAGAACGTCGGGAGGCGGCTCTGTTTAACCTTTGCCTTGCTCGGCTATCAAAGAAAACATAAAAAAAAGTACTTATTTAAACATTCTCTTAAACACAGCAGTCTTAAAAACCCTAAAAATAGGGAATCCTCACAATGTAACATTGTTTTCAAGTAATATCAAACAAACAATACAACATAATTTTCCAAATAGAAGCAAAGAGTCGTTTTCTATTTCTTATTCACATCTATAGCTACTCCCATGTGCACACAGACACACACACACACACACACACACACACACACACACACACACACACACACACACACACACACTATATTCCTCAACTTCTTCCCGGCTTGACTGTGGCTTATATTTCATATTCATGAGGATAACTTGGCTAAGCTTGATTGAAAGGTGCATCGGAGGGAGTCCTATCCCTGCTCAGCCAGAGACCTCCTCCACTCCATTCTTCGGTCCCGTCAAATCCAGAGAGTCCATTCACAGCTCGCTGAGAGTGCACCAGAAAAATCAATAAGTGCAATGCTACAATATACTAGCGACAAATTGATTTCATCCAAAGGCAATTTTGACCCCAGCACAAATGCGGGTGGGTTTTAGCGTTAAAGGACCTTTTACTGAGCTTTCCCTCGATTAGCCACTTGTAATTAATACATTTTATTCTATTATATATGTTCCATTGGATGAATGAGAAAGTTGACCTCAAACTCAGTAAAGCACTTGAAGGAAGGAGAACGTTTTGATGTCCTGCTTGATGTACAGTAGTGGATCTATTTGCATGTTAGACTGTTAGGGCATATATCCTCCACTGTAGAATGTTGACAACTGCAACAGAGCAAAGTGGGCTCTATGTACCTTTTCACCCCCACAGCAAAGAGCTTCATTAACTGTCAGAACCATTCTTGCAAAAAGCAATGGTATGAAAGAGTCTCCAGGTATTTGGTTATAAAGAGATTTGTTAAGCAGCCTTAACTAGCCCAAATGTATATACATGTAAAAAAAATCTGATGAAAAAATTAGGGAATATTGCGGTGGTATGAAATACAACTGAGGATAATTAGGGCAGAGAGAAAGAAAAAGCAGCCGAAAGGAGGAGCTACATGCACTAATTCACAGTTCCCGCTTTTGCTGATAGCCAGGCGATTTAGATGCACTTAGGCATTACATAAAAAGACCCCAGGAAATTGCAGCTGGACACAAATAAACTGCAAAATTAGAAAGATTTGGGCGCCAGGTCTTGGTTACTAAAGACCAAGCGGAGAGCTGGAGGCCTCCGTTTGTGTGGTTGTCATACCAACATATGAGAAAATCAAATATCTCATTAGAATATTTTTTTCATCAAAAAGAATTGTTGCTCTACTATTAAGAAAGAGAAGTTCTCGGGTGGAACTCAGTCAGACATATGAATGGATTCAGACCGTGCATAACTTCCCCTCCACTTCACGGCTCGAGGCTATGGATAGCACATCAAACAGCAGCTCCTCACAGAGTCCGGCCCCGGCTCCCTCGGCACAGGTTTCAACTTGGCACCACAATGAAGAGGACCGGTTTGGCAAAAAAGCTTGGTGGTGCCGTATAAATGCAAAGCCCTAAGTGTTGTGCAACATGCAAAAACAAATTAAAGATGGAACATAACACACCGGCACATACGGCTTCTGTGCATGCAGTCATGGACGGCTGTGTCGCTTCCTTCATCTCTGAGGGATCACCAGGAAGGAACCGTTGAAGAAAACAATGCGAGGCAATTTAATTATTTAGAAAGAGGGGTTGGAAGCAGCAGAGACACGCGATCAGGGCTCGGCTTCATCCTCACAAATCCAAATAAAGTCTTGTCTCAGAATAAATTGTACTTCATTCATAGAGAACCTTTAAATGATGGCACACATTGATGACATTGTCTTTATCATGTTTCCTCAGTGCCTTCTTGACATACTTGTAATCATGCTTATCTTAAAGATGTATGCCATTGTGTGAAATAACGCCAATGGAAGCATTGGGTGGAAACAAGCTTCTGTGTACCACCAGTCCGATCTCGCACTGGGAGCTCATGCATATAGAGAAAAGAAAAATCATAGAAATTCATTTCAAAGCACATTTTACTGACATCCCTCATCCACGAGGACATGCATGGCCCCTTGGTGTTGCTCCCTAATAAATATTAAAATCTCATTTCTCATGCTTCCCTGTGTGCAAAAGATCATAAGTGAAATAATTAATGCTATCATTCCACTGAAGGGCAAAAGAGAATTGAAGAAAACAGAAGTGTTGGCACCGTGGGACACACCACAACTGACCAGAACTTCCAGACAACACTTCTCCTTCATGTTATTTAGCCACCATCCATCACTTCAAATATTCGTATGGTTGGGTTTAACTTTAAAATGAGTGAATAATACCTCTGGTCTTGTGTTGCACACATCATGAGCTAGCCATGCCTTGCCCCACTTAGCCCAGGATTGGAAAAAAGCTTGACAACCTTTTTTGCAAGTCAAAAGCTTCATTTCTTACTGACCTCAGGGTCAGGGCGCCTGAAGGAAACATAGCTGCACAAGGATCTATTACTCAGAAAGAGGCAGTGCCACCCACACAATGTTTTCCTACTTAGTACACTATTTATCAGCAATTACATTCACTGTCTTCTCCAACTTCTGAGGAAACAGGCTGAGGTCGGTTGCAGAGTGGGTTATAAATCAGTCGAGAAGCACTGTAAGCCGGAGCGACGTGTGGATATAATAGAAGAGATAACGTCTTTCCACAACATCCAGAGTCAGTGTTATGTCCCTTGTTGTTAGAGGATTCATTGTGAACAGCACCAGCAGAAGAGGAAGACTGTTCGCGTATTTCCACCATGTGTTAAGGTGGTAGAAGCCAGTAAATAACTACCAGCACATTGGCCCATTTATTTATTTAATTATGCAATGTACCGTCCAACTAACACTGGCATTGCACTTTGGTGAAAGATGTTCTGAAAGCATCCCCCTGTATAATTAGTTATCAATAATACCAGGATATATTGTCCAGTTTATTGGTAGATCAATGTGAAATAATGCAAATTATCATTGCTCGTCAGCATAGTTTTAAAAGTAGTGGGTAAACAACCTTGAGCTTGGCAGCTATTGATTAACACTGGCATCCAAACGGGGATCTGATCACAGATGAATTCAGCTGGTAAATATTGTTGAATCATTAACTCAAAGGTAAAAAAGGTAATGAAGTGAGGGAAGTTAATAATCAAGTTTCAGGCATGAGTTGGTGAACATTATCAGTCTGTTTCTATTCGGCAATCAACCAGCTATTTCAATTTTATTAAGTTGAAATTGGTGTGTGAAATGCCTCTTTTTGGTAGGATTGTTTTCAACTCAATGATAAGGAAAAAATAAGATTGTTTGCAAGCTTTAGAGCAGATTGCTTTGCTAATTCTGGGAAGTGTGCCTCACTGTAAAATGAAAACCTAAAATAACAAAGCAGAACCCTAATAAGCATCTGGCATCTAGTTACTAGTTTAAGTCATGTTCAATTGATCAACATGTCAGGCTTAGGAGTTAAAAAACGTGTTAACCTGTAAATGAAAGGGTAAACACACACTCACGCCAGGATGAATGGAAATATCCAATAAAAATGTGATCTCAAATCCCAAAACAAGCTTTTTTGTAAAGATTGAACTCATGGTGAAGTTGCATCATCATTGACTCACGGCCCACGTCTTCGATCAAAAGGGCCTCATTATACTCACAAATAACCACATGGAGACACAGCGCAGACAGAAATCAGAGCAACCAGAACAGTATGCACTCACCTGTGAGGTTTTTCAGGCCGAGTTGGCGGAGGCCAAAGTTTCCATCACGTCTGTAGTTGAGGAAGATTGCGAGGGAGTAGCGGTCCTCGTAGAGTTTGGTTCCTCGGATGATTCTCAAGTTCTCCAAAGGGAGGTAGTCGAACTGGTTCAGTGCCACCAACACATAGCCCGTCACTTCTCGGATGGACTGTGGACAGAGTTATGACGGGGGAGGGGGGTGTTAGTGTGTGTTTTAACGGGACATTATACTCATCGTAATAATAAAAACTGTTCAAATCATGTATTGCAGTATGTGAAAGACAAGGAAGGAACAAATATATTCTCTCAGTGGATTTAAATTGTATTGTCAGCATGTGAGCTCGTACAAGGATAAGAGGAAGTGTATACAACTGTGGTGCATGCCTTGAGGAACCCATGTCATGTTCTTTCTCCAAGGACCGAGTCTTAGGAACTCAGGGTTTATCTAACATTGTTTTCAATCTACCACTGTACAAGTATATATTGATAAGAGCTTTAGAGTCGACCTACCAAGGCTTTATACATCCAGATGGATCATGTTGTACACATGGGGAACACTCTCCTGAAACTCTCTGATTCTAGCTGTGTTTGGCTGATTACAGGTTGTTCAAGGCTTGACTACAATATAAATGCCCTCAAATAAAGCTATTCTAATTAATTCTGCGTCTGTCTGCCCTTGCAGAAATCGACTATTCTACCTTATATGCAGGTTGTCCTAAACGATGAGTCCATCCAGGAGTGCACAATTTATGGTAAACTGTCTGATTGCAATTTTTCTTTTTACTTAATATATTCTGTATGAAATATTGTGTTAAAAGTTATAAATCGACAATCAATCAATGCTTAGTAATGACTTACGTTTTTCTCACATAGAAAGATATATCACAACCCATAGGTCCACACTGTCGCTCACATTTTTCTATCTTAGCAAAAAATCTAAAGAACTTGAGACCTGGAAATCATTCCCAAGACTAATGTTAAATATGACCTGGCTGTCTTATGCAGTTTGCATGGTTTGTTAAATTACACTTATAATGTGTTACTTATTAGTATTAATATAGGATTATTTTATATGGTTGTACAAGCTGTATTCAAACATGTTGCCCATATAATTTGAAATGATATACAAATATATTCAAGGCTGGTAAATACAAATTGTAATTTACATCAAAAGTAAAAGGTGTCACTTTAAGATTTAAAACATGAACGAACAAACAATGAAAACAAACAGACACGGATAAAAAAAAGGAAAGTCAGGCATCATTGAGAACATCCATCTTCAAGGTCACTTTTCACAGTTTCAATCATGCCAGCGAGTTTCGCTGGAGTATCTGAGTGAGGACAACTTACTTTGGGGTCTGTGACCTCAATGCAAAATGCTCTTGTCCAGGGCTTGGCCCGGGGTGACTGAGCCACAAGGACAGCCGTTGCTTTACACTTTAAATGTCATTTAGGAGAGGATATAACGACTGTCAAGACTTTGGCGCGGAGCCACCCAGTTGGAGCTGCTGTTGCATGAATCAAAGTGACAGGCTGTGTCCTCTCTCTCCCATCCACCATCATGGTGGCTGTCATTAGCAGACAGGCGGTCAGAGAAGTCTTTCCGCGGCGGCCCCGCTGATGCTGATAATCAACAAGTCTGTGTGTGAAGGGCTGTTGCAGCTGATGTGCTGAGCTGAAATAAGTCCTAAGGAGGGCCCTGGCAGCCCGTAGTCATGGCGGCTGACAGCTGTCAGAGAGCATGGCCATCAGCCACCAGTAAGTATGCCACATTCACAGCTCCGTCATCATTACCCTGCTGATTACCATTAATAGAAACAGACGGGCCGGAGTCTGGACAGTCTGTGTGAGATAGTCATGGGGAATAGATATACATTTAGTTATAGGGCGCAGGTTTCTTTTTGGTTCGGAAACTATTTGGAAAAGAAGATCAAGTATAATGGTCGACACTAGGGCGTGTGTCTATGGCCGTTTCTCAATCAGAAACGTCCTTTCCTCTTCTTGTGTCCTCGTGGACTCGTGAAACGTCATCAGTCTCAGCCCGGGTACATGTTCCAATTCAAAGTTTGCTTTTCTCAAAGCACGGTCAAAATGCCCGGATGTGACTTGATCCTCCCACTTTCCGGAGGATGCATCAGAGGAGACTTGTGCGTACTCTGGCCAGCATATATATCCCACAATGCATTTCACCAGCAACCGGAACCAATAACGGAGTAGTAGAAAATAATTTACACTGAATAATTAGAATAAACTCAGGAGCAAGAACAGCTGATGTGGTGACGTCATCAACTAAGCAGCCGTTCCAATCGCAGAAAGACCGTCCTCCCGTCCTCCGGAGTCTGGACTCCCAAGACCAGACTCCAAAAGAACACAAGTCTGTAGTTGTGTACTTTGAATTGAGAAAAAGCCAATGTCTATGTGTGAGTGCAGAAGTATACACTATATTGAGGTCCTTTAATGTGTGTCTATTTTGTACTCCATTTTGTACCAACCGTGTGAACACAACATTAGACAATCAATGCCATATTCAACGCCTTTACTTTATTCCACTAGCCAAGAGATGAGGTTTGATGGAAGATCACATTCACCCTGCTTGGAGTTTAAAGGTATTTTCAACCCTGCACCTCGACCACATCTAACTCTATGTAGTCCAGAGACATTGCCCTGGGGACTGAGCCATAAACTACCGGTATCTTTTTCAACAATAATGCAAGTACTTTTTCTTGCTACCAAAGGGAAGAGGGTGGCAAAGAGCAGTAAGAGGCATACACTCTGGTTGACTGAGTATGAGCATCTACAGTAGCTGATTATTATTTCAGGGCGCAGACTTCATATGTGCTTTTCTCACTGCTTTTTCTGAGACTGTTTATTACCCCACTCGCAAGGTTGCCGGTTTGTTATTTTCAAGCCACCAAATCAATACTCTCCAAAGTGCAGCCTTGCAGAGGGAAATAAAATGAGGGAGAAAGAAGATGGCAAGTACACACACTTTTCTCCCCACAGATTGTTTGTTCAATAATGAACTGCATGAAAAAAGAGGGAAACGATTTGTAGTGATTACAGGCCCTTGCTGAGCTAATGGTCGAATGTGCTCTGCGTGGTCACTTTCATTAAACACAGATCAACAAAACAAGCCCAACAACACCGCAGGTGCAGTCCAAGTGCACTGAATGTCCACTCCAGGGAACCAGGCACCTGGAGAAAAGAGCTTAAAGGAAAATACAGTTAAAACATGAGATTAAAAAATATGTTAATAATACATGAGAGCCCACATTATGTGATGCTGTGGCAATAGTGAGTTTGGTCCAGGTGCTGACAGTAAGACTGTGTGTGTGTGAGTGTTTGCACACATTTTTATCAATGACCTCTTCTATTGAGCGACAGTGCAATTAGAGCAATAGATGACCTGCTAAAAATTACAACATTTTTGTTCTATATTTCTCCTGTTAAAAATAGCTCTTGATACAGGTGTATTTGTCCGTATTACATGTAATAGGAAACCTGCTTCATCTTGCTCCAGGATGTAATGCTCACTTTGTCTTTTTTTATTTTCCAGTTCAGTATTTTATGTGTTTTAACATGAGTATCTGTTATGACGAAATAGGCACTTTGACTCCAGATCTGCGCCTCCCTCCTCCCCAAGTCAGAGCATTTGTGAACGGAAGTGTGGCAGCGGAACAAACCCCTCACTTGAGTCACAGAGACGTGCGTGGTTTTGAAATCGAGTCCTTCAATCCCCAACTTTTAAAGGAGAGGAGCAGGAGGGAGGTTTAGGAGAGTTAATGAAGGCAGAAAGGATTAAAAAAAAGAGGTGGAGGAGCTCAGTCAAGTGGATTGGACTGGGTCAACGTATATTTCAATGCCTAATTAAAACCACATGTGTTTCAGGTCAAGAAAAGAGACAGGGGAGAGTCTTGCGGAGGGGTGAAATGCTGGGAGAGGTGATGCAGGGCTGAAAGTGTAATGACACCATTAGCATGTTTGAGGGGACTAAACACAAGTTAGCATGATTCCCTCATTTCCATACATATTGAGGCGTAGCGATGTGCTCCACATGGCTGCGGTCATTGAAGTCAGATCCACAGGAGTGCACTGGGAGGGCTTAAGGTTTGCCTTGCTTCACTAAGTCCTCATCCTTTATTTCCATAACACTTCTATAAACCCTCTGCCTGAGCTCACATCCACATCTGTAAACAGACCCAGAATCCGGAAGGAGTGTCTACAAGTGTAGGAAAATCCTGCAGGAGTTCATCCTCAGGAGCTCATCCTCGAGGTTGTCAGCGACAACCTGCTGGTCATTTTTCCATTACGGCTTTGACATAAATATCTAACATTGATCTCCATAAATGAGTGTTAACCCTCCGTTGTGAATGAATCTTTTATATCACTCACACAGTCAGTTGTGACTTTATTATACCATCACATCGGCGCTACATGAGTGCAATATTTTACAGTAAGAGAGGCATCCCTGGTGGGATTTGTGAGTCTTTTCTTCAACCTCAAACTCTCAGAAACAGTGTTGCCATGCTTTGGTGTATGTCGTCCACCTGCAGCCCTGCCAACAGCCAGCCTGTCAACACCTCAATCCCTCTGAGGCTCAAACCTAATACAAGCCACTTCAAACACCTGCAGATGATGCTCACCCAGGCTCTGTGTACGTGAGTCACTCACATGTCTTCTGTGGTAACGAATGCAAAAAAAGGAGAAGAATTGTGAAAGGTTTGAAGCCGCTCCGTTGGCATTCCATGTTGTTCCCTTGCCTCTACCGGGGGTCACTGCCAGCTGCTTTCTAGGAGCACTTGTGCTCAAGGATTTCACAGAGAATTTCAATGGGGCAAATTAAAAATTCCCTTTCTTGTAAGGCAAACAAGGACATTTTTGATTACAATATATAATGCATCCAACAGAAGAAAAGGATCTGGAATTATCTTGCGTATGTATGTTAATTTAATTAAAGTGAGTTTGAGATGGAGTCGCTGTGACTTATCAGTGATATTTGGAAGAATGTGTGACTTTGAGAAGTCCCCGTTCAGAGTGTGTATGCCATGTAAACTCAGACAAGTGTTCAGTTAATGCTCGAGTGTCATTGGTTCTGACAGTCTACTTGTCAAACACAATGACATGAAAGCCCTGGAAGGTGCAAGCATCATTGAAAGAAACACCATGATGGCGAAAAAGGGAAGAATCATGGGAGTGGACAGAGGTGATAAACACTCACTTTATGAATATCAAGTATCCAACTGGGAGTGGGGTCTCCCATTTGGCAAGAAATGGAGTGAAATCCGATGACCCTGGTCAACATCCCTCAGATAGGAGTATGCTTTATCTGACAGCAATTTCTGAGGAGTATGTTTACTCTATAATTTAGTAACATTGTCATCTTTTATTGTAAGTTACTCCATCTATCAAAACCTGCATTGAGCTTGATGAATTATTGACATAGTGACATACGTCTGATGGATGGGATGCCTCCCTATCCCGATCCATTCCTAAACATCTACATGTACTTATTAATCTACAGTCATACAAACACACAAACAGACCCCAAACAAGTAAAACAAATGAAGATAAAGGGTAAATTGTGTCAGGTAATGTCTCCGATGAGCAGCGATGCCTACAGTCACAGAAGTAAATAAGAAGAGAGGGAAGATTGTCTATGAAGCCTCGACTTTCACTTTGTAAATTGAAGGTAAGAAAAGTGATTATACAGATAAGGAGAATGGGGTT
Source organism: Liparis tanakae (assembly GCA_036178185.1). Classification (NCBI taxonomy): domain Eukaryota; kingdom Metazoa; phylum Chordata; class Actinopteri; order Perciformes; family Liparidae; genus Liparis; species Liparis tanakae. The sequence goes on from CM070107.1 coordinate 18,129,908, forward strand.
GGTGGGCGAGCAGTGGGTGTCTTACTCCTATCTCTCTGCAACAGCTCAGACAATGGAGCATGGTGCAACGGCTATCGATTTACTAAAAGAGTAATTAAGAAAATGTATCCTGGCTCGCTCTCCTTTACTTGTTTGGTCTATTGTTTTCACTTAATTTGTCTGTCTTTTTAACTCTGAAAACATCTGTCTTTTAGCCTCAGATTGTTCATGTCAAGGTTCAAATAAAATGCCTTTGCAACACTTTTAGATCATCTAAGTGAAATTGTACACCTATTTAATAATATATGCAAATCATTCCTGGAAAAATGTCAACCAGGATACCATTGATTAAAAACACAGATCTGCACTTTAGTAGCACTTGAATGGCTCTTATTATGGTACTTTTGTAGTTTGACTATGTTAAGGAAATGTTACTTTATGTATTCTTGTTGTTCTTAGTTTGTAATCTAGGTTGAAATGCACTCATTGTAAGTTGCTTTGGATAAAAGCGTCTGCTAAATGACATGTAATGTAATGTAATGTAATTGTATCATGACATCCATTCCTTAATTATTCTGTGATCTGGGTACAGCCCTGTAAACCGGTTTATTTGCGTCATCAAGGAGTATAGAAACATGTTGTCCATCATGCCCGGAGACGGGGTCAGATACAATACACTTGACACATACCTTTCTCATCAGTCCAGCTTAACAAGAATATTGTGAACAGACAAGGCGTCGACCACAACGCGCCCGTACACATGTCCTCCACTCTCACCCCAATGAAGAAGATGCTGCCACGCTTCTCGTAGAGTGACAGGAACACAGGGAGGGTCTCTCTCTACCTGTCTGCAGAGTCACACTAATCCATCCTGCCAGGCGTTTCTCGGACAGGACTTTACAAGCCACGACACCAGCTTAGGACACAGAAAGCTATTCAGTGCGTCTGATGGGGGTCAAGTGGTTAATATAACATGTCAACACACAAACTGGGCAACGTTGCCGCCCTGCCCCCCCGACATGAGGTGGATACGCAGCAATACACTCGTTCAACTCTGAGTTGGCTTGGTTCTTCAGCTGTTTTATCAATTAAGCTGGTGAACACTTTTACTCCACCTAATGATAATTTCACAGATCTTACAAACAGCTTTGCTTTAATATACAGCTTACGGTAGTTTGTTGTAAATGGGTATGATATACATACTATCTACTGCCAAATTTCCATCCTGTTGATGTCAAAACAAGTGCATTAGGGCTAATGTCACTATAAATTGAGAAGCAACTCAAGATTTCATCTGGACCACGACATAAAATTAAATAAATTTGGCAAATGTTGGAGCCTTTCAGAAATGGTCAGGGTGTGGGTAATTTAAGTTAATTATTCTCAAACATGTTGAATGAAATTCAGGCGGGAACACACTGTACCAAATGAGCTCAGCAACAGTTTGACTGTTTTTGTGTCCCTCAAACTTATTTAATCACTGGACTTTACATTTAAATTGCATCACTAGACACTCTGTCTGGAATGGATATATCTTAGTTGTATTAAACAAATTTAATTGTGACTCCCATCTTCTGAAACTTGTCACATAATTTACTCTCATTTGAGACAATACCTTCATTTTCAGAACACCAGTCATGCCGATGTATGAGGAGTGCTCCATAAAGTTCCACGTTAGTCTGGCACTACCTTTATTGCTCTTAATCAGATTCCTCCTTTGACATTCTAGGATAACTTTGCTATCCTTGTGAAATATATTACATTATTTAAAAAAAATGTTTTTTACACAATCAGTCGAATGATTTGGGTTTAAAATGTACACAGTAGACACTATTTCTGCTTGCCCTCCAAGGGCTTCTGGGCAAAAAATGTAAACACCACACACACACACACACACACACACACACACACACACACACACACACACACACACACACACACACACACACACACACACACACACAGACTCATTCACATACTTTTTCTCACTGGCTCACAAAATGGCAGCCCTCATCTGTGACAGCACCTGAATTGAGCTAGTCAGCACTCTATCATTAAGACTTTCACCTTTAGCATGATAATGAATAGTGTGGTGTCCACCGTACAATATGAGAGCCATTAATATCAGAGTGAAGAGAGAGGGCCGTGTTCTTCACATTACCACCACCCTCATTAATACTAGTTTAGTGAAGATATTCGTGATTAATTCCTGTAATTTGTCCCCTGCAGTTGATCCTTAACGCCCAGCGGACAAAAACAGTGAACCAGCCAATGATAACATATCCCTTTGGGATTAGAGAAAACATAAAAAAGGATAATATCAAGAACTATATGAGAATGTTTATATTATTGTATATTGGGTGAAAATAAATGAATAAATCATTACCTGATCAGTAAAGGCTAAGATCTATATTACAACTTTCCAACTCCCTTTAATACATCTGAAGGTTACCCAATCATGTCAGGGTCTTCCTCGCCTGTTTGTAGCAGCAACGTCTCATTAGCTACATTCTAAAAGGTAGAACAATTAGCTTAAATTAGCTTCATACTTCTCCCCAGTTGGACAATACCAATAATCCAATGCTGTGTAGCTGATGAATTTAATTTGCGATGTAATGCCAAGTAGCAGGCGGCATCAATTTCACCCTCTATTTGTCTTCCGTGGCCTAACTTAATAAAAGACAGATAGAAAAGGAGAACAGTAGAGTGACACCCCTTCCCATGAGGAGAACTTGCGACTCCATCAGCGCACTGGTAATAAGTGGACTCCTGTGGGGAATTCTGGAAATGGACTAATTTGTAATTGATTCAGTGCATTAATTACCGGCCTGGTTACGCCTGTGTCATGGTTAATATTGTGCCGGTCTGACAAGGCTGGGAGGCCCGTCTGCATTGGGACTGTTTGGGTGAGACAGACATTATTCAATTATGCCGCACACATCAGCGACGAAGCAAGTCTTAATCCGAGAGTAATCACTTCCCCACGCTCCCCTAGTATGAGCTGACTTGAGTGGAAGAGGGTGTCAGGGTGGGGGGTAGATCCATGTAGCCCACTGTTAGCTCTTTAATCAGGCCTGGGAACCAAATCCCACAGGAATTGGAATGTTCTCTAGTAGCAGTAGAAGAATCCAGCTCCGTAATGAACGCGATGATTCTGTGATATAATCGTGTCGTTGATATGGTCCTGATTCCACTTTTCATGTGTGAAACTTTTCAATTGTTTGTCATGTCCATGTATTCATTAATAATAATCTAAAAGTATTCCTTTATTTATATATATATATATACACACACATATATATATATATATATATATATATATATATATATATATATATATATATATATATATATATATATATATATATATACATATATATATAAAGGAATACTTTATATATATATATATATATATATATATATATATATATATATATATATATATATTTAAGTTATACAAGAGGATCACTAAACTAAAACCATGCTTCTCATATTTGCACAGCAGCTTTTGTTGCATAGGAGAATCAAGCATTTTAACCACATTTATATTTATCATACCTATTTTTCAGTTGAATGTAAATATACATTTCTCAACTAATTGTATCGTGGAATGTAACTCATGATTATGTAATACGCATAAGACTATGTTATCAGATTATTAGATATGAGTTGTGAAGGCATTAGACCTGATATTCATTTTATTTTCACTGTTGACTTAACTGCAAAGATACTTTTGGTTGAAAATGGATTCCCCCTTAAGAGATATCAACAACAATATAATCCCCACACCGGATTGTATTTGTGATAGCAACAGTAAAATTACTACCTGATCAACTACATAAATAATGGATTTTATTTCTCCTGTGTGATGCAAAATGATTAAAAAGGCTACAGACTTAGCCAGTAAACGGCTCAGATTGGCCTCCTCATGTTCACTGCGCACCATAAAAATAAATCTCAAGGAACTGCCCTTGTGACTCATCAAAACAGGCCATGTGTTCCATTTTTACTTACAAAACAAGTGGAAAGCACACACTGTACACTCCTTTTCTCCTTTCTCAACTTTTAGTTCAACAACAGTCTGTTTTCAGCCCTGAGCAAGGAGAGAAATAAAATACAGGGCTTTCTCTCTCTTTCCCCAACAGTTGATTATATTTCTGCTTTGATCTACGGCGCCATCCCCTAACCATTTTCTCAGAATTTGGACCTAGCACAAGACAACAAAACAACACCCACGGCCTGGGAAGTACGCAAACTACATTGTGCCCTTCACTGCATATTTCAGGACGGCAATCTAAGGGGTGCCTGTAGGAGCCTTAAATCATATAAAGTCATTTCTTTGGGTCATATTTACTCTCTTTTGTAGGGAATATTTTAACACATTAGGTTCCAGGCATCTTTGGGGAGAACCTTAAGGGCATTCCAGAAGGAAGTTATCCCCAAATGTGAGTGACAGTGCTCGTTGAAGATTTCCATCACATCTACAGTTCAGTGGGTCAACATCTTAATTCTTAAAAGTTTACAACACAATGAGTGCAATATTGGTCCTTGACTTCAACCACACTTGAACTATACACAACCTGTAAAATCTTGGGAAAAACTGCACATACCAATACCTGGGCATTGGCTAAGGGTCAATATCGAATACCGATTTAATACCAGTGATTGACTATACGCCTTACTCTGTGGAAGTAACCGGGATCCAAAGCAAATCAGTCTCAGTTTAATCATTGCTAATGATAAATATAAAAATATCATTTGGATTATCCCCTTTGTCAACAATACTCATTTGAGTCAGTATCATTCCTACGTGTCAATTATTTTTCTTTTAAAGAGCACAAAAAAAGCCAGACTTTTTAATTATTCGAGCAAATGATGATTTTTTACCAGGAGTATTTTTTGCTTTTTTTGGGGGAATTTAAGTGACGTTTAAATCACCCTCTGGGTGTTTCTAAACTGGTCCTTGCAAATTAGAAGTCTAGCCAGACACAGTGGTGCAGGGGGGAGGGGGGGGGACTGTCACACAGCAGTCCTGTTCCTTCAGTCCTCCACTAGTGCCCCAGTGAGACTGTTAAGTGTTGCTGTGGGGGAGCTTCGGCCACGGTTAATGGTCCTAACAGCATTATTAGCTAATAAAGGTTGATGGGCCTCGTGACTCAATAAATTTAGGCGGACAGGAGAAGCAGAAGCAGTGGCTGTGTGAAGGTAAGGTTTTAGTCCCGGAGTTTGTGTTTCTCCTTTGTTTTGCACTCTGGGCATTTTGCATTGGGATTATTTTCAATTGTAAAATGTTGGTGTTTAGCATGTTCAGGGGTTCAACTCTAAGAACGCACAATAATATGTGTGTGATGTTCTACAATCTACAATTGCACACAATTTGTTGCTATATTTGCCTTGAAAATGTCCTTCATAAAGCAAATAACTCTTTTTGGTAGAGTTCAATTGTCATCACTACTAATTTACTTTTTGTTTGGGTTTTACTGGACATGGGGAGGGTTCCTTTTTACCAGCCGAACGTGATTTACTGAAAACTGATTGCTGTATTTGAAATTCTAGAACTCAACTTTCAAAGCACATCTTCCCCTCGGTTCACTTCACGAGGGTGAATACATGTTCTTTTTCAAACATTTCCTCAGATTTTGAAAACTTCCAAACATACATCTAATGTGTATGTTTTAATATATTGTACAGATGAAGGGAAGCAAAACAACAACATAAATGTTCTATGCAATAAGATGATTTGTGTGCGGTAATTGCAAACACAAGATTTGAAGTAATTACAGAGTTCTTGGAGAATGGAGTAATCCCATTCTGTATGGACTATATGTCACAAGCCAAGTCATAAAATATAGAACGTGAAATGATTATTTCAGATGATAAGAACTTCATGGAACCGGTAGATGACTTACTTATTAACTAAATCACAAATTTTCAGCTGGATAAATATCATGCAGTGTTATCATGTATGAGACAAACATTATAAACTGATTATACATCAATATGAGATCAAGACAAAGGCCAGTGGTCGGTACAAAGCTCATAGCAAAAAAGTAATTGCCATCCAGAATATAATGGTCCGAACAACAGTCAAGATTTTTTATTTATTTTTAAACCAATGTTGCTTGAGTCAGAGGGATTAAATGCACATAATGCTACAGGCTAGAGACCATTTCTACCTCTTATTCGGACCACAGAGTAAATCTGTTAAATTGAAGATAACGATCTTGTTCTTCCCAAAGGGAACCAAGGAATCTGTATTCTGACCCAATTGGCGGTGAGTTTCTGTATTCAGCCCATGGAGTTTTATTTGGCAACCATACTCATTATTTCTCAGAATTAAACAAACCCAGATAACAATCATGTTTAATTAAGATGCTGAAGTGTTATGGTGGTGTGGAATACCTTGACATGTTGTAACTCTTGAGAGTTGCATGGAGATCTCATTCAGCAATAATAGAAACAATACATATTGCTTTTTCGCAAATAAAACCTTTGTATTTAGGATACTGCTAGTGGAATATATTCATCAGCAGTCTCACTCACATGTCTTTTGTGAAAAAAATATTAAAAAAAAACAATAAAAACAACATCATATTACAATTGTGTATCGTTATACATTTTTGGGGAAATAGACAGTTTAGTTATATATGCATATATATGTGTTGATGTGTGCCTCTGAGGTTATAACCTTGCATTTTAAGTTAAGAATAATGACAAAAAAGACATTCCAAGTTCCACTAATTACAAGGAGTTATCAAAGCATAACACCACCTGGACTGCTAGGTTTGATCTCATTCATCTCCACTGTGTGGTCATCAGTTTCTCAAGCCACATGTGAGTGCAACTCGGTCATCAACTGTGATTATCACATCATTTCCAGACTTCTATTCTTTAGGACATTTCTAGGTCAATTCACATCAGACAACACAGTTTAGGTGGAACCAATATCAATACCGTTGGCTTTGGCTTGGATCCTGGAACTGACACACTTTAATATAATCAAGCCCTCGTTAATGTTATCAATTAAACCTGTGCTCTTCCCGCTATGACATGTCGCAATGTCTGCTTTAAAAAAGGACAGTTATGTTTGCACATTTAGAACATAACTGTGTTAAAAAAGTTGCATTTAATGGACCTTCTTTCAAAACCCTTTCCATTGACATTTGTAAATGTGTTGCCTGTTTTCTTTTCAGAAGAAAGTTATGTTTAAAATAGCCAAGTTAGGCAAAGTTAGAAGAAAATTATCTTTCGGAGACAGAAGCTGCTGTACTTTACGAAACAGCCAAATTATGTGGGTGTTGGGGAGTTTATTTTAGAGTAGATGGGACATGGGTGAGCAAGTTGGGAGTTGTTACCTCGAGTAAGAATTTATAAATATTTCAATAGTTTTAATGGACATCTTTTGTATGAGCAACTAAGAGTTCTTAGTGAATACCTTAACAAATTCATAACCAGAAGCTGAAGTTGTGGCATTCAACCTTTCTAGTTTTAAGTATGCCCATGCAATGTGAGATCTTCACACTAATCTATAGTAGGTCGTGGAGTTTTGGTTAGTCAGTTAGGATTCAGTGTCATGAAGGGATGCATCTTGCCAACTCAGGGCTTGATCAGATATTGTGTTAGAAAGACCTGTCCAACCAGTCTGACTACTAACATGACCATACATTAGTATAAAGTACAATAAAGTAGTAGCATCTGGTACATTTAAAACCAAGATCTTGCTATCATCTTTTTGAACACAATCCTTTCAACATGCAAACTGGGGTAGTTGTGGGTCAGTGTTTAGCAGGTCCGTCTTTCAATCAGGGGGTTGGGGGTTCAATCCCCGCCCTCGTCAATGTGTCCTTGAGTAAGATACTTAACCCTTAATTGCTCCCTGTAGCTGCGTCTTTGATTGAATGTAATATGATTGTTAGTCGCTTTGGATAAAAGCATCTGCTAAATGAAATTAAATGTTTTGTTATATTTTCTAAGTTGTAATTAGACATTTTTTTTATGATTTGGAGGATACATATATATATGAATTTGTAAACAAAGTGCACAATGTCCTTTTCAGATGAGTGTCTATCTGGAATATGATATCAGCAACCTGACAATTCATCATAACCATCATCTCATTACTACTGTCTCTCCATTCAACTTCCAATCTATTTTTCTCTCTTTCTCTCTCTCCATTAAAACATCACTTTTACCTCTTTTTTGAACTTTCGTATGAATGCAAGGTGATTAAAAGAGCTCTTAAAGCTAGAGCAATCTTCACCTCTCAAAAAGTTCTGCACAGATGTGGAAAAAAAACCTGTGTAATTACAGTAACCGCGGTACATTTATGATAAAGACATGATAGCTCATATGGGTGGAACTGGCACTGTTAGCTCCTCACAATGTATTCAATTCAGTGTAAAAGCTGCAATTAAACTAAAAGAGAGTTTTTTCTAATTCTCTATCCTTTGTTCTGTTTCTTTCTGTTTCTCTTTATCTATAAACTCTTGCTCTACCCCATCCCATTTATTTCGCTGGCCCTTTATCCACCTGTGTTACTGTCAGGCAAAGGGATATTATCTGCATAATGAGTATGATCAATTCACTGAGCATTTACGTTATTATCTTATCTATTCGGAGAAAGAATCTGAATCAATTTCAAAATAAAATCCTTGCCCATCCTCTCAGTTGCATTTGTGTCCTGTGCTTTAATAGGAGGTGTATTGGTTTCTTTTGTGATTCTTCCTTAGAGGACATGGCTATACTCTTGGAAGACAGATAGAACAATAGAGTTGCATGTCGCATGGATCATAAGCCTTATTCACACATAGTACCTGGTAAACTACTGGGATGACCTTTCATGCATGGTTAGTTATTTTCCCAAATGCATTATATAAAGAGGAGAATTTCCATCGTCTTTTCACACATGTCATAGAAATGCCGGAATAGACAGGACACGATGCCAGTAATGCAATGGATGCCAACTGCCATAAAACTCAATAGAAGAAGTACCCATACAGTCATTGATATACTGTAAATGCATACCAAGGGAAGAAGGCGAAAGCCATGATGTTGTTAAACATGCCCTTGCTGTACAGAACATATAAATCAAATCAATTCAGTTTATTTTGTATAGCCCATTTTCACAAATTACAAATTTGCCTCAAAGGGATTTACAATTTGTACACATAGGACACCCCTGTCCCAGGACTTCACATCGGATCAGGAACAACTCCCAAAAAATAGGGTCATGGCATCGGACCCAGCCGGGCCATGGCCATGGCATCGGACCCAGCCAGGTCCGACACATTTAGTGAGCGCAGCTCTCTAGTGGGACAATATGGTACAACAAGCTCTTTAAGACATGATGGAGCATCACCAATCAAAGCTTTGTAGGTAAGTGGGGGAGGAATTTAAATGGTGATTCTTGATTTTACAGGGAGCCAGTGCAGAGCAGCTAATACAGGAGTAAAGTGATCTCTTTTCTTAGTTTTAGTGAGAACACAAGCTGCAGCATTCTGAATCAACTGGAAGGACCTCAGAGATTTATTAGACTAATCTGATAATAAGGAGTTGCAGTAATCTAGTCTAGAAGCAACAAACGTGTGAACCAGTTTTCTTCATCTTTTTGAGACAAGTGTCTGATTTTGGAAATATTCCGTAGATGAAAAAATGCAGTACTTGAGATTTATTTGTATGTCTTTGAGACGTGCTTGAATTTTACCGAGCTGGTTGGTCTCCTCTGGTTTGATAATTGAGTATCGTCTGCATTACAATGAAAGTTCATGGAATGTTTCCTGAAAAATATATATAAAAGGCAGAGAGGAATTGTTGAGGAGATGTATGAAACTGTGAAGCATGCATGAGTATCTAAGAGTGACTGTCAGACAAATTAAACAGAGAAGGCAAGACTGAGGATGCAAATGAGAGCTGTACGAAAGTTCATATATCTAACTCTATGCATATAGCATGCTAGCAGAGTGTGTCTGCTTCAGTTGTGTCCAATCTACACTTCTGCAGCTCTAGCTGGTTTGCAAATAAGAAAAAAAGATAACATTCAATGATTGTTTTGAAGAGGAGATCCACCGTCATCCTAATTCAGATACAAAAAGTATTGAAATAAATAAAAATCCAGCCAAATGCATTGTACTCCTTTCAACAAAAGTTATGGTCATTACCACTACCAACTGAAATAGAGTGTGTGTTAGCGAAGGCTCAGAACAATGTGGACCATCAACCTCTAGTATGAAAGAAACGCGTATCTGCACGAAAATGATGTCCAAGGCATTAGAGTAGAGCCCCAATTAAAAAAATAGATCTTCTGACGGTTAATACAAGTGAAGTAAATAAAATAGGTTAAAATCAGCTTTGAAATACACATTTGTATATGTAATATGTACTGTTGGACAGAACAAGACAAAAAGGCCAATAGCTAAGGACAGAAAGTGATGCTATGCTTGGCTTTGATACTTTGTTTGTATGCCTCCCAAATTAATTTGGCTTGCATGGGTCAGCGCCTCTGACGGCAACACCCTCCAAAGCCACCCGCCACCCGCCACCCGCCACCCGCCACCCATCCCCCAGCCCGATCTCCTCTGGCTATTCATTCCCAAAACACATTGGTGAAATTGGCTGAGGGCTAATCAACATTTAGCTCCTTCCGAGTGTGTTATTACACAGCAATTGATGGATGGTACAATTACACCCTGTGTCGCTTAGCTAAATGGATATGTAATCCTAATGAGTTTTTATTCAAACACGGACTAGTTAGACTGGGGATGGAGGTAGAAAGAAAGGGAGGATGGAAAACGCAAAAGGAAACCACAATGACATATAAATAAATGGAGTAAGCTACAAAGAAGGAAATACATATTAAATAACATAATCAACATAAACAACAAGATAATCAGGTAACATGAATAATGTGAATTATTCTTGTCAACAGTCAGGACTAGAGCTACAACTTGGGCGGTTAAGATGCTAAACACATTTCAGCCAGAATTTGGATGCAAATATGATGGGGGAGTATGATTCCCATCATAGTTTGTATTAACCGGAACGGTGAGATTTTCCTAATCTTAATCTGCCGGAGTTGCTCAACTCTAACCATATATTTCTGCTTTAACCAAGACATCAACAAATCCTAGTTGCCATGACCAGATATTATAAGAACTAATTATTTAAAATGTGACTTACTGAGTGCAACATTGCAGTTCTTTTCAGGTGACGAGGTTGGATCAAATTTTTATTTTAAGAAAGTTTGTATCCCTCTTTTTGTTCTCTGATCACCAAAAAATATCAATGAAATCAGACATGTTCTCCTAACACAGACAACCCAACATCAACGGGACAAATCTCACTAGAAATCAATGTAATATCGAAACGAAGCTCCAATTTTGGTAGCACTCAGAATAAAAAGTAATGTGTATTCGTTGTGTTTGATGCCTAGCTCTGAATTCTCATTTGTCTGGATGCTGATCATTGAGCTGTATCTTAATGTATTATTGTTTTTTGGTGGGGTTTTGTTCCCATCACAGCAAGGAAATCTGCTGTTCTGATACTTGCTGCTGCAGTCAGGGCACATTGAGCTAAAATAAACTAAATACTTGCTTCTAATCTGGTGGGAACACTATAGTTTGAAAAGTTTGAACAGTATATTTTTGTTTTTTTAAAGCAACAGAAACAGCAACCAGGTACAGAGCCTCACCACTCAGACAAAGCAAGCCAAAGCCACACGGCCCCTTATTTCTATGCATAAACTCACCACAGGGTGGGGGGCTAAATTAAATGTGGTCAGAGGATTAGACGTGCTGGTGGCTGTTTTCCATAAGTGTTGTTATCAATTGCGTGCAAGAGTTTGGTTCTAGTGTAATTATTGTACTGTGGCCCTCTAAACCTTAGCACCAGCAATTCTTGAAAAGGACTCCCTCATCCAAGTCAAAGTGGGAGGAAATTGATTTTGATCCTTCAGAGAATCAGGTCTATATCAATCACCTTTTTGGAAGCTGCAGAGGGAGGCAGATATGAAGTTTGAAAGGCATCAGAGAGCATGGTGGGCTATTGTCACACCCCGATTCTGCTTCTCCTCTCCACTGTCCCTCTATTCAGTCTGGCACCACTCTTACAATATGTTCTATTACTACTGGTTTGTGTGTCTGTAGACTCGCCCAGTACATGTGGTGAGACAGGCTCATGCATCCGCAGCACTGTCTATTAAATTTTACTTTGTAAATAAGATAAGAACTGATAAAAACATATTTTAGGCAAGGCAATCACTTTCCTGAATCTTGAATTGTTGTCAGTCTATCCAAAATGGTCAATTGCTATAATTGCGGAGATTTTTGACGACATCAATTTATGTGAAAATACAGCAACTTTATATTGCAAAAATACGTCGCTTTTTATTGAAGAGTAGAGAGTAGAGAGGAGCAAAATAAATAGCAGAGCGCAGTTGTCTTTATAAGCACACGGAAGCAGCCCGAGTGAGGAGGATGGCTTCAGCTCAAACACAGAGGCTCTGTGAAAGTAACAATAATCTGAGTACAAGCATACTGTTTGTGCAGAAGCAGAGCAAATCCAAGCCCCAGAAGGGATTATTTGACGAAATCTTAACAGCAAATCAATGAGAAATTCTCTCAAATTAAAAGACTGGGCTTTTGAATGAAGATAAGAAAAAAGCTCAATACAAATGCAAAGGAATGCTCATGCATATTTATGATGGACAACACTAAAATTAAATAAAAAGGACATGGTTAAACAACTTCAAAATGTACAGTAAGACATTTGAATTATTTCTAGTATGCACCTGTATTTGTAGTGACATTAAACATGGGGTTATGTATACAGAAGAATGTAATTCACCAAAAGGGAACATAAATGTATTTGGAAGTTTCAACGCATCTAAGTGCAGCAGCAGTTATCTGCACTCTGTGATCCAGGACATATCTTTACAGTGAGCATATTTACAGGTCAGCATAGCTGCCATGTCACATCTGTGTCTATTTTGCTGATTTCCCTCTCATTGCCCTACACAGGTCTACAGGTCAATACAAATGGTAAGTGTCTTTTGGCTTATTTGACAGATGGCAGGTAATTATGTTATTCTCATTTCATTTTCCTATCAGTCTAGATCATTTCCCAAAAGACAGCGGAAGAAAATCATATGGGCTGACCAAAAGTGGGAGGGGAGCCAGAAATTGTATCTGTCAGTCAGACAAGGAGACTGCTTTTAACCCTGCCTATGATTACACACACACACCCACCCACCCATACACCCATACACACAAACACACTCACTCACACACACACACACACACACACACACACATACACAACAATTTGAGCAAGAGTAGGTTTAAAATCAATGTCAGTATGGTAAAGAGTTTTGATATCTTCCTATCAGTTATAATAACACGTTACACACATGCAAAACTTAAACAACCTACAGAAACACACACAAACATGACACATCACCAACCGCTGACTATCATCCATTGCTTATTTTCATTTTCAGAGAATCATTCATTTTCAGGCGCAGCTGTCGCCGTATCTCACACACTCTTTTTCTGTCTTAAACGAGCTGACAAGCAATCCATTTGGGGACTGTTGCAGGTGAGAGAAGAAACGTTGGCACTGAAATATTGATATTAGGCACATACCGAAAACACATTCTGAGAATCATATGTGGCAGTGGAATCCACACAGTGGAGATCACAATCTGACTTATGGGTCTTAGGGTGGATTTACCTCTAGTACAGACTTCCCTGTGGCAGTCACTGCAAAAAAAGGTACATGGACGAAATGAACGAAAATCGCTCCAGATATCGACGGTGAACAATTTCAAGGCACTTTTGTATTTCCTGTGCGCTCCTCTTTTCTGCTGTCTAGCTTTCAAAATTGTTCCCGGTCAAAGTATTTCAGCCCATTCTCCCTCTCCGACCTTTCTCTTCAGCATTCCTTTCTCCCAACGGTCTCACTTCCCACCTCACACTGCCCTTCCCCGTGTCAAATTAAAGTGATGGAAATGAACCTGAGGGGACGCTAATTGCAATTGTCAATCCAATCTAGGGCGAGGTTGAAAGACAGGGGCTCCCTAGCACTTCATCAGTCTTCATTAATATTGAAGGAGTTTGCTGAGGAGCAAGGGGCCAACGCAATCTGCACTCATATAACAGTGCATCAACAATTAGGAAGCTGGGGAGGGCACCAATGATGCTTGAGGGACAAATATGCCAGTCAAGAAGAAGTATGAAGAAAAATGTCAGAAGACAAGGATGACGTGCAGGAAGAAAGGATGCTTTCGAATACCGTGGGAAATAGCTTGTGAAGGAAGGCAAAGCTATTTCAGAATGTTCCATTCGGCACACATTAAACTGCACATGAATGACCCATCAAGTGGTAATTGTATAGATGGCACTATAGCAACAGTAATGAATTTACCTTTTTTAACTTTAAATAACATTTCAAATATGTATGCATATCAATAAGACTATAATATCTTAATATTAATAATCAATAGTGTGTCAAAACCTTCTACAATGTTATGCAATTAATTGAACTTAACCAGTACATGACCCAACCCCTAAAACACAACGTTATTAAAAATATATAACTTTACACTAAGTATTGTATTTGTATGCATACTGCTGTTACTTTTATCATGTCCAACACTTTAAAATTGACTCTCTCATGACGATAACTTATTTAATAATGTATTTTTCTTGCACGCATGCACCGGAACACAAATTTCTGACAGGCACCCGAAGGCTGCATTATGACTCAGTCACAATTTATGAACCAGCGGTCAATCCTGTGAGTTGAGCTTACAGTTGTATAGGTAAAGTGTATCGAAATAAATCTAGTGAAGGCAGAAAGATGGACTGACTCTTGGTCATTGATGTATGATACATACACAATACTAAACTCGACACGTATGGCAATGCAGCAGTTATAGACTGGTGTTGTTACTTCCGGAAGTTTTAAGGCTCAACAAAAAAAACTTAATTGTTTATAAATTCATTGTCTGGAGGGAGGAGACTTGTTCCATCAAAATGTCTGCCTTCACATAACCTTCAGCTTGCAAACACTGGTGAACTTGTTATAAACCCTGTTAAGTAATATCTGGGATGGCGCTAGCAACTGTGTTCTGTGTTTGTGCACGGGTACAAAACATGTGAATATGGCCTCTGAGGTCTCATTTCAGTAGAGACAAACCGCTCTGGTTGTACCTACTGCAGGTTTTTGAGTTACCCCCCCCCCCCATCCCTATTAACCGGGTGTTAAGACAACTGGGACTCAAAGAACTTTGATGGCGGTAACTTCATTAGCCTAAATTTACCTGCAGCCTCTTTGTCCATAACAAAAAAAAGGCAGATTTAGTGGATTTATTGGCATGTATATAATTTATAATCTTGTAAAACTCTCTAACTTAACATAGAAGGTCAGATTAACAGAGCACTACCATCATTGTATATACGCCTCCTTTAGTACAGGTGGGCATGAGCTGTCACACCTACTTATACAAGATTGATGTAGATAGACATATTATCATGCAGCCTCATTTCAATTGTACATTTTAAAGACAATAACATAGTTGGCAATACTGTTGTTTTGGAATGCCTGATATTGAAAATATCCACAATACTATCTTTTTTTTAGATAAGCATATTGTCAGAAAAGACTCTTTGCAAATTGAAAACAATAATATGAAATAAAGCAAGTGATTAATATGTTCAGTGTGCAGTGAAAAACAATTCAAATGTAAAGTAATGAAGGCGGTTGTGGAGGATATATTCTTATCCAAAATGTGCATCTGTAACATAACATCTGAATATGCAATGTTTGTTCTCTAGATTGCTAGCTTCATTTACATTGTATCTAAACTTTTCTTTCAAAAAGAATGCGAGGCCTTTTGGAAATATTAAATGTTTCCATTTGGAAATGACAATTCCATAATTTATTAGCAGCTACAGGGACAGAGGAGAGGAGTCCGTGAAACAGTGCTGCACTGCTAAGCAATCTGATCACTGCACTAATATCGGGGGATCGGGGGGATTGCATGTTTACTAATGGTTGCAATGGCAAGACAAACAATCTAATCCGACTGTGGGTTTCTACTGGGACTTGGGAGAGGGAAAAATGAATATTTCATGTACCCAGATCAGTTCATGAGCACACATGAGGAAGTGACATGAGGGAAACAAAGAGATTTCAAAGGATGTGTTTGTTTTCCTCTGTGTCCCATTCACAAAACGAAAATGTTACACTAACGTGTTGAGCAAAGCCAAACTTGTCATTTCAATTTCTTAACGTACATACATTCAGGATGCAAATGTATGGCCTGCTTCTGATATGAGAGAAGGATTCAAAATAATGAGAATATGGATTTTGGAGTGAATTAAACGTTGACTGTGTATGGTTAAAATTCACCGTTGTGCGATTAGTTTCGAATGTGCATATGTGAGAGTGGGGAGAGAGCATCCGTGCTGAAATGCATTGCGTTATTAATCACAGTGCGAGCGTTGATTCATCTGTCGTGAAGGCAGTTTGGAAGATGGACTCTATTTACTGCTAAAGCTGTTTGAGGGGCTTTGGGAGGCAGCCATCAATCTCTTGGCTATCTAGAAAAGAAAGAGCCAATGCACAGGCATCAGTTTCAATCACCTTCCAGAGACAGGTGGTATGGCACGCTGCTGCACAATAGTTTTTTCTTCACTCCTTCTCTACCTCAAGGTGAAGTCCCCCCGCCCCCCGGGAAACCATGTTATTAATGTCTTTTATCATAATAATAATACTCCCTAAAAATACACCCTGTACCCTGCTCTCTTGCTCCCTTGCTGTTTGGCACCCTGTGTTCCTAATTAGCGTCTTCAATTAACCCATGTTAATTGGCAAGCACGGAAAGGTGGAGGAACCTGGCAAGCTAGCGCCACAGGGAGTCATTTTGTAAATGAGTGGTGGTGTAAGATAAAAGTAGACAGGTAAAAAGGGAAAGTAATCAAAAGCACCTTTAACCTCAAAGTGCAATATCTTGTCTTTATGTAATATTAGCTCATAGGACCATGCTAAAAGTGGGAGTGTGAATGTTGTTTTACAGATTGGTGGTTTAATGTGGTTAAACAACAATCAAACATGCAATACTGGACCCCCACCCCCATCTTTTTCATCCGAGTCAGTGGGGCCTATTACCTCTGCGGGGGTCTAATGGTAGCACTTACCATCCATTGCGGCCTCTTTCTCAATATTATCTTGGTTTTGTTTTGCTTCGTAGGGGGTGTCGTCAGTATTACTCTGCACACATTGCAGAACATTTAATGAATCTGTCTTGATGTGCTTCTTTGATCAATCTTGATTGTTTTAGTCCATACAAATACAGAAGAGAACACGAGCGACCCCATTGCTTGTACCTGATGTAAACAAACAATTTTGGCATATTAACTTCAAATAATCGCTGTAAGGCACACAATATGAAAGAAAACCGAGCATGCCTTATTGTGGGAATCTGCAAGCCTCTGTAGCCCAGTTCGTTCACACAGCAATACCAGTCAATGCATGCAGTCAGCATTTTACAGTAACACCAGGGGAGCTCCCCAGCCCCCCAGAAAGACTGGAATCAATTGAAGTTGGATGGCGTTAGCTGAACAGAGTGCAAGCAGAATGGTCCAGGGGGATGTTCCTGAGAAGCGGAAGGCCAACAAAGGTCATTAATAGCAGCTGACTTCACCAAAGAAACAGACAGTTTTGATTTCTCTCTCCTGCAGATTTAACAACAGTAACTCCTTCTGACCTTTTATCACCACACTATTACTGCTCTGGCCCCTGACACGCTGAGGCCTGTCATCACCTGCGGTCTGTTTGTATACGCATGCATGTGTCCATCAAACCCAAATGGAAGTATGCATTTATGCAGCCAAATCCACCTCAACTGTACTTCCTCAGCACCACAGAACAATAGTCCCCTTAGCCTTTTCTCATTGTTTAACTACATCACACTGCTGCCTACAGACTGCTCAAGTGCAAGTTACCATGTGTTACACCTGCAGCTCTCTTTTACAGTGGGAGTCATTTGGCTCACATGTCCAGTTCAGGAATACGATGATTACAACAAGTGTTCTTAAATAGACAAACATTTTCTGATAGGTGGGAATTCCTGTTCAATGCAACAGCGCGTGTTCTTCTCTGTCTGTGAATCATATTAAATCAAAAAGGATATTACCCAGATCAAGGCTTTTGGATTTTGATTATTCTATGCCTCAGATCACAATTGTACGAGTGTACAATCAGTTAGACACTCTGGGGAGGGAGGAAATCTGATTACCCCCGATTAGAGAAAAATTCCTCACTTCTTATCATTTGCTATGTAGACAGTAATCTCAGTGCTGATTGGTTGAAAAGGATCCAAGCACAGGGCATTCTCTCTGCAACAAGGTCACATGAAAAGAGAATAAAATTCTGAACTTTTCACTCAGATTTTGAAAATTACTTGTATGAACGATGCAGAAAGTGGATGTTTGGATGGTTAATCTCATGTATTCTCAGAGTGCTGCAATCTATGTTTCTCTGTGCCTTCTATTTTTAGTCAAGCGGGCTGTGCATGCACTTAGGTGTATTTGAGTCCCTCTGTTGTGTCCATCTGGCTAGCTAATTGCTGCCTCTCTGTGCTCATAGAGAGGTTACCTACCACTGATAACGCTGTACCAACCCATGGAGTCATTGCAGGAGAGTAGAACCCACCTTCTGGTTCCCTCTCAGGTAAACTCTACTAGCTTCTGTTTGTACTGTTTAAATAGTTTGCACTGTTCTTACTATTAGCCCTATGAGCTGCTATAGCCACTGTCCCCATGTTGAGCACCATGTGGAGGCGATGCATATTCTCTCAATATACTAGAGTACCCTAATGATTTGATCATTCCAAATAGAAGTATTTTCTGTCAACTGAAATCACACCAAGTCAGGGGGGATAACTTTGCATCCATTTGTCCAAGCTGAGGCCATTAGTGGCTGTATCCACATCCAAGCACCAGCCTGACTCTGGGTCAGTATGTTCAAATGAATCAAGCACATTAAATAATCTCCAGTTAGTTGCAAGTCAAGAATGTTGGGCATGTATGTACATGTTCAATTCACAACCTGTTTACTGGCTCATTGTTTCCCTACTCACTCTGAGGAAGGTGAGGTCCCGACTGCGGTCGATGCTTGTGATCTCAAGGTTGCCCATTACGACTTCACAGTTCTCGTAGTATTTCCTCAAGGTGCGATACTGCTGCTCAAGGTCCGACAGGGTGCTCAGCTTGTTCTCTGTTCCAGCACATTCTAGGAAAAGAAGGGCACAGAGGGATAACACAATGTTAATACAGCAGGGTTTGATTGAAAACACACACACACACACAGGGTCCGACTTTATTTTCTACAGTTGTACGAAGTGCGGTCACCTTGATTTGTCTTGTGAAGTGAATCGTAGTATTTAAAGACTACCAACAACAGCAACTGAAGGGATTTCATGAACACAAAAAGCTGGTTTGAGTTTTTATGTGCGAGGCTTGTAGTGCAATTGACATCAGAGACGATGTAGTGTGAACATGAGCTCATGGACAGCGAGCTCAGCTGGCCTCGTCATGTAAGACCAGGAAGTCACTGGACCTCACGGCATCCCAACCACACCTGATATCTCCCATTAGGGCACGCAGAGCATACGAAAGCTCTTCAGCTACTAGCTGAACTGCTCATTTCACAAGTAATTAAACAGACCCATTTCCCAAACACACACCCCAAACCTCGTGATGACATAATCTGTCCAATCAACTTTTACTGGCCACTTTAGCATACAAAGGTAAATATGTATGTATGTATGTATACACAGAAATTGAGGGAAAAAAGCACGTAAATCCATATGTCTGTAAGAAAAAGACAGCTAAGTGTTAAACACCTAAACACCAATCCACCAACATGAAACTTTTGCAGGTGTTGCTTATCGAGTTGAGATTGAAGCCTTCATTGAGAGTGTTTTTTCTGGACTTAAAACACAAGCCACGTTGACAGCAATACGTGCCCTGACGCTTTTAATCCAAGCATGTTTTGTAAAGCTGCTGAATTGCAGTCAACCTTAAGATATAAACACCCAACACTTGTTCTTTCGACGCATAATAATCTAGTTTAATTTGCATTGCCATGGCAGTGTGGTTTCTTCCGCCTGCACCCCCTCGATGCCATCGGTGTGACGGGGGGTGGCAGGTCCTTCCCCGAGTCTTGTCATACTGTCACCCACGAACGGTTATCTCGCTCTCTCTCTCTCTCTGAACACCTCCACCCTGAAAGATCTTAACTGGTGCCTTGCATTTTAATCCAAGATCCCTTACACACCCATAATATATACTACCCTTTGCTTCCCTTTTTATAACATATAACCCATCAATTCAACCTGGATCTTGCACCTTACCCTCTTGGCTAGCAATAAACTAAGCTAAGCTAATTTACCCTTTATCTCCACACAGACAGTCTGTGGCAAAATCTTTAAATTTTATTTCCTATTTACTCACCATCAATACATCAAAGACACGTATAGGGAAAAGAGAGTTTAGCCTGAAGGCAATACAAGCTGTAAAGACAAATGGAATTGTGTTCCAACACTTCCACATCCGAGCAGATATTAGATAAGTTGAACTATTCCGTTGTGACCTGGAAAATAACAGTACTAGTTTGTGGTGATTAGCCAGGTCGCACATAGCGTAACACGCTACTAAGGAATGATATATGACAGACCTGGGTGTTTTCAATAACAGTTAGCGTAGGCTTGAGGGTAAAAGGGTGGAGGGTGAGGTGGAGGTCATAAAGTGAGGATAGGTGTAATAAACTGTTATTGCACCCTTGGGCCAGGGTACGGAGATCAGAGGAATGGGACATTGTGGCATGTGGCGTCTGGTTAAATGTACTTTTTTATACCAATATGCTTCATCAAGCATGCATTCAGTCAGCCCGGTGACTTTGGAAACCTGTCTGGATGTGAACTCTAAATGCAATGTTCTTTTTCTCTCTATTAATGATTTCTAATGAAACACTACCAAATCCTACAGCTCTGCATGAGCCCAATAAAGGCGCTGACTGCCAAGTGAACCACAACAAAACCATCTGTGCAGCTCATAAGAAGTGTGAACTGTTGCAGAGCTATAGGTGATCTGTCTGGTGATACGTCTGCATGTGCATGAACATTAGCCCATCGTAAATAATAAACCTCAGGATGTATTACCCCCCTCTCACTGCAAGATCAAATCGATGCGTCTTCATGCTCAATATGTAACACCTGAGCCTGTAGATCACAGTGAAGAAAAAAACACAGCCTCCGCTCTTTATATTGGTGCACCCGGCCCACCTAGGAGGACATGCTATAAGACACTGAGTTGTCGACTGTTTAACGTACTGCCAATGATGCGGGAATAGACTTCAACATATGAATCTTCACATTGTTTAAAAACTTACAGCTGCTCAATAAAAGAGAATCCATCTCATCTGTTTGATGGATTTCCCTCCCAGGCACAGTTAAAGCAGAGAATGCCTATGAGGTTAATCCACTCTATTTCATATAAGGTATATTTGCCGGTGTGAGTAAATTGATTCAATTTATTTGCAGTTAATCATATCTCAAAGGTTATAGATTAAGGCAATGAATCATAATAATTCAGCATTTTCCAATACATGTAATTAATGAAAAGAGTCTGAGTCGATGGGTGGAGTTTTATATCTGGATCAATTTATATGGTTGAGAAGATCATTTAGTTTGTTTAGCCTTTTTAATGCAATGCTTTGACAGAGGCAGTGAGCTTGTGAGTGAACTGGATTACCTTCCTCATTAGGGTTAGGGTTATTACTTCATAAATGATAACAAACATATTGTAAAATTGCATTAAAATGAAAATTGCATTAACCACATGTTAGTGTGCACCAAAAATCAGAAGTGACAAGTTAATACGAGCTCTAGATATAACTGAAAGACAGAAGCCAGACTCTCTCCATTAAATATGACTCTATTCTTCATACATTTATCTTTCTCTCACAAGTCAGTCACAGACTTTCTGAGGGACAGATGCGTTGGTAGCTGGTTTTAAATGGCTTCCACGTGTCTCCAACAGACAACCAGCAGACCAGAATGCATTTATCACAGTCTCTGACACAATCGTAGTGTCACAGTAGATCTAAACAGGCTGCTTTCTCCATAAAGACAAAACTGAGAAGAAAAAGAGTTGAAATGTTTGCAGACTGAAAAGCCCCAGAGCCACATTTCCATCAATTTTTTATATACATATCCTCATCAGGATTAAGTTGGCACTGCACTGCTGTGGTTCCTGCTCCTTGCCCAAGTCATTTCATAGGTAGTGCACACAACAACTTCATCAATAGTGCCTTGTGCGATTATTGAATGCCTATAAAGCTAGCGAGTCTCAGAGGTTTATAGGCTCCTGCCAAGGAAGCCGGCAAAAGGTCATCCCAATAGCCAACAACTGACTGAATTAAATAAAGTTGCAAATGTCACTTCCACAAGTAAACACTGTCAATAGCTGAGTTTGGCTCACGTGCTTCGAATAAACAGGGGGACCTTGAAGAAGTAGCACTCAAACACTGCCTCTCAAAGGACAACGATTACTACATTTTCTGTTACCGAAAATAAAAAAGGGCCACATCTGAGGTCAGAGCTGTCCTTTGTCCCATAAATGTCCCCCAGATGAGCTTTTCTGGCTAAGTATGAGTTACAAGCGACTGCTTCTGATGGCAATCATGGCCCAGATTATTGTCCATCTGCTGAGCGGCTTAATAAGCATCAGAAACAGTAACTAGATGAGTGTTTCGTGATGACGGCACGGTCCAGTAACGCTAACCTCTCACTGCCCTCTGAGCTCTGGTCACCTACCAACAACGCTGTCGCTGTCTCCATATGGTTGACCATAAATCTACATTCATCCCGTCGTTGGTGCACACAGAACCAAAACTGTGTGGAACTTTTCCATAGAGGCTAACAGATTGACTACATTGTATGCATCTGATGTATTTAAAATGTGACTAACAAGTGCTGCATGGTTATGATCAGTGCACGTACTGTATTGTTAGGTCTCACCGTCCTCATTAACCCTTGTTCTTGTAGCCGGCTCTCGTTAGCACGGCTCTATTCGGACTTGGAGAATAAAAGACCTTAAACAAAATTGGGAAAATAAATAGCAATACAATATTTTTTAAATAAAAACTGGAGAACATACCATTAACTCATGTAAATATATTAAACACACCTTGTGGGAAGTGTTTCAATATGTATTTACCTTCCATGACATCCCCGTATTGATACAATGAATTTAGAACTCTCTCTTGTATCCTTTTTTTGTCAATCTAAATAGCGATTTACACGCTCACTCATTCTCTCTGATGTTTGTTGTGACCGAGTGCTTAATGCTACTATCGCTGGCAGTGGGAAAGCTCGGTGTTGCAAGAGGGAGAACAGATGGAGGGAGTGGACATTTTGGAAGCATGCAAACCGTAATTAAGCCACTGATAAAACACTCTACTGTCTCCTATGTCTGTCGGTGAGTTTGTTTGTGGTTAGTTATATGGTTACTGTTGCTATTAAATACATAAACATCCATTGCAACCACGTGACCATGTGTAGCTCGGTATGTCTATTTCATATATTTGTTTATGACAATTAGGGATATTTCTAATACTCTTAAGACTTAACTTAAGATGGAATTTCAAATGTGTCTTTATTTGAACACATCATATGTCTAATGCATGGTCCAGGGTGTTACTATGATTATTTTCTAACGGTGGGGATACCGGTCAGTCCAATGCCTTGAAGATGGAACGCTGCACTCTCCATTCCCGAGTCTCACCATCGGGCTTTCTGTACCTTTGTAAGATTTAAACTCGTCTCCAGACAAGAGAAATATATCCAAGTCACAGGGGAGTGATTGGCTGACACCGACACACACCTCATTACCCCACATTCTCTCTCTGCTTCTCCTTGACTAAATGCACTGCTGACAGTGTGTCTTTTAGACCTAACACTGGCCTATATGGATGTGTGTGTGTGTACTGTATGTGTATCTGTGACCCTTCGTTTTGACACACTCTCAAAACACAGATGTGTATTTACCAGGGTAAAGTCATTTAGAGAAAACACTTTACTTTGCACTTTTTACTCCAAACTCTGTTAGTTTATTATTTTACAACATTTTTGATTATTTAGCATTTCTGGTACATGTACCTGTTTTTAATGCCCTGTGACAATAGTTAGCTATGTGAATTAAAAAAAGTGTAAAAGTCTGAAAGTATTATAGTACTCTAATCAAATATTTGTAAAAAGTTGCATGATGATCCCACCTGCTGCCCGTCACCCTCATGCACACATCTTCGTTTTCTTTATAGTTTACACTTAATATCTCATTTTACTGATACTGATAGTTCTTGTGGAAGGAGGGACGCTTGGCAGATGGGAGCAAAATATGCACCCTCAAAACTTTTGAAGACCGGAATGTACCAAGTACCCAGCTCATCATGGGGGGATTAGAATTTCAAACTATTTTAAAGTTTAATTTAGCTAAGTCTACTTCCCTTATCTAATAAACCTGTGATTCCACAGCTCGGTCCATTACAGTTTATAATTTGTTCCCCTATGAAATGGCATGTATCTTTGCGGAGGGATTTAAATGTGATAAACCTAGATAGTGTGTGATAAGCTAGGATTGCATTTATGAAGTGATCTTTGTCAACAAACTGGAAACCAGTTTGATTTTTTTTTATGCTTTTTCTCTTGATAGGACTGTTTTGTAAGTTGCCATTGCAAACAGCTGTATACATAATGCAGTTATACAGCAACAATAGATGAAAATGCTTTTCAAGCGTTGAATTTGTGTTGCTTATTCATGGAAGATTGTAGCTTTGCACTAGCACATTTAGCAAAATCAACGAATGATACAAAAGCTATGGTTATCTGTGATTATTGAGTTTCTCTGGTTGCTTAGCTTCCATGAGAAACAATTATGTCTAGTTTAGATGCAATTTCCCTTTGGTAGACTCAAATACAAGGACAAGACTGAATCACAAGTACAAAATCCAATCAACCTGCAATGTTATTAAGTACACATTATGGTCAGTGATGGTGACTGTCGAACAATATTGTTCTTGATGCTGATTGAAATCATTTCCATGTTCTGTTTGAAATTAACTGTCACTCAAAGGATCTGGTATCAGCTGGAATGGCCTTTTCTGTTATACAATGAGGAACACACATATTTCATACATTCTACCAAGCAGTGGAGGAGGAAATAAACCAGGTTAATTGAGACGCTGACAATATGCTGCTTTTCAGAACTAAATAGCACCAAAAGCATCTTGACCAAGGAAGTGGGTTCAGTTATTCTTTAGTTGAAGGAATTGCTGTCTCCCGTTAAGCATATTTTGAAGCAGCCAATGAAGGCTCCGGATAGTGCTTTAAAACACTCTTAGTGCTCTCTGAGCTTTATTGTGGAGTG
The DNA here is from genome assembly GCA_036178185.1 of Liparis tanakae. NCBI lineage: Eukaryota > Metazoa > Chordata > Actinopteri > Perciformes > Liparidae > Liparis > Liparis tanakae. Next base: position 18,155,374 of record CM070107.1, read on the forward strand.
CCCGATTGAGTCAGTTTAATATTTAATGCCATGTCCATCGATCAATCCATTCTAATCTGTTTAATCCAGTGTTGGGTTCGTGAGAGCAGCAGACCCAGCAGGCTGACCAAGACTTCCCTCTAACGTGTAACATTTTCGACCACCGGGTTCTTGGGTTGCCACCACGACAGGCACCGATGACCTTCCAACCACAGCTCCGATGGGCCACGTCTACAATAGAGGCTACAATAGAGGCAATGGGAGGTGAAGACAGGGTCCTCCATCAGACGTTCCCAGTTCACCCGCACTACAGGTTTGGGCATGCCAGGTCTTCCTAGCTGACTCCCCCGCCATGTGATCCAATTCACCACCAGGTGGTGATCAGTTGACAGCTCTGCTCCTCTCTTCAGCCGAGTGTCCAAGACATACGGCCGGCCGCATATCAGATGATACGATTACAAAGTCGATCATTGATCTCCGGCCTAATGTGTTCTGATACCAGGGACACTTATGAGCCACCTTGTGTTCCAACATGGTGTTCGTTATGGAGAATTGTGGCGAGCACGGAAGTCCAATAACAAAACACCGCTCGGGTTAAGATCGGACAAGCCGTTCCTTCCAATCACCCCTCGCCAGGTTTCTTTGTCATTGCCCACATGAGCATTGAAGTCTCCGAGGAGAACTATGGAATCGGCATGCGGTGCCCTTTCCAGGACCCCTCCCACCGACTTCAAGAAGGCCGGATACTTTGAACTGCGGTTTGATGCAAAAGTAAATACGACAGTCAGAGCCTTACTTCCCGCAACCCATAGGCGCAGGGAGGGGACACTCGTTCTCCGGGGAAAACTCCAACACAGCAGCACTCAGCCGGGGGCTTGTGAGTATCCCCACTCCCGACCGGCGCCTCTCATCTCTACAAAACATGGATGGACTCTCGAGTTAAGATACTAACAAACAAGATACAAAAGTACATTTTCTTTGCTTGGGAACATTAATCAAGTACGCCCAGTTATGTTTTTTTCCAGCATGTTTCTTAATATTTAATATAGTTGTACCGGAAGTCTAAATACAATCAGCTTTTCAGGAGGTCACTGTGGAGACAATAGAGTAGACAATCAGTAAAGTCACTAGACTTGAGTGATTTGCACCAATTTTATTAAACCTGTTTTAGACTGAACCTTTTGTGTGTGCAGGCACCGTGCACTGACTGCTTGCGTGTGTTATGTGTTTGTCCGTGCACACACCTTCACATGCGTTTGAGGCTGTGTGTGTGCTTACTGTATTAAATGGTAGAATCACCTGACTGTTCTTGGGCTTTATGCCTCTCCAATCACACACAGTTTTTTTTTAAAGTTTTCCCAGGGAGGCTTTGCTTTTGTTCTTGCGGTCTCAAAAGCTCCTCGGTAACACAAGGTGGAATTATATATATGCTCTTTATATGCTAATAGTAGAAAGAGTAAACCCCTGAGGTGGTTCATATCCCAGTAGTCTGCAAAAGAGACATTGTAGATAGGCTGAGCAATGGGGTCAAATGATCAGCTCACATCCTAAATGTGTGTGTATGTGTGTGAAACAGAGAGAACTCTTGGTGGGTGTGTGTGTGTGTGTGTGTGTGTGTGTGTGTGTGTGTGTGTGTGTGTGTGTGTGTGTGTGTGTGTGTGGTGGCGCTGAGCTTTTCTGTTTCCAGCAACATGCTGAGAAACTTGACAATACCTCAGGGGGCAATCAACAGTACATGGACATATACACAATAGAGCTATATTTACACATCATATTAATTTTTTTAACGATTCACACTCAAACAGGCGTCCACGTAAATCATGGGAAAAACCAAACTAAACAATACCTCTATTTGCCTTACATTGACAGACATAAGAAGGTAAGAAAAATACCTTTGACTTAACACACAAATAGTCAAGCTACACACTCACACAAACATACTGACACACAAACCTACTCACGCTAACCATACAAATTGTTGGCAATGTGTGACTCGTTGATATTAAAATCTTACATGCTCAACCTTTAACATCTGACTTTATCTGCATCTCATCTCATCGTCTTTCAGTTTTGACCCCTATTCTTCCATCGCCTTCAATTTTGATCTTTCTTTAATTTCAGTTTTATTGCACAACTTCATTTATATTTTCAACCAGTCCCACTGTGGTATTAATCTCAATCATTTCAGTGGGTCCACCAGGGGTTAACCTGAAAATGTGCTGCTAAAAAGTTGCCCCGTAATATATAAGATAATAGATATTCTATCGATGTCCTCCTTGAATATATCTATCTTCATTAGGCAATAAAAAGGGACTGCCTGACCGCTATTCATTGTGTAAAAAGGAGACATTTTGTTTCAACTGTATCCAGGAAAAGTCTTAACGTCATGCACTTTTTCTGCAACTCTTAAGTTCACATTCATACGCAGTCACATTCACAGCAGGAGCTGTATCTTCTATTGTTGGCCACTGAACAGCTCCACGGGGGCAGCCGTGGGGTTAACTGCTGAAAGGTACATGGGGAGTGGAGGAGAGGGGGAGTGCAACTCTCATACTTCCCTCACAAGCCTTTTTTCCCCAACAAGTCTGGAGATATAAATCCTCTGCAGTCCTGCATCTCTTGCTTTACCACTTCCTCCATCCCATCCAATCCCTCTCGCTCTCTCTTCCGTGATTCGGGCTCAGCTGTGAATCCATTCTAGCCCCCATTCTCAGAGTGAACAAAATCCGTTCTTTGTTACACAGCATCTGGGAGGACACTATATCAGTTAAGTCAGCAGGCCAGTCACAGTGTTGCTTCATATTCTTCATGACTCCAGTGCATCCTGGTTTCCAGCCCCCACGTGTGGTCCTACCCATGAATCTTAATCTTGTACCCGAACAGTTGCCATCAATTATCCCAGCTGCTACTGCTAACTCTTCCCCTGCCTCCCATTTCTCCCGATTAAAAAGAGCTTTTTTTCCTGTCCTCGCTGTGACGGAATTGCCTCGCTCGCTTACCCGGGAAACGACTTCTCAGCGGGCGTGCGGACCCGGAGCTTCCCACAGGTGGAGTGGATGCATGTGCGGGTGTCTGTGTTTATTGTGCATGTGCCTGCATGTGGGCATATGTGATTCTCTGCATGAGTCAATTACTTTGCAGGAACATTTTTGGGAGCAGAGAGCTCATCAGACAGAAAATTTAATGAAATCAAAAAATCGTACAGATACAAATTACTGCAAAACCTCAAACCCATTCGATGGTCACAGGATTTAACTAGAACTAGCATTTATCCAAGCAATCATTTTGCTGTAAAAGTTGTTTCGCAATAGTCAAAGGAGTTGATCCAGGTGGCAACATTCCAAAATCAGCTCACTGGAAGATTTTCAAGTTATTTCAAGATGTTAAACAGTTCTGGCTCAGCAAATACACCCTGACATTAACCAAACGTTTATGAAATAGAACATGTTTGAGGATAACAAGATTAGTTTAGTTCCTTCTGCTTGTGATGTCATATGATAATGGTCTCTGATTGGAGAGAAATTATCTGAACTTTCCGGAAAGTTTTGAATGTTAGTGTTTTCTGTCACGTTTGTCATACTCCACCAGTACGTGTCAAAAGAAAATCATAAAGAACACAATTAGAAGACAAAGAGTTTTCCTCATAAAGAAGAGGAAGAAAAGAAAAGCTGGAAACTCTGTGCACCAAAAAATAATTATACTTATTTGGCATCAGAATGCATGTCTTATTCGACAAGCAGACATCTCTGGGTATCTCTCTTTTCTCAGCCTGTCAGATGTGACACTATTTGCCATTCAGGAGACTTTGTGTCTGAAGCTGTCAATACGTGAGATGATGTATTCCATTAAACCTCCGGAACACGCTGACAAGCAGACAGGCTGGTTGTGTGGATGTGTGAGGCATCGAGATGAAAAGAGAACACTACTGGAGGCTTTTCATTGTCTGGGTGTGTTACTGTTGTTCATTGCTTCTATGCAAGGTGCCTGTTGTCAAAACCAGCTCTAAGGACATTTACTAAGAGGTGTATGAGAGGATTCTAGTCTATTTATCTTTTGGGGGATTTAGAATATACTGAGACCAGTGTCTAACGCCAGACTTCCACACATTTCAAAGTAAAAGTTCTGCGAGGTCTGTTTGAACTTCCCCGCGCAATGCATTTCAGTAGATCCAGCTACCTGGAGGCATCGCTCGGGGCTGAAGCCGATGAAAACACAGACATCCAACTAGTTTAAGACAGACTCACTTTAAGCATTTTAAAGAGTAGGCCTTCTAGGCTGGATTATATTTGAATCTGCATACTTACTATATATTTGTGTGTGTGTTTGCATTTATTGTATTATATAAATAAAATAAAATCATTTTAAATCAGAGAAATGTTTGTATTTTCCCCAAAAATATAATTACGGTTGCAGTTATGCTTCCATAATGATACAATCATGAACATGGACTTTGCCCTGGCGTTACAACAATTACAAAGTGACAGATACACTTGCCCTTAAAGAAAATTCAAGCTTTAGATGCAGAATGACACCCACAGTCTGTATTCATTGAGGCTATCTATTGCAATACCTAATGCAACTTAGTTATATTCAATAACAAAATAAAATGTGTTGCAGCCCTGGATGTTATTTTTAAGAGCAGTTTGAATGTTGTTTTTTGCGCTTCTTTTCTCCCACAGTGACTTAAAGGGCTACAGGACATGATGCAACACAGATCTCCGGCCAGCCTTTGACTAAAAAGTGTGTTACATGTTGTGCATGTTACGAAAACCGGTATTTTTTATTTATTTAGAGGAACCAATTGTAATTCTGTGGCCCTGGTCACCTGAAATTCCTTTTTACTTTGCAGCAGGAACGGCAAACCCTTTTCATCGCGCCATGGATCGATTATAATTTGTTTTAAGGCTTAGCGGATGAATGTAAATACTCAGGCGCTGACGCTTAAAAAGATATAAGCTAACACACCAGCAGTCCAAACAATCAGCCGGAATGCAGATAGTAAATTCAGTGTAGCTTGTAATCTATGTTCTTATTAGAGGAGAGAGCAAATACATCTTGTTATACAATGTCAGCCTCAACAATGAATTACCAGGTCACTGAGAGCTGCAGTGGTCAGGCAAAATGGAGTGTGCAGTTGTTTGGCGTGTGTAATCACATGTATAATGTTGGATCGAGTATGCATTTTTAAGTGTGTGTTTCTATGCATCATATTACAACTAGGAACTAGGAATATTGAAAGTTAAAGTTAGAAAGCCATTTTATCCCCACCAATTCATTCATATGCTATGTTTATTTTCTATATTCCTCCCATATTTACACCCCATATTAAACAGTAAATGTAAGACATACGAGTAGGGAAGTCCCTGTGAGCTTAACACAGAGGTGAGAGGGTTTTTATTCAGAGATAGTGACAAGACTATTTTGGCATACCAAAACGGAAAATGCACACAAAAATGTATATAGACAGCAAGGACAACACAGTTTATGTCTGTTAAAGTGCATTTGATGAACAGTTTGATTCAGCTGGTGGAATTAAAGGAAGGGAATCACAACTTTTTGTTCAACCTTATCAATTACCTTCAACATTTTCATGGTGCTCATGGTTCAGTGAAATGAACAGAACAATTGAATTGAGAGTCACGGGAGAATCCGTCTAATAATGACAGCTTGTCTATTAGGGGTGTAAAGATTAACCGATACAACTCGTTAAATTGATCCAAGAGTCTGGGATATGGCTACATCGATACAATACTTTGAATCTAAATACAATTTCAAGGGGAATTGGTCAATGTATACGTCCGTGATGAATCCAATATATGTCTTACGAATGTGATCTGTGTATAAGAGAGTGTGATCTGTGTGTAAGAGAGAGAGAGTTGTGTGTACGAAGGGAGACAGAGGCAGCATCAAGAGTCTAATTGAGACCTTCATTTATTCGTCAACATGTGCACCTATACACAGTAGACCGGACTCTGCGTCTAACTCAGTTTTTAATTGAAGTGTTATGCTAATTCAAAAAGTCACATGCATGTTTGAATTATTCGTGAGCACAACGTGTTTAAATTTGTGCTTTTTCCATCTCCATTATTTCTAATACAGTGATTAAAATAAACTGTGTTCAGTTCAGAAATGTCAAAACCACATCATTCTTAAGACGCTGACTTTTTGAAATTCCCCAATGTATTCCTTGTTTGTATCCTAGATAGTCCTAGAGTGTACTTGTTCTGATATTCTTAATTTGTAATATCCTGTTGGTATCACTCCACATACTGTTTTCTCTGAAACAATTTGAATCAAACATTTTTGTAAAAATGTGACTTTAAAACTGATAAGATCACACACGCTTTATTAAAGCCCACATTATGTCCAGAATCCCTCAGAAACAAAGTGGTTTACATAGGTTTCTGGGTTTGAATAAACTACCCGGATGAAAAGTGTACAGAATAGAGTATAATTGTAATGTTTACAACTTAAAACTGAAATAAATGTCCTGAATCCAGTGAATAAGTTTTGTATATAATTATATTTTTGTCATGAATAAAGAATCACTGTAAAAGACCAGATGATCCCATTTATCTAGTTTTAAATAGATGTGTTTTTATGCATGGTCTCCTTTGTGGCACATTTTAATGAGCTGTCGTACAGGAACCAGACACCATGTAAACATAGGGACACAGTAGAGTGGAGGGGTGAACATGATGAACAAGGTCCCTCTGCATACACTCCATGTCCAGCGAACTCAAACAGACCGCCCACTTCTCCCCCGTTCCTACGTCTTTTAATTGTGTGTACAGCAAGCGGGCGGATGCATCTCTGTTAGAATGTGTACATCTGGCCAGCTCCTCAGCTATTCATTAACCGCGCTCTGGTGGGCCGTTGTGTAATTGTTTCTTACACCACACTGGAAGTGGCTGACCAAAGGAGCTTAGAATTAATTTTCCCCGGCCATAGCCAAGGGATTAGATGTGCTTTTCCCTGGCAAGGCTGTTTGGCAGCCACACTTATCTGCAGCGACTTACAAGGCTTATTGAACATTAGCATGCAATTATGTTTGATGGTCTAACTTTCCTGCTGGCTGACAAGACCCAATGATTCCATGTTAGGCCTTTTTTTCTGAAGACATGACATGAATATCAAGGTGCAAGGAAAGCAGAGAAAATAAAGATGTCATCAATGCTGAAATGGACCCTCAATAAAGCCACGGTGGCCCACGAGAACACGTTTGAAATCCCGATTGATTTTGAAATGCTTTGCGTCATTCATCATACACGGCTATGGATCCCACAGATTGTCCGGCCTCTCGGTTGTCGATATGTTCTGACTATATGACTGCTTTGTGCAAGGCAGAGATATTGCCAGCGGTGCCAGTATCCGGATCAGTTTGTGCCACACAGATCTTAATCACGATTTCACTTAAAACATTCTGTTTTAATGACTAACAATCAATATGCTATATAGGTTTTTCCAATAGGTCCATGAGGGTAGCACGATCCACATTATTTACGGTGGAGTCTGAAAACCGCCTGGGGCTAGATGTGCACTTTCATGTGCTCTATTTTTTATTCTGTTTTATTTACAACAGAGATTTCACATCAAATAATGTATTCTCTTTCCATGTTATCCTTGGAGCGATTAACATCTCTCTTATTCTGCCTGTTTTGTGATATACATGCCTGTATCTGGCAACACTGAGATCCGTCCACCAATGACTGTTCAGGTGGAACGTACGGGAGATACCATTTACAAAACTTGTAAGGGGTAAAAGCTAGTTTGTGAAAACCCAGAGAAACGCAAATACCCGACGAAGCAAAATCCCGGACGTTTTTGGAAACCCTGCCGGACGCTTTTTTTTTGTCTCAAAAAGAGGACATGTCCGGGGGAAAACCGGACGTCTGGTCAACCTAAATAAACTAAACCAATCATTTCATATTTTCATAATGATAATCAATGTGATAGCAATGCCAATGATGCTTTCAGTCTAGACGTGCAATAAACAGTCCCAGCTGCGCATAGTGGTCGTGAATAAGGACAGCTGCTCTGGCCTTGTTGGAGAACATGCAAATGTGACACAATCTGTGAAACTGTGCTCCTTCTTTTCATTGACAGGTCTCAAGGCATTGATGTGGAAATGCCTTCTAGTGTGCACATAAGAGACACCACGTGAAGCAAGGTGGTGATGGACATTACTGCACTCCTCCCACAGTGGTGTCAACAGCTGCTAATAGTTTTCACCGAAGTGCAGTCCGTTTTTTTTACTCCTTGATTACCTCAGAGCCTCCACATGCCTCCAATTAGAGACCACTCTACTTCCCTTTGGATAACTTAATTCCCTCGCACCTCTCTCTCTCTCTCTCTCTGTTTCCCATCTTTCGTCTATCCCCCATTTCCGTTGATTGCCTTGTGCTCACTGTCCGTGATAAATAAATTCTCAGTGTGAGTGAGCGAGAGAGGAGATCAATTCTTTCCCTCATCAGCAGTCAATATGTTGTCGATGGGAAGAAAAGCAAAGGGGACAACTCTATTAATGATGGAGGAGATGTCATGCCTGATGTTCTCTTTATGCTGTGCTCACCTGGGGCCCTGTGATAACATTGGTATTGATCCAAGCAAGCCACTGACGGCTGATTCAATAATGGCACAGATCTAGCTAGAATCAAAGGCAATTACATTTATACACTGCTTTTTAAGCTGCAGGTGTAACAGTTAATGTTAACACACCTAAGTGACTGATGAGGAGAACGGTGTGTGTGTGTGTGTTTACAAATGCAACAAATGTTCTGGCGGAGGCAAATCCTCGTCTCTTGAATGTATGCCAACTCACTGCCTCTTCTCCTCGAAGGAGAACACACACACACACACACACACACACACGCACACACACACACGCACACACACACACACACACACACACACACACACACACCAGCTAGACTAGAGTGTATGACCAATGACCCTCTCACTGTAAATGGATTGAATAATTAACTGCAGTCTGGCTGTCAGCATAGAAAGCAAAGGAAAAGATGGAAAGAATCCTTCATTAACCCTGAGGTATTTCAATAATAGTAATTTAATAGACATGTCTACACACACACACGCACGCACGCAAACGCACAGGCACACACACAAACACTTTTTCATTGATTTTGCTATTCTAAAGCGACAATCCCTGAATAATTGTGGTTATTTAGGAATTGATACAATATATCTAAGTCAGTGTGAGTCAAAGTGTTGACACATATTTAAAGTGTGAATGTACAATAAAGAAAATATATCTGTGAGGACAAACACAAAGTTAGAAAGACTGAGAAGGACACAGACTGAACCACAAGTAATCAGGATTTGAATAGTAAAGCCCTCAAGAGGAGACTAAATGGGACTCTTAAATTGGTTCCTGCAGCAGAATCTCTCGTTCCATCCTTTCATCTTCAGTGGAGGTCAGTCAACACGACAGGATCCCTCTCAAGTCCCGCCTTAGAGGACAGTGCTGTGTTTTTATATATTGGCACAGATGTCAATCAAAGTGTCTAAGATCTCATTTAATAATGTTCTTCAAATCAAACTAATAGGTAAATGGAATAAAGTCAAAGGTTTCTACATTTTTATATTCTCTTCTGTGGACAGACATAATTCAAATGAATTATGGGATTCAATCTAGTTAATGTGTGAAATGTAATCTGACTAATCTCATCTCCTAATTTATTATGCCTCATATTAGACCACGTTATCGCCCTGCATTGATAATAAGTGAAGCAAAGGCTGCTGATGTCAACTGAAGCACTATCATAAAAACCTAAACACCTGTCAAAGAAGCCGTTGTTCTGCAGAGGGTGTCTTTGGGAAAACGTTGTCACGAATGTACACAGCCGTCAGGTGAGCCGAATGAGCAGGACCGGCCCGGCAGACTGTGTAAAACAAACACAGACGGGCACTGATGCAAGACAAAGAGCTTGTTAAGCAATAACTGCACTACAGCACGTACAAGTTATGCTTCCTAACACGTAATTTGATTTTAATGAACAACAAGTCGCAAAGAATGAAGCTCAAAAAGCTTGTTTCCATCGGCGTCCATCTGCAGAGCCTGGGTAATGAAGTGCCTGGCACAGAGCACCTGGCCAGGGAGAGTGTGTGCATTTAGTCTGAAACGAGCAGAAACCGGAGGAACACATACGAAGAATACACCTCCTGTGTGCATCAGCGCAGCACGTCATCTGCCCTGTGATGGGAAGCGACACTTTAGTTGGAACAATCCAAAAGTATATTTCTTCGATGATTATTCTTTGAATTTGTGATCAGCTTGCCATCAGTGTGTAGGTAATAGATTGCAGGATTTTTGTTTTTTCTGCAAGTATTTTTTACTATTCATTTGTGGCAAATGCTGAACAGAATACGGAGTGCTTTTTTAGCTACGGGGTGCCGTAAAATAAATCTATTTGACTGCATATGAGCGAATGCGCCAATATCCTACTGAGGGGGAAGGTGCTGGTTTCCATCCCTGTCTTAATAGTGTGCCCTTTAATGAGCAGGAAAATACTGCATTGTTGACTTTGGAGCAGGTTTCTGATGGTCAACGGTGCAAATATATTCTGCTGCATCAAGATTGGAATGAGCCTCATTTCAAGACCCAAATAATAACTGTGTCTGTCTGAAACTAGCAATGACTGCTGTGCGGCGCTTTGACCTGCTCTGCACCGGGTCTATTGTTCCACTTACAGCCCCCACAAAAGCCCTTGACACATTTAAGTCACATGAAGTGACTTCAAAGAAATAAACTATGTCTTGTTAATCTTTCATAATACTTTATATAAACCCAAACTGATGAACCACAGTTTCAATTATTGTTCAGACTCAATGTTTTACTTGATGGAAAAAAAGAGGACCAGGTGGGCAGAATCCTTCTCTGGTTGAACTGACTGATTAAATGAGATTAATGAAGAAGAAGGGGGAGAGGAGAAACAAGAGGGAGAAGAGAAGCCAAACTGCTCGGATGAATCAGCCAAGTCAGCCCAGCCAAGCTGTCAGAGGCTGCTGGGTAGTGCTTTGCATGTAGTGCAACAAAACCCACTCTGTTATTCTTGCAAAACATTGTGTGTGTGTGTGTGTGTGTGTGTGTGTGTGTGTGTGTGTGTGTGTGTGTGTGTGTGTGTGCGTGTGTGTGTGTGTGTGTGTGTGGGATTATCAGCTCTGACTGTCAGCTAAAGCTGTCAGCCCTTACTCGTTATATGTCTGCATCAAGCCTACATATATCAAGAAATGCAAGAAAACAAACATATGCACACTTACACCCCCCCCCCCCTCCCCACACACACACACACACACACTCTTCACCTGTCAAACAGTTTCCGACTCTCTCAAACACACATATGCCTGCGTTATGTCTGCCTCGCTCACTCGCTCACACATCCACACACACGTTATGTACACAAAACTCAACAAGATGCTCAACTACTATGTGCGTTCACCCGAAGTGACAGCTTTTGTGAACACGGAGCAAGTTAAATCCTTTTGTGTTCTCGACAGCAGCTTGCCGATTTAAGATGTATTATACCACTCACACAGATGATCCAGCAAGACACAGCTAAGAAAACCTGTTTTTATCGAAGTGCTGTGGCATGCCAAACTGGCCCAGATTACGCCTCTGACCATTCAGCCCACTTTAATTGGATAGAACTGCACATTATAATTATCTATAGTTGCTCAGTGAAATATAGCCAGAAAGTTGTAATTCAAAACTGGGGGGAAACAGCCAGGATTCCTCAGTGCAACAAGGCACATCTTTAACAAGAAAGGACTAGTGTGACACAAAAGTGCTCATGCATTCAGAATGTGAAAACAGGCCGTTGTATAAATATTTGAAAATAAAAAGGCAGTGTGTGTGTAACAGTTCAGCTCCATCCTTTCCTTTTTTATTAGTTGTTTTCATCCTGTCTCTAACTATCATGTCATTCCAGATCCTGCTTCCCATCTCGTCAGTCTAACTCCCTTCACCTGCCTCTGATCACCTCGTTAGTCCCTCATTACCTTCACCTGGTCCTCACAACCTTCTCACCTGCCTCTGATCACTCCCTCGTTAGTCCCTCATTACCTTCACCTGGTCCTCACACCCTTCTCACCTGCAGCCCATCCCCTCATTAGTCCCTCACTATTTAGCTCCCTCACTTCCACTTGTCCTCTGCCAGATTGTTTTGTGTTCTCCGTGACCAAGCTCTCCCGTGTTACCTTGTGTTTGTTGTTTCAATCCTGTTAAGATTTCTCGTAAACATCTTGATCAGCATTTTATGTCTCCTGAGTCGTGCATTTGGGTCCACCCTAAATCCAGCCGTGACAGTGTGTGCATTCATTCGTTGTGCTTAAAAGTGCCGCTGACACCTGTGTTTGTGGACTTCAGAAATCAGACATACACCTCAACTTCCCACGTGAAGATAAGCTCAAACATGTGGCGGAGAGAGAAGCTCACACGACCGCAGTAGAGGAAACAAAGCCCTGGACTGTGACATTGTGCTTCAATAAAGCAGCTGTAGATTAGGCACCAGAGCAGTCAGCGGAGTCGGAAGACTGTTCAGCAGATTGTGTGAAATGCCATCCTTTAAATGCCACTGGAGCGTGCTGAGTCCAAATCTCAGAATGCCCAGGAAACTGAATGGATACTTATTTTTCAAAAAATATAGAGACTAAATGTAAATTCCTAGAATTACAACGTACAAATAAAGTCAGGGGAAACAAATACGTGGATGAGTAGCTGAACAGAAAATGAAGGTATAAATAAAAAGCAATCTCTAAGAGGACAAAAGGACCTCCTCCCACATCCTGTGCATGCGGCGGAGATGCGAGAGCCTCGTGAACAGAAGTGTTGGTGTGTAACTGTGGGGTGTGGTGTTTGATTATGTGGCCGTTCAGAGCAAAGCTGTCATGTTGCTTTCCCATTTAGATCGCATCTCCTCGGGGGGAAACGCTTGTTTGTGCGTCTGCCGCGTACAGTCACGGCATGGCAACCTCGATCTCATCAAAGCGATGGGCAAAGAGAAAAGAGAGCCAAATGGGTGTTTGTGGCAAGTGTGTGGCTGTGTCTGTGGCGTGTTGCTGCTCTTTTCTCAATGTCCTTGTGTGTGCCGATGCATACTTGTGTGTGTGTGTGTGTGTGTGTGTGTGTGTGTGTGTGTTCTCTCTTACAATACGCCTGCGAGTCTGTGAACAGTAAAAATGTCATGACACCAACTGGTAGTTTACGATTGCAATACATTGTGTTTCCATCCTTTCGGCACCACTTTGATGACGACCGCTCCTTTTATTTCTGAGAGCGTTCCAAAAGTTCAGCTACATGCCACAAAAAGTATTGACCTTTCTGCCCGAGCGCGGTCAGAATTGATAATCAAGGAATTAAGTGAATTAGAAGCTGGCAAGGGCATTTAGAGAGGGTGAGGGATGGATATGTGAGAGGCACTGTAATGAAGTCAATGGCGCGAGAGTAATGCCCCATCACCCGGCACCAACAGCACCCCTGCCACACACACCTCCTCACTCCTCCCATCCTGCTGCAACACCTCTGGGCATCAGGGCAGAAGATATTAAAATCGGTGGCACAATCCTTTTCAAGGACGATTAGACAGTTCTCCCATTTGGTCTCCTTATTTACAGATTGCCACGGACTCCACTGAGACGCTCAGGAGCAATATTTTACAAGCTATAACATTCAGATCAAGAGCGTGTTTACTTGCTGATGTCTGGCAGCATGCGATGTGGCAACTGCATCTGACGGTCGTACTCTATTTGATGATGATGCTCGATGAAGAGCCACAGAAACGTGAAGGAGCTGCTCAGCAACACGCTGAACTAAAGCGAGAAACACCTTACCGTCAATGCACATTTACTTGTGAAGCTTTAGTCTACCTGCAAAGCACAATCATTCCTAATACTTTGACATTTGACGTCAAGGCTCTTCTTTTCACACTCCCAACTAGTCAAATACAGTTGCTATAATGCTCAAGGCACCTGTATTTGTATTTTGTAGTACTTACTGTGAGTGTGCAGTACCTTTTTGTGTTTTTATGTACTGTATGCACCATACACACCAGAAATAATTCAAGTTAGGTGTAAACCTACTTGGCAATAAACAACATTATTCTGATTCTATAGCATCAGTTGTGGAAGTGCTAGAGTTTGGTTGTCAGTTTCTTCTTAGTTACGTTCTTATAAGAAATGTAAATGGTTAATTAACTTGTACTAGCCCAGTGCTATTCTAGTCTTCTCAAAGCACTGTAACAATACCTTTCCTTCACTTACTCACACCTATTCATTCACTGATGGCAGGGGGTCTGACGCAAAGCTCCCAGCTGGACTACCTTAGCATTTATATCCACTTACAGAATGATTGAAAAGCATTCGGGAGCAATTTGGAGTTAAGTATCTCGCACATGGAAACATTGACTGGACTAGCGGAGCCAGGGATCAAACCACCGATCTTCTGACTGAGGGACCCACTCTTCCACTGAGCATTTGCCCAATGCTTGTTAAATCCATACAGTCTCTTTTAAAAATGTATTCTCAGAGTTTTCCTTCGAGTTGGTTGAATATCTGGCATGTCTAATTCATAAGCTTACGGGCGTCTCGGAGCATGAATATTAGACGGCAATAGCCACTGAACAAATATCTGCATTGGACCAAATAGGAACAATGTGTTGATATTTAAACACTTTAGGGATGAAATAACCAGCTGAGAATGAAGCAGGATAAAATATAACATATATTCATCTCACATGTTTGCTATTCCAGCAATGTGTGACTTGTCACTACTTCCCAAAACGGTGGCTAACTGTCTCATAACTAATGCCAAAGAATAGAATATCAATGAGTTTTTCCCTTGGTTAAAAATGAATAATTTAAAAGTACATCTCATTTGTTATATCTCACTCTGAGTGGAGTAAGCCCACTCTCAAACCAAGAGGAGTATGAGATGGAGACAGAGACTGTCGTTTGGTTTACAGTTTACTCAATCAAACCATCACTGATGTGGGTCAGGTAATGTGTTTCTGCTCTCACACTGGCTTGTGTTCTGTTTTAGGCTCCATTACACACTCTGCAGAAGACCTGTTGTAAAAGTTGAAATTCAGGATGGGGGAGACTACAACAACCACAATGCCCTGCAGCAACCGGCGCTTACGGTTGACGTTTCAACAGAAGTAGTCATACGCTGACACCTAGAAAGGGTAGAACGCGTGAGCAATAAAAAGACACCTGACTGCCTCCCACTGGCATTGTCAGTCCGAGTAATACCGGTACGTGACGCATATTTTTTATTTTTTATTTAACTCAGGAGTCTCAGGAGGTCTTGTTAGCGCCGTCAGTGTTACTGAGAAAGAAACGTAGTAAACCTCTTCATCCCCTTCCTGTCTGCGCAACAGAAGGAGCGTACTATCTGTACCTCACCATGACGCTTTCTCAGTCCTACTTTGCACCGCTGTTCATCTGACTCATGGCATAGTAGGCAACGGGCACTTGTGGGTCCAAGTCAACAACAACAACAACAACAACAACCCTGAACAGACTTCCAGAGAGCAGGGAGTGAACGCCTCATTGAAGTATCTACGACACGGGTTGGCACGTCGACTGTCCTGCCTGCTGAGCCTGGTCACAGTAAAAGTTACATTTGCAACTTTGAAGAAATACGACCCCTTCCCTACTGTTGGCAAGACAGGTGGCTGTCCATTTACGCGGGATGGCAGATGTACTCAGTGAATGTCCCTAGCATGGAGGTGTTGATGGATACTCAAAACCGATTTGAAGTGAGTGTTTCCCTCAGAAGCAAACAACATGTCACAGTAATCTGAAAGTCATGTGGTTAAACTGACCTGGGTCGGAGTGTTATAGCAGCACACCAGACAAACTCGCCATGCTCAATTTAATTAAATACAAATTTAGATGACAGGGCTTTTGTCCTTGTACTTTAGTTGAAAATCAAGGCTCCCCGCTGCCATCCTTGGGTACGATTTATCTCATAATCACTTGGAAACCTGCTTTGGTTCTTTTAACTACATAAAGTAACCGTCTGGAGTCAGAAGAAGCAACTCCACATGTAAAAAGAGGCTTGGAGGGTGGGATCACTGCCTGCTAAGCCACCGTCTGCCTTAGAAAAAACTTTCTCTCATTTATGTTTTGACTATGTTCACTCAAGAAACTTGGAACTTGTTTACAGAAGAAAAGAAAAAAATGTCCCATGGAGTTTAAAGATAAAATGGAGAATGTGGTGATGAATGACTCAGCTACCCCTTTGACGGGCAGTCTCTCTCTCTCTCACCCCCTCTCTCCCTCCCTCTCCCTCTCTCGCTCGTAGCAACGCTTGATTCCATGTACCACCGCTCACTTCGCAAATGGGATTTCAACTCACCACAGGGATTTTTACTTTTTTCTAAAACAGGGCTACTTTAATATGATGGAAACCAACACTAGTCAGGAAGCAGTCCCTTTGAGGAGTGCAGAGAGGCCTGCATAGCGATGGTGTTCCAAAATATATATAGATAAAAATATACTTCCATTAAAATTAGGCTCTTGAGAGGAAAGCTGCAAGTAAAGGGAAAGTCTGTCTTTTTGAGTGCCCCTGAAGGCCTTCTCCTTCATCTTTCTGACTGAAGACATTTTAAGCATCAAAAGCCAACATGAAAATGAACTCTTGTTCACTGACCATCTCCTCCTCCTTGCATACCTACATATCTTGGTCGTCACTGAATGTCCCTTTCCCCTTTTCAACCATTTCAAAGGGAATTGGAAACATTACAGTGACGATGATGGCACGGCGACTGGCTGTGGTGGTGCGAGTATTGCCTGCCATCGAGTGGGTTGTCTTCTATTTTTACTTGGAGCATTATGTGCTGCTCCCAGACCACCATGACTCAAAACTCAGAGTGACATTACAAATACTCCCGAGTCTATAGTTTTTCTAGAACAATCTTCCCAGCTTTGGGGATCTTTACATGTGATGGACGGATGTAGAAGAAGGCTCTACCTCCATTATCCCATACATTTCTTTGTCAGAAAAGAAACAAAACAGTGCTAAAAATGTATCTTAAATGCAAGTTGAAAAGTTACTTCACTTTATTTTAAAAGGACCAGTCACTGTATACTTAAATAAAGCAACGTGTTCACGATTGAAAAAGGAATAGAAGTGGTAAATATATAATTTTGCGAAGTCCCGATTCTATGAAGGGAGCTGTCTCTCGCTCCTAAAGGGAAAGATTTGTGTTTTTGATCTTTACATTTTTTATTTCTCACATTAGAGTTGGACGGGAAACTTCCTTCTGCTTTTAACAAGTCTTAATGCTCAAGACATACGTTGAGCATTCCAAATCTGCCAACAATATATCAACATCTGTCAACAACACTGACAACAGTGCAAACACAAAGTAGAAAGCCATTCCAAATCTAGTGAAGTATAATATATATATATATATATATATATATATATATATATATATATATATATATATATATAAAAACAAGTATAAATAAAAGGAATACAAATATGCGTTGGTAGTTTAAAAGAATAGTCAAGAGTATATTAGTGAGACTGCTGGTCTTCTGTCGTACGGCTCTTTTTATTTTTAAGCGCTCTTCTTCCCGGTGATTCATAGACTGCCTGGAGTAACACGCCAGCCATTCAACAGCCCACAAGGAGCCTTAAATGTGTGCATTTCCCCATCGACCATTGCTCTTCTTCTCAGTCCATCTCTCATCCACTTACTGTAAGCAGGAATGATGAGACTGCAGGTGAAAGGGTCTGCCAGTGGCTACTGATCCCATTACTGAACCTGTTTTCCCAATGCTAAGGTCAACTGGCTGTAACAAGTGAAGCAGGAAAAGCGGAGGGAGACAGTGTATGGTTTTTTGCGCATTCATGTGTGTATTTGAGGACGCACACAGGCTGTTGGGTGTACATAGGTGTGTGTGTGTGTTCCAAAGATTAATGGGCTGTTGAGGTCCACCTTTGGCCAAGGCTAATATTAGAGAGCAGACCACATATTACTATTGAAGCACTTCTGGCCAAAATAACAACCCCTGTGTGTAAAGATACTACTTTCTCATTCTGGTGATGGACTCTGTCGGCCCTCCTTTGATAGGGTTTTAGGGAGGGAGTGATAGAGAGAGAGCGAAACACAGACATGGAAATAAAGACATACAAAGAGAGAGATATTTACCAGCAGACACAAAGACAAAGACCAATAAAGTGCAAGAAGTCTGAGCGAGGATCAAAGAGTGAAATATATATTTTTAAGTGAATAATCGAGAAAAATATTGACGGGGTGCACCCCAGACCTGGAACTTGTCTCCTGAATGTTGCTAAGGAAATATACATCTATCAGGCAAAGGTAATGCAGTAGAAAAGGTATTTGACCAAGTATTGCAGAATGGTGTTGATTTTAAAAACACATCTTCTGTATCTGTATCAAAGGTTGTTCCTTTTCTCTTCGATGGACAATACACACACACACACACACACACACACACACACACACACACACACACACACACACACACACACACACACACACACACTCTCCAATCTACTTTTCTTTTTGACAGGAGGGGAGGATGTGTTGCCAACATTTAAATCTCCTCCCTCTGCTCTCCTCTCCTTCATATCTATGCGGAATGCTTTTGAAGATGATAACACTTTTTTAATTCGCCCTCTGCAAAGACGTGTTGTTTCCCACAGCTTCCATCACTTTGCATCTAAGTGTGCAGAGACGTGGCTGTCCGGTCTGTCAGCTATGACCCGGAGCGCGACCTCGTCACTGTATCTTTACTTCATCTGAGGCGTACACTAGTTAACTGTGGCATTCTTTGAAAACAAACTCATCTTTGTTGTTTTCCCCTCCTGCAACTTGTATCACAACATCAAATATAATCTTTGGGGGTAATTTTAAGTGCTCCTCATTTTTCTGACGATTACAATTCATTACAATTACTGAGCAACAGCAAAACATGTCATCATCTTTCCTCGCTTTGGCCAAAGAACATGTGAAAATGTTTCAATTAAGATATTGATGCAATTTTATGACATACATTAGAAGATGATACTATCAGCGAGAAGATTCTCTAGTGCTAAATGATTTATTTTTGATGCTAGTCATTGGTGCCACCTGGTTGGATTCTGCCAAATCCGACCAAATGCAGGAGCCCCTCCTGAAGCAGACTCCAGCAGGGACCAGCCCGTCGTGGACAGACCCTGATCCGGCTTCGCTGCTGCTTCCACCTGGTTGAGAGCAGCGTCTCCTCATCAGGCCAAGAGCAGAGCGTTGCCTTGTAGCTCAGCCGGTCCCCGTTGGGCGCCAACACTGACACCAGGCTGTTGGGGGGGGGGGGGGGGGGGGAGGCCGTTGAAGGGCAAGGGAGGCACGGGAGAACCAGAACCAGGACTGTGCAGGGAAGACGGTCAGATTCTGCTGCCGTCAAATTCAAGGTTTTCGAAAGGAAATAATGGGGGTGGAAAAACTATGGCTTTTGCATTGCTAAAATCAACACAAAAATAAAGGTTCTTCAAAATAGCTTAATGTTTATAGGATCAGAAGAAGCCTTTTAATACATTTAGTACAAACAATGAACTAGCAGATGGATCATTGTAAAAATTGCAAAAGCTTTTGCAGCAGTGATTACTGAATGTGCGAAGCAATTTTACTCATTGTATTGTGTGTTGATTTCCAACTCACGACATGAACTAACTACGTTCTGATCAGAAGCACAATGATATGTTCATAGTTCAACTCAGCGTAAACATGCAGTGAATGTGTATTTCTCTGCAAGGCACTGTGGACTACTGATGGCACGATGTACTGTTTTGGTAAAAAGGGAAATCTTAATTAAAGCGACACTATGTAACTTTTCCCCTGTAGCGCTCCCTTCAGGTATTTAACGTTTACCTCAGTGTCGTGAAATTCTGGCTCTCGAGCCATATATGGCTTTTCCGGCTAGTGAGCTCACAGCTGATCGATGCGAGCTGCCGGCAGCGCGCCTCATTCAGCTGCGGCATGTCATTCTGTCTGTACGCGTTGCGTAGTGGAGCAAATAAAAAGTCACCTGTGAGCGTGGACTGGCACTATATGACGTTGCGTAATCACTGCCAGACAGCAAGTTTAAGTACTTCCTGTTCCCCAACCGGAAGCACCGGGCCGGTCCCAACCATCTTACATTCAGCAGTTTTCTGGCCACAGACCCCCGATGGCGGTGGCGGATGCGCAAATCAACATATTAAAAGCCATTGTAGCGGCACAATTGTTTTCAAGCTGTTATTTTAAGGTGGAAAAGTTACATAGTGGGGCTTTAAGTTATGAAAAACAGAGAACGCCTTTTGTAAATTTATGTATTGCTAAATTGGACAATGTTTACCGCGCGTCTTGCCTGTGGCAGTAGCCTTTATTTGACCACACAACCTGTTCAAGAATATACTGCATATACATCTGCAAATAGCAAATAAACCATGGGAAAGTTATCCTCAGGTAACACTTGTTAGCTCAAATGTGTGGATAAAGAGCACAAGCTCACACATGTTTTGATTATTGCGGTGACAGTTAAAACGTCCTGATTGGTTTAAATTGACAAGTAGTAACATCGGAAGGCATCATCACATTTGTACATTCATTTAGGCGAAGAGGCGATGATGTTCAGTGCAGGATTGAGTTAATTATAATTTTTTTAATGCCAGAAATGTGTAAATGACCGCTTAGAAAAACACTCTGAAACAACTTCCCATCACCACAGTTCAAAATGGGCTTGTGGATACATTGATGTATCGGTGTCTCTATAATCGATGGGTCATCTCTTTTTTTGAGTACATTGCTGTGAAGAATAGAGTAGAAGGTGCGGCCGAATAGAGCATGAACATAACGTGCATGCAGAGTTCTGCTTTGTTTGTGAAGCTGGCCGAAAAAGCGACAGATTAAACTGGTAGCAGCACTGTCTGCTCTACACCCACTTCACACCCAGGAAGACTTCCAAGTGCAGCTTTGCCAAGGAGTCAACGGACATTCACTTCAAATGTGCAGAGATACAGGATTCTCACGACTGCAGATACAGTGGTCGTCTGCACTCTTCACTGGTCTGCAGGACTTCTCATGAAAAGAACGGTCCTGGTAAACGTGTTCTCAGTTCTCACTGCCCTATATTTCCCTTTGCTCCCCGTGGGCCATCGCAATCATGTTTTAATGTGAATTTAAGGTGCAGCAGACATAAAGGGGCATACTGCACCTCCAGTATAGGCAGACAGACAGGAACATTGGCAATGGCCTCTTATCTGAGTGAAAGTGGGTTGCCAGGTTGAGATGAGGTCACACATGGTGTAAAGCCCAGCGACGTGGTCCTGGCTCCGCCTCATGTCTCCAACAGTGCGACACACACACACACTTACACACGCATACACACACACACACTCACACACAGTTGCAGGAACTGGCAGCTCAGAGCAACCCTCTCATTCAGCACAGGGGCAACGGAAGTCTGTCAAAATGAAGCTGCACTACTGAGCCGTGAGTTGATGTAACTACCACAGAGCTGGCAGTATTTGGGGGTTGCTAGTTCAGCCTCAGACAAACACACACACACACACACACACACACACACACACACACACACACACACACACACACACACACACACACACAGGTAGAAAAAACGATTTGCACTGCAATTCAGATTTAGCCGTCTCACAAAATGACAATTTATAGCAATTTACAGCTAACACTGATATAATTCAGTGCACATAGAAATGAGATATCATACAGGTTTGCATTTATTTATACATTCTCCTTTGTCGGGGTGCCATTCAATTCACTCTTCTGCCCACAAATGTTTATTGGAATGAGCACGGGAAGCCAAATGGAGATGCACTGATAGACCGAACCACATCTTGGGGCTTAAATGAGCGTTAATGTGTGCATGGCAGGCATATTTACAACAGTTAACAAACAGCCTGAGGGGAGACAGGGAGCACCACAGAGATAGCGTCACGAGAGTTGGAAGTAGTCGAGAAATAAACTTTATGGAAATGGCCAACCAGCGGAGACCCCTGACGACAAGCTGCATAATGCAACAAAAGAAGGGGATGATGCTTCTGTCGGAGTACTTTTTAATATTCATACGTTACATATTCCAACTTAATTGGAACCTGTCAGGGTGCATTGGCTGAGTGTGGCATCGCAGCGGCAGCTGGGCTGTTTGCCTACAGCTGATGAGATGCAATAAAAGAGAGAGGGAGAGCAAGAGAGAGGCGAGTGAATGAAATGAAATTCAGAGTCAATGGGAGTCAAAAACACATTACTGCAAGCGCGGCTTGAGTAAACCTGTAAAGAGACGATTGTTTAAGACAAATACTTCCGCCTATTCAAAACCAACTGTTCCCTCGGGGTCTGTCTATTTACCTGGATCTCTCACACACACACAAACGCACACACACTCCCACACACAGCCACACACACAAAGTGTTTTACACTAACGGTAAACAGTTTTTAAGGTCGTTATTTATATAATTATTACCAATCACATGACATAACATTAACATAAACAAACATTTTTGATAAACTAAACTTGTCATTGATGCGATTGTCCAATATTATGACAACTTTTCGAAATAACTTAAAATACAGTATTTTATCAGTATAAGAGCCAAAGAAGCATACATTAACATAGTAAAACTCAGAGAATCCCCTCGCTGAATGCAAGCTCTTGATAATAGTTATATAGAGGGATCAGGTGTGGCAAGCAGCTCTCCACCTGCCATGGGTAAAACAATGTGAAATGCTGAAATGGGCCTGAGTGTGTGAAACACTGCCATTTAAGTTTCTAATCACTTTTACATTCAATTAAATTTAATTATTGTTAAAAAATAATATTTGTCCTGGCAAGTATGTAAATACTGAAACACAATAATTCTGACAATAATTCTTATCAAATATTGATAATATTTATTTTATAATTTTTGGATTAAGATTATATTTAAGGATGTTTTTATTATGCTTTAGAAAGAAATTATGAAATGTGAATTTCTTTTGTATTATGAAGATGTCTTTGTTTCTCTGGCACACATGAGAACCAAATAACAACAATAATCAAATAAACAACACAAATATTGGTATCGGTAAAGAATTTCCCAAATTTGAGTGGCTTGTATGCTGTTTCAGGGATGACTGCGAGGGTTAATGAAGAAACCTTCAGACGATGAGCTGAGAGCAGCTTTAAAAAGCCTCACAAGCGATATACAAACATGTACGGCTACCAAAGGCACGCAAAGCACGTTTTTCATCCACTTCCTGGAAATAGGAGGACCTCACCCAACAGACTGAGGGGATCTCTGCTCACTCCACTCTCTTAACTGTAATGACAGACCATTTACTGACAGACAACTTTAGGTGCCTCACGACACAACCATAAATAGTTATGTACCAGACGGCAGGAGCATCACATTCTCACCTCCTCTTTGAGTTTTTGGGGGCCGCAGAAAGGAATAGTTAAGTCTATAGACCAGTGCATGAATTAATTAGCATCCAGCATTACACAGTCATTGGAGGACACTTATGACTTTTTACTGGGAACAGAACAAAATGCTCACACATATTTGACGTTGAAGTTGTTAAGCAATCATAGGTCAGTGCACTTATAAGATAGATAGCTTCAGCCTTAATCCTTTCGGTCAGCCACATGTATCTTTCTCTTTATTAATTTGTATTCCTGGTGGTTGTATATTTTTTTGATCGAAATAAATAAACTCACTAGGAAAAAAGTAAAAAAATAAACTCATTCATATTCACACACACACGACAGAACGAAATGCAAGGCACCGAGTCTGAGATTCTGTGACAACCCACACAGCTTGACTGTTTCTGAGAATGTTCAGATTTGTTGTTGATGTTGACCTCCATCTCCATTCTCTCAAAACACAGCACAGCATAGAAGGAACAATAATACCCTGCCCCCTCCCCCCTCCCCATGGGGGAATATAGTGTAAGAGACTACAGGTGCATCGCTTTTGAAATGCAAAGGAACGACAGCAGCGATAGCATCGCGTGTCACATTGCTTCCATGTGTTTGTTATGGCAGAAGGCGAGCAGAAAGAGGGAGCTGAACACGGAGACCGCCATGATGCGTTGGACGTATGTTGTAGTCAGAGGAGAATGCCGTGTTTGAAGGACCGATTGAGCGACATGCAGCTCGCTGCCTTCGCTTCATCACTACTTATGCGATATCAATGGACGGCCAACGCTATTCTCTCGGCAAGATGTTTATGATCAGTTTTTTTTACTATAAATGCAATGCCAAACAGATCATTACCGTTACAGCCTGCCAGCGCCTGGGTTTCATGGTCTTCAACTTCATTATGAATTCCAATACAACTATACTGTATGATTCTATGTGACAGTACATTTTGATATCATTGGATTTTAAATCAACTTATAATACTGTGTCCCTACAAAACCAATGCTAGATTGACTTTATTCACATATTCGTCAACTCATGGTTGCTTGTGCGCAGCATTACAATCACAATGCAGTTTCATTATATCCGTAGTGCAACAATAGAAGCTTCTGCACTCTGTTTTTTGCCTGAAGACAGACGAAAAATTTATTTAATTGGCTTTCTAGACAAACTCATAATTACAGATTTTGACTCTCTGTGTGGACCAGTAGAGTAATTACAAAATGACGTCAGCGTTCCCTTTTGCACTGGTATACGTCGGTCGGAGCCATCGACACAAAGAGACACTTTGGTTTCAGGCCCTCTTCATTCGACTTTAGTCCAGTTTTCATAGGAACATGTTGCTTTGATCTTTGCTTTCATTATGTTTTTCCCTATTTAAAATAATTGACAGGGGGGAAAACAAGTAAAATAAAAGCTCTCAGGCGCTTCATCGTAGCACACTGATCCTTAAAGCGACACTATGTAACTTTTCCCCTGTAGCGCCCCCTTCAGGTATTTAACGTCTGGCTCTCGAGCCATATATGGCTCTTCCAGCTCATGCCCTCACAGCTGATCGAACAGCTGATCGATGCAAGCTACCAGCAGCGTGTCCAGGCAGCTGCAGCGAGCCGTTCAGCCGCGGCATGTTATTCTGTCGCGTAGTGGAGCAAATAAAAAGTCACCTGCGAGCGTGTACTGGCACTATATGACGTTGCGTAATCACTGCCAGACAGCAAGTTTAAGTACTTCCTGTTCCTCAACCGGAAGTACCGGGTCGGTCCCAACCATCTTACATTCAGCAGTTTTTTGGCCACAGACCCCCGATGGCGGTGGCGGATGCGCAAATCAACATATTAAAAGCCATTGTAGCGGCACAATTTTTTCAAGCTGTTATTTTAAGGTGGAAAAGTTACATAGTGGGGCTTTAATACTAAGGATGGGTCAAACACAGAAGAATTTCTGCATGGGAATCAATAAAGGATATATTATAATTATTATTATAATGATTCTTATTAGTATATGGTCTGCATTTATATCTGCAACCATTGGTTTGTGAATTTGTACATCTATATACCATATGGCATTATTTTGGTTGTTTAGTTGAGTTTAATGTTTTGTGTGCAAAACCTAGAGTATTTACAGTACAGTTAATACATTAATTAATGCAATTAATGCAATATATCATTCATTTTCTGGATTGGAGGTTTATGTAGTGTGGGACAGGCTGGCTCTGTATGAGGCCTCATTGTAAACCGGAGAACAATAAGCTCCAGTCCTCTTACCTGTGGAGGTCCAACGGAGAGTTACCAACAAGTAAGAGAGAGAGGGAGATAGAGGGAGATACATACATTAGTGCAATCTTAAATTAGAAGTCCATCTTCATATAAAGCTCATATCAATTACTTTTCCGAGAAATTAGTCCGCAATTACCTGACAACTCATCATCCCAGTGCATTTAACTAATAATAGGGCCCACTTGGCATTAAAGCGACAGTACTTTAGGTAATTTAACCAAATCAGTTTTCAAATTGTTATGTGAACAAAGTTGGCTACGAACACATTTTGAAGCTGTTGTTTTTACTGGAACAAAACCGAGAGAAAGTTACTGTTGAATGTGAACTATTTATTTTCCCTCTCTGTTTGATTTAAGTTTGATGTTTCCACGACACCCTTTCATAATCACCAGAGAACAGCTATGAGCTAGTGGCATTAAACTGAGTTATACATATGTTTAGATGGAGAGAAACATGTTGATAATGATAGTAAAAATATGTTGATCTTGGTAAAAAAAAAAGAGAGCTTTGGCTGCAATATATTTGGGTTTATAGAAACTACTACTATCTCAGTCTCCTCTATGATTGATTTCTCTGTGTATGATCCTTGAATATGAATGCAAAATAGCAAGTACTTTCCTTTGTTTTATTATTGGGGACTGATGTACCATTTGTTAATAATGTTGTGTAACATGTTGTGCTGTTAAATGCCTTTGTGCTATAGATTTGCAATGTGTTTGAGTACACGACGACATTAATGCAAGGTGAACATCAGACAACCGCTGGATAAAAATACAGTCGCTGATGAAGCATTCCTCCACACTTATGCATGTGGTCAAACATACAGAGTCACAATTCAGTTAAACACTTGCACACACAAACACACCAGGCATATAGCTGAAACATCTGGACTGGAAGTCGATTGGAAGTCAAAACACGACGCTGGCGGTGAACCAAAGCAGAAGGCGACGGATTTCGGCAATTACAGCGATCTGCATGTTAGGCCTGCCTCTGCTTCCATAAACCCTCCAACTCCAACATTCACCATGATGACATTGAGAAGGAATCGCAGACTCTCTGCACCAGCGCTGCAGGGGGCTGGAAGTTCAGGAACAAAGTCAAACCAATGGCATTGGAAAGGGAAACAAAGTTACTTCTGGTGGCACACAAAGCAGTGCCTGCTGAACCAGCACACGGTGTTGGCATTCATTGACTGCACCAGTTCTAAAACCTGCAGACATTAACATTAGAGGTGCACGGATTGATCGGCTGCTGATCCAAACGCTTTTCAGTTGATTGTCCGTGACCGGGGGACAAGTGCAAGTGTCGGGACACGGACAATAACAACTCAGCCAGATGCAACGCCTGTGATCTGAAAGTTCTTGAGCATGACTGAAGGAGACATCAACAATGTGTTACAACTGCAGATCCAAAATGAGTCGTAGAGGAAAAACCTAAATAAAGGAAAAACAACTAAATCAATCAGACACTTCTTAAATTGAACTTAAATTCCATGCAAAGTAATGGCAGTGACCAGCTCAGCGTGGGGGCTCTCCCTAGCACCACCCTGCTTTTCAAGGGAGATAACAGCTAAGGTTAACAGAGGAGGCCGTGACTTGGATTAGATGCATTCATGCTCTTTTCAGTAAAAAAAATATTTTGGGTGAAGGTAAATTATAACGCAATCATGATGTGTTCCAAAGTAAGCTTGAAAAATGTATTTGTTTGCGAGAAACTTGAATCTTATAGATGTTTTATACATGTTTTATATATAGATGAAGCTATTTTATACAGTAGTTTTTCATACAAATAGTTTTTAATACAAATACAATATTGTATTAATTAATATTGTGTGTATGTTTTTAGGCTAATGCCACAATGAATGGCAATAGAAATGTAAATGAATAACAATGTTGACCGTTTAAACAGACTTTCGAAGGGTTTAAACAATTTTTTAGAAGATTTCCAGAATGATGGTTAACAAAAGTTAAATCATTTATGATCTTAGAAAGAAAAAGTGGAACATTGAATACGGCCAAGAAGATGTGTACATCTCTAGTTAACAAATAAGTACTAGTATTGTTCCCTTAGGGCTAACAGTTGCATCAACAACAATTTGACAGAGCAAGAGAGACATTTTTTTAAATACAATATTGACAACACTAAAACACTAAAACAAAACTGTAGTAAATGTCAGACGCTAGAGGGCAAAAATGGGCTTGTAACGGTCCTTAAAACGGTTATTTATGTTGCCCTCCACCTCGTCTCCTCCCCTGTCCTTCTTCTGTCACCACGAAGTTGAACGTTAAATACAGCAGATATGACAAGAATAAAAACTGCAAATAAGGCTACAACGGATTCAAAGCAATCCTGTATGTTCATGTGTGGTAAAAAATAAAATAAAATAATTGTAGTACAATAAGAGGCATCAGTTTAAAGCCTTATCATAAAAAATTCTGTGAATTCAAATTGGATTACATCATCATTGCTTTCTGGTCAACATGACATAGAGGTTTCCCTCTCACAATAACGAAAGTCAGATTGGGGAAAATGGAAAGGAGGACTAACACCCAACTGAGACCGAATTAATTCCCTTAAAACTTAAAGACATTCAAATAAAATCACAACAGTATTTCCTCACAAAACAAATGCAACAACAGCATCATATGTGCCCTTTTTGGATGAGCTTTTAAAATAAAAGCTATATTGTATATACATTGTTAATATTGTTAATAACATATACATATTTACCTCAAAATCTACCCAGAATGTGTCAATGTATTGATTCATTATTTGAGTTTCCTTCATATACTTGGCACTTGCTTCAACCACCTGTTTTTTTAAGAGCAGTGGTTATTAGCATTTTTAACACATATTTATAATTTTCTGATTGTAAGTCTATTATAGGCATGTGCATAATTTGTTCCGCGCAATTTTTTACCCGTTTCTCGACGATAGTTTCCAATAGCTCCAAAATACCCAGCCGTCGACATACATCAGTATTTGCACATTTTCCTTTACCACATAGCTACAGGATTATGGAAACACTCGACTGAGATGAATTGCTTTCTTCGCAACAGCTTTGACGTTAGACAGGAGGGCGCAGGAAATGCATCTCTTGACACAGCAAAAGGCAATGTTAGATCAGTGTGGGGTGATAGTGCAGACCACAGAGAGAAGTGGATGATCTGCTTTAAGAAAGATGTTTTCTCCTTTAATGGTCCCTGTGTTGATGAAATGTAAGGATATGAACTGAAAACAGGCATTTGTGTCTATCAGAGGATGTTGCTACCATGTCTACTTGGAAAACATGGTTGCAGGGAACTCAGTGCCCCTCTTGTGAGATTACTCTAAGTGAGCACTCAGGATAAAGACAGCTGGGGGCGTGTTGCCTCAGGTATCGGTGAGACTTCAAATTACAATCCAGGAGTCCTACAAGAGTCATATATTCATGAGTTTGAGGGCATATCAGATGCTAAACACTGCAGTATATGATATTACATGGAAGGATGTTGGTGCTCTGGAAAGTTATCATAGTGTCACTTTTCATTCAATCAAGTTATTTCATAAGACATTTTCTTAAATATTGACCTATCAAAGCTGAGTGGGGATTTATGGTACATCAGCCAGGCGTCTAAAGTGCATGGTGAAGGGAAAAAAGGTTGTAAAAAGTCCCCGAGCAACAAAAGTATGGAGAACAACTTCATTGCAAGAGCATCAAGCTCCAGCGGGTGGCCTTCATCAAGGTCTTCCATATGCATGGTCGTGACATTGTGCTAAATGGAATGGTCTTGTAAAACAACAATGAGCCGACCCCAATTATACCACAGAAATGTAAGTGTTCTTTTTTTTTTTTTTATATTTCTTTTTATTTGGAAATGTTGGTAGACACATAACATGGTAAACATGCATTTCAACTGACAATTCCATCTTTTTCTTAACATACAACATACCCCCCCACCCACCCCTCCCACTGGTACACCCAACTAGAGTATAGGAAAGTAAATACATAAAAATAAATAAAAAGAGGTCACCTCATTTCGCCGAGCCAGACGACTGCACACATACATGCACCTAAACACACATATCTCTGGTACATCTGAACATAAACACACCTGCTTCACTCTGAACAACAAACAGTCATCACATCACAGTCATATCCACAAACCGGTTGCTGGTTGCCAGCAGTTCTAGCCAGAAGGCAGAAACCAGAGCAATGTAAGTGTTCTAATGGGTCGTCTATACACCTTTAGCGATATTGTGAAGTGAGTGGGAAAATGCACACAGTTCAGTGCTCTCTACCTCCCACAGGGTCTCCCACTCTTACCCGACAGCTCTCCCATCTCTTCATTATCTGTGATTGAATAACGAGCTTCAGTGGTTTCGACTATTTTCTCCACTAACCTTTCCCTTAAAGCCGTTGTTGGTTTGATCCAGATTCTTACATATATTAAAAAAAGGTTTGGACATGTATGTGGATCCATTTACTTGTTTAGGTGTAGGTGTAGGTGTAGGTCTTTAATCATCTCTCATCATTACTTTGTAACAAGATGTCCAGCATATAGTTTATGTAGGAAAGAAATGAAGTGTGAAGTTGTTGCTGGAGAAATCTACAAGCAGCAATACGGAGGCCGAGCAGTCGCGCTGTTCGAAACAGGCCCGTTCTGAAAGTTGGATAGCAGGTATAGTAGGCGTGTGGGATATATAAGAGACACCAGATAATCTCAAACATTTTGGACACAAAGGATAATGCCAACTTTAGTTCAAGCTTGGAATAACATAACATTAGATACAGAAAAACAATGTTGCCTTGTGAAGTCCAAAGCAAAGCAAAAAAACATCAGTACCCCCAAAGGTACAGTTTGCCAACACAAGATGATGGATCCAACTTTGGGCTAGCTTACACAAATATATGTGTTTCTCCCACGACAGTTCTCGCATGTAGCTATTTTTCTCCTGTGTCAGGGGCCATGCCTCTCAAGGTGTGTTACCATTTAGTGCGGTGATGTTTTCTGCTGTTGAATTGATTCTGTGGGTTGAAGGCTACCCGTCTCCTCTGCATCCTCCAGCTAACCCAGCCAGACCGAACCTGATACATTTGTGCCCACATATTCTCTCTGTTCTCGTCCAAAAACCGAGAGGGGTGAGTACGAAAAGCCTCCTTCGAGGGAGGAATGAGAAAGCCTCCTTGAAGGAAAAAAAGGGCCTTCCATCGCTCTCTTGCTCCCTCTCCACAGCTCGCGCGTTGCTCACAAAGGCAGCAGACAGTAGGGTAGAAATCAATTCCATGGAGCCACCAGATGAAAGTAAGGAAGAAAAAGAGCAGAGAAAGACAGAAGCTGAAGATCTCACCAAGCGAAAAGCAAAAATAACCAATGGTTATTGGCTGGTCTTTCAACTGTGTCTGCGTACACTCACTGTACAGTATAAACATGTTGCAAGACAAAAAGACGCATACGCTTACTGCAACAAAGACCATCTCTCTCTCCCAACTCAACAATAACAACAAACACATCTCCAGTGATCGTTTGACCTATACAAAACTGCTCAACACAACAACTTATTTTGGAAAAGCCAGAAGCAGTAATACGATACGATCATTTCCACAAGTTTCTCTCGGGGGCACAATTATATCACAACTTCATCTGGGACAGGGAAGTCAAATGTGTATAGATTGTAAAGCCCATTGAGGCAAATTTGAAATTTGTGATATTGGGCTATACGAAATAAACTGAATTGAATGAATTATTGCTTCAACTAAATTATGTATATATTCAATACTTGTGTTACCTTGAGTTAAGAAGAGCAGTGATGTCCAACTGCTCCGGTTCAAGGTTGCCTAATAAAGCCATGTGAGATTATAGACCATCTTCGATTAATTTGTCTTCTTGCAAATAACGTTATGTGATATGATAATGTTTGATGTGATTTGTATGGCCAACTTGGGATGTTTTTAGCCTTAGCATTTGCTTTTCTGTACAGTTCAAAATGTTCCAGAAGCCGTTTTAAATGTGCAAAAATCCCCAAGAATATTTTTTTTATAACGGGCTGAAATTGGGCTGGTTGGGCTGGTTGGGCTTGGCGTTGCTGGTTACATAGTCCCTTACTGGTTTATATTATATACACAGTGGCGGGGTGTGGGGGCGCATGGACGAGGTAAGCCCCAGAACACCCACAATAAAATCATTGACGAACTTGATCTTGCGAGTGCTCGAGTCATTTTGCTTGGGAGACTCGCGGTGGTAATGTCATTTTCAGAAAATGTTAGAATGTGAAATAAAAACATTTAATGAATTGCTTGTGTCCAGATTATCACCATTGTTAATGTGTTGAATCATGAAAGTAACAGATATTTACTGTAAAAAGTATTTTATCAAGGCTATAGTTGAGGTTAGGCTTTTCAAGAGTACACAATAGCCTTAGTTGAGAACTCTAACATGCTGTGGTTAGACACACAGTCCAAGGCAAACCAATTGAACCATACATGAGCACTTCTCACTTATTTGCGCATAAAAAAACTCTTCTATATTTATTCTTTGACCAACATTTTGTCATTAATGACACTTAGAAATAAAAGGACAATGTCACAGGAGGAGAATTAATTGCACACAGGCCTTGAATACACCAACACTGAGGAAGAGAGGAAGGGACACATCAGGGATTGTGTGTTTGTGTGTGTGTGCGTGTGTGTGCTTGAGAGACAAAAATAATCCTATAATAATACAAAACTAGAATGGGCACTCGGTAGAGTGCATACCTTCGCATATCACAAGATTGAATTCTGCACATCTTGGCACTAGTTTCACGCAAATCGGATGCCAATTAACCGAGATATCGCAAATTTACGTGTTTCACCTTTTCTTGACCTTGACCTTGACCTTTGACCCAATCACTCCCAAAATCTAATCGATTGTTCCTTGGGTCATGACCAATCATCCCACCAAGTTTCATAAGAATCGGCTCAGTTTTGTCTGATTTAGACGAATAGCAAGTTTTTCACCTTTTTGTGACCTTGACCTTTGACCCAATCACGCCCAAAATCGAATTGATTGTTCCTTGGGTCATTACCAATCATCCCACCAAGTTTCATAAGAATCGGCTCAGTTTTGTCTGAGTTAGACGAATAACTGACGGACGGACATATTCACAAATAAATAAATACACGCCGGCCAAAACATTACCTTCTGCATTTTCAATGCAAAGGTAATCAGCCAACCCAGGATGAGACTACAAGAGTAGTACACACACAAAAAGAACATAAACTGAGTAGGATCCCAAACGGCCCATTTACTCACTGCTCTTATGTGTGTTTTTGTGTGTGTGCACTCAAACAGCCCGAAACCGGTATGAGCATTTACCTACTTGATCGATCCTGGCAACACAAATATGAACAGGAGAGAGGGGGGGCAGAGGAAGAGAGAGAGAGAGAGCGGAAGGAAGAGAGAAGGGCTCCTGATATGCTGAAAGAGGAGAGGGACAGAGTGAGTGTGTGTGTGTGGGTGTGATTGAGTGGGATGGTTAGTAAGAGAAAGGAGGAAGATGACACACACACACACACACACACTTACTACCCACTCAAAGACCTGCAATGGCAGATGGATAATAGCACCTTCCAGACCATGTATGTGTGTGTATGTGCATGTGTTCATGTCACACCCACTTGTTGCTTTCCCAGCTGTGCTCTATCCATTTACAGTAAGAACTTAAAAGTGTATGAACACATACAACCAAAGAGAAAGTTCTACTAAGTAGGAAAAGTCTCCCAAACACAAATGTGTGTGCATGTATATGTATGTGTGTGTTTGTGTGTGTGTGTGCGTGCGAGTAAAAGCTTACTGTGACAGCATTCGGGTCGTCACCCGTGGGTTTTTCCCCAAAGCACCAACGATTCGACGCCACACAAGAGATACTTGGCAACATTCTTTATTGCACTCCAGCAGACCGCACAACAGCGCCTCTAATCATTCTTTTCTTTCCTTCCACTCTTTGCTGCTCTTTTATTAGAGAACAGCTGGCTGATTACCAACCAGCCAGCAGCCGAGGCCAATTAAAGAACCCACCCCCACAGCTGCCACACTTACTGAACAGACTACTAAAGCGAATTAAAGTCACTTGTGAGGGCTTTGTTTCGTATCTCGGCTCAACTGCCTGACTTTTTCAGTTTTCTATTTGTGAGATTGTGTCTGAGTATATATGTGTTCCTTTTTACAGATTTATTGACCCTATTTATCCGTCCTGTGGCTCGCAGCAGCTACTCTACATTTCCTTCAGTACAGTTTTATTTTTTTTTAAACTGCACTTCACGTAGCGAGCAGAAGATATGAGCTGACACGATATCATTGGATTACAAAGCACATTTCACCGTAAGTTTAACGCTTGACACACTTGCGCCTGGGTTGGTCAGGCATGCAGATGGAGATGGAGCTGCGGTTTTCTCCTACCCATCCTTGTCTGTGACATTTGCAAAAGGGCACTTGCAGCAAGCCTTAGACATGACGAGCTCCGGCTCCATCTGCATCCCATGATTGCTCTGTGGACTGAATATAACGGATGCTTTCCGAATCACTGGAGCGACACTTTAGCAGTGAGGCGGCGAAAGTTACACACACAAGTAAAAAACATTTGTGCAGTCGCGTTAATACTTTTTCTCTGTTGCCCACGTCCTCCCATACCGAGGGAGGAGGTCATGCGCTGGCTAGAGTGCTGCTCTTTATTGAAAAAAGAGTTTAAGTACACACAAACTTATTCAGGCGAGTTAAAACAAAGACATGTTTGAGGGTAATTGGACGAGCGAGCAGGGCATTGCGAAGCCGGAGACGAGGAAGACAACGCATGGACCTACAAGGCGACGGCGGCATGCATAAAAACTTGATAAGATGTGCATTATAAAACAGGCCCGCTTCCTCGCAGAAAGTACTTAGCCCTCGCTGAATCCCCGGAGCCTTTCATCCAAGGGTCCACAGATGCAAAGAGAGAAAACTTGTGTTCTCTTTCATGGTACACATGTATTTCTGATGTGTAGCGGGGATTGAAATATTCCCAATGGCAGGCCCCAGTCATTTGTCAAGAATGATGGTACATCTGCTGGAGACGGTGTACCATGGGACATTGGACATAAGCGCGCTCAACTCAACGACTCAACTCAAATGCATGCTGAATAGAAGTTGTATAGAGAAAGCCGGGAAGAGGGCAACTCAGCCCTGGACACAGAGAGGTTAGAGGGGGTGCATCGAGCGGGTGCAGTGAGTACGAGGAGGGGGCGGGGCGGCATCTGTCTACTGTTCAATTTGCCATCTGTGAGGCGTACCATTGCCAGGGTCCCTAATCAGGCCATCCATCACAACCCCATAGAAACACTGTCAATTATACGTCGTCCCAAGGCTGACAGTGGCCCTCATCCCATTCAAATAAGTTGCATTCTTCCCATGCGTCACTGCGCAGTGTGTAGGTTTATGGTATTCTGTATTCTGATTCAGTCACTCTAGCTACGACGAGCAGTTCCCCGTTGCTTTTACTCGTTTAGTTAAATTATTAACAACTGTTGTTAACACGGCTGGTGGCGCTGCGACACGTACTGTTATGAGCAGAACATTAATATTAATATTTACATTAACTGCTATTACATGTGCATGAGTGTATCAACATTTTATGGGTTCCACTTCTACTCAGCCAGTTACAACAGGGACTAACAGCTTCATAATTATGTCTTAATTATTAAGGGTTCACTGTCTCTCTCTTTCAAAATCATCTTGTCCAAATGTTCCTGGTTCACTATCGTGGCAAACTCTACACCAACTACACTTGCCTCTTTCTAGAAGGATGATAATTTATTTGGATACCACTTTTTTCAAGATTTTCCTTGATCCTAGGTTCATGCTCAGACAACCGAGCATCCACCACGTACAGTTCAGGATGCACTCAGACACTTGTGGACGTAAAGAACTGACCAAACTCCATGTTCTATGTTTGTTATTATCCTTTTGCCCTTGTTCAGTCTCAATGCTGTTATCGTCTAAAACAAACTCTCAAGTTGACTTCATCCACAAGACTGAGACAAGTGGTTTGAGTTGGATTCTCACCACCTTTTGTACAAAGGAAAACAAAAGTGGAAATCAACCCACACTTTAAATAAACTGTTGTTCTAAAAAAATTGCTATATGGGGCATGAAGGGATCGCTCTCTTTTCTTTCCAGTGACTTTCCTGAATTTTTTTTGAAAGAAGAATAAGAGAGACAACAGCCACACACATCAGCATGAGTCATTCACCATTCCTCTTCGGCTGACTTGTTCTATGTCAAGACTAAATTATGTACTCTCCTTCCATATTCATCAGTCCACCACCTCTATCAAACCTGAATTACATTAACAGGCACCTGCAAGTCCCAAACTGTGTGGTGTGTGCAGACGGCCCTCAATCATTTCCCAATTAGCAGAGCACTGATCAAAGAGCCAGCAAACTGTTGTACCGCTCATTAAGTCAGCAATTAACATGCACATGGGCTAACAGAGAGCGCTGTCTTACCTAAAACCAAGTGTTTGTTCTCCTAGTCACTTAGTGCCGACACTGTTATCACACTGTCCTCGCAGTCAGCTCACCTTTTCAAAGCTAAACGGTTAACGTTAACGAATATTCCTTTAACAGACTATAGGAATGCCATTAAAGCAACACTATGTAACAATTGTACCTTAAAATAACAGCTTGAAACTGTTAAACTTGTAATATGCCGCTTTGCGACTCCGTCGTCATTGCCATCGGGGGTCTGTGGGAAGAAAACTCCGCGATGTAACATTTTGGAGCCGCCCGGTACTTCGACCTGCTTTCTGGCAGTGATTACGCAACGTCACATAGTCCAGTCCACGCTCACAGGTGACTTTATATTTGCTCCGCTATGCGACGCGTAGAGACAGAATGATATGCTGCTGTGGAGACGATCAATAACAGACGTTTAGTTTAATAAAAGAACAAAGACGTCTTTAAGAAAGGGACCTGACATTACTTCTGTTGTAATCTGGCGCAATAGAGAAAATTACAGAGTTGTGGGCGGAGATTTTTTTTTTTTAACTCAAACTCAAAAGAGCCATATACGTCACCGGAAGAGCCATATATGGCTCGCGAGCCAGAGGTTCACGACACCTGATCTATCGTAACTGGGTATTTACGACACTGAAGTAAACGTTAAATACCTGAAGGGGGCGCTACAAGGGAAACACTACATAATGGGGCTTTAACGCAGCTTTATAACTATGAAACTGTAACAAGAGCACACGTTGCAAACAGAGTTCAGAATCAGACTAAAGCACAATGAACTGGTAGGCACAAAAAGTGAAAACGTCAAGTGACCAAAAATGTTGAGTCACATGCTAGCAATGCTAACTAAGGCTCCCACCGTGTAGCTCTGCTAGCTAACACACGTGCGTCAACAAAATCTAAATATTTGCAGAAGGGGTTGGACATTTGATAAAACAAAATACTTTCTGGTAAACAGAAATGACAGTGTGATGAATAGCTGTGGGGCGAAGCAGTTTCCTATCTTGCTAACGCTTTAATGCAACCGCTGCAAAACAACCAGGAGGGTGCAGTGTAGGAAACACAATTATATGAAATTACCTCAATACAATGAAACACAGGGCAGATCAACAATATACCTGTTTTAATGAGTTCATGTGTTAGCTAATGCATCTTAAATTGGAAGGGCAACTAATAACTGTTAGATCAAATTTATCTTTTTATGAAGCGGTTTAGAGCAAACAAACATGGAAGCGCACAAATCCCCATTCAGCATCCAGCAAACACACAAAAACATTCATACTGCACTCGTGGTAAAATCCTTGTCCTTGTACTCAAGGTCCTTGGCCGACCTTGTTAGGAAACTACATTCCAGTATTTCCTTGTAGCCTATCAGGAAACATGAAACATTTTCTATGCACAACATAAACTCCAGATGAAAAGTAGTCCAAGCCATTCTGCTGCATATTAGAAATATGGATATTTTACTGTGTAAATCGGTCTACCTGAATGTCCAGTATTTTTGTACCAAGTACAATTTTTTTGAGTCTCTTTTTTTTGTTTTCTTTGAATTCATAAATGAAAAAGACATATAGGAATGCAAAGACTGACACACATTCATCCATTCACACACACTCACACACACACACACACACACACACACACACACACAGAAACATGTGGATAGGAAATGGAAAGAAAATTGAAATATGAAATTATAAAACGTGTAGTTCAAGAAGGTCGTAGAAAGAAGGACTTGTGAATATCAGTCTAGTATTCATAGGAATATCTGTTT
The DNA here is from genome assembly GCA_036178185.1 of Liparis tanakae. Taxonomy (NCBI): domain Eukaryota; kingdom Metazoa; phylum Chordata; class Actinopteri; order Perciformes; family Liparidae; genus Liparis; species Liparis tanakae. The sequence goes on from CM070107.1 coordinate 18,193,358, forward strand.
TTTTTAGCTGCTATAATACTTGCTGTTTGGAGGGTAGCTGACAGTAAGTATCGGAGCATTTCTCCTGCAAACATCCCCCACTTGCTCCAAACAGCTTTAAAGAGACAACTTCACAAACACAATAGGCTCAGGTTGCAGGCCCTATGACCACATGGAGATGAAGGGTCGCACAGAGTGGCATGATGATCATGACGGACAGCTCCTTTCACAATATATTGTACACCATTTGATCCAATGTCAATAAGAATATTGACAAAAGTAAGGCTTGCAGGGAACTACATGTACAAATCTAACTCCCTCTCCGCCCGCCCTGTCTTTCTTTTTTAGAGATGCAAACCAGTTCTAATTTGGAGGCCATCAGCTTGCTAAATGCACTCTAACTCTCTTTGGCACTGAGGTCACATAGTCTGCCGAGCACACTCATAAACAAATTAATTAGCTTGCCAACACTATTTATGTGCTCTGCACCGACAAAACACCAAACACACACTTCCCCCATCCTTGCTAGCCAGGTACTGTTTGGTATGGAGAGCAGTGAATAGGTGCCTTACACCTATTGCATTAAACACATTCTTCTCTGAATGAACAATGATTTGAACTATTCAAAAATATTGTAGATTGTATGTTTGAATTTTGTTCTTCTTCAAATTTTTGTTGAATAGCAAAGCATGTTGGAGATAATTATAGGCTGCTCTCAAAATGTTGTGCCTCCTGTATAATGAAAACATATAATCTAATATCCACTTCCAAATTGTGAAGTATATACAAGCTGCATAATTTAAAGTTATAATATTTAAACTTGCAAGAGTAAAAAATTAAGCAAAGGTATTTCCAATATGTTCCAAAAACTACTCAGGTCAATTATTCAGAAACTATGCAGGTCTGAACCCTACCCAATATTTGTGGCTCTCAGGGTGAAGTGGTCGTCCTGTAACCGCAAGGTAGCAGGTTTGATACCCTTCATTCAGTTCAAAGTGGGCTCAAAGTGCTTTAGCGAGACCCTGAACCCCCAGTTGCTCCCCGGCGCTTCATAGCAGCCCACTGCTCCTAGAACACTAAGGATGAATTAAATGCAATAACGTATTATTTTTATAATTACATAGGCCATGTCTACACTACTACATAACCTCTTTAAAAACGCATATCGTCTGCTACGTTTACTTTGACGGGGTTTTAGACATGAGCACCGAGGATGGAGTGGTAATGAAGTGTTCCCGAGGACGGACACCTTTTCACTAACAGACTCCTTAATATCTCACGAGCTGCCACAGAACCGGCAGCAGTAGTGGAGTTTTGGAGCGAAACATAAATAGAAGATATATATATTCTTTTTTTGTCAAAGCCTCAGGGAGCCGCAACATAGAGGCTAAAGAGCTGCATGCGGCTGCAGAGCCTCGGGTTGCCGACCCCGGCACTAGTTGATCCATTTCCTTGTGAAGCTATTTGAGGATAGTAACTTTGGCAATAACCTCTTTCAGAGAAATCAACAGACTTCGGGGATCTAGTCCTAAGCTTGTTTAGCACATTTAGGAAGGGCATTACCCATATATATATATATCTATATATATATATATATATATATATATATATATATATATATATATATATATATATATATATATATATATATATATCTATATATATATAGATAAAGTACAGAAAAGCTGTCTCTAGGTCAATAATCTTAATGTGTGCAAAGGTTCTTTGATATTTACATTGAAGTCAAGAAACATCTTTACAAGACACACATGTGTCCGACTATATCTGGATTAAAACACAGAATTGCACTTTAGTAGCACTTGAATGGCTCTTATTATGGTACTTTTGTAGTTTGACTATGTTGAGGAAATGTTACTTTCTTTATTCTTGTTGTTCTTAGTTTGTACTCTAGGTTGAAATGCACTTATTGTAAGTCGCTTTGGCTAAAAGCGTCTGCTAAATGACATGTGATGTAATGTAATGTGTCTATAAAACATCTAGATAACGGCTGATGATGCTCCATGTCAATTTATATTGATATCTTCTGAGATGTCCTTGTTGACGACCTTGTTTAGACAATGCATTCCATTGTTTTCTTGCAGCTGGAAGGATGCAACATGTAGACACACAACATGAACTGAAGCCAATCTGCTCCATATTAAAATATATGGATGTTTTACTGTATAAATCAGTCAAACGGAATATCGAGTATGTTTGTACCAAGCACACATTGGTTTTGTTGTGTTTTTTGTATGTTTTATTTTACTTCCAAACACACACACACACACACACACACACACACACACACACACAGTGTTGTAGTTCAAGAAGGTTGTAGAAAGAGGGACTTGGAAGAGAAGATCATTTAAAACACACACACACACACACGCACACACACACACACACACACACACACCCTGTCAGCTTGGGGCAAAACGGTTTACATTAAACCACAAAAAAGGTGACACACAGATCCTTGATCGGTGCATGTCTGGTCTTGCTGGAGTAGAAAAACAGCTTAAGCAGGAAAGGAGTACACACACACACACGCACACAGTATGGGCTCATCCTACTGGACAGACAGAGGTATGTAGTGTTGTTTTACTTAAGCAGTTTTAAGTTTAGGTTTAAAGTTAAGAATAAAAGAAGTGAGTGCTATTAAATTAGTAACTTGGTGGTCTTGGAATGATCGAATGTTCATTTCGGTTTTGTGTCAGTAATTGCTCTGGTATTTCGTACTGTATTTTGCAGATTGCTTTTTGTCAAAGAGGTCTGGATCGTGGTCCATGCCTACTACTAGTTATTCATACATTCTCATATTCATTAAATGTGTTTATGTAACTCTGTAATGCTTCCTCCTGTACACATGGCATCTATTGCTTCTGTCCATCCCGGAGAGGGATCCTCCTCTGTTTCTCTCCTGAAGGTTTCTTCCCTTTTTTCCTTGTACATTTTTTTTCTCCATGATTTCTAGGGAGTTGTTCCTGATCCGATGGGAGATCCTGGAACAGGGATGTCGTATGTGTACAGATTTTAAAGCCCTCTGAGGCAAATTTGTAATTTGTGATATTGGGCTATATAAAATAAACTGAATTGAACAATCCGTTTTTATTTGAGTGTAAAAAAACTAACAATTGTTATATCATTATTAAAACTGAGGTTTCTGTTTCTGTAGTAATGTTTGCATATCCTTAAGATCGACCTCACAATATTTATAATCAGTATTTAATAAGTGTTAAAATATACAGTCCCTTCACATTCGTAATATGAATCTGCATTATACAATTTCACTTTTACAAATGTTTCACTTTAACTATTTTGTTGTGTTTTCTCCCGATAATGGGTATTTTCTTGGTTTTCTACTGTTTTTAATAGTGTGTTATGCCCTTTTATAATTCAAGCCTTATTCCTCCTCTTATCCCTTCTTGTTAATTTTTGCAAAGTCATCAACAGTCGAGGGAAAACAAAGATCGCATTGGAGAGTAACTGCTCTAAATGTAAAAAGAAAAAGTGTGTACCATATGTCTGTCTCCAGATATCCAGTAGATTACTCTCCTTTTCAGTGGAGGATAGATGAAGGATTTTTTGGACCAAGTGAAAATGTGACAGACACACACAAACATCACAAAAAACACAGCTACAACTAGACCTTAAATCAAAGCAAAAGATAACACCTACAGAGTTCTGTCTAGAAGTGAGTACTGGTCCCAAATATTCAAATTTTCCCAAAATAAATCCTGAATCTCAAGATCTAAAACTCAAACGGGCTCACACACAAAAACTAATAAGTAAAAGAACATGTAAACGCACACAGTGAGCCTCTGCAGCTCTTTGTAATAGCAAACACAAACACACTCTCTCTCTCTTCTCTCACATGCAGATATTAGAGCATCTGGCACCATCTCAATTGGACCTGAGCCGAGCATCGTTCATCCTTCAACCACTGCCTGCACTGGGTAACATGGGAAATACGTCAACGCACACTTGAAGTGAATAAACAAAACTAAGGCACGAAGCGTGTATCCACATACACAAAGACGGAGACAAAGCCCCTTGAGCGGGCACAAAACGCATCCATAAATGAATTCACAAACTCAAAAGGTACATTTGTGCCCCACTCATACAACAACATACATAGGTCATGAGTACCACATGATGAAACTTCAGCGGCCTATAAATAAACCTGTGCGGTTGGGCGAGCGCGTGCAATAGAAAAGCTGATTTGGCCATGAATTATGAATTGATCTAAAGTTTTCTAATCTTTGTTTGCTCCTTGTGATCACAAGATGGCAGGGAGATTATAGGCTGGAATACCAATGTGTTAAACTTAATTCCTCTGTTCACAGATTAGGCACGGAATCCTTCTGTTGGTCTGGCCTTCCGTGCTTTTTTAACCTTCAGCCACACCGGCGCATATAAGAATCATCACCGCCGTTTCAGCTGTGACACCGCTCAGACTCTTCTGCTGTGCTCACACACAACATTAAGTTTGACCGTGGGATCGCGACGAGTTTATTTGTGCCACTCGCACTAGATGTGCTGGAGAGGAAGAGCGTCATGGAAATCAACAATGTCCTATCAACCATGGCCAGATACAACTACAATTGATACTTTGCACATGTGGAAGGACAAGAAAGGTTGGAAAAAACGTCTCGTCCGTTCAGAAAATATGTCATTGCAAGTTCTGATCGATCAATGTTATTTATACACACAGAGTGTCCTTTCTGAACATATGTGAAGTACCATAGAGCTCTACGTGTCCACAGACGCCTGCAATATTAGTTTTCTTCAATTTTTTCTGCATAACAGTAACAAAAGGAGGATCATTTTAATGCTAATAGTCTTCCACAACATAGCGTCACATACATTTCTCTCAAAAGTCTAAATATGTCAACTATCATAAATGTGCAGAGTTGAGTCAGGATACTGTATGGTTCTGAATCATTAAAAGCCTACTGGTGTGCTAATCTCTTCATCAAAAACACCTCAAGGCCTGTGCATACAACACAACTGAATCGTTATGGTAGCCACCTACATTTAAATTCAAGAATGCTAATAAGGGAGACATTATTTTAATTGAGGCGCTGGGTATACCTGAATGACAGGGAGAGAGAGGAGGAAGAGAGGAGCTTTTAGCTTCTCTCTTTCAGACAACCCTCAGGAGCGTCCAGACGAGAAGGTATTCAAGTGCTAAATCCCTTTAATCTCACACATGAAAAAGCAACTCACTTCCAGCACTTAGCTGTCTCTAGCTACTGAAATAACCCAGGACCTGCAGCTTCATCTTCTCAACAAAACACCAGAGCTTTCAGGCAATAAATCTGGGAGCACTTCCATGTAATATATATCTTTTGTTTGATTAGATTTTCTTCCTTCTCTCACACAACCCACAGTTCCTTCTCAATGGAATATTCTCTACCTTGTTTCTGTCCCTTAAGCGGCCCTTTGCAGTTCCACGCTGCATGTTGTTTACCTCTCTGTTGAAGCTTTTTGTCAACATCAAAGTTCCTGCTTTCTAAAACCATCTTCCTTTTACTTTTTTCCTTTGCAGAAGAAGCAGTGTATGGTAATTTGTGGCAGACAATACCATCGCACCCCCCAAGCTTTTATAACCCGGGAAGTCAGTCAAACGGATACATTTGTGTCAACACTCTTGTCCACCTCCATATTGGGGGTTATCTTCCCTCGGCATCACACCAACATGCATCATGTTTGATGGCTGCAGGCGACTTTTCATGTCAACTCAAACCCGCCGCTTAACAACCCCCGGCCTCCGCACCATCAATCATGCCGTCCTTGCACACACCAACACATGCGGTCCACACTGTACATGCATGTGCTCATACACTGTATAGTTATTGCATGCACAAACACACACGCACACACACACACACACACACACACACACACACACACACACAGACACACATTTTTTTGTCAAAGCAAACACATGCACACAAAAAAAGTGAGGCTACACTGGCTCACACTAATGCACACACAACAGAAGTCTACTGGCACAGCTTGTGTGTGCATCTGTGTAGGTGTGTTTGTGTGTGTGTGTTTGTGTGTGTGTGTGTGTGGGCACTATGTCATATCTGAGCAGATAATGAAGAGTATCAGTCAGGGAGCCTTCAAATTAAAAGGGTGGAAGGAAGCCAGGCGAGGCTTCCTTCACATTAAGGAATGAACAAAGACAAACATGTCAGCCAACTCTGGCGGCTCGGCAGCACACGCCTCCGTGATCGCACGGCTTCAATATGATGGAAAACGTTTTGTTGGATTGGATGTGAGACACTTCACATGTAATTACAGCAACAACAAAAAAACAGGTTGGGGTTAGTATTGAATTAATGTGGTCGGGTGAGACATGCAACAGCGAAGGAATGACAGGCTCAATGTGCTATTCAACCAAACCTCAACCAATTATGTTCAATAGAACAGATTCTCATGTGCTTACTGGTTGTATTTTGAAGTTGTTCTTCATTTGGAAAACAAAGATTACATTTGAAAAAAATCAGCAGACGACATCAGTAGACATTTGGAAGTTCATGCAAGCTACAATACATGTTCCACAGCTCTTCAATATTCTATAGCCCATAACCTGAAACTCCACAAATGATAAGTGCAGTAATAAAAGCATGTCACTGAAACACATCACACCTCTTAAAAGCTGTTTTTGCCCTCAGGCGATCAGAATCATGAACAGTGGTTGTGCAATCTGACACATCAGTGTTATTCTGCCATTTGTTGTTTTTATTGTCCTTTGAATGTCCTTTTATGTCTTCTCAGTCATTGACGGCAGTTGCCACAAGCAGCATATTTTCCCATATGCATTTGACTATCTACAATGACTACACTTGCATATCATTACTAATTGTCTTCTAATATCATTTTGCGTAATGTTTTAACGGTTGTCCAGTGAATCTAAATCAAGCTCACTAAAGTTATTTACTGACAACTTCTGATGTGATGAAAATGTATTTATAGTCACCTAAGATGGTGGGAAATGAAAACCTTAGTCTTGAGTGAATATTCAACCTACCATTTAGGGAAGGTGCTAAGTGTACTAAACACAAAATGCCAAGTAGAGATAAAATATACTCCTGATATTAATGATATAATATAATATAATGGGAACTAGTTGAAAATACAGGGGACAGGCAAATTCAAAATACAGTATACTGGAGTTTATCTGCTGTATTCAACATTTTAAAATGTACAACATCTAATTTCCTCCCTTGTTATTAAATAATTCAATTGTTAGTACGTGTTCACACACATTATCAAAGTAGTATTCCTGCGGTGCCTCTTGGAATCAACCAAGGGTAGATCCCCAGCATTTAATTGATTAACTAATAATTGTCGTGATGCCATCTGATCACAGATGATGCAAATGTTTTTTGAGATTATTGACAGTCAGCAAATAAAATGTCCAGCTAAAAATAAAACAAATAATGGATCACTTAGCAGCCTGATGGACCTGGTTCTGTGTCAAAGAAACACAACGGCGTGTTTACTGAAACATCGTCTTGCACTGTGTGTACTTCCTTCCCTGTGGACCTTGGTCGTGCCCATGTCCCCGGGTTACTTGTCACTCTGAATCACCCGTCCCACTGAACATAGCTCAGTGGAGGTTATCATCACAGTCAACCAATTGCTCCTATTAAAATACGATACTTTCTTTCAATTTCAAGAATTCTGATCATCATGATGCTCCCAAAATAGTATACCCCCCTTCCCTTTGAATACAGGGACACCTGTGCAAATAACCAGGGTTGGATTTGCTCCATCCCAATGTGACAGTCTTCTTTCATGTCACAGCAGTGGAGAAACTGCAGAGCTGCATATATGCAGGGCGTTTTAGTCTACTTGGAAAAGGAAAAGATTCACTTCAAAATATCCATTGGAAACCTGAAAGGCTATTGATGAATACTTACATTTGAAATGTTCATGTATCAAGATCAGACGTGAACTCAGCTCCTGAACAGGGAGAGAGCAGACACACAAGCCCAGACCAAGGACAAAGACCACCATTTCTAAAACGACGCTGATCACTGGAGAAAAAAAAGAAAACAGCACTGCACAAGTGTCACCTTATTAAAAAACATTTTATGTTAGGCACAATGGCAAATCTAAAGGGTTGAAAGGAGGAACGACCTTCCAAGCTGCAGGACAACAACACCCTGTGTAAGACACAGTGGAGACAAGTAGATGACAACGGTTTAAGCATCCACAAATGACGACACGTCACAGATTTCTTTGCAGTGAGGCTCTAATAATCCTGATCCAAATTTAATTTAAATAAATTATTTCAGACCGCTCTCAATGCCTCCTAACCCTCAACATCGGCTCTGCTTAGCTGAGCCTGCAACTGTTCAGCATCCTTTAAACTCCGTGCTGTCTTCCGTCAGGCAAGACATTGTTTTAGTTCATTAAAAGCGACACACGAGCACGGCCTTGATGAACTGGCCTGTCTGTCATTGGGTGTAATGTATCTAAATGTGTCCGTCCTTGTAGCAGCAAGTAGCGCTGCCTCTGGTTGGGCCAGCAAATCTTTATTGATTGTGCAATGTATGCCCAATTGTGTGTGTGTGTGTGTGTGTGTGCGTGTGTGTGTGTGTGTATGTGTGTGTGTGTGTGTGTGTGTGTGTGTGCTCATACGCGTGTGTGTGTTGCAAAGGATGTATTGCTCTTGCATGTGTACAGTATTGTATGTGTAAATGACGGCTCCAACGTTAAGGTCTATGAAATCTGATACAGGTTCAAGGTAATTAAGATAGAATTAAACATCAGTTTCAGGTGTTATATTTAAGTCTAAGCGTGTGCAGCAATGTGCACATTTAAGAGCATTACAAACAGCCCTTAGTATGCATTGCGATGTGGAGGATTTGTGTCTGCACATATCTGTACCCACAGTAATTCATTAAAACACAACAAGGTGAACAGCAAAAGCGCAGGATATGAGTCCCTAGGGGGATTAGAATATGCTCAAGTTAGGTGTTCTGTTTACTTGTATGCTAATTCAGCCCCATGTTAAAGCCCACACATAAAATGGATTTTCTGCACTTGCTATTAAATAATGAGCTCTCGCTATCCAACTGTATCTTGCTTTGTTTTAATCGCCAATTTATGTAATTTTAACAAAAACTCTTATTATTTTCTTTTTCGCCATTGAAACAATTGATTGCTGTTGGAGTAGATTTTTCTCATATTTGAGTATGTCACAGATGGTACTTGATGTATTTTTTAATTGCGTTTTACTATTTTGTTCCCAAATATCTGGTAACCTCATATTGTGCTTTTTGACGTTTTACAACCTCTGAACGTATCAAAAACCTATGGCATGTTTTTTTCTAAATCAGGTCACTGTTACTGATTCCTAAGAGGCCTTAATTGGGCATTGTAAGTAAAAGGTTTCCATATGTAACTGACAATTAAAAAAGTTGTTTACCTACATTTTGCCTAATTCAAACTCTAATGAAGCTCGATCATGCCCAACCAATACAAAAAAAACATACTCAATAGTTTAGTTTTAGTTTTAGCCGTATTTTTTAAATAATTTCTGACACTGTTTCTGTCGAGGTATGTAGTCATGTAAAGTTATGACAGATTCAATATCTATATAAATAAGTCATTTTAGAAGAATTCCGCGTAAAGCCTCGTTGGCAACGTTTGGTGCTATCAGATTCAAATGGCAAGTTCTGAAATGTACAGTATATGTCTGAGGACTCACAGATCATCAACCCCCAGAATCAGTTAATATAACAAGAGAAAACAAGTATTTTCTTAGCAGCTGGTAAGGATAAAGGTGGGTGAGGTGCAGTCAATATTCAGTTTTGAGGAGAAAAACACTTGACCGAGGACTTTTTGACTGAGGGTGGCACAACTGGTTATTCTTCTACTTGAAGCAAGAACAAAAGCCCCAAAAGCCACGACACCAGTTCCCAATGCCATTCAACTTATAAAAGAATTGCTACAAGAGATGTGTTCTTGTATTTTGCTACAAAAAAGTCAAATCTGATGTATTTCTTTTCAATATTCCACTTTCTTTGTTCTGGATGACATATCGCCATGCTAATCTTTTAAGCAGTTTCTTCAAGAGTTGTGGTGACTTTTCACATTTCAGCCTAGAAAGCGGCAGTAAGTTTTTTTTAAAAGAAAAATGGACTTCAAAACACATAAATCCTGTAGGCTGGTGTCTTGTTTACCCACCTGGCTTATCTGTGATGTTGAAAGTCATCAAAGGCATGAGAGAAGCCAAACACCTGGGATTATCTAATTTGGTAAACCCATCTTTCTTGGTATACCGCCCACTGCTGTTTAGGAGACAGTTTATATTTCACTCTAGTGATTCAGCCGCTCCTGTGGGTGGAAAACATCCGTAATGCAGCAGCACCAGGGGCATATGGCCATATTGGGAGACATTCTAAAGAATAACGGTGTTTAAGTATATGAACAAGTTTTTGTTGTAAAACTAATCAGCTCCTACTGTACATCTTCAGGGAGTATTCCGGAGGAATTCAAAGAGCGACTCACACTCAGTCGACTGCAGCTCATGATGTGCCTCATTGTGACACCATAATGATCTATGGTAAGGTAGCTATTCATCGGAGGGAACTATTTATAGCAATGGAGTTAGTTGGGATGCAATAACCTCACCAACAAATTAGAAGTCATATTGCCATGGTTTGCAAAACTCTCCACGACTTGGCCACAGGAGAAATGCAAGCCTCTCAAAACACTCTAAAGCTGATAAAATATTAAAGAAAAAACATAATTGCAACACGAATAATGAAAATATGCTTGGGGCTTAGCAATGTTACAATTAAATTACGAGGAATGCCTTTAACATCTTGTGGAGGTATTAATACAGCTCCTCATGTCCGACCAGCTGATTTGTTATGGGCGGGTGTTACATATGCCTATTTTCTCCCCAGGAGTTTGGAGCCTGTGCTGTGCTGTCATGTCATTATTGAAGTGGCACCACAGGACCAAACACACCCATACACACTTAATCACAGCTAAATCAATGTGTGAGTGCAAAAAGAAACATGCAGAAACACACACTCTCACAAAACTCTGGCCTGTATCAAAAAGTGAGGTAAGTAAGGTTAGCTTTGTACTCAACTCAGGCTTCATGGGATCACAAAGATGGCTCTCTTGCAACTCAGGTAGATCACCGCGGAAACCTACGATGCCTGGCCGACTTGCTCTGGAGCAGGTAGAGCAGATCCAACAGAATAATGGTTGAACGGTCCGACAGCTAAGCAGTCATTCTTCCCACATACTTGCTGCTGTGTATAAACCCAACTTAAGTGAGTAATAATTAAATAACTTTCTTCTGATGCTAATTATACAATAAGCTCGACAATCATGTTCCTAATACAAAGCTCAAATGCATTTGATTTGATTCCATTCATGTTTTTATTTTCTTGCTTTCAGCTGACACATTGATCTTATTTCCCCACAGGGAGAGACACTGTTATCTCATTACAGATTGAACATCCGGCTCTTCATCTGTTCATGTGGCTGTAATTACTAACTCACTGGATGAGCCAACTCAGGGTTAACAGACACAGATAGTAACCATCTCTGAGAAACAGTTACTCAGCATCGCCGATGCTCATTAAATTCAGGTCGACAAATATGTGTTCGGAAGGCAAAATCCCAATAAAGCTAGCCAGTGAATTACAGAGAACATAGAGTGTGTAGAGCCTAATGCCATTTACTGAATAGAAACCTTCGTCCTTTGCTATACCCTAATCAAGAGGCAATGACAAAAAAACATTAACTGGAATTAAATGTCATGTATAGAGGACATTTTAAATCTAAATTCAGATAAAGATCTAAAAAATAAATAATAAATTCCAACTTTTAGACAAGACCATATCTATGTTAAAGAAAACACATCTGTTTAGGTCACTGTTAGACGAACTAACGAATACAGAAAATACATGAACTCACCAGAGCAATCGATAACAATTAAGATATACACTATATTTAAGACTTAAAAACACTGACGGATGTTCTATATTATTTAAATTGAAAGACTGGATCGTATGTATTAATTACTACACCAATGCCGATGTATACTTGGTAAATTAAGATACTGTCCAAAAACGAAAAAAAAAAAATAAAAGCACTTATTCACAACAAACTAAGTCAAAATAAACCAAAGTACCAAATATTGAGGTGTAAATAGAGCTTCGCCATCAACGCATTGCTTTCACCTCCAAGTGATTTCAGGAACAGTTTCCCAGGTGAAGTCATGAGAGTTACAGAAAAGATCACAGACAGGACAAAAACAAGAAAAAAAAAAGAAATTGCACGTTTTTTTTTTAAGCGCATCGTGTAAAAGGAGTACATGCATGTATTTTCTGTCTGGTATGGCAATAATTATACAACTATGCTATAATAAGTTGTTAGTGCATGTGTGTGTGTGTGTGTGTGTACGTGTGTGTGTTTGTGTTGCTGAACATGGACATGCACAATTATATGCATGCTGGATAACGTAAAAGGCACATCCTGTTAGTGTGTGTTGGATGCATTAGTCCATGTAACATAAGTATCAACTTGAACATGCACATGTATTTTTATTTGCTTCTACGATTGTGTTTTCATTCTAAGGACCAATTAGAAGCTGTGTGACGGTTGGCTCTGTCACCTGCTCCTGTCCCCTTATAGAGTTATTCAGTCCGGGAAGACATACAACTGGCTGCCACTCGGGTCATGACCTTTCCCTTTACCTTCTCCCCACCAGCCAACCGTGGGTCAGCACTAATTAGTAACAGGTCAGATGAATAGGGAGCGAGGGCAACCCAAGGTCCTATGACTTTCAGTCGACACACACCTTCGCAAACACTGCTTTCCTCGCCCATGGGAAGGCCAGACCTTTGATGTTGTGGCGGATTTAAAAACATCAAAAAGCAAAGATTAAAAAAAGATTCCCCCTTAAAAGAAGGAATATGACTACAAGTGTGTATGGCACTGTGGAGGATAGAGGTGATGGGTGTGAGGTGACGAGTAATGCTGGAGGTGAAGTCATAGCAGGAGCAGGACACGGAGAGAAAGAGGGAGAGGAAAGGAAGGACATTTTTTATACATTTGACAGATCCGTCTCCCTGCCATGCAGGTTTAAAAAATTGGACTGCACTCAGTCACTATGTTTGAAGTTGATGTTTTTAATAAATGGTATATGTGTGTATGTGTGTGTGTGTGTGTGTGTGTATGTGTGTGCGTGTTTAGGTGAGTGTGTCTGTGTGTGTGTGTGTATGTCTGTGAAATACAACATTGGCGAAAACAAGGGTTGGAAAAGTTGTGAGCGTGTTTGTGGACATGTTTTTTTTAACACAAATTAGGTTTTACTATCAGAACTGAAAACATTTTAGGCATCAGTCACATTATTCCCAGTATCCGAGAAAGCAGTCCTAATCATGCAGTGATTTTAAACATCACCTCAAATTACAGTACGCTTTAAATTCTAGATGAGAATGAAGATAAAATCAAAACAAATTGACTCGCCATGATTGAGTTTACTTTGCTCTCTCTCTCCTCTCTCTCTCTCCCCTCTCTCTCTCCTCTCTCTCCCTCATCATGTTTTTCCTCACAGAATGTAAAACACTGTTAAGACCTATTTATGCCTGACTGCTAATACTGCAGTGGGGCTAAGCACAGTTGTTCTTTACTTTTCAGCAAACACAAACACGTACATGCAATACCGGCTAAGTGCCCGGTAACCATGCCGACTGTCATCAACGTAACAGCAGACTGTGTGTCTGCACATCTTAATGAGCTACAAGGACTGGGTTTACCACTTCGACACACTTATAGCTATAAACATATTGCATATTACTTTTGAGAAAGTAGCAATATAAGTATTATAAAAAAATAATACCCAATTCTGACGGCACCGTCCCATACAAACTACTACCCTCAGACTTTCCTTCATACCAGCGTCAATCGTTATATTGTTTTTTTCTATATTTGTCCAAATATTTTATATTTGTTTTTCTATATTTGTCCACATTTGTTTAATGCCTATGTACCAAGGCGTGCACATTATTTTACTTACTTTTTCTCTTTGTATTGTTTGTATTATCTTCTTTGTCGGGTTTTTAAATTACATATTGTTTTCAGTTGATTGCAGCTATATGTACCATTTATTACCTAAGAAAGAATTTCCCATAGGGGACAATAATGTATATATTATATTATATTATCTTATTATAGTTGCACAATGGCACAAGGTTGTTTTCCTCCTGTAAATTAATGAATTTGAATTAAACCAAAAGATTTTGGTAATTAATGGTTTACTTTTAAAAGTGAAATATCAATCCCGTACAAGAAGTAAATGAATCGTAAGCAAATGTGTGAAACATTTGCAACTTCAATTTGAATACATGAAATAGAATGAATATGCATATTATATTGAACGGAAATGCAGTAGATTGAAAATCTAAGTTGCTATTGTTATTGCACAATAAACCAAAGAAGCAGAAACACAACAACAAAGGAAAAGAAGCATTTTGTTCAGATGGAAAACCACCTCGGGGCTTGTAGGAGGAATCTCACCTCAATATGCAATTCAAGCAAAAACAAGTCATAAACAACAAGTACACCCTGTATTAAAGTGGATTCTCATAGGACAAAAACAATTTGTCACTGACACAATACCTTATTGTGTGTGTGGTGAGTGTGGGTGTGTGTAATGAGACATATTTAAAAGTATAGCAACCTTTTTATCCAACAGATTTTGGCTGATAGGAGTGTGTGTGCAGAATCAAGCTACACAATTACAAAAATCTATATTGTAAGAAGGAATGGACACAACACCACCTTTTTCTACTTTGACAACTTATCCGTGACGTCTTTTCTGTCAGGGTGGAGGCAGAATTAATCTGTCAGCTATAACATGTACATCTCTCCTTTCTGTGAACACCTCCGGTCAGTAAAGAAGCCGACATGGGATCAAGTGATGCCTCCAAACAGCAGGACGTATTAAACCAACTCCAAGACCTCTCTGACTCAAAACACCAGGCTTCAAAGAAAAAATACTGACAATCATGAACAGGGTTTTCTTGCAGTGGTGGCCTTTAGAGCCAGTTAAGTCAATGGGAGAGGATTTCAATGTCAGGTTATCAATCACACTCTGCAGTAAATTCATCGATGCAGGGAGGGTGAGTGGTGCAGGATACGGTGTTGTTTTAAGATGTTTGAAGATGTCAATTTAATATTCTAAGCAGAACGCCTTTAGTTATTGAGGGAAGTGGGAATTTGCCTGCCTTGACCTCATCAAGAGCAAATTTCCTTAGGTATGCAGACAGAAACTTCCACCAACATTTAAATGCTGGATAATATGTATTATATGCAGATATGAATGAACCAGAGTTGGAAAATAACTTCTTTATTGCAGGTGGATTTCTAATCTACCAGTAACTCAGTAGATAGCCCGGGTTATTTTGGCACCTATTAAGCGGCTTTTTGTCAAGTATTGGTTTACATTTTGGGATATTTGACTTAAATGGGAGGATCAACATCACTCTCATGTATTTGCGTTAAGTATGGATCTAGAGCCAGAGGGTGATTAGCTTAGATTAGCATAAAGACTGGAAATAGAAGGAAACAGCTAGCTTGGCACTGTGCAGAGCTCAAAATACACCTAACACACAAATCTCTAAAAAGCTTACATGTCGGATTTTATTGTTTAACCAATACTTCCTGGATTTCTGTCTTTACAATGTGGAAAGATTTCAGGAAGTCACGGTACCGTGTCAATGTAAAACAACAAACGTGCAACCACAATGTGAATACAGAAATTGATGGTTGTGTATGG
The DNA here is from genome assembly GCA_036178185.1 of Liparis tanakae. Taxonomy (NCBI): domain Eukaryota; kingdom Metazoa; phylum Chordata; class Actinopteri; order Perciformes; family Liparidae; genus Liparis; species Liparis tanakae. Next base: position 18,209,169 of record CM070107.1, read on the forward strand.
ATTAAAAAAACAAGACACAACATGTTAATTAAGGAATGTGTGCTGAATCCAGCTCCATACTTAAGGCACGGACACAAAAGTTGGCAACTGCACCTATAATCTACAACCGTGAGCTTGTATTGGCTCGTGACATTCTGTACCAACTAACAAGTGGGGCGGGCTAACATAAATGTTCTTCCTGATTTGAAGTGTCAACATGGAATATTCCATTTTTGTGAAACTTTTTTTCATCCTTTCCTTATTCTGAACAACCTGCTCAACCTCAGACCTGCTCATTCTAAATCACCTGTCCTGTCTGCATCCACCTTCAGTCAGTCTTTGTACCTACACCTACCTGATTCTCAGCAGTACGGTACTCAAAGTAGTGTAGAAAGAAACTTGATAACACATCCTCTGCCCCTCCTCTCCTGTGACCTATGTGTGACCTATGTCTTCGATCATAATATTTTGGATTTAGAACTGCAAGTCAAAGGAAAAGCAGGTGTGCCGTATCTTTACGTGGGCCCATGTGGGCACGTGAACAATTACAAAGACAACCGTAAAAATGGAACATCACAGCAAAACACGTGACCTACAAAAAAAGGTCAATCTTGTGCAAGTCAACTCAGCCACACTGTACCTTCAACCAGTTACACAGGTTTACAGTGCAGAGAAAAAAAACAGTTGCGCAACTCTGGCAGTTAACTCTGAAAATGTGAGTGTGGCACTCCCACGCCTGCATGTTTGGATACGTGTGTCCATCTATTATTTACTGCATTAATGCAAGCACTGCAAGGTGAAAAACAGAGACACACATTTGTATTTGATTACATTATTAACCATAATAAGGCAAGGGCAGTCAACCGACTCAAATACTGTCCCAACCACCAGCATGAAGAAAATGGCGTTACACTCAGATTGTTAATGTTTGCTTTCACTATTGGTGGCAAGTGTAAATACTGTTGAGCAGTATATTTATGTGTATGTATATGTACGCCTCTGTCAGTCTGCCCCAGGGCAGCTGTGGCTACTGATGTAGCTTGCCACCACCGGTATGACTGTGTGTGTGTATGACTACTGGACTCTGGACTCTGTAAAGCGACTTCGGGTGTCTTGAGAAGCGCTATATAAAAACAATTAAATAAATGAAATGATTATTTATGTGTGTGAATATATACAGTACATATGCAAGGTTCTATCAATGATCATCTATTTATAACAAGTAATAAAAGTAGAATAAAAGAAAACACAGTGTGTTTCATTATTTCATGTGAACATCTTCACTGGGTTTATATCCTAAAGCTTGTATATTAATGTCAATTGTTAAATGTTGAATATTTTCGGTCGATTGGTTCATGCATAACTTACACGGAAAGTCTTGACATATTGTCGTATTCAGGTGACCTCATATACTATTCAATGTGCATGCATATATGTTTGTATAGGCTCAGTATGTAATGTGGGTGTATATTGTTTATGTGGGTGTATATTGTTTATTCCTTCTTTGTTTCTCCTGCTCAGTGTGCATATTAAACTATGGCTCAAGAAGTAAAACTATATTACTCATCACATAAGCGGTGGTCATCATAGTTGCAGCCATGAGCACATTACCTGCAAGACAGAGAAAAAGACAAAATTAGAGACAGGAAGTCATTCTGCATTGACTGTGCTTGCATGTAATCTAAATGAGCTACAAGAACAGATACATTGATCCAAGCTGGATATTCTTTGTAAATGACCAAAAGCAATCTGTTCAGGACTGGACAAATGCTGGGCCTGTGGTGTTGCCGCTTGAAGCTTTTAAAAAAACGATCATCCAAACAACTTCACCATCGACAGTGAGCTCCCTCGGGGCTTCAGTAATACACCTGCGAGACATAGTGGCGTCACACACACCCGAGTGCTACTTATAGTCAGAAAATAAAATACGCATCTTAACTGTATATTACTTACTGTGTACTTTGAAACAATTTTGCGGTACTACATTAGACTGACAGAGACCTATGACTGGTCTTGTAGCAGATTCAGATGTGACTCACAGAATATAACATTCTTTAAATGATTCAGCATCATCTAAGAATTGTAAGCTCTGCCTTGCATAGATGTTTAACTCAACATTGGGTTCTTCTAATTTTTAATGGAATTGAGCAAACTATTTTAATTTGGTAAACAACAGGAATTTGTGAGTCTTGTTGTTGCATGTCTCGTTAGTACTTGACAATGTCTAAGAGTACTCACTAGTCTCCCTATGAATTGTTCGTGCACCCATTGGAAAGCGTAGGTATTGTACAAACATTGTATACGTAATTTCATGTTTTTAGGTTTGTTTTATGACATCTGCCTCTCGAGACTACAGATGAAAAACTGTCTCTTGGCTAACTCTGGCAGGTGTACAGAAATGTTTTTATTAATGTGCATGTCCCTTATCAAATAAACCCTAAAGTAAAAAAACAAAGTTTGGAGTACTTCTACTGCCAAAGCCAAGATTTCCAGAGGGAAAGAGTGAAAAGTACGGTTTACCTCGGCTGACTCCGCCCCTAAAAAGCCCACCAGGTCGTTGAAGTACACTTGGCGGAGTCATTACCAAATGGTCCTATTAACCACTGGCTTTGACATACCCACCATGGTTTTGAAGTACGGCATGGATTAATAAGTGAGTGACATTATGAGTGTTATAAATCAGCATCAAATCATAGTAAGAAAAATAGACTCTTATTCACAAGGAACAAAGTTGCAGCTTACTCAGTCAGACCGATTAAATACACTTAGCTGTGCTTCCAGTTGGCACTGTGTAACGTACGACATGCTCGACTCAGTCTGCAGAGCACTAAAGCCCTCCCCCTAGTGCTGCTCCGAAAGCTGGTTACTTGTTTAGTCAACGTTAATTCAAATTGATTGTGTCATGTGTCCAAGCGGCACCAAACTAGGTCCCCAGAAAAAAAAACACACCAAACTAAGTAAAGTAGATTGCATGAAGGGTTCTTGAGGTAGGCGAAGGACATATAGAGAGAACAGAGAGAACATAAGACAGACAGTCCTTGCTTCATAGATATATTCACATAAACTCCGCCTGGATAATAATGATAATGTAATAACACATTGCCTTTTCTTTTTTCTTTGAAGTAAAATGTGAAAACAGAACAGATCATGGGTATTTGTTGAAACAAGGCTTGTGCAAACACTTTGATTGAATGTCTGTTTCAGTAAATTAATGCAAAAATGTGTCACAAGGACACCAAGAAAAGATTCCTTAATCCCAGCTAATAAAAGGAAACACGTTTGTACAGAGGGTTGCAGCAGGCAACAACTACATTACTCTGTACCCCTTTTTTCCTCTCTCTTTTTTCTTTCTCTCTTTCTTTCTATCAGCCTCTCTTTCTTCATTCTTCCATTCTTTCTTTACCACACAGACTGGTAGCCTATTTTGTTTGGCAGCAGCAGCTAAATGCAATCTCTGTATAACAGAGGTCCTGGGGATGTTTAACCCATTCAGGGCAGTGAAACTGAATGAATCAATCAGTAGGTAAGAAAAAAGGCCTCTCTTGCCAGCTGCTGCCTTAACATCTATTCTTGTGGCTGGCTGACATAAAAAAGGAAACCCATGGGAGTTAGAAAGAGGTCAAACCCCATTTAGGAAACCATGGGTAAATGTCACCAAACAATTTGCATAAATGTTTGACCCCCTGAAAATGTGTGTTCTTTGGTCTTGTAGAAATGGAGCAACCATTACACAACGAGATGATCTCTGGAAAGCAAAGATGAGTCAAGCTCTGCTCAGATTGTGTACTAAAATGCATCCATTCCTTTATAACATGTTAGTATTCATGTGTTTAAAGTGAGGGGAGTCAGTTTGCCATTCCTCCTACACAGTGCAGTGGCCACCTTGCAGCTTACTACCGTAAGATGACTACTGATGCAATCAATGAATTATTTGAAGAAAAATTTAACAATTCAAAATTATATCCTGAATAATTAAAAGACCATATCACTCTGATTTAGATCATAAAACAACTAACTGTAAACCACAGAGGCTTACAAGTGGTTTGTGATCCTGTGTCCATAGCATTATGATTAATATGGGCCAAACAGATGACCAAATGTCTATTCAAAGGGAGACTGACCCATCTAAAGAATGTAATTGATTTGGATTGTATACATATTAGAGGTGTCCTATGATCTAATTGTTGTTTTAGAGGCTTTTCTAATCCGAGAAGAATAAATAATTAAGTTATGTGCATAATGTAAAGGCAGACTTTACATTTACGCATCTGCAAATAAGTGTGTATCTCAAAGACTTTTTAATGGGTTCGACAATTGCGCCAATAGGCTGCAGAGTCAAATGCGATTGATTCTGTGGCAAACCAACACACCAATAGGTGTTTTTTATTGTCGGCTTGATTTTTATCTTAAACTGCCTCAAAAAGAAAGGACATCACTGGCAAAATGATCACTAGTAAAACCTCTCTTGTGTAAGCATTTGCAAGTGTTTTGCATGAACCTCATGTCCCTGTCAGAGGATGCTACCTTGTGGCACGTCCTCCAACAAATCAATCCTTGAATAATATTTGAGCTGGAGACAAAACAAATTCTTTTAAGCATGTTGTTGGCAACAAATTTCCCCCTGGGGATAAATAAAGTATATTTCATTCATTCATGTTCTCACTTTAGAAAGCTGCCTCTGAACGATCGATGATGTACATCTCGGAGCAATTTGACACATTTTGTTTTATGAATCTGGTTCCCTGATTTTCTTTTTGTTTACACAAGATCTGTAGATGCAGAGCAGTGTTGATACCCCTTGCAGTGCTAATTAATTGTGACTCAGGGCCAAGAAACAAACCTCTTCATTTGAACATTGAGCGACCCGCTGTCCAGTACTTGGTTTTAATGAGTCTCTCTCTAAAGTCCCTCCCCCTCTCTTTTCTGTTCTACTTTTGAACTCCTGCTTCTCCTCAATTATTCTTCCTCTGCCAAAGTATGTCCTTGGTCAAAGCCTTCAAAATGACCCAAGTCAGTTTCTGATCTGATGTCCTTATCAACAGGACATTGCCATGCACAACTGCTCAGAGATGGCTCTTCAGCTCATGACTAAGAGAACAATAAAACTCCATGACCCAAAATTCAAGGTGTCTGTCTTCTGAATACTAAATAGATTACATATAAAGAAAGCCGTGTGCTTTATGTGTGCTTGTACTGGATGAATGAGAGCAGCAGAGATATTAATGGGCAAAGTCATTACATGTCAGTAATGTTGACAGATGGAATTAGGACTCAAACGCACACAAGCAGAGTTATTTGACACAGTTTACGGAGACAGGGTAGGGACAGAGCTGACAGTCTGGCGTATATGGCTGTTATACGGAACTCATGACAAAATTGTCAAAAAGAACAGCTGGTCAAGACAATGGCTACTGCTCAGTCTATCAAGGGAGGGGGAATGAACCTGGGCCCTCGAGGAGTTCTAATGGGTGAAGGACATGAAGTGTCATTCATCTGATACGGGACGATATATCGAATATAATTGATTATTATGAAATTACTTATTTTTTCATTAATTACTCATTGGCACTTTAGTTGATTGCCCCCCACTGACAATAGCAATAATATCAGGCTGATTTTTAAACCCCCAAAAGCTACAATAGATCTCCCAAGGTGCCACTTAAAAAAACAAAGGTTACACATACTAATCCTGGTTTGATGAACAGAGCCAGAGCTCTCTTGTGGGCTCACTTGTCTAGCCCACTCTCCACTGCAGAGCAGAGCACCTACATTTGCATACTGGTTTGGCTAATCAAGATGAAACCCATCACACACTCTGATACAGTGAAGGCTGTAAATCTGGTCATCGTGCCCAGAGATCTGCAGGATCATAAGGTTAGGCCAGGGCGATTATTAGACCATGGCCGCCTGAGCACGAGGGCTGCTTGCAGTACGGATCAAGACACAGTGTTGATTCACGGATCAGATCAGCAGGAAAGAGGAGCAAACATAACTTTCTAGAGAAACCACAATCCTGTTTCTTTTGACGTGGAGATGGAGTGCCAACTGTGGGTCAGCCATATAGGCCTATACAAGTCATTATCTTTGTTTTGCTCCTTTAAGTAGTCATTTAGCATCTCTTAGACATTGCGTTGTGTCTCTTTGTACTAGTGCTGTGTGTCTTTGTGGTTGTTTTGTCCGTTTACATAGTTTCTTTGTCTTTTTCAAAATGTCACATCAAATGTCAATAGTCTAGATACGAGTGTTACACAGCACAACTTCGTAGAGTTAGGTATCCCCAAAACTTGAAAAAAGAGACTACGGTGGTGGCATCATCAAGTGATGTAGAGTACTAGATATCACTGTGCTGTGTTCATGGCGGGTGCACTATTGTGTCTACTCTCATATTCGCAGTACAAGGGGGAACAATGTTGCTTTCATGCTGGTACACCAATCAATTTACCCTCAAGCAAAGCAATCGCAAATTGAGGGCGTGTCCAGGGCTGAATAAAAAAAAGGTGGTCAAGCCGCCGCTGCTTGGGTGGAATCTCGGATGGTAAAGAGATTTACCATCAGTAAAGATCTGTGATATTTGTGTGTACTGCCTTGAACCGGGGGTCCACACGTTTTCAGGAAGACCCGTCCTGATTAGCTGGCTATGCTTTTTCCAATTTTCAGTGGATGAATACATCCTTGTATTTGAAGGAAAATGTGTTACCCACGGCGTTCAGGAGAGGGCAGAGCCTAGGTGAGTCAACACTATTTCCAGTCACACAATGGCTTTTCAGCTGCTTTATTTCTGTTGATTGGGAGTTAGGGGGGCGGGGGGGACTGAGGCCAACATGATAAAGTGGGTAATCATCCCCCCCACACACACTGCCTTGGCCACAGAGGGCAAGCCTTGGCCCCTATCTCTCCTCTCACCACCTTTTCCTTTACACAAGGAAGAGAGCCTATGTGTGGCAGAGCAACATATCCTTCCCCCAGATAATGGAATTGCCTGGCTATAATAATAATTTGAATTTCACGGCCCGGTGCCTCGGTGCGAAGGGAACGCCGGAGCAGGAGCATAAATTAGCCTCCATGCACTGAGCTGATCGATGACTGCCCTGTCCCCCCTTATTGATCTGAGAAAACTCCAAGGGATGCAAGTATACCCTGTATCCGTGGGACACATACACACCATCATTTTCCTCACCGAAACTTAGCAAGAGACGGTAAAAGATAGTAGTTAGTTGCCACACGGTGCTTTGAAGGTACAGCAAATATGCTAAATGGATCAGGAATGTGTTCAGGGCAGGTACGATAAGTCAGTGTTTTACGAGAGCGATGCTTTTCTTAAATACAGTGACAAAACAGCGACAAAAGATGTATTTTTTTCCATACAGCTGCCTTTAGACTTGACACCACAGTACATTTCCACAACCTGTCTTTAAAGTTTAAACACATTTGACCTCAGGCCAGAATGTTTAATTCCGTCGATTTGGAACGAGTAACTCTCTCTGGACTGAGACCAGAAGTCAGCTGAAACCTATTGTTACAGTAAGTATTTGCAAAATGTCCATACCATCTGTGTTTCTGCCACCTATCTAGACTTCAAGCAGTAAGAGGAAAATGAAGAAAATTCCTCTTGTTTAATATGAGCAGTAGTTGACACCAAGACATTAAAAATTCATGATTTTAAAGCCACATACTTTCCATCATTAATATGATTACAAAATCACCACTTTGTGATCTATCACCCTGTGCTTCTACTGTAGCTGTTATCAGGGTGCATGTAAAAGAAGACTGCTTGGCAACAGTCCATCAATGTATGTTAATTTTAAAGAAAGAACATAAATAATTACTTTGTATATGGGTATATGTTATATATTATGAATAAAGCACAGAGACACCGCAAAGACTAGGACGGCGTTAAAAAAATAATCTTTGTTTGTCCTTTGATGGTTAAATGGTAAAGGAAATAGAAATATGCCACAAATTTAGTGAAAAAAAGCTGGAGATGGTTGAGAGTTCCTTGGAAGACAATTCTGCAAGCAAACACACACACACACACACACACACACACACACACATTAACTCTGTATGAATACCCACATTCATGCATTTACGCATTCAGAAATGTGTGTGTAGACTCCAAGGCGTAAAACACAAAAGAGTCACACTCAAATACAGACACACTAATTACCAAGTTTCTCAAATGAACACAACACTGGAATAAGCACATCTGGGAATGTGTCCAAAGCATCAACCGCACAGTGGTTGCCCTCGCCAAACAGGAATCCAAATGGGCCCCCAATGGGTGCCTCCGCCAAATAATAAATAAATAAATCACATATTCAGCAAAAAGTAGGCTGAAATATGAAAAATGCATCAAAATCACACATCAATAGAGGCACAAGCCGCTAAATCCTTCTGACACAGAGACGGTGGAGATAATTTATCTGACCTTTGTGCAGGTCTGTGACTTTGAGTGCAGCGGGGGGATTGGGACCAATAATGATGAGAATCAATTCTCAGTTCAAGTCTTTTCCCCTGGGTATGAGGGTGAGTGGTGGAGAGGAATCAATGAACACTATAAAGAATTGCCTGCATGATGGAGCAAGCCCAAAGCCCAAAGCTTCAGGATAGGACTTGTCCTGAGGCAAGACTGCACAGACTGCAGCATTACACATACACTCACCTCCAGCAGGCCCTTATATTTAGTTGAAATGTAGTAATGTACCACTTATTTCATTGCTGCAGCTATGTAGTAGGAGCTGTGGCAAATAGTTATACAGACACCATATAGACAAGCAAGGCTGTAATATCTTAACTTTAGTATGAGGATCAAGATTAACCCATTCACATTTGAATTAACTGTGCAGGTGGTGATTGTACAAACAAAAATACACCATACTGGTATTATAAATAGAAAATGTAAACTTAGTAGACAAATGTCACACAGCATTGTACTGGATTGTGTCACTACCGAGTATGTAAACAACATTTTCAGATAAGAATCTAGACACAGAGTTTGCTTCCTTCCCACACTTTACACAAACTTTATCTTCCAAAATATCAGTGAACGTCCATGTGAGACTACGATGTGCTTCCCACTCAATAGCCACCTCAGTCGGTTGGAATGTATGCCACCTGAGGAGTCCAACAGGCAGTCGTGCTTTTTCTCTATGTTGGCATCAACCACCAGTGAGATGTGAAATTTGGATAAAACCCCCTGAAATATTAAATTTTATTTTTTGTGTTGAGGAAGTATGCAGAATATTTACAATAATATGTGTTGGGATATTTAAGGAAAGTGTATATTCATCTCTTGTATTATTAGCTAGCCATCGATTGCTATTTAACTAAAAAAATGCACCTGAACATCTTACAGGTTCTTCCATCTAGCAAGTACTTAAAAAGAATATAGATGATCATTTTCTGAAGGTGCACAAAAAGGCCAATTGGGCTCCAAGTTATCTCTGCTCCCATTTTGTAAGTGTTTGATCTCAGTAGCTGTGAATGTTAGTCTCAAATTGACAGAATAAAACACAAGACTTAACACAAAGCCACTGTGTCTGAGTGCAGCCTCCCACACCACAGGTCAGCTAAGATGGCCGTTATGTCCTCTGCGTTCATGCTTTCTCTTCTCCACACCTTTTTATTCCATAGTCTTGTTATCTTCAAAATGAGGGCTGAGCTGTTGCACAGTCGACAGCCACTGGGTTGAACCATGGAAAGAAGAGATATGTAGACATAATGCCAATCATATTATTATGTATCTCCAATGTCAGTCTGAAGAACAGCTGAAGGGCATTAATTGGGTTTAAAAATCCCTTTCAACCTCTGAGCCATACTGGGTGACATCCCCTCTGTGGATCAGACAGAAGCAGAATCACAGAATCCTACTCACAATACCGTAAGATATGGTCAGAGACCTAGAACAACATACACGAATACAGTATCGTGAACTTTTCCTGGTAAAGCAAATAAAGAAGTGTATGTCATGTGGGTTTAGTATAATAGGCCTTACACTTAGGCCCAATCAGAAAACAGCTATTTCTCCTGCCACTAACCCCCTGGCCTCATGAGAAGCAGGAGGGTGCCTCAATGTGTGTTGCGTTAAAGACTAAGGAGAAGTACTTGAGGCTCTTTGGCCCTCCAATAAGACCCTCCAAAGCAATTGTTATGAAAGCCAGTAATTCATTTATTTGCTAATAAAGGTCTAAAAGTAACAATCATATTGTATTATCTTAGTTTCAGCGCATTATGGACATTTTCTTAATAAAAAGCATTACAAACCATATCGCTACCATGCCAATGTCTCCAACCAACGACACACCAGTGATGCAGTCAACACAACTCCATGTCACATGTCCACCCTTTGATGGCATGTGCAGTTGACCAGCGAAGAGGATGCACTTGTTACAGCTCCTCAGGCAGGGAAGGAGTGTCGGTTGACCAGCCAACAGATTATATCATGACGTGGCTCGCTGTGGTTGTTTAGGTTAGTACCATGAAAGACTAATGTATTGCGGTTTCGAAGGGTTGTCCCATTTCATAGGTGAGGATTTCAACCACTATCACATTCTTTCCCTGATCCGGAGCTACATGTTGAAAAGCGAGGAGCACTCCAGAACGAGGGGTAGGGGGGACAATAAGGAATATGATTGGTCCTACACATTCCTCAATGCTCTTAATCGTGAATGTGATTGGAGTGGCCCAGGACTCTTGAACCATGAGGATGTTGTTTAAAAATGTCAAGGATGTGGAACATTGTGGGAACTCATTTGGCTGAGAGAACTCCCTTTTCACCCAAGTTTCTCTCCTCAGCCAACTTTCCATAATTAAACTGTCCAGCAAAGCAGAAAAGCTGAGATAAAAAAGAAGAAAAAAACTTCAACATCATTCATGGAGAAACGTCTCTATTATCGCGCCAAAGTTAACACAATGTGCACCTAGTTGCAGGCTTCAGCCCATTGGCTTACAGGCTTCAGTGTGGCAATACCATATGGTGTTTCCTAATGAGTAGATTCTTGGTGCTGGTACAGTATCAGTATTCTACTCTCACTTCCTCTCCCCACAGTAAGACCTTCTCCCCTTCCGTCCCCCGCCCTCATAAGGAATTCACTGCACATCGTTGGCCCACTTTGTAAAAGAAAGTCTCCTTGAATTTTGGAAGCTGCAGGTTTCTGTTTCAGTCAATCCTCTGTGCACGTTGGGATGCTTACTAGCCAAGCTGAGGCATTACAGAAGGATTTAAGTAAGAGCAAAGTGATTGTTGAAAGCCCTCTACCTGGTTTTGCAATGTATCTTAACCCCCGATGTAAGGCAGGTACATATCCAAGTAAGAGGAGATTGTAAGGGATTGTAAAGCCTCCGACTTTTAATGTTAGGATTATTTTTCAACACATGGCTGTTGAGTTTTTAATGTATTTCAAAGAAATTGTATTTATTTGAGGTCATATTAAACCACATCGTATGCAGGTCTAATGATCTCCTGTCCATTCTGCATTCAAGATGTTTAATTGCAATGCCTGTTTTAATACAGTATGCTGCTTAACTGGTGTACTTTATTATTGATGGGGTCACTCTTTCAACAATTTGTTTTTTGGTAACAGTATAACGAGAAAGCAAGCAGACACCGATGCAATTTAATTTGAGTGGTATCTGCTTAACAGAATCAAAGGAAACATTTAATTGAAGATTTTTTAATTTTTTTTATTTATTGCACATCAAAAATTATTAAACAGACCAAAATCAGATCCGAAATGTTGTATCTTTAGTATTAGAATCTGAAAAGCTTTTAACACTCATTAGAATCTGAATACTGGACAACTGGGATTTCACGTTTCTGTGAAACGTTAAAATCTGACCAAAATGCCGTTGTGGCTCCAGTCTTCTGCTTGTTCCTATTAACAGGAGGAACCTAAAACAGATGCTGTCACCTTTTGAAAAGGGAAAGTGAGAAACATTAACAAATCCCCCCCCCCCTTTCAAAAATAACCCAGGTGAATGAATGACCCCGTTCATTTGACGTTTAACCAGATAATTACGTGGTGCTTTGTAGAGCCGAGAGCTTGGAGGCAGGGCTTGCCTATGGGCTGCTAGCCCAGCCATGACATTGGTCGGTCCTAATCCGTCTTAATGAGAGCAGCATCACCACCGGACTTAACAATGAAACTTCCTCACCCACACAGAGACCTGATGGACACACTCATGAGTGATGGACATCCAGAAACACACTTACAACACACACACACACACACACACACACTTTATTGGGTTCTACCTCTGCAGTTGTGATTCTAGAAATGTGTCTGTAGTCTGTGCACTAATGCAAGGAGAACCAAAAGTGGTGTTTGTGAAGGAAATGATGAGTTCCAAATGTCTGTGAACAATCAAACCTGGTTATTCCTTATACAGGAAACATTAGGAATATCTTATTGCATTAGTACTTCAGTTGTGTTTGTATTCCTGTTTTTTTTGTTTGCACAAAACCTTTGAAGAAATTCCAGAATAATTGTTTTTATACTGTAAACAATGGTAAAAAGACTGTACTTGTATAGAACTTTTCTAGTTTTCAGACTTCTCAAAGCGCTTTAACACTACATGACATCATTCACCCGTTCACATCCATTCACTGATGGGAGGGGCTACCGTGCAAGGGGCCACTTGCCCATCAGGACTAATTCACATTCATACAACATTCCCACTAGAGAGCCATTTGGGGTTAAGTGTCTTGCCCAAGGACACATGGACAAGGACCAGCAGAGTCGGGGATCGAACCCCTGATGCTCAGATTGTAGGACGACCCTGCTGTACCACCGAGCCACCTCCTCAGTTCAACACTCAGCGCAGCGCTGTTTGCTTGAGGCTTTTACACGACATCCTCAAATGTGCATGACAATGTGCTCTGTTCTGTGTAATGGCTTCTACTTGTCATTAAACTGTTTTTATGAACCTCTGTCATAATTGAAAAGACTTAAATTGTAATCGAGCTGCTATTAATATACTTTGGCAAATTACACTTATAGTTTACGTGTTAGCCAAACCCAATGTATTACAGCAACTGTAAAAGACAAAAAAAACGTACAAAACTACTCCACGAGTTAAAACGGTACCCACTTACGATTATAAGCAGTCTAACTGCTAGACTGAATACCAGCTATAGAAAAGAATAATATGCAAGGCATACGTGTTTCCACTTCACTATCCACCCTACGAACGTCTACCGTACTAAATAACCAGTATTACTTGTAAATTGGTATATTGAAGTCCAAATGGCTGATGTAGCAGAATGTACATTGTATTTTCCTGGAGCTATTTCAAGTGAACATTAAAATTGCTGCTCTACTTCACTTTTTCTATACAAGTTTCACGTGACTAAATCATTTTGCTTCATTTTGGAAATGTTATAAGACCGAAACCTATAATCTTAAAAGGGAAATTATTAATGATTTGGAATCAAACCTTTTAGTACTGAAGGCACAACATAAAGGAGAACTATAAACTGGGCTGTAAAAGTGTTCATGCCACGGTCAACTGGTAGGACAAAAACAAGTGTTCTGCTTACCCATACACAACACTGCCTTCCATTATGAATCCAAATGTAATATTCAGGTTCATCATTTCAGGCGTTGGAGCTTTTACTGGTACAGAGATCAACTCCAAAAATAGTTTTGGTCACTGCATCCGAGGGAACTGATAGTAATTGATCATTGAACTCATCTATTTGAATTTGATGTTTTTTATTGATGGCAATTCTTGACCACACTATTTTTTTTTCAATTACCTGGATCAAATGGTTGGCAATAACTAAGAATATGTTACTAATGTGGTTGAATATTTTTAAAGGAATCATCATTTTTTTTTTATTAATATATTCCTTTGTATTGTGCTTGAAACATGAACAACAACATCTCGTCATCTCCAGTTCTTTGCAAAGCTGTCCATGTTCAAATGGGTATTTTCCCAAATTACATTCTTATTATAGTCAATGGTAGTTATGACATTCCCTCTTATTGTTCATACTCTTCCACTGCATCCAACAAGGAGAGATTGTCACACTGAAAAGACAAACAACATTTTATTTTATTTTAAGATTTCACTTGTCAACGCCTACAAATTAAGGCCTTGAAATGAAAACACAAACATGCTGAGATACATGTTTACACACACAAACAAAGATACACACACTTGTGTGACCTCTGCATTGTGTATGTTACATGTCCTTGAAGCAATTTGCTTTCAACTGCAGCAGGTTCACATTGTTCAGCACTAAATGTGATCAAATTAAATGAGGCAATTAGAGAGTGAATAAGCCAGCCTTAATAATTGCAACCTGATATGCCAGCAGCAATCATAATGAAGCGGGCATTCTGCTTGGCTGGCTTTGTAATGCTCCACAAGCGACCGGTATCATGCAACCGTGCGTGTATGTGTGTGTGTGTGTGTGTGTGTGTGTGTGTGTGTGTTAAGTAACACACACCAGTTAAATTGAACTCTGACTCCTTTCTCTACATACACTTATCCTAACCTTCAGGGTGGAGTTTCATTATGGCCGAGCCACAATCAGTGTCATGTGGTGTGTGTGTGGGTGTATGTTTGTGTGTGTGTGTGTGTGTGTGTGTGTTAGTGCATGTTTGTAGGTGTATTCAGAAAGAGAAGAAGAGCGTGAAAACATGGACTACAGAAGAGGATGAGATAATCTGAATAAGAGATACACATACACACACACACACACATAGGAAAAATCTTTTTTGAGAAGGTGAGGGAGGCAGTCTGGCAGAAAATTGAGACGGTCGGCCATTTTTGACTCTCCCTCATCCTTCTGGGTTCATGGCCCGTGAAGCCTCTTGTCATTGGGACTCGCCAGAGAGCCAAGTTAACAGGGCCTGTCCTCGCTCCCCCCCCCACCCTGCACACGGTAGTCCTCTTTATCATTAACCCATCTTAGAAACGTGAGAGCACACAGCCAAGGCAAAACATTTTTCCATGATCAACAACAAAACAAAAAAACAAAGCTTCAGTAACCCGTCGTGCCGGTTTGTCGTGTCTGCTTATTTAAACCGAACAAACAAACGAACAAAAAAACATGTTTTGCAATTTGGGCTGGGCATCATGTGTCAAGGTGTTAACCTTAAACCACAACAAACAAATGTGTTGTTGTGAATGCTCCTTAAAGAAGGCCTGTTTGCAATAAAAACATCTCACGGTTGGTGCTTGAGAGCAACACAGAAAACAATGTTCTTATTAATAATGATACTCTATTTATAGTCCAGTCTATTTCCTTTATCTGTATACTGAATGACTGCAGACCACTCTTTATCTGTCCCGCAATAGATGTTCCTTTTCTGTCACTTTTGCAGCATTTCAAGCATCTTTAGCAAAGTATTTGAAGAATCCATTTTGAAAGGAGGCTACAATTGAAAGATTACAAGAAAAGAGAACTGTTTTCAATCTTTTATAATTTTTCTTAGACATTATTTTTGCACAAAGACACTTCTGTTGGAAAACATTTGTAAAGATGAGACGATAGAGAAAAAAAGGAAAACAAGGTCATAGCCAGGATTGCTGATGTTCAAAACATGCCAGAACAAGGCTATGATCAAAATAAAAGACATATTAAAAATAAGCCTGTGTGGACTTAGGGGTAGATTAAAGCAGGGATGCATATTCAGAGAAATCTGTGGCACCAGTTTACCATCTAAAGATTTGTTTAGCATTAGAGGGAAAATGCCACTTTTACTGTGTTGAATTCTAAAAAAATATATTAAAAAAAGAAGCAAATTCAGGGTTATGTCCATCTGAAGGAGGACACTTTAACATGGAGTGCAAAACGCTTTGTTTACCAGAGCTTTCAGGGGTGAATGGTACATGGCCTGTCTTTGTATGGCGCTCTTCTAGTCATCCCACCACTCAAAGCGCTTCAACAGTACATGACATCATTCACCCGTTAACACCCATTCATACACTGATTGGAGGGGCTACAGTTCCACCTGTGCATGAGCAGCAACTAACATTCACACACATTCACACACCGTAGGCACAGCGGCGGGAGCAATACTGGGCTAAACGTGTCTTGCCCAAGGACACATCGACATGGGGGATCGAACCTCGGATCGTCTGATTGATTGAAGGACAACGCTGCTCACCACTGAGCCAGAGTCAGGGTGAATCGGGGTGAATCCATAACGGACTGTAAATAAATATATAACAAATATAGCTCACATTAGCACCGAGCAGGTACAGCTCCTCAGCTACCGTGTTCCGGAAGAAATTAAGAGACGTATTCTGCTAAGCGAACATATAACCACCAATCTTCTTCTTCTTCTTCTTCTTCTTCTTCTTCTTGAGTTTAAAGGCGTTTAGGATGAGAGAGTTGCAATACCGCCGTCTGCTGGACTGAGCCTTCCCCCGTCTTTTCCGACATTTCCACAGCATTTGTGAAAAGGCTAAAGATAGATGTGTTCCCGAATGTAGTGCAGTGTACTTAGTAAAAATCTCTGCCGTTTCCTGAAACTATTGGGAATTATGTGTGAGAGAGTCAACAAATTTCCATTTCTCCGTTTGCTCTGAGGTACAGTAAGTTGAATTCCCTCAAGCGTTTCAAAGAATAAAAAAAAAAAACTCTGTCCCATCACGCGTGGTGCTACCTTCATCATTCTTGCCGCACCATCGCAGTAAACAAGCTGGCCATGAAACTCTCCGTTTTCAAGCCTACCACTTTCACACACTCTCAATCTCCTCTCCTGTCACAGGGGATCTAGGCGGCCAGGGCTGGCCAACCGCCATGCAGTCCCACTCTGTTTATCTGTGTGTAATCGCTGCCTTTCCTCCGCAGGGACAAATGGAATCCAATCGGTCTGGCTAAAGAATGACAGGGTCACAGGCCCGACTCACTGGCCGGCAATCTATTTGTCAACGGTGTCAAAAGGGTGGTCGGACGTGTTGCGGGGCCAACAGATCTGTTTGGTATATCACCCACGGTAGACAGGGTGTGGGAGTGGGAGGGAGAGATGGATACAAGTGAGAGATGAAGGACATATACAGTAGAACATTGTGCTCGGGGTTATAGATATAAGCTAAACGTGTTTGCGGAATGTGTGTGTGTGTGTGTGTGTGCACGGTGTTTGAAGGCCCCCACACTTACACAGTATTTTCTACATTTTGAACCGGTGAAAGACGCAGACACGAAAACGCTCACATACAAAAAAAAGAATAAAGGGCAAACTCAGTTCCACTCTGCCATCGCTCATACGAGCAGCTGGCTGTCTAGGAAGTGTGTGTGAGGGGTTCTCATTATCAAAGGGGAACTGGGTAACGGGAATGGGTAAAAGTCCCACTGGAGGCCCATCTCAATGTGACCTCTAATAACAACACCCGGGGTACCTGAGTGTGAAATGAGCTGTGTGTGTGTGTGTGTGTGTGTGTGTGTGTGTGTGTGTGTGTGTGTGTGTGTGGGGGGCAAGGTAGTTAAAAAGGGACTTGAATAGATATGGCTATAGAAAAAATAGAGAGATAGGTCTCTCCTTCTCTCTCTCTTTCTTCTTCTTCTCTCTCTTTGAAAACCATAACACATATAAATGTGCCAACATGACCAGTAGCCTAAGTCCTTGTTTTGTATTATTCAATATCCAAGAGACTTTTAGCTTTTAATTGAAATGGATCTTGACGTGTGAAAAATGATCCAGGATATGAGATATTTTGAAGATCAAACAATATCTACAATAAAACTAAAATCCTTTAATTAAAACTGCAGACCTTTCACTCTGTCTCAAAATATATTTAAGAGTTTGAGGAATATGAGGGTTACTGTGAAATCATGTAAGTATGATACATGTGTACTGTATGCCGCTACATGAGCCTACAGTAACAAGGTAGCAGGGGTTGGGGGTTGATCTATGTTGCGCCAGTAATCCTTTAGACATAATAATCACTTCACTAGAGGCCGCCAATACACGGCCTTGTGACTGGCCAGCCTGCAGACAGGCCTCAAACAGGCTAATAAATCAAAGAGTGCATAAATAGTATAATATGCACGCACTGTTTCACACATACTAAATAAATAGGTGAGCATGCAATTACATCCCACAATCATAAGTAAGGTTATTGTTAAAGTCTCAATTACATCTAGAATGTGAAAAGAGGGAATAGTTAGTGTTTAAAAAAAATTGTCTTCCAGCTACAGGGCCTGTTCCAAGTACCATATTGGTAAATTCCAATTATATATATATATATATAGCCAAATTCCTTGTAAGTGTAATGTAGTTGGCAATAGGCAGAATTTATTCTGATTCCGGTATTATTTATGGGAATGGTACCTCAAGCTACACAATACAATTGTGTCACCATGATTTTTAGAAAACTGACAAAGAGATTCTATTAAATGTTTTATTTTTTTATATTTCACCAGAACTCTTTTGATTAAACTTTGAATGAATTGAAGGAACATCCTGAAATACAGCCTGAAGCCGAGCAGGAAGAGTCAAGATTAACTTTAGATCAAAAAAGCTGAACAAGAAAAAAAGCTTTAAAATGTACAGTGGCGGTGTCCTCTTGGTCCATTATTCTGGTGGCGGAATTATGGTCGGTTCTCCTTGTTCCCTTAAAAGGAAAAGGTCACCGCAAATCATTACAGAGTTTTTTCACCTTTAACCCTACATCCTGATTGGAGGGGCCTCTTCCAGGTTGACAACACCTGCATGCACAGAGGTCAAAGGTCACTGAATGGTTTGACGGAAATGAAGTGAATCGCATGCTATGCTATGACTTTCAGAGTCCCCAGTTCTCCACCCGACTGAACACCAACAATGGCCTATCCTTTGGAAGAATGGACTTGGAGAATTGTAGAAAGACCAAGACCAATACTGAAGAGCAGTGAATTGGTTCTAAAGGATAGTGTCAAAGCATTACTAAGAGACTCTGTTATTTCCGTCATACTTGTTACCCATCTCTATATTTCAATAGATCTCACAGTATTACACTGAGATGTGTTTCAGTAATTCTGTAGAGAAAAGAGGAAAAACCTTCCTAGTTAATACGATGATTAGAGTTTTACAGACCGTGTCTTACCACAAGTGCTTTGATAACTACCTCATCTAGGCTTCCAAGATATGATGCAAAGATTTGCTCAATATATAAGGAAGGCGTCTGCTCCTTGTCTTAATGTGTCTCGGGGTTGAGTATCAGAACTTCTAGTCGGTTGTACAAATTTAAATGATGAAATTCTTCAAAAAGGGTCCACATGGCAGAGCTATATGCCCCAGCAACATAGTTTTAAGATGAATTCATTCAACAGTCAATAACTGTCTGAGTGTATAAACCAACAGCCAAGACTTATTATTATTTAAGAGAGACATAGGCTATCAATATTTCAAGCTGTTACTCAACAAAGGGGTCTCACTCTCTGAAAGAAAACGTATCTGCGTACTGGTTTGTAAACAATGATTCTAATCAATTTAGATAAACCCTAGAAAACCTGCCATTTTTGTTGACATGGAGGTTGTTGCATAGGAAAAAGAGGTGGTGTCATATTACAGCGATAACGAGGGAAGAACGAGATAGCCCTGACCAACTGAGCATCATCCAGCAGCTTTGGGTGTTATCACCTTCTTTCAGAGAGGCTGGAAGGATGAGGCGGGTAGGGGAAAAAGAGAGGGGGAAATAGAAGGTGGAGAAAATGAGAGGGTGAACCGATTTAAGGAAAAGGGAAACGGCGTATGGAGGTATTACGAGAAGAAGAAAAGAAAGATAGAGAAAAAAAGGAAATGAGAAAAATAGAGGGGAAAATAGTTGGAATGGAGAGAAGAGGATGTTGGAGAGTTTCATACAAGGAAGAATGTAAAGGTAACTGAAATGAACAGGGTGAATGGATGAAGAGAAAGGTGAGGGAACATCATGGTATAGATGTATGACCTAACCTGAACCAAGGAGTGTTTTAAGTTAGCTGTACCTTATTTCTAAATTATCGACCTCAACACACATTTAGATATTATTGAAGTTAATTTTTTGCAATGTTGGCATTCTTCCAATATTCACTTTATTATCGGACAAAAAAACATAAGAAAAGAGCGTTAGGGCTCGATCACACCAGACTAGACACGTCGATAGCAAAACCACTGTTTTCCTATCGGGGTTCCTATTAAAATATTCTCATCTCAGCTCACCGCTCATCAATGTCACACTCGGCCAAGGCAGCCAATCGGATCAAGCAAGAGGTGGGCTTTTCCTTCCTGTTTTCCTCATATTTGCGGTATTTAATTCCGAAGAGCTTTATAATTCTAAACCAAAAACACTACTCCAACTGACTCCTGCTCAGTCGGAAGAGCAACTGAAAGAGCTCGTCATCGAGACACAATTCGCGTAATAGATTGTGGCATTTGCCATAGCCTACTCTATCCTTTTAAAACATTTTATATCGTGAACCCAAAACCTCCTCCTCATACCACAACACAGCAAGAATGCGACATCTGCTTGAATAAATTTGGTAAATTATGTTTTATCGCCCGGTTGCGGACGCAGGCACTGTTTTTCCGGACGCGTTTTTGCCAAGGCGTTTTTGAAGCGCTTCTAAAAGTCATGGTGTGATCGTCGCGCCCCTAGAGTGTAGAATCTATGCATTCTGAAAGTGTCTTTAGTTTGTATACAATTTAAAAGTATTGATGTGATTAACTGAAAAAAGATAGTTGTGAAACAGCTTTAATTTACTTTAAAAATGTCAACTCAATTTGAAAGCAATTGCGCTTGTTAAACTAAACATGTGCTGCTTGTTGTTCTGCTCATATCCATGAAAAAGGACTTCTTCCTTTCTCCCTCTTGAGGCTTTTATATCCATTTACTGATATTAGCAACAACAAAAAAACAATGAGAAAAACAGAAGGGAGAACAAGAGCCTTCATCATTACGGGAAGAGTACACACCAGAGGTCATGTCTCACATTAGGAGCTTTGAACATCTTGCAATCCCATCAGATTGCCCCTTTGATCAAATTAGATTGATGCTTCGAAAAATAAATACATCCCATTGAAAAGAGTATATGCGTGTGCATTTACTTTTTTCAATGAACAAGCTTTGATCAAGACATACAAGTACAAATTTATATCGATATACCAATACGACAAAGGGTGATGAAGTGCTTCAAATCCAAAAGATGACAAATATCCATGATTTTGGTTGATTGTGATTTAAAAAAAGCCCAGTCCAGTGGGGCAAGTTTATTTACCAAAGTTGTCAGACAAAAAGAAAAGAGATAGTATGCTTCCATATCTGAAACAAAATCAGGTCACCCAGCTAATTAATTAATTATTCAAAGGCATCTTTGAATTAGCATGATGGTTTGAATCTACATTAGCAATCCAGGAGGCTTCAAAAGGCCCACAAATGATCTAGAGTCGGCGTTTCCTAAAAACAAACGGGCCAGAAACATCAAGAGGAAAAGAGAGCGTCTTCCAAATTCACCGGCATCACAAACTGTGTCTCTTCCAACAGCTGATATGGCAAATGTTATGGTCCCAAAGAGATGGCATGAATAACAACAAGGCCTTCACAAGGCATAACAACAAAACAAAGACCTGACAAAGGGTATTTTACAAATCTCTCAGGAGTCGTTTTCTCAGTGTGCCAAATATACCTTTGAGGAGTAAGAGTTTAAAGTTGCCAGAGTGAGCGATTTGTTGTCTTTATCTTCCTTTGAGGTTTCAGTAGAAGCCACATCCACCACACTAGATTGTTTTTTAGGCCCTTAGGCACTTGGGGTGAAGGTGTGGTATTAATACAAGCCCAGCTCTGTCCGCCTATCTATCAACATCAAGAGTTTCTTTAACACCCTCAGTTACAACTTTGACTGTGGCAAATACAACAGATAGGATATTGCCAATACATCTTCTTCTTCAACAACTTTGATCTTACAATGGATGTGTTTTTACAACACTGGAGGTATTAAGTGACAGTATTGTTCTTCATGCGCTATGGTGTTGGCGAACTGCTCATGTTGGGTGTCTTCTTATCTCCTGATGCCAAAGCTATGACGAAATGAGGCAAAGCTGGTCATATAATGCAGAATAATCAACAACAATATTTCAACAACTAAGCTATAAAACTGCATGTGAAGCTAATAATGCTAACAGACACTGTATCAACAAAAGGTGAAGGTCCTAACTCATGTGGGTGGACAGTAAATGCAAAGTGCTTCCCGAAATTATTCCCTATTCATTGTGTCCCTACTTGGTGCCCGTTATTGTACATAAAGCACTATTTTTGCACGATGCACATTACATGTTAATTTCAGTGCCATGCTGAAGAATCAATGAGGAAGCTGTGATGTCTTTAGGAGAAACTGACCAGCCAATTTAGTCGATATGACCACACCAATGCAAATCGATATCATTAACTTCCCTCAAAACACATTGGATTCTGTGAACAATTAGTTCCTTTGCAGCATGCCCTCAGCAGCCTTCATACGTCTGCTGACTTGGAGATATTCTGGATTGTAGCTAAAAACTGAGTCACACGAGTAAAACATTGGCAATCTTCCATTATAAAAAATATGCACGTGATCAAGATGCACATTTTTGTAATTTGCAGTCATTAATAACTCTGTGTCTGTCCTTAAATTCAATAACAGCTATAATACATAATTTTTTTTATTATCTTGACTTTGTGTTACTACCTCAGTTGCTGAATATTCAGAAGGATCAATTCAAGAACAATACAAGAACAATCACAAATAGTTAATCTTACACACATATTCTGTGCAAAAATATTATCATAATTTCTATGATGTGATTTTAACCACTGCTCTCTGCTTTCACTAATTGTGGGATTAGTTTACACATTGAAATTTTACTAAAGGGCATCACAACAGAAGTTGCTCAGGGAAGCAACTATCTAAGAAGAGGTAGATATGTTCTCAAATCAGATAAACATGAGGATCTTTGAAATCTAAGCTCAACGTTTGGTTTTACTCCGGTCACTGGGCGCTTCACTGTTAGGTGTTTGGTTTGGGCTCTGAATGTTCACTGTGCAAAAGAGCTCTGCAAACCTTGGCCAAGCACATGGGTTTGTTTTGGCAAGGCCAACCTCCCTCACACAGAGCCGAACAGGTGGAAGCAAATGACCCAGCTGTACGTACCAGACAGCCGGTGAGCAGGCTGCACACCTGGGGTAACGGACGGGCTGCAGGGCTGGCGGTGAAGTGGACTAGGTTGTGTGACTCCTCCACCAACTGTGGCCCCTCGGTCCCCACAGGACGTTATCATTACGAAGAATGACACCAAACTCTTCCTCAGAGCTTTGCTAAACAACCCCAAGATATGGCTGCAGATGCAATGACCTTGTCCTTCCGGACTGGTGTGTCACACTCACGCACAAATACAAGGAGGCATGAGGTATGATGATCACACATGCAACAAGACGTTGCACACACATACACACAAAATGTATCTCGATTCACTGTTGTGAAAAGTGCATTCATTGTTATTTGTGTAGCTTGTGTGTGAGAATGTGTATTGGACATAACTTATTTACTTATAGCAGAGGTTTAACAATTCAAAGGCTTCAAATAAGTACTATTCCATTGTGGTATCCAAGTAGAAAAGTGCACATGAGAAACTGACAGAGATATTAATCAAAGTGTACATTTCTATTGATTTCGTCCTTTATCACTGAGCTTCCACTAACTTGAAAAGACAGAGCTGTCAGCCATGAAGGGTAGAACATGGGAGCCTGAGTAGAGAGTGCTGCTGAGGGTTTTGGCCTTGCTCATAACAATACACACACATCTTCCACCGTTCCTCTGCTCCAATATGAAAGAAATGGACACAGCTACTAATTAGCAGATCCCCCTAATGGGTGTCAATAATGCACAATTATTATAAAGAGTAACTCCAGCAGAAAGGTTAGCTATCCATATGTCTGGGGAAAGGTGTGGCATTTAGAAGTAAAACCCTAAAGCTGCATCAATCACGAAACAGCAGCAGTTAAGTTGTGACTCTAGAGAGAACGGAAAAGGTTAGAAATCCTGTCGAACAACAACAAATACACAAGCTCATGGTGTCCGGCAATGGTAACTGTAAAGTTCTTGGTAAATTACATCATTTTTTTTCTCCAACATTTTGTAAACGGCTGCTTAAATCCCCACAAGATAGATTGACAATGTAATCATGTTTGTTTGTGTAACTCTATTAAAATTGTTATTGTACGTGTCAACATCATCTCAAGCATCTTCATTGATAGCTAGAAATGGGTAGGAGGGGTATTAAACAGGCACCGGTGTTAAATGATCAAAGCTCCGACATTATCTATTCTATTAGCGGTTCTGAAAGTTATTATCAGAGCATACAACATCTCCTCTGGCCTCTGTGTACGTGCTGAGCTCTTTTATGCTGATATTTTTACTGATATTTCACAAGTACTAGCTTGGCTAATACAAATTGTTACAAACAAGTTAAAAGTACAAAAACTTTCTACACATAGTCTGTTTAGCTTCGTTCGCCACGTATCTTAAAAGTCTGTTCTTAATTTTTCTGAATTTCACTCCGGAATATTACTCATTTACAATATTTACATATTGAGTTCATATAGAGATTTTGCTTTTGTAAACAGTGTTAAAAAGAAATTTTTGAATGTCGTGCCACTTTAAAAAATATGCTAAACTTTAAATATGGCAATAGCTTGACCAACGTTACTATTCAGGCATTGTCGAAATGGTTGTTATTGAATGAAATCCAAGAAATCATGGCCTTTGCATGTATGGATATTACAGCAGAATAATAGGTGCTGTGAAGAATTAAAGGTGCAGTTGTGTGCAGGAATTGTTAAACAAACACAATCGCACGGATAGAGCCAGGGATCGATTTATCTACTGCATGAGAACATTCCCACAGAGGCAAGAGCGGCAGAAACAAAGTGCTGTGTTAATTCACTTAACCTCTATTGTTCTGTGCTGTCATGCCGAGACGGTTATTGATTCTTTTACAGCTGGGTATCAAATTCTCCAATGTGCATGCATACAATCACACATCACTGAGCCCCAGCGGAGAGTAGCTGTGAGGGATGAATAAATAGAGAGAGGCATTAGATCAGATCGGATCAGACCCGCGGTGGCGTGGAGTCATCCGAGTTTCACGGAGCCAATCAATAACCAGAGGGAGTTAGACGGAGGGACATAGTTGTGTTAAGAAGGGATTCAGTCCCCGTGGGACGAACAGCCGTACGCACTAGTAAGTATAATTAAAGCATCGGGCTTGCCTTGCCATAATTGTTGGAGGGAACCGGGCTCTCCTCTCCTATGACTGTCAAACATTGTCTGGCACTTTTTAGGGAAATCTGCTACATTCATTTTAAAATCAGACAGAATAAAAAATACAATTTAAAAAGTGGATTGTTGGCTAAATGTATCCTGTGCACACTTTTGAGGAGTAGATGACTAAATGTCCATGGACAAAAGAGCTCTTTTCAATACATATGCATTAGTTGCACTTGCAATAACTTACTGTACATATTCACATTCATACTTACACTGTGTTGATCTGCACTGCACACATTTCATTTACACTACACACACTTTGCATTTTGCACACCATCTAGATATATATTTTTTATTTAATTTGACAGTGCTGTATTTACATATATGTTGTGTATATATACATATATATTTTATTTTATTTTGTATTTTATATTTCACTTTGCACACTTTACTTTATGCACAGTCACTTTCTTTCTTATACTTACATTTTATTGTGTTTAGTTTATCGGTGCTGCTACTGTTGTCTACAAATTTCCCCTTGGGGATTAATAAAGTATATTTCTATTCTATTCTATTCTAATCACAAGTTCATACAAGAACCCAGCAAATATTGTGATGTAATAGTACATTCAATTTGTGAGAAAAAAAGAATGGAACAAAACGTTATTTAGTGCATGAACAACATTATTTCCATCATCATGATTACTGGAGCTTGGAGAACGTTGATTTTTTTTAATATATTGTCTGCCTTTATGGACACAATGTCAACTGACCGATCCCAGCAGAGAGCGTCTGTAGGCGGCTACTCTGTCGTCAACACGGCTGTAATCATCATTAAAAAACCATTAGCTTTTCATGACTTTTACATGTTTTCAGCCTTTCAACTAAAGTGATGAATAGCTCCTTCTCCAATACTGGTGTGTGATGTGTTATTAATGATGGCATAATGGAGACATTATATTAATTATGCAATAGTGGTGTGGTTAGCAAACAGGTACAGGCACAAATTCATTAGGGAAACTTACATATGCACACATAATGCACATTGATTTAAGAGTATTTGTTGGTTCTAGTGAACTAGCTTTTAAGTTTCACTTTGTGCATACTCTGGTTTAGAATGTAATGAAAAGAGACATGATACAGCCAACTGTACAGTGTGCACTTTGCATAGCTCTGAGTTCCCTCCATGGTGTACAGTACTGCTGCTTTCATAAACATAAAGAATGCCAGCAAAAATACAGACGGCCCCATCTGTACGAATCCTTCCCACGTCTGAACGTCTAGACAGAACATACACAGAGAAAAATCATTCCTTTGTCCACACTAATCGTGACAAATCACGTTGACCTAGACAATGGAGCAGAAGCAACACAGGCTTTGATAACTGTGAAGGTTTAGAGGAAAACATCGGTAAAAAGTAAAAACAAAAAAGGCACGCAGGGGGACTGTGTGTGTGTGTGTGTGTGTGTGTGTGTGTGTCCCGGTTTGTGAGTCAAATGGTTTATAACACTGTATTGTGCTATTAATATCATTGTCATAACACAGTCACAGGCATACACACAAATCTTCCTGGCCAACTGAAAGCTCACTACACAGAGCCCACGATGGCGTCCGTCTCCCCATACTCGTCTCTGGGGATCTCGGTCACATGCAGTGTTGGTGTTGCAGCCAGAGCCTGGTGGGCCTTGGAGGAAACCAGTCTGTTACCAGTTTCTCAAACCCCCAACCAACCCGACCCCTTACTCAGCCATCTGCAGCATCACCTGCTGCAGTTTTTCCAACACACCGAATGGATGATTTCTAGTTTTTTCTTGGAGATGTTGTGGGTGAGCAAACTGTCCCGGAAAAAAAAACATTTGAATTAAAATGTTGCCTGATGCTCAAAATGCACTGTTGGAATTAGTTTGAGTTACAATTTCCTCCCTGACATTTTGAAAATGAAAAAGTAAACTGTTGATTATTCAAAACATCGACAAATATAATGTTTTAGGGTCATACCAAAGACGTGATGCATCATTTAGTTTTTCAATATTTCATAGCAGGCCAAATCCAAGGATATAATTAGAGAATCTTGCACTTTCTAAACTGCCAATGTTAACTGAATACAAACTGTGTTTATGAACAGAGCACTCATGAAGTAAATGCATGAAATGGGCTCAATAAATTATTAGTCAAGGCTATTTTATTGGTTCAGGAACAATTGGCCTTTGGGAGATACAAGGCTCCCTTTTCTAATAGTCCATTATAAAACAAGGGCTTAATATTATGGGACATCAAGGTCACGTTGAGGATTACTGTATGAGCTCACATGATATTAATGTCTCAAAGTCTTTCTATCAAACCCATCAATATGAGGAAACAAAAGGGTGACCTCGAAGCCAGTTAGACATGAGAGGCAAACAAGTATATGAAGATATGAAGTGAAAGAAACGTTCATCTTGTTTAAGGTTGTAGGACGATTATTCCATTAATTGACTAGTTTTTGGAATTTCTGACATTTGAATGTATTTAATCAACAATCAGAAGACTAATTAATTGAAATGTCTCTCCATGACTGGTAAAGACAAAAACCTTCTTGTCATGAAATCTAAGGACAGCCAGTGTGTGTACCAAGTTAATATGTATACAGCACTGTGTTGAATATAAATACATTTTGCGTGGTTTGAGAATATGAATGAAAACCTTTATAGTGATCATACAGAGACATACACACTAATGAAGACAATCTCACTCACACACACACACACACGCACTCAAACTCACCCGAACTCTCCTTCTGTTCTTTTCTCAGCTGAGCTCCGTAAGCTTGAGCCACCAGAGATTCTCATTCATCAGGTCTACTCGCAAGCTAAACAGATGGGGTCTGAGCAAACTCCTACACCCCCCCACCCCCCACCCCCGAGACAGATTACAAACCACATCCATCGAGCGCTCGGAGTAAGAGAGAGAGAGAGAGGAATACAGCTTTGTATTTAATGGAGAAAGATCATATCTGGATTTATATCAGCGTCAACAAGTGGTTATTATGTTCCTCCCCATAGGGTTCACACACGCACACCTGTTAAACACACGTTTGAATTCCTTAAATATGTTACAAAACCTGACATGTAACATAAAGCCTAATTTGGATCTAAGCCCCTGCACTGGATTTGTGTACCCTCATACCTCCACAACGTCGTACCTGCGTTTGGCACACAGGCCTGATACAATCCTAAATATATACAACTAAATATCCAACAAATTGCAGTCTGCATGTTGGCCACTTGATGATGATTGGTGCATTGGTCTGTTGTACTTCCTGGGACAATCACTTCCTCTTCCAAGTAAAGGAAAGCAACAAATGTGTTGTACAATGGGAACATGCAGTGATTGTGAAAGTTATTTCAAAGAGACATGAAATGTAACTTTTCTGGTTTCATGGACTGCAAGGGAAACCTTCCAGTGGGCTTGTTTTACATGTCTCCCCAGTGCCAATTTAAGATTTGGAAAGAAATGGCAACTCTTGCAGGGATGAGAACGTGACTTGTCTGAGCCTGCACTCCGTAATTGCAGTAGACAGTGTACACAACCACAGAGGAGATGTTGTGCCGTTTGGCGTGGCGGGGACCTTGATGAGCCCTTACGCTGATTATCCTGATCAAACTATACTTTTTTTTGCTGAGAGAGAGGCTTCGCCAAAATGTTGTGCTGGACTCCTCATGACGATGAAGAAGAAGAACCACATATTTCATTCTCTATTAAATTATTCTGAACTATATAAATACTGAACACACAGGCAAACACCTGTGAGTGGTGACAGATTGTATATTCTGAGCTAATCTGGGAATAAACAAGGAAACCCCTGAGGCCCAAAGGTGCTGTCTGAGTGTAGAGATTGACAAAGAAGACTCACTGACAGGAGCCACACTGTCGTGAAGAGCAAGAGAAGACTCTTGACCTTAAATATTTATTTGAAAAAAAATCATCTTACATAGGTATTGTATTGTAACCCTGTGCAGTTTACCAAGCGAACAATAACGTGAGCATGCAGTACTATTGACTATCTCGTGCTGTTGGTGAGGCGAAATACCTTTGAAGAGCATCGAATAATGACAGTGTGATTCCCAGATGCATGTAGTAATAGAGCATTTACACGAGTAAATGTGCCTGAGAGACACCATCGGCTCTCTGTTGGAATACCATCAGAGAAGCTTTCCATTGTACCGAGACAACAAGATCCATGTCAGCTTGACCTGCTTTGGAATTGGAGGAGAAAAAAAAGGAACTATTTTGTTTCCAGAGGGAGCCATAAGGCATAAAGGAGAACTCGAGCCAGACTCTGTCCAGAATAACACTGGACACATAGTCAACAACTCCACCCGCTGGTAAAATCATTATCACATCTTCCAAGCTCTTGTTGGGAGCTATGATCTCACAACGCTGCATCCAAGGCCGGGGGAGAAGATGGGACGCAGAGCCATACTGGCAGGAGTTATTATTTGACAGGAGATGATGTGGTTGGATCGGGTTTGGGATCATATTTGGATCTGATGTTGTTACTCTTGCTCTTTAGACATACTGTGAGATAGCTTCCATATGCTTTCAGAGATCCCTGTGTGCTGATGATGGTGCAGATTACTTTCATAAGGATAACTCTTTAATTGCCTTCAGAGCGATACTCACCCGCATCAGGTTAACATGGTCACCCAGGCGTGCATGGGTTTAAGAACTGTTTTTACTGAAAGCACAGAACGACATCCCGATCAGTAATGCAACTACATGCTAGCTAGTAACGCAACTTCATACTAGCTAATAAAACGTAGCATTTTCCCTTCTACATATACATTGAACAAATCTGCTTACACCATCACTCTAACTACTTCATTCACCCTGGCGACATTCTGCACATTCACACAACTCTCTTTCTCACAGGTTACAGGCGGTTACTACACTGTTTCTCATTCACTAGCATGACTCGGTGACGCACTGTATCCCCTTCGACACATCATAACACTACATTTGCGCAACTCCGAGATACATTTATATTCACATATTAAATATTTTATTACTGACGGTTATGATCCATGTCGCTACTTTTTTACCGTTTATCTCTTTTACCCACCTGAAAGCACTGAAATACATCACGATCAATAACGCAACTGCATGCTGCAGGCTGTTCTAGTCTATTATTAGCTAATAAAACTAGCATGGCGTTTTCCCTCGCTTTCTTCCCAAAGGACCCCTGAGCTGACCTAAGTGCCTGCATGAGCGTTACTCATCGTAACCACCATCAACCTCTCGCACAATTCAAGCCTCCAATGTCAATGTCCAGTTCCTGATATTGTGTCCGTTGTTAATGAGGGCCCCACATAAACATATTTCCTCTGAAGCAGGAAGCTTTGCGCAATCCTCCCGAGACCAGCCAAGAAAAACATCAATTAGGCTTTTCTTTGCCCTGGCAACATGTTTCGCATTGGCACAATTTTACCAGCTGTGTTTCCTCTTTTACTCCAAGTATCTAAATACAAGGGGAACTAAAAACAGGTTGGCCTGTATGTTAGCCTCCCCTCTCATGTGTTGCCCTAGAGACATTGTAAGCAATACAGTTGTAGCATCATTATTTTAATACATCAATGCTGCCATTGCCTGCCTACATTGCATGTTCTATCTACTGTGAATGACTAGTTCATCATTGTCTCTCCACACAATGACGTACAACACGTATACATGTGTTGTACATGTACCCTGTGGGCATGTTTTATAAACCCCCATCAGCACACAGCTCCGACAGAGAAATTA
This sequence comes from Liparis tanakae, assembly GCA_036178185.1. Taxonomy (NCBI): domain Eukaryota; kingdom Metazoa; phylum Chordata; class Actinopteri; order Perciformes; family Liparidae; genus Liparis; species Liparis tanakae. The sequence goes on from CM070107.1 coordinate 18,240,136, forward strand.
AGGTGGATTACTTATTTGAATAAGTAACAAGGCATAAACTAAGTAGTAGAATTATCAATTAGATCGGAGAGCCATATTGACAGGCCATAGAGTTTAAGACAACCTGGTGAAGCGCTTCGACTACAGAGCTAAGGAGAAAGCTCCTTTAACTCTGCCAAATGAGGTCCTGTTAGCTGGATAAGAGGATAAAACAGACTCCTCTGGAAGCAAAACATGTTTGTTACTCCTCCAAGATTCCAGCCTTTGTGTAAGACATTGTAGAAAAATGGATGAGGTCATTTTGCTCTGCATCCTGGGATGAGAAATGAAGCAGGGCTCCAGTTATTTTGATTTATATCAGAGAACGCCTTAAGGAGAATCCTTGCGCCATTGCATTTTGTTTTAATATTGCACAATCTACGCTGATTCATATGTAAAGTGTATGAAAGCAATCTTCATAGGAAAAGAATAAAATAACATGGGACACTAATCATCAGATGAAAAGAAGATAAAGATCCTGTTTTTGCTGTTTGAACTAATTTACCTGCAGGAATGACCAATGTTTTCCAAGATGATGCAAGAGACATGAATTATGAGACTAAAAATAGTGTGGAAAGCTTTTCGCCAAGATATTTTGTGAATTGAGATGACTCTTGTTTAAATGATGTCAACAGAAGGGGGGCTAAGAAATAATTCATTATTACAGAGTATGCTCAATGCAATTGGAGACTGAAAATGTGAGATAAAAATGAATACGCCACATATTAAGCAGCTCGCTGCAAGATTTAGTTTTGATAACTAATCCATACTCAGAACCTGTACAACATACTATAACCCCACCTCTCTGTATCAATGAAATACAACACAATGCAACAATAAGAAATATTTATTTTGTAATAATTAGAGTAAAAAAGTCCCCTGAAGATCAACATCCCTTAAGATTACAAATTGTGTCTGCAGTCGTATTTATTCAAAGCATTAAGTCAATGTAAGAAAACCCCTACCAGGCCATCCGTGTAGCTAAGCCATGTCTCTGTATCGGCTTATTGGCCCTCTCATTCCCCTATTGAATCTCTATGCAAAGCACAACTCCATTTACAAATAAAACCTAATCCGGAGTAATTACATATTTCCCAGTATTGACTTGAAGTCCAATAGTGCTGGTTCGCAGTTCATTAAAAATCACTCAAGTCTGAAACTGGTCAATATTTTAAAACAAAACCTTTGTAAAAAGGGGTTACTACTTGCAATCTCAGCGAATTCTTAGACTTTTTCTCAGGATGGATGCTGTTGTTGTATGCATACACGATGGATGCAGATTAATTTCTAAGAGCAACTCCATAACCTCATCCCCTATCTTTTTTTTCTACTAATATCCAGTAACATTAACAAGTTGAAAATACACTGCAAACCGTCAAAAGATGCTACCAGGCGTGCCAACTCGCAAAATACCTGATTTCATGACTTTTCCTAATTTATTGGGAAAACATAACATTCCCATGATGATATGTTTTCAATGTCCTGAACACAACTTGTACGCATCGGTGTTCTTTGGGGTCAATTTCACCCCAGGCTGTTTTTCACTGTGTAAAAGATATAAGAAATATCAACTTTATTATTTATTTAAAGGGCTATTTAGGGCGTCAACAAACAAATATAAAGTAGCTGACACCTAAACTTGGGAAACAATATTAACTCTAATAATTTTCTTGAGGTTTTAATTGCTGTGGTCAAAAAGGGTAAAAGATGTGAGTAAATTTAAAGGTAACAGGAGGGTTAAGGCACGAGACGACTCAGTGGTTCAGAAGTCAACCCAGACCAATGGAAGAGTAAACAATCCATCAATGAGTATCTACTAAAAGGCAATTGTAAATCATGGTGGAGAGTGAGGAAAATGGCTACAACACCATCACTGACATCTGACCCCAGATGGAAATTATATTTAAGCCATGAAAAGAATACCGTACAGAGAGGAAACAAGAAGCACAGTGATTCCTTTTTATTGATGCACAACCAGGAGCTTGGCCCAGTGGTAGACAAACAATTTGATGAAGTAACAGCAAAAATAATCGCCTTAAAAGCTTCTGTATTCCAACTCCAACTTGATATCCAACTCACGGAATGGTCCATAAATGTGCAAATGTTTGCAGCTTGTTGAATTATTGAATGTTTAAGTTAAAGTAAAAAGTGGTATTTAAGACCGCACGCTTGTTCTGGATAAGCTCTCCATTTAGCACCCGTTGTCGGCCCAAAGTGTTTAATGCAGTTTTTCCATCGCTCTTCCGCGGGACTTCAATTACTCAGCAATGGATGTAACGAAAGTCAGAATATATTTACCCTAACGTTATAAGCACAGGCTGAGCCTTCTATTGGACTCTATGGGGAATACTCCCTTTCACTCACAAGTACGTACTTGTCCACTGAAAATGGGCATAAACAGAGCAGGCCAATCAGGATGTGTTTAAACCACGGTATATATAAGGCATCGCACTCCACCCAGGGATGGGCCGCTATCATCTGGTTCATTTCTGCATACACCGCAGTGAATAACAGATTGTATTGCTAGAAGAAGTGTATTAAACGTACTTAATCAAACAATTTTGTTCCAGGAAGCAAAGCAAATGTAATTTGTCGTAATCCAACCCAGTACGAGACCAGTTTTAGCAAGTAGGAGTTACTGATTTGTGCTCGCTAAGAAAGACAGAAGTTTTTATCTTTAACAGCTGCGTTAAAGCTGGCAAAAAAGATTGTGTGTATAGGAAACATTACAATATTTCATTTGTGAAGTTACGTGGAAAAATCCCTGTGTGTGTGGGTGTGTATATTCAGATTTCTGATCTAATGTTCTGGTTTAAACTGGTTTTACCTTAGTGGTGCAGGTAAACCAGTAACCACACTGAAAAGCGGTGGCTAGTATTAGTCTCCCAGCATAGCCAGTGGGAGATTTTAGGATGCTTGTGTCGAGCCTCAATAGAGGCTTTGGCATTCTACGAGCCAACTGTCCGAGCACACAGAGGGGCCATTGAGAAACTAGGTGAGTAATAACACTTGTGACTTGTATTCACACATTAGGCCTCCATCCAGCTCAGTGTAAGAACACGGTCCTGTGGGATAGCTACGAATAAAAAAGGATCGCAATATTCATCCTTTTGGCTGGTATTAGAGCGTGCACACATGGACTGTTTACAGACAGCTTACTATTACTCATGATGTGTAACGCAACAAATTGTGAAAACAGCGTAAATCTTTAATGAGGATTTCTTTAAATATCAATAGGCTTTAATTGGTATATTATACCGTTATTATAATACTGCATGCTGCTGATGCAGGATATTGGGGGAGGAGGGTGGGAGCTCATTTTGTCTCAGGAGGCCAGCAGATATTCCTGTCACTCATATCTGTAGGACACATGCTAATCCACACACATACACACACACACACACACACACACACACACACACACACACACACACACACACACACACACACACACACACACATGCCAGGTGACTGAGATCACGGTGCCACAATACAGAGACACATAGCATCTTGTCTGATTTGTTTATAGTACACTTTAAATAATCAGCCAATCACTCTTGTAAAGTGTGTACTTGTATTTTTAATTTTAAATTAAAGCTCAGAAATGCTGCATATGAAGAAGTCTATAGGTGTATCATGTCGGAGGTGAAGTGTGAGTGTGTGTGCCTGTGCATAAGTGCATGCATGTACTTGCTATGCTACGAGCACCTCTTCAACCAACCAAGTCTCTACCCCTTCCACCACACACACACACACACACACACACACACACACACACACACACACACACACACACACACACATATACACATATAACAGCCATGGCACCGGTTACTGTGGTAACGGTGCATCTCTTCAGTGTATGTCCTGACTAAACCCTCCACCAGAGTAAAGACATCTGACAGTGTTTCAGAGCACGACACAAAAGATCAAAGGCGCTGTCTCTGTCCAATAGTTGTGGTTATTAGAGATATTGTTGATACTATCTTTTTTTTTCAACAGTTGCAGACCCACGTAACTCTTTCACAGTTGATTGACAGGAACACATTTAAAGATTGATCAAACTTTTGTATTCATACTGGGCTCCAACCAGCCATTTGATGATGTTTTCCTCAAATAGTTTTTAAAGATCCAGTCAAGCTGCATTACAGAACTGCATTTCATCACTCTGTTTCATAAACAACATTTTGTCCAAAAGAAACTGTGTCTGTATTGGGGTATTACATGTGCTTGAATACCCATGGTGTTGTATGAAGTGAAAAGGAACCAACGTGTGTCCTTTTCAGGGTCTTTAGGAATGCACATGAGCAATCTATTCATATACTTAACGTCCTTGTAGGGCATTTAATGACATTTCAGAATTCCAGTCCTGTCACTTTCCTGAAAGAATCCTCTGTTCTGAATATGATCATTTAAGATCTAGAAGCCATATTTCCTCCTTCCATTTCAATCTTTTGCCACATTGTCCTGACGTCTATACATCTCAAGTGTCCAACTGCCCTCCGTCTGACCCTCCACTGCCACTTTGTATGGCTCATAAAACTCCATGCATTTCAAGCCCCTGCAAGTACCACGGTCCACTCTGCACCACCATGGGTAAAACAGCAGCCTTAGCCTCTCCAACACAACTGTGTGACCAAACTCAATTACATGTCCCATTTATCTCTGCTGGGGCCGCCAGGCCCCGTGGCTCCAGTGTAAATCTCTGGTCCCAGTCAATAATCTATTCTCCAACTCGTCCAAGGGCCCTCCATTGTCATTAGACATCCGTTTGGCAGAGGAACGATGAATGGGGGGTTGACTGCAGGAATATAGAAAAGAAGAGGGAGAAAGTGAAGTGGTGGGAGGTGATGGGGGGTTGAGAAACCACAGATCATCCATCTACCCAACGACTCGTAGTCACAGTTCATTATGTGTCGTAATGCAACCCAGCCTCACACATAGCCAGCGTTAGGCTTTAGTAACGCTCTGGCGAACGTCAGGTTGGGGCCCTATTCCTGAGCATCTTGTTTTTGCTGGTCTTTAACACCTCTACATGTAAAGCAAGGTCAAAGGTTTTGGGGAGACACATCAATAATAACTGCATTCAAATATGTCCACTGTTTTGTTTCCTCAAACCAAGTTGTAGACATTATACTATCTAGAAGAGTTACCTTCTGAGTGATTAGATGTACAGGGTCCTTCCCAATGCTTCTTCACTTCCTTTAAGGCCTAGAAGGACAATAAGGAAAATGGCCGAACCAATCTAGCTCTCTTATGACCAGACAGATCTGCAATGTTACTGTCAGAAGGTATGAGTACGCAAAACCCAAACCGAGAGTTGATGACAACCGACAGAAGTATCAGATGTCAAAGTAAAGATGTCATATTAGAAAGATACAGCTGATACAGCGACGCATGCTGCTGCTGTGCTCTCCCACAAACTCTAGGCAACGCTATCTAATTAAACGATGAGAGGGCATATTCATCCTGTTGTCTGAGAGTCCACTGGTGATGGATGAGATAATGACTTTCCTGAAGTGCTGCAGACTGGGGATAATGAGTTTTATCCAGGAGGGGCTCACAGGGTGCTCAAGGAGGGCTCCTGCATCCCTAGCTAGATGACAAACAACTCAAGACAGTCAGTCGAGTGTGCCTGTAATTGAGGAAATGGCATTATAACTGTTGGCCAACGCAGCCTATTATTTTGTGTGACTGGCTGTTAGGTATGAAACTGCCAGACATGTTGGCATAGCAATCTGTAAAGGCAATCATTATACATGATGGGGAGGTTGGCCTCTGGTATCCTTCGCAGACAGATTAAATGATGGTTCATTTTCTGTGTGTCCTTATGAGTCACTTCCACAAGCCTCCTGTCCCTGTAACAGCTCGCCCCATGTAGAATGCGGGCAGGCTTTTTTTTATGAGTGGTTCAAGGTTTTTACATCAGCTGTCCAGATGGCTTTATTTATTCCATAGTTCATCTTTACTACTTTGTTTATGTGCTTTACCGTTTTGAGTATTTTCCACCCATACTCTGTTCTTATGTTGTTTTTGAGCAATTTTTGGATGCCAATTGTTAGGACTTAGTCAGTCACAGGCGCGACCAGTTTGTCCGACACTGCCGCAGGCGGCTGAGTAAGATCGGATGAGACAACGCTGAGCCTATCTCTACAGTGGTCATAAAGGCACAATGAGGAGTCTTCTTACTGCAGTTGTGAGTCAGCTGCCAGCTGCTGCCGGTTCCAGCAAGTGCGAGTTACGGACTGGCACAATAAACAAGACTACGAGAAATAGAGTATGTACTTATATATGTATGCGTGCGCTTGTGTGCATTATTATCTCCTTTGTGCCACGGAAAGAGCATAGGAAGAAACTATTTCAATCCTCTCACTATATTCAAAATAATATATGGAATATCCAGATCCAGTGGATTGTAAGGTATGTCACTCAAACTGTCTTCAGATTAGTTTTCCAAATCAACACATGTGTTAAGAACTCATCAGCTTGGGGTAGGCACATGGAATAGCTGCTTTCTGCATTAGTTAATGATCAGGAAGATCTATTTTTTCTATTTATTGTGTTAATGTTCGGGTACTTGCAGGTAATTAGGTTGATTCCAACTCTCAGGTAACTTGATCCTATGCCAACGCGCATACACACACACACACACTTACTGCATGTATACTTGTGAAAACCCTCATTGACATGTAATTAAGTAGTTAATGTCAGGGTTTTTAATGCCAGAACACTGACCCTTACCCCAAACCTAACCTACATTAGCCGTGACCCAAAAACCAGGTCAAGATAATATTAAACGGTAAATCTGAATCTTAAAACTAAAAAGCATCTCTTGACTTCTCTTGATGAGTTAAATACTACAGAAAACCAGTGTTATGGCAACATGGGGATACAAATGTCTTTTGCAGCCCACCTGAAAAATATGCAAATGCAAACTTATTAACACTTATTTATCTCTATCCTTAAAAAAAAAAAAAGGTATACTGGCTGTTTTTATAGATCTCAAACGGTAGCAGATGCAATGCAATTGTATTTTTCCATAAGTTTTTTTCAGAGAGAAACAAAGCTGTTTCTCCCTCCTTTGACATACAGACAAACTGATTTAGTATCCCAACTGTTGAATACAAGAAACAACAGTCTTACAGTAAAACAAATTAAACAACAAAATTAGCTAACGTCACACAAATAAATCACTTGGAGAGATTACTTTTACCTCATGAAACAAACAAAGCTAAGAAAATAAGTTTTTTATCGAATCTGAAAAAAGTGAGCGAAACCACACAAACTTTTTTAAAGCTGGGGACAGAACATTGTGTGAACTGTGTTTTGCAGCTATTGAACTGTGGCAATCAGTGTCCTAGGTAAACACTACGTAAGCTCCACCACTGACCCATCTGGTGAGAAAGAGGTCGAGAGAGGAGAAATACAGAATGAGAAAGCGCCAGATAGCAGGTGGTGGTATGGTAGTGCAAAACAATAGGAACATCAGAAGTAAATAAATAGAGGTTACATATAAATGAGAAAAAAAGTCTGTGTTACAATCTGGAACATGGAATATGTTGAGCCGGACATGATCAGAAATCATAGTGCAAGCAATACGTTGTCCACAAAGCTTCCAGCATCACAGATAACAGTCAGATAGCAGCCATTACTGAATGCTAAACACAGTCACCTGTTTAACACGGAGAAGCATCACAATTGACTTATCAAACTAACGTTGTTGATAGTGTTATCTATCATTTTATTTAATTACCTCAAGTCTCCCTATTTTGTACTTGCACTGCATCTTGAGATGGTATTAGCTTAAAGGGATCAATCATCTCATATTGTCGAATATCACATCGCATTGTGTTATTTTAGTTTTTTTTATATGATATACAGTCTACAGGCTTTTTAATTACTTTAATTAAGTCATCAACTTTAACAGCAGCTATATAGTTAAACTATTGACATGTAATTGTGAAGAAACTGGTGTGTGCTTTTTCCTGATGTTACGTTGGAGTTGGAAGCTGGAGGATCATCAAATGCACTACTGTAACATTTTAAAAGACAAAATAATTGGTCAAAAAGAAGGACATAAGAAGGAGCCTCCCCCGGGGACGTTTTTTTATAAACAAGCTCTATTTTGAAAATGTACGTAAATAATTATTTGATTTTATTTAAAATCAAAGTACATGTATATTATTGAAATGTAGAAATGTGTCCCAAACACTGTTCCTGTCAGTTAATTAAGAATTAGGATGTTAAAGAAAATATGCTGGTAATTTAGTAAAATGGATAAAATAATATAATAATCATTTATTTGTGGGTAAATTCTCCGGATTATAGCAGCATATTTAGAGGCTATAGAATATTTCACAATTGCTATCACATGTATTGACTAGAATTGAACAAAATATATTTTTTAAGTTATTCAATGCATCTATGTTAACGGTGGAGGACTACATTTCACAGTACATTTACTCATACTGTACTTAAGGAGACTACCATTTTTCAAGCATCTGCTGCTGTCTTTATTTTTTCTCTCCATCATATGCCGCCTGTCGCTCTCTTTCTCTCTCTCTCTCTCCCTCTACTGTGACTTAAAAGTGTGGTTTCACACAGGGTTTTCACCAAAATAAACTATATAAGCATGGAAAAATCATCCATCCATCCATCATCTGTAACTGCTTATCCTAGTCATGGTCACATGGGGACTGGAACCAATCCCAGCTGGCAGGTCACCATTGGGCTGCCACAGAGACAGACAACCATTAACGCTCACATTCAAACCCACTGGGAAGACATGTAAACGCCACACTGGAGGGCCAGGATGGAACCCAGTCCCCAGTGGGGGGCAGTGATAACCCCTTCACCACTGTGACACCGTCAGTCCCCAGAGCCCTAGACATCTCCAGCCAAATGTAACCCTTGGACGTAGTTACCCATTGGTTTGTGCACGACAGTTTTGAAACCTTGAATTCTGAATATTGGCTTGTCATCATATTGGTTTCTGGCCGTGTTAAGCACTGTAAAAGGTACGTTCACACCAAAAGCGGCGCGATGTGTTGCGTTAATTCTGTCTTCCCTGGTCTCCCAGTGCCTTGTGTTGCTCTCTAGCATGATTAGTTTGCATTCCTGACCGTCCTGTTTTGACCCTGCCTGCCCGCCCTGACCTCCGATTCTCTGCCTGCCCCTTTTTCAACCTTGTAGTTTTTTGTAACCTTTTGCGTCAGTAAAGAGTGTTTTATGTTATCCACACTGAGTCCTGTCAGTTCTTCTGCCCATGAGCTCTTGCACCTCGCTAACGTGACGCCAACCGTGACCAGCACAAGGTAGCCGCCCTAATGCGTACCCTGTTTTATTAGCTAATTTACTCTGAATGTAAACATAATCTACTATAGTAACAGTATGTTGTAATTAACTAGTTAAATATACAATGTTTTCTGAGATGTTAAGATAAGTGAGACAATAATCTGACTTGTTTGGTGAACAAGAGCCTCTTGATTGCCATTTAAAAGAATGCCAGTTCAAAAACTGTATAGGCTTCACTTTTCTTCTTACAACAACAAAAAATAATCATGCGGTAGCTTTGGAGTTCAGTGATTCAGTCTCCAAAACCCCCAAATTGTTCAGCACTTAGGCTAGCATTTTATAATGCATGAAAAGTCATTGCTTTCAGAACTTTCCAATTAAAAGTAAAGCTAATACTCTTTCTTTGCACTTACTGATGAAATCTGCCATAAACGGAACATTTTTGAACAGTTACACACAATCTGATCGGCTTATATTTGTGATAATGGTCATGCTTCACAATTTAATTATATTAACCTCTCTTGAAATGATTTGTTTGCAATTAAAGTGCTACATGCAGAATTATTAAATGGAATGCGGTGGTTTATTCCCCTGAAACATTGTGTCCACTCCAGTGACTTTGCGGCTTGTATTTTTGTTTGAAGTAAGGGTTGCACTGCAATTATGTTATTGATCAGGCACTGCACACCAACCTAGCAATTGTAAACTGGAGGACTTAACACAGTAAAATGGCATTGAAACATACACTTCTCAGAGACGGATTAACCAAGTACACAAACACAGATGAATATACAAAAAACATGGGCACATAGAGTAAACAAGTTGTTTAAAGTTTGCCGATGTACCGTAATGCATTGTAATGTGTGGGCAGGTCTACTGTATGCCTGCAACTGCTTCTTTTTCTTTTCTCCCACAGCAAATTCTACGAGCACCAGTCCATTAAAGTGACATTTAGAAATACACTGATAAACACCATGAATTAATCTCGGTGTTATGTCAGTCATAAGATAACCGTTTATCACAGTGTTGTCAATAAGAATGAAATCTACTATTTGTGTTGTCACACTGTTTGACAAAGAGCACAAGAGAATATTCATCATGCAAAATAAAGTCCCAGAGGGACAGTAGAAAATCCTGTAAGAGTTTTCACAACCACCCGAAACGATGACTTCGATGATGATGATAATCGAGGGAGCGAGCTTCTTCAACCTGCTTAGATTGGATGAATTCCTGCTGCGCCTCGCACATCTCGTGCACCTATCGCCTTAAGCTTCAGCAGCATAACATTCATGTTACAAGCTCTTTCAGATCACACACTACTGTGTAAAGAGCTGTCGACGGTTTGCTGTGAGAACTCACGCCACAAGCATTATCCACCGTTCTGTGACTTCATATAGCATATTCACAGCCTCACAGTTGGCACAACGGTCATATTTCTTTAACTTAAGAGATCTCAAGACACCAGCATATGGGCCTTTGAGCTGTCTGCTTGCAAAAAAAGAAGAAGAAATCGAATCGTCATTTTATCCTAAAAAACGCCGCACCTGCTAGAGAACTCTGCATTCACAAGACATCAGACGGACAAAACGGAGTAGCGTTTATCTGACAGAATGCCCCGAGGCCTCCGTGGTGTCTGAAAGTGCAGCGAGAGAGAGATCTAGAGAGCCGATAGATACACTCTTTGGCTGAAAAAGTCAAGTCACTTGGAGAAGACAAACGGAGGTATAAAACAAAATCCCTCGCCCTTTAAAAAATGATTCACAAGAACATTCAGTCTTCATGACATAACCATTTTAACAATGCACGTGCACTCCTGAGTTCACGCAAACTGTGAACCGTGCTGCAAAGTTTCAGGGCGATTGACCCTTCCCGACATCGATAAAACTTACGTAATAAAAAATAGGCTAAAGTTTTAGTATTTTTCTATAGACCAGAAGCTCTACAGCTCACTTTGGCAGTCGGGTTAAGAACCTTTCCCCATCCTCTGACGACCACGGTTTAGCGTAACGTTTCACCTAAAACGTTACTGTTTCTGCAGACATTTGAAACCAAAAGCAAAAGCATTGAAATCTTTCAATAGGCTAAAATGTAAATCATTTTAATATGGTTATAAGTTTGGTGCACATAATTTGGCACATGCTCGCATATGCATTATAATCCGGACATGTTAATCGCAGAGGAGGAGCCAAATCCAGATCAGTTATTCGGATCATTTTGCAAAAAAAAATTAAATTGTAAATTTTTTGGGAAAACAATAAGGCCACATTTACATATAACCGGGTATTTACAGAAACAAATATTTCTGCCCCTCCATTTTCAAAAATAACATATAAAGTTTCTGTTTATATGAACGCGCATAGATACACCGTCCGCATACGTCCGCATAGGACGCTCAAATGACTTGAAGCATTTTTAGTCGCATGCTGTGACGTTTGACAACCTAAAAAACAGAGTTTTCAGAAATCACTTTGGCCTGAGCTTTTGGAAATTATCGTTTTCCGTGATAAAACCTCTGTTTTTGTGTAAATGAAAGGCCAAAATGAATGAAAATATATGCGTTTTCCCATTGTGTAAAGGGGGTCTAAGGATCTTGAGCTGATGTTTTGTGGGACTTGGTTGGTGTGGCAGCTGTCTCCAATTTGGCCTCAGCTGCTGGTGATTGGCAATCAGTCAACAGCTGAGGCCACCCTCATAAGAGCTCTGTTGAGAGTGGAGGGGAGCGTGAGCAGAGGCGCAGTGTTGCGGTCTGCTCGGTGGTGTGTATAAATAAAGCATGTTGTCAAACGGAACCTCCTTGGTGCTTTTGGGGGAAACCCATGGGTAGCGGCGCGAGAGCTGTGACAGTTGGAAAGCGAGAAAGCCAAATGTCCTTACAGCAACATATTTGTGTGATTCGGTTCCGTCACCAGACATTCAGAGAACAGATTGATGCCATTGTCTTAGTCACGCTTTACATAAGATCTGATATTTTTTCTCGTTCTTACAACATTGAACATGAGTTTAGGACGACAATTTGTCAGGGAAACACACATTTTCATTAATGTGGGTTCCGGGGAATCACTAAATTGAAAACCTATGTAACTGATATGGCAAAACATGTTCAACAAGGGTAAAAAAAAATACCCGCCCAAAAAATGTTGCTGCCTCAACACATATATATATATATATATATTCTCAACAATTAAATATGCATCTTGTTATTTAAGCTTTGCCACTTCGATAGGCTGACAATAATGTGTCACCTGCTGCAGCGCTGTAGCAATACATCATGACGAAAGGGCCACATGTAGTCCTCATGATGTAAACTCATGACTTTGGCCCAGTTAAAGGGCTCAGACTCACAATCATGAGGTCATGCATTCTAATAACTGTCCAGGAGCTGACAGAATCAGGCTGCCCACTCCCCTCCCTCAACACAGTGTGAACCCTTGATCCTGAAAAGCATTAATATTCATTCAAATGTGTTAATTCAGAGCAAAGATGGCAAATTAGAGTACAACCTCGACGAGATCTTTCCCACAGAAAACTCTAGAATGTGTTTTTCAGCCGAGGACGTTGTTAAGTTTTAATGCAGATATTAGTAGGAACACATCTTTTGATGTTACTGTTACTCGATGAGACTATAGACAAACAATTAATATATCAAAGTTCACTAAATGTATTTAGCTTGCTTTAATGGTTATGTTTCTGTTCAAACCTTTTTAAGTCTTGAAGATAACACAAATGTTTGTCAGTGTATGGTAACGGAAACGTGTGTGGAAGTTTGTGGAAATACATTTTCTATGCGTCTTACAGCACAGTCATGCTACAAATAATAACTATTCATATACTGCTTGGTCCCTTTTTGTCTAAAATACACCATCCAAGCTTCTCTCTCATCTAGGTGACCTGAATGTTGCAAATTCTTGAATATATTTTCTTCCTTTACTGTACGTCTGTCCAACTGCCTATGTGTTGCCCTCCCTCTCTCCAAGGAGATAGTAATGGGATCTTAGCAGAAGTCTGATTAAAAGGACACTTCCTCCTTGGAGACCACCAGACATTTCCCTTTTTTCTTCCCTTCTCTTCCTCAGAGCATCAGAAACCTTGGGTATGGGAACAGAAGGGCCTGATAGCAGGCTCACACAGTGCAAGCTAATTAAATTAAGCCTCCTTTAATAAAAGAGGAAGTGAATTTAACACTTGTATCCCGGCTCCACCATCAAAGGAAGAGAAAAAATAAGGCAGCAAAAGGGAAAACACACAACCTGAAGATACAAATGTCTTCCTGTTATGTTACATTAACACTATCCCTAAGCTACATTCAAGCTTGTGCAGCAAAATAATAGAAAAGAAGAACATTGTTTTGAAAGAATGAGAGTTTATGAAGACCAGAACTCTTGAGCAAGCTAAACTTTTGACTTGATGACTTTCCAGCAGTTACCGTTTGGAAAACGTTATAATGCTTTAACATTTCATAATGAAGAATTGCTGAATAAATATGTAATGAAGTTAGGACCTAGTGAAATCCTTTTAATCTTAGCCAAATGGCAAAAATTGGGCCGTTGTGGCCTCAAGGGTAGATAAAGGAATTGGCGGTTGTCAGAATTCAGTGTATTCAGTGTAACGCGGGAAATGCCCCTTTAACCTGCAGCTATGGAGAACTAGAAGTATGCCCTTCAACTCATGGCAGTTGGCTTTCATAATCTGAATCTTTTCATTGAGGCAAAAGGCTTCTGGACTTAAATCTGAGTCCATTACTTTCCATATCTGGCCAGAAGAAAATGAAAGGTATTGGAGGAGAGCAAAGGTCAAATGGAGAAAGTCAAAGGGATTATAATAAATTTACATGATCAAACTCTCTGCCTTACCTTATATGCAGAGAGTTTAGAAATATGAGAAGAAAACAAGTCCAACGTCTACATGGCAAAAGGGAGAGAGGATGATCGATCTTCAGCGTTTGTCCATTTGAGAAATAATCTGACGTTTCCTGTCAAATCCCACCGTCGACGTGTTGCGCTGTGCCCGGTCTGTGGGAGCGGTTTAAGGAATAGAACGAAGCCCTGCTTTAGTTCAGCAGGCCAAAGCCGGAGAACGAGGGGAAAGCACGGAGAAAGAGAAAGATGACAAAAAGAGCCTCTCCTCTCATCCTCATTATGTAAACGAGGTGCATGACTGTTCAGTGGGTCCCTCGAGAGTTAATTACCAGTGGCTTCTCAGCCTAATTGGCTGAAACTAAAGAATTTGCCATTTCTTATTCCCAAGCTCACCCTTCTCTCTTATGCTGTCTTTCTCTTTGTTTCGGTCTTTCTCACGATCACATTTTCCTTCTCCCGCATTTCAACCTGCGTTCTTGTTTTCTCCTCGTTCCCTCCTCGGCGCCGGCCTTCCAGCTTTGCTTCATGCCAGTCGAGAAAATCTGGCACCGATGCTTAATTTGAGCATCTGCTCCAGCTGGCAGTGGATAATCAGATTTTTACATTGCTAATTCCAGCTATTTGGCTAGACTAATCACAACTGGATAAAGAAGAGAAACGAGGGCTGAGAGTTGCTCATCACTTAGAAACAAAAAAAGAGAGAGTGAGAGCTGGCATCCCATCCATCTCTAAATGGATGTAAATTAAATTCAAAAAGACAGGGATAACAAGTTTGAAGTAGGAATGAAAGGGTGGCAATCCTGTGAGGAAATATTAATGAAACGGGGCAGGCAAGGAGAGGAACCGAGGGATCCAAAAAGCTTTGATTTTCATAGGACGGTGCAAAGTAACCAAAAGTTATTTTGGACACATATGAATATACATACTCCCTCTCTTTCCGTCTGCCTGAGTCTTCAAATATATTTCACACGTCTTTGCAAGTCATCAAAGTTAATACATTCATCACGATACTGCAGTTTCAGCTATCATATTCAACGCTGACTGGCGGGCCTTGTAGATTACTGATGTCAACAGTCAACCTTAGTCCAGTCTATTTAGAATATGAATGAAGTCACGAGCACTGTCCAGATCACACGGTAATGTCGACTGCAACCAAAGCAACATGGTGTGGGGCTTGCATTAATAAAAAGCCTATAAGCCTATAATGAAAAGTAAAAAAAAGTAAAAAATGTCAATTCAGTTTATTTTGTATAGCCCAATATCACAAATTACAAATACGACATCCCTGTCCCAGGACCTCACATTGGATCAGGAACAACTCCCAAGAAATAAGACAAGGGCTACATAACATACAGCAAGGCCCTGAGCATTAACATGCCATTAGAGACCAAGATATTCTTACTTTTGGTTGGTTTCTAGTATAACATTGCAGAATCCTTCAAATTCCCATTATGTTTAATTAAGCAAAGTATTCACTTTTGCTTTAGATAACTCAGAGGTTGTATCTGCTTTTTTTTCAACATTGTGGTGGACAAATGCTGTAAAAAGGAAGAAAATAAAACTCGTCTCATGTCAAGAGTTGAGGGCCAGAGAGGTTAGGGCTGTCAGCACAAGTCATGAGATCAGATCCAACCAGATACTTAAAAACATGCTCAAGTGGAATGAGCAGCTCTCCGCGTGACATCGGGTGCCGTGCAGCCCGCTTCACAGGTGGAACTGGTTGGTCACGTAGGATTGATCATTAGAAATGCTCGTGCTTGGACAAAACACTCAATTAGCTGACGGCGGCTGGCAGCGAGCAGCATCCGTGATTTCCTCCGTTACGTTTGATTCCTCCTAGATTTCCTCACTTTTAATGTGTCCCCACTCTTCCTCCAGATGCCGTCATGATAACACACTAGGTCTTACTTAATTATATAATCCACGATTCATGTCCAAGGCCAAAGAGATAATGCGGTGTGCCGCTTATGTCACAAGGTGAATATAAAGGCATGGCAGTGAGGTGAGGTGTTTTTTAGTTAGGACACGTACTGGGGCCAGAACATGAATCACCACAGAACAAATACAAATGTAAAAGAAATAATTCTAAGTAATAAAATGCCAGTAATCAGTAAATACAGAATTGAATTGGAAGCCCGTCAGTGTGATGAAGTCCCTCCATTTGCTGGAGAAAACAGAGACATCCGACGCGTCCATAAAATTACTGAGAGACTTTACCAGCACTTCTGTATTGAACACACAGTGATCAGGGCCTGGCAGTGGAGCCGGAGAAATATGATTAGCTGTGCTTGGAGTTCAAAGGCTCAGCACACATTTTAGTTGCTCTGTTCATATCTGCACCTTCACAGCTGTGTTTTTAAAGATAACCGCCTTATTCAATGCAAGCTGCACAAAAACACTATTTATTCAGTGTAATGGAAGATATTAAAGAAAACAGAAGAAACCACAAAAACAGAAGGACACAAAGAAAGAGAATAAGAGAAAAATAATATTGATAAAAAGGTAGAGTAAAGGGAACTAATGAAGACATTAAGCCCATGAAAGGGAGTTTTTAAGTTTTTTTTAAATTAAATGTCATTAGCAACTTTCCTTCTGTACTGAAAGTGTCCGTCTAACTAAGGAACAATTTTCTTTTTTCGACAGCGTAATTACTAGAAATTACTGTATTAAGCCAACTGAATATTCACTCAGGTCCTCGATGTAGACACTGGCAGCCCCTCAAAGGTAATTTGCTATGAAAAGCAGAAGAGGAGCGAAGTGTGACTACAAAGGATGCCATCCAAAGAGGTAGATCCAAACCAGCTCACTCTGGTCTGAACGTGATTAATTCACACATAAATTAACATGGAATTATGTAGATTCCTATAAGGTGAAAGGGCCTATTGCATGTGGAACTCCATCAAACTGCCATATTTACAATGTAGAGAAAAATTATCCACAACACATGTTGATATATGGAGATTCCTGTCTCGTCTTTGAAATGTAAATTGCACTCAGACTTTTGAAATTATTCCTTCGAAAACTAAAATTGGTTCGTAAAGGAGAAACAATGGTAAGTCGTTTTGAAAAAATGAGCTCCAGCTCGCTAAAAAAGAAGACATAGGAAAATTATTAAAATGTACAAATCTTAAGGAGAGGTTTATACTTTCCTGCGACTGCCAGGTAAGTTAATAATTGAATAAATAAATAAAATGTGGACTGTTTTAAATAGCTCTCCTAACTTTGGAGTGTGGTTACAGTATGTTCCCTCTGAGCAGATATTTGACAGAGAGAAAGAAGAATGAGATTTGTCTTCTGTCTGCAGGTCTTGCCAGCCCTCGGTAAGCACTCTCCCCTGGTATCCTTCCTTTCTCCTTCCCATGGTGTCTAGTCCCTCAGTCCTTCCTGTCCCTCACTTACTGTGAACAGTATCCGCTTGAGAAAGGGGTACTGCTGGTGGCATTTAGGAAATAGCTGCTTACCTACCACTTTCCTCACCCTGCACCTATTAGAGCGATTATCAGCACTGTCAGTCAGAAGAACCCCCCCCGCACCAGCACCCCTCATTCCTGCTGTCCCACCCTCATGCGGCCTGGAGGGTCCGCCGCGATAGACGGATCCAGCATTCCCCTGAGATGGAGGGAAACGGATGGAGACGGTGGCAGGAAGAGGAAGTTTTCCGACACCTCAACAGGAAAGAATCGAGGAGGAGGAGGAGGAGGAGGAGGAGGAGGAGGAGGAGGAGGAGGAGGAGGAGGAGGAGGAGGAGGAGGAGGAGCGCCGCTCTCTGCTGTTATTCTCCTGGGTTATGCATATGACATGGATGAGGTCCATTGAGCACCGGAAGAAAAGGTGGTGTTCACTGTTTGATTGTAGAAGGAGATCAACTACATCGTGCTCATTTTACATTTTTAAAACATTGTCCACATGTGTGCTCATCTCAGAACCTTGGCGGACCAGACGCCACCAGAAGCTGAGTCGACGATTAGCCTCACCCTGTCCTTTTTTCTTATTTCAAACAGGTTGTGTCAATAAAAAATCGAAAAGATGTGCGTTGGAAACGAGTGACACGATTTCTGCTGAAGTCTCTGATCTCGTCGATGAGTAGAACAACACATTTGTGCCTAATTGTCATATTCAGGAACATATACTGTATAACTTACAGAGATCCCCAGGCTCAGAACTATCGTGTCAGGCCCGACAAAAATATATTCTTGAAAAACAAAAACACCTTTTAACATTTCTTAAAAAAATATTTGTATTCCATAAATATAACACAAATAAAAAAACGTCTTTATGTATCTAATTGCTGTCTGCAGAGCAACTCTTCGGTCCTTTGTATGCATTACCTTTTAGGTTTAAAACATACTCAAACATCACAAAGAGGGGGGGGGAGCTGTCTTTTAAAGCAAAATATTTCAGTGCATCAACAACCCATGTCACTGGACTAAGAGCTAGTGACAGAGACGGCTCAAATAAAAGGGCCACCCCAAAACCTTTGATCCTTTGTTCCGCTTATGCCATTAGTGTGGAGGGCCACGCTCCGTGGCTCGCTGCCAGGAGTTTGTTCGCTCCAGCTAACGAGTACGGATCAGGTAGTCCTAATAGAATCGTTCCTGCTCTTATCTGTATTGACTTCAAACAGTGTGGAGTGAATGGAAAACAATCTGGGTCTGACTTTAAGGGTGAAGTTGAAGAATACTTATGGGTTCGGGCTTTTCTACAGGCCGGGCAACCAAGTTCTGACTCCACTGCGGCAGATCAAAGTTAATTCCCCTTTTAATTAAGCTGAAATTGGATGAGAGCAGTCACAGACTATCTTTTGTTTTCCTTTGTGGCAGCAAACATTGCCCACTATATATCAGAATGTGTGTGTGTGTGTGTGTGTGTGTGTGTGTGTGTGTTAGTACTCTTTTTTTTTTTTTGGTCTCTCTCTCCTGATCTGCCTGCATGTGGCCCGGCATAAGCACAGCGGTGCACCGTAATGAGACTCCTTCTGCCGCTCTCTTTTTCATGGCCATGTCCATGTGTTGTGATGCTAATGAGCCCTCGCTACCACAAACACCCCCTCTAATTGTCCTCTTTGATCTACCACTAATTCTGCTAATTAGGAGCCCAACTTTCAAAGTTAAACGTTTTGCTTCCACCTTCAAGTGTACCCCTGCATATGTGTGTGTGTGTATGTGTGTGTGTGTGTGTAGGCACAAGGGAATACACAATAATATGGCATAAACAGAAAGGAAATTGTCCCCCCCCCTCCCAATCTGTCCCTCTGTGAACTAGGCTTGGGTTATGTTGGGTGAATTTGGTTGCAGGGCATTCAATGAGAACATGCAGAATTCATTACATTAGCTACATTATATGCACACTCAAACACAAACACACACACACACACACACACACACGCGGGATAATACATCTGCAAACAAATACTGTATCATGCTCCAAACCGATGTAAAAAGCAAAACGCTGTCTCAAGCACAAGTTAGTACAGATGCCTGAGTTTGCTACGGTGTGTACACATCTGTACGCGCAGTAACAGAATCACGGAGAACGTTCCGCTCAGAGACGCGGGCAAACATTCGCTGACGCAGTCAGAAGGACACATTTGGCAAAGCGTCTTCTTTGCCTCCACATTTGTTTGCTCTGCCACCTCACTCGCTGCGAAATTATACAATAAACTGTGTAAACCATCTCAAATCAGCACACTTATGCCATGAGAAACCAAATGGAGGTGTTTTTGATTTATAAAAAGTTGGAAGGATGTTCCGTTTAATCCTTTGAGAATTCAAGGGAAAGTTTTTTTTTAACGTTCCATTTAAATAATTTTAGCACTCTGTTACTAGGCGTGGATATTTGTATCTTTAAAAATGCAATCAACTATAGCATCCCTCACGGATTTACAGGCATAACATATTTTATTCTAAGAAGCTGGGGAGTTGTTGTCAAAGCCAACATCAACATGTTATTATGGTGCGTGTTATTTCACACAATATACGGCTGCATTCGTGTGCAGCTCAAGTTAATTAAAGACTCTAAATTGCCCGTGGGGGTGAATGTGAATAATTGTCGGTGTCTATACGTGCCCTGCCATAAACTAGCGACCGGTCCCTGCTTGACTTAAAAGTCCGAATGAGTTTGTGTTTGGACCCTCAACAAGGGGTATGATGCTCACCAGTAGGTGAAAGCCCACCCCATATTCACGCTCTTGTGAATATGGCTCATTTGGCCCCGCTATATTTGTTTTGGCACCGTTTCCGTAGCTTCCTCTTGGATTCGTGCTCACGGTCAGAACACCTGTCTGCTACATATTTTTAGAGGCCGACGCCCAGAAATGTCCTAAACGAAGCAAAAAGAAAAGAAAAGAGAAAATACAGGCACCAGGATCAGAAACCTCAACACGCATAGTGGGGAATAGATGATAATTGGGAGGGATTATATCTGTACGAGTCTAGACATGGGTTTTTCTTTCGGAAAATCCTACTCTTTGGGCATTTAATTGAGGAAATTACAGAGACATCTAAACTGCATTTAGTGGTAAGCCAAATTAACAGGTTTATACTTAATTAAAAGGGAATCCCATCGGACACAAGTGGCCCTAACCTGCATCCAGTTACAAACGGACTCAGCTTTAATGGTTTCTGCAAATAATCAATAACAATCATAGGCAAAAAAAACAACAAGAGTATTATGGCTTCCCTTGACTATAAACAAGCCCCATGGTCACTTCTCATTCCTATCAAACTGAATTGTGATTAGCTAAAGGCACCAGATAAAGCTAGATGAGCAATTAATAGTGTTGTCTGCCTGCTGAAGGAATTCTAGCTGCACTTCATCAGCGCATCGATTGTTGGTTACAAAACAGAGGATTTTTTTTCTCTTTGAAACAACAAGCATTACAAAAGGTGGAGTCTGCACTTCTCAAGAATGATTGCTGATTTTGAACTCAACACCCAAACCAATTCACCCCTCCTGTCAGTGCCAACATGTCCCTCTCAGTCCCACTGCTGTTCTCTTCCTACATCAAGGGCCTTTCCCCTGTCCTGGCTGGAAGGTGTTGTGTGGCTCAGTCGCAGACAATTTACTTGTTTCCTATTCACAGAGCCACCTCGCACACCAGATTATTCTTTAGAGCGCACATAGAGCAAAGATAGCAGACCGTACATAGATATTTGCTGAATTTGACATTATATATATATATATATATATATATGTATATATATAATACATATGTATGTAATATACATATAATACATATGTATGTGTATATAAATATATATAAACAGCACATGCACCGTCTGAGAGGTTAAAGTAACACAAGAAAAATAGAAAATAGACAAGGCCAGGAATGTTGGAGGGAGTCAATATCTTTGCAGATTTGAGAATGGTAATAATGTGGAGGGGAGAGGAGGCAGCAGCCTGACACAGCACAGCCAGGGGATCCTATGCCAATCGGAGCATGGCCTTTTAGCCGAGTGTTCTGTCAGGGATGCCAGTTTGACGGACGATGCCGGCCCAAGTGACATTTCTCCAGGGTGGGAAAGAGGGGACGGAAGCACGAGACATCACAGGTTGTTAAAGAGAAAGAAAGTAAAAAGCACAGAAAAGCCTCGGTTAGGGCACTTATAAACTTGATAGCTTCAGCCTTGACCCTTTCGGTTAGCCGCTTTTTGTATATTACCGAAATAAACTAAACTAAAGAGGTATTGCAATTTTACAGAATATTTGCTTGTGCAGTAGATTAAGTGTGTTTTACGCTAATCATTATTATTATTATCATTATTATTATTACTATATTATCAGCGTAATGTTTGCATTTAAAATGCTCTTAATTGTCAATTTAATTTTACCCATTTTCATCAAATCTGGAGGCATACAATGTAAACTCACGTGAATCAATATAAAGTGCAGGTTTGTACTGTATGCAATGGATGGATTAAAATATAGCAAAGAATAATGTTGAACTGGAGTCAAAACAAGCTTCATAAATAGTAAAATCATAATATCTGTTGAATATATTGTTATTCAAGCTTGTTATTGTGGTGTCTGGCAACCCGGTTGAATTTAGCCCATTTTTACTTGCGAGGGTGTTCAACAAGAGAGGAGATCAGAGGTCAGGGGAGGGGAAGGGAGAGCTTGTTTATTTGGCTCGGAGCTCATTAGCATCGCGCTCATTAGCGTTGTGCCAGCTCCGCTGCCCCTCTCTGTCACTCAATCCTCTGAGACAGACTGGCTGTCAGAGCAGAGGCAACCAGCATGCCCCACAGAACAAACACACCCACTGCCAATTCTGACTCTTTATTTATCCATTTGCTGCCTGTCTTGCTACTTGTGTCTCAAGTATACAGGACAGGTGAACAGATGGACGAGAGAAGTGTTGTAGCGAGACGCACAGTGCAGAGGCTGTCATGGCAAACATTTGCTTAAAAAAAAAAAAGAAATCAACCACAATCCTGTAGTCCTTAAAGGAATACTCCTCCCCCCCCCCCCCCCCTCCGACATGTGTGTATCAATTACCCACCTTGTGTTACTTCATCTTGCCAAACCAAAGTTGTTTTCACAAACTCCAGGTTTTGTAACGTGGAGAAACGGATATGCAAATTGTCAAAATAGGTTCAAATATTGTTTTCACATGAAGGTTGTTTATAATGATTCAGCAGACTGACTGACATCCTCATTTTAGAGAAACACATTTCAAATTCAGTAGTCTGGATATAAATTTCCTCTCCTCATTTCCTCTGTGCATATCCGTATTTTGTCAAGCTTCGTATCAACATGTTTATTGTGACACCGTAACCCAATAAGCACTTCCAAACTACGTGATGTTGCAAAAAATAGCAGGAACCCTCTTGGATGCTACTTGTTATTCTTAAAGTAGAAGCAAAAGGGATTTCTGCCAAGAAGGAACAAGGAACTAAACATTTATCAAAAACATTATCTCCTTATTGTTGCCATGTGATTATGAACATCTTGACTTTCTGGTACTCTCGGTTCGACACAATCATCCCAGTACACACACATGCCCATCAGCAGAAATGGGTAGTTTGGGCTTTGGCAGTGTGAGCTTTTAAGCAGTTCCATCTTCAGCACTTGACTCATCTCTTTGTATTCAATAGATGAATTTCCTAAAAGCATATGCATGTCAATCGGTGTTGTGTTACCTTCAATGACATACTCTAACATATGCTGCTTCTCTATCATGTCCTTCCTAATCAAGTATTCCTCCCTCTTCTACTCATCACCTATCTGCTAATCACATTATCAAGATATGATTTTAGGAAGTAGTCTCTAAAATGCTGTCACAGTATTGTCCCCTATGTAATGTTTGTGTGTTGTAGCTCGTAATATCTTAGATTATAGGATGATTGTTTTTTCGCTCGCTCCCTCCCTCCCCCAAATGGATAACCTCTGCTCTCTTGATCAATGACTCCCTCTCGTTCCATGTTCAGATGGGCTAATGAGAATGCGTGTTCCTATTACAATTACTCAGGTATGGAAATGCTGGGACAGATGGTGGGTGGGGAGAGGAGGAGAGGAGGAGAGATGACGATACATTCTATAGACCTGTCTCCTCCTGGCAGCCGTTTTGTTGTCTGGGGCCAAATCCCATGTGACCTGTATGTAATGTGTGTACTGTACATCAATAGTCAGGGGTGTGTTTGTATTAGTACAGAAACATACATTTGTACAAAGCAGATTTGAGGTCAGTAGAATAAAGTATAAAAGACACAGAGTATCCCTGCTCAATACTTAGTAGTATATAGAGTTTTAACTGCAGAGTTGGAGATGTCCACAGCAGAAGGAGATGGCGGGGGAATAAAGGTAAGAAACAGGCAGTGGCATGGAAGAGTGAGATCTGTGCACTGGTTGGCTACAGCCTCCTGTTTCCAGAGGACAGACAGCCTACCTTACGCCAGATGGCTACGAAGAACCAGCAGACCAATAACAAATGTGCTGAATAAGGAAAGATAGATAATGCAAGTCTGAGGACATCCATATACCGCTCAGTGTATTTCAAATGGGTTCTTACAGGCACAAGAGAGTTTACTGGCTCTTGAAACAGTTGGGACTAGTTTGACTGTTTGTTGAGTATGATTTAGCAATAGCAACACATGGAAAATGTAAGTATTAAAGTAAGAAGAAAAAAAGATTTTAAATGATGCAATTAAAAATGATAACTTCTATGCTGGGCACACATTCATGCAGAACCTGCCTCACTAACTTCCTCATGTAGTAGTGTATATGTGTGTGTCTTGGTTGGTGTAAGGCAGGAAGTCAGGCTAGCCTGTCGGGCCCCCGAGGCCCCTCAGTGTGTGAGTCTCCATTAGGCTGATGAGGTTTGGCAGCTGAAGTTGCTGAAGTTATTGTTGAGCTTCAAACCTCCTCTTGGCTAGGCCTAATTAAACTTAGACCTCAGCCCTAATTTCAAGATAATTAGCTGTAGGGGTTAGCTGGATGAGTGTTGTGTAATTTATGTAGTACTGCATGTTAAATGGTAGCTTTTCAGTGACAGATCAGTTGAATGAAATGCAAACACCATAAGCAATTTAGAGTATGTTTTACCCAAAGCAGTTTGCAGTGTCATAAGTGCACACAAGTGTTCACACAAGTGTTCACACAAGTGTTCACACAAGCCCCAGTGGAAACTGAATCTCTCACTAAGTGAGAAAAAAAACGTTCTGCCTACTGAGCTCGAAGACTAAATAGTGTGTCCCTCTGAGACACGCTGCATCATTATGAGTAAAGTTCTCCAACAAGTACAACGACGAAATGAAACCTACTCTGTAACTCTCGTATTCATCATTCATTACAACCCATTTATACAATGGTTTAACAGCGTTTGTGTGTTTGTATCATACAAAGAAACCGATTGCCGTGACAGCGTTTCCGTAGCTGTTATGCGATAAACTGTCTGATCCTCGGGACCGGCCCAATGTTTTTTCCCATTAAGTGTACTGACAGCTTGACATTTCCCAGGGTAAAGGGCTCTGATTCAGGTATGTTTTATTCATCCTATTGACTTCACAATGCTGCCAAGCCAGACAGAGAGCAAAAAGCCCAAAGTGTGGTAGGCAGCGGAAAGAGGGAGAACTCAATATACCTGTTGTTGTTGTTGTTGTGTTTACCGCTCACAAAGCCGGATACAGTTACGAGACAGCAGGTCAGACACATACACTATGTACTCATCGCCATGCGGACACAGATTTGGAGATACCGCTTGCACTGGGTGGACGGAGCTGCCTTTTAACCGGGAAGACTTTGGGTCGGCAGTTCTGGGGAAGACGAGGAATCACGTCCCTCGAGGCGTTTTGTGCTTTGCTCCGTCGCCTTAGGAAGAGAGTGCATCCACTGAGCCAGCTGCGTTAGAAAAAGCCATCTTCTACTCTTCATTCTGGCCTTCTGGTCACAGAAAGCTGAGAGTTGTTCTCACTCCAAAACGGAGTCGTTCTCGACGGTCTCCAGAGTGTGTAAAGCTGAAAACGCCAGCTTCGGGTTTTAGATACCGTCGGGAACTGTGTGGCGGTAAAATGTGCAAGCTACGTATTGCCTCAAACTTTTTCCTGTGATGACGTATTCTTGATGTCAGAAAAGCCAATCACGCAATCCACTTTTAGCCCATGTGTATTGGGACACTTTTTAAGGCCCCAATACAGCTGTGTAACATTGGTAGAATGTATGATGTGATCTAATCATGTGTGTTGGTCATTCAAAACTCTGCTTCAATTATTAGAACACCTGGAGAATCAATGCAAGAGGTGGTCTTGTTTGCCAAAAATATTATTATATTAGTCACGCTTCCATCATCTTGTCCACCAGGCTGCTATTTAAACTTGCGTCAATTAATTTGGTGACGATTTTATGTTGTTCATTTTTTGCTGAAGACACCCAAACATTGGACAGGACACTCTTGTAAAGGAGATTTTTAATCTCAATCAGGCATTTCTTGGTTAAATACATTTTAAATAAAAAAATAAAAATAAAATGTTGGGTGAGAGATCTTCGCCTGTACCACCTGTGCTCTCCTAATATCATTTTCTCTGAGATGTACATCTTCTCATCAGATATGTGTTCTGACTCGTTGAATCCTGGAGACTCCCATCCCTATACGGACAATGTTCATGAGACAAGTGCATGCCTCATCTCCAGGCGCGTCACGTGGGGTTAGGAGCCTCCTCCAGGACAAAGCACTCGGAGCGTTGAGACACTGCAGGCCTTGTTCCGCTTTGCTTGGCTCTATGTCAAGTGAGTGTTTGCTCCCTGAGAGGACCAGGACCCCCCTGGAGGGGAACACAGAGCACAGCCTCGGCTCATTCAAATCAGAGGCATACATGCACTTGATATACTGTAGGCATATGTAAGATTAGAGAATGCGTATGTCTATATTAATGAACACAACCGTAGCTACAGATCATGTGTCACTGCATGAAGGAGGAAGGGCAGCGTAACGGTTGAAGATGTGTATACTTATATTTATACTTTTAAATAAAGCCTTGTTTTTTGTGCTGTGTATATAGAGTGTGCAGGCAACAGTATAACGATAATGTCATTTATAAATGCCATTTCAAATGCCTTGATCTCCTTGAACGTATACTGTATGAACAGAGAGACTTTTGAAATCCTAATGGCTTTGAAGCCATGATGCTTAAATAAAAAATGCACTGGATTTTAACTGCAAACAGTGAACAGCGTCAATTTGCTTGAATTCAAGCAGGAAAAAAAATCAAAATTTTGCACTCAGAAATAAGGTTTATTATGGGAACCCATTACCTTTCTTACACATTCAGTGAAAATCATATTAGTTCATTTCATCCTGGCCATAGTGAAAAGCCACAGGATGATGCAATGGAAAACTGAGAACAGGTGCACCGTTTGAGGAAGAGCTTACTCACCCTGGCAACCCTGGCAAGCCATGATGGTCAACAGTGTCGAGTACACCCTCTTTCTTTTCTTGGTCTTTTTACCCCCCCCCCCTGTCTGCCTCTCCCCAGCATCTGGCTAAATCTCACCACTGTCCTTGCTCGCACCCTGGGGTGAACCGGGTGTCAAACCCGAACCCATCAATCACTCAGCACCAGCCGACGGGAGACAGAGAGGGGTAGAAAGGCAGAGATGGACGGATGAGGGCAGGGAGGAAGGGAGGGGTGAATTATAGCCCCAGTCCACCATCGCTCACCTCATTTTTCCCTGCTTCCCACTCCCCTGTCTCCCACTACAGCCGCAAGAAAACTCCAAGTCTCACAGAGTCAGCGGTCAGGTCACAGGAGGAACTCTCAACTCATTTGAACCAAGAGCTTCACAGACCTATACACACACGCCTGAGGAAAGGAGATGAGGACAAGGAGGAAAGAGGACAGGGAATGAGAGACGAACAAAAAGAAAGTGACGCAGAGAAAGTCAAGGGGATCGGGGGGGGGGGGGAAGAGAAGCACGAAAACAAAATGAGAGTAGGAAGGAGGACACAGGCCACGAGGACAGAGGAAGAAGAGGTGAGACGAAGCCAGGCGTGTCCCGTCAGCAGGCCTGTGTGTGTTCTGTGTGTGTTTTGTGTTACATGTCATTTAGCTGACACTCTTATCCAAAGCGACTTACAATCCTGTTACATTCGTACACCGTAGACGCAGCTACAGGGAGCAATTCAGGGTTAAGTGTCTTGCTCAAGGACACATCAACTAGGGCGGGGATCGAACCTCCAACCCTGTGATTGAAAGACGGGCCTGCTACCCACTGACCCATATATACCATATACCCATATATACCATATATACATATATACATAGCTGTGTGTGTTCTGTGTGTGTTCTGTGCAGAATGAAGTGTCTCTGTCAGAGCCCCAGCTCCCCTACTGGGACATCTCTGATTAATTGTCCGTCCAGCTCCTGTTATAGCGACCACTTTAACCAGGACTCCCCAGACACCCCCATGTCCCATCCTGGCTGAAAGACACCCCCCCCCCCGGTGGACCCTGCCGCCCGCCTGTCCTTCTCTTGCTAAATTTAGGAGAATTTCTCTTTCCCATCCCGCCTTTTTTTTCAGGTCTCACCCTGGCTGCTACAAATAATCTTACATCAGCACCCCATTCACCTTGCCATCGGGGGATAATGTCTCTCTGTCGGGGAGAGGTTTTGGAGCAGAGGGAGGGGCGCTGAAAACAGCTTGATATACAGTGTCCCCCCCCCCCCCTCCTGTGTGTTTACATGAGCAGCTGTGACTGGCTGAGATAAAGCACTCCTGTCTCAGGTAAACAGTCTGGCACAGCAGGGGCAAATGGAAGGGTTGACTTTGGTCCTGGGCTGCAGTTAGTCAGCTTCTCTCACATTTGAAATACCCTCCCATCCAAGCCACCCATCACTCACACACACACACACACACACACACACACACACACACACACACACACACACACACACACACACACACACACACACACACACACACACCACCACCACCACACGTGCATGCACACAATGTAGAGTTTGCCTTTAAAGTTCCGTAATAACGCATGTCTGAAGCTGCTCAAAAAGGTTGACAAGTATTAATGAACACACAATATGTTCTGCCACTATATGGGGTCTCTAAATTAAAATAATAACAAAAGGTGCAGTTTGGTGACGTTGTGTGGGATCCAAGCTTCTGATGAATAAAATATTTATTTCTGTCAGAGTTAAAAACAACCAATCAGAGCAAGACTTTGCAGTGAGGTGGTGGGCTTTAGAAAAACATGTGTTATAATGGAGCGTTTTCAGACAAAAAAAGGTTTCAGGACAGACGGTATAAATAAAAAAGAAATGTGTTTTTTTAAACATTAAAGCCTGTAAAAAAATACAGGTATGAACCTGAAATTAACCTGCATGATATGTCCCTATACAAAATTATTATAAATCAGTTTATGATGCCTTCTGGAAGATTTGATGCATGCACACATACATATCCTTTTGGATAAAACATTTGGGATGATATACACAACTGACCTGAATATAGGTCCAGGATTTTTTAGACCCTTTAATACTCAAATCACTTCCATCACTTTTCCGGACATTCTCATTACCTGTAATAGAGATGCTACCAAAGACAAGATTTATGTTTTGAACAATGGTTTCCTTTTAACAAGTGTGCATAAACTCAAAAGAAATCTGCTTTTCAACACTGTGAGCAATAACTGTCACACTCAGCATTGTCCTCTTTCTTCCCCTCCCTCGCTGCCAAGGTGCAGAACCGTGGCATCCATCCGGACGATTATATAGCCGGCCCCCAAAGCAGCCAAGGTCAATTGCCTTTCCTGCTCCTCTCATCCCGTGCTTTATGTACCTTCACATCCTGGGAAAGAGAGCTGAGCTAGTTCTGCTCTGCTGCAAGGTGACTGCGCCTCCACACCGGCGACAGCCACACTAATAGAGGCAGAGTAACCAAGAAATCCTTAACACATCTATTCACAAACCAATTCTAATAACAACCGTACAAACAGGATTAATTCTGACGCTATGGATGAGAGCATCTTTCGGTGATGGGGATAAATTATCATAATGTGGTCAATGACAAAGCTGATCAATACTCACAACGCAATGATTATTCTACAAGGCACTGAGATCCCTGTATGTTCAGGATCCTACTACCTTTGGAACTAAGTCAATATCCCAATAAAAAGAAAATCTCCCTATGGAGTGTTGTGAAATCATCTGACAATTTAGTATTTATACAGTTACTCAAAAGGGCGGGATGCCAGTAAGGGGATTTGAAAGCACACATGAGATCACTGCTCTTATAAATACTCAAAAAGATGAGGACATGTATCAACAGAATACGACGTAATGTCTAACGTGTGTTAGGAATTGACTTGAAAGGCACATATGCGCTACATTGTGCTTGTGATACTAAATTAAAAAATGTCCATGATATTCAGTGGCGATATTCAAAGTCATTTAATATGAATCCTTATGGTATTACATTAAGAGTATCTATTGTATGACCTTTCAGTTCATTCATTCCCTGTCACATTTGTATAACTGCTAACATTTCACAATACCATTTTCTTCTTCTTCTTTTTTTTTTAAAGAGAGCATGTTTTGGTGCAGCCATTTTTCATCCGTGCATAGATAAACGGTTTCCCTGAGAAGTCTGAATATCTCTCTCGCTCTCTCTCTCGCTCTCTCTCTCTCTCTCCCAGATGTCTCCTTACAGCTGCCATGACTGACTGCAAACTCATTTATTACAGGTCACAAACGCCAAGTGCTTCATTTAAAAGGACGCCACCCTCCCTCTCCTCTAACACAAGTGAAAAATCGACCCGCAAGAATAGCACACGGGGCACACCGCTCCATTAGCACCGAGCGCAGGCAGGCAGCGCCCAAAAGACGGGAACAAAGGTTTAAGCACTAAGAGCTCTGCCCCCCCCCCCCCCCCCCCCGATTCTGCCTCTGTACCTTTCGTAGAGCAGCGACGTGTAGTGGCCCTACATGCCCACTTCGAAAAGGGACGAGTAACTGCAATCCAAGGTCCCAAGGAGAGATGTACACTAAAATGTAACATTACATTACGAGTTTGTGCTATGAAACATAATGGAAACTCTAACTACAACTCTACAGACTGACTTGTTCGAGAAAAATGTTTACTCTGAACCGTAACCCCCAAGCCCTTTTTGTATTTATTCAGGCACACAAATCAAATTGTTGCATGTGTGTTCTGCCGGCCATATCCGATATCACTCAAAGCAAGTCTGTAATTACATTGTAAATGCAGATTAGCTATGAATATTTTCTAATGGGATTACTAAAAGAGGAAAGAGACGGAGCGAGAGAGTCGAGAAAAATCAGCCCTTTAACACCCACATCCAGAACTGCATGAAAAGCTCGTTTGAAGGTGGCGCTAGTCTTTCATGCCCAAGTTGTCAGCCTATTATCATCTTTTCATGTTTGCCACCATTATTAACTTTGAGCAGGAATAGAAAATGTTCAAACAAAAAAAAAAGTGAGAATAAAACACATCACTCCTATATGTCAGGCTGTCGCTTCAGAGAGAGAAAAAAACAACCATGGCAGACCGACTCTTATCGTTGGACTCCTTTTCTGAAGCGCGGTGGTAATGAGTGTGTCTTAACAAAGATAAGCCATAATTTCCATTGTCATTATAATGCTGCCACATTATGTGGAGGCTTCCAAAGCCAAGGATGAAGACAGCGGGTGGGTGGAGGAAGAGGAACACGCAGACACTGGAGCAGGGAGCGAGAGTCTCTGGAGCTCCGTTAGTCTGTCAGTCACCCTCCAACCTTGCAGCCGTGCAAACAAACACTGACAGACACCGTCGCCGCACACATCAACGCACATACAGTATATGCGCATGTTTTTTCCCAGACCCTTTGTCACTACATTTTGAAGCCCTCAAAATGTGGTTGTCAAAGGGGTCGGTGGCTGACAGGCTTCTGCAGCCCTTCAGAAGGATGCGGAGGACAGGCGGGCTTATTGTGAGAAGAGGAGCAGTAACAACAAAGGGGATCAGACGTCACACAAACTGACAGACACACATGACCCCCGACATCTACATTGTCTTACGAAATAAGGGTGGATGGAGGGTTTAAAGGGCCTGGATCTCGCACATTTGTCTTATACCTTAGACTGATGGCCCTGGGTGAAGGCCATGTGTGTGTGTGTGTGTGTGTGTGTGTGTGTGTTGGGGGGGGGGGGGTATAAATATGTATAAATAGTGTTTCCGTAGCTATGTCTACGAAAACTAATGTGCTGTCATTCATATAGATATACCACAAAATATACGTGAATTTAATCCACGTTATAAAGTATAAAGAGCAAAAAAAATGGAGGGAAGGAAGAAGGGTCAAAATAAAAAGGTATTTAGCCACTATCCCCGTGTGAAATGTGAAATTATCTTTTATTTATTCTTTAAATACCTTATGTGCTAAAGTAACGTCACTTATTTTAACTCGACTAAATATTTTTTCCCTAAACCCACGTAGCCGTTTCCTGTGAAGGAGTGGATTTGAAAAGGAGTCCATGCATGTAAGGAGCGTATATTGACACGTGTTGCTGAGCTTTTGGTGGGAAGAAAGAGGAGTGACTTGTTTTTAAAATAGCATATCAATCACGCATACGAGGATACATTATAAATGCTTAATTTGAAATGTTGCAACAGCTGTTTCTCTATTCATATTTCAGTTTCTAGATCGTTCAAAGTAAAGTTGTGCGAAACTGAGATGGGGTTATCTTTGAGTCATCATCTTGTGTTTTTACGATTTAAAAAACAAAAGACTTTCTTTCTTTTTTTAACAAAATGATTCATTTTGCCGAATAGACTGTAGCCTCACAGCGGCGCTGGCTGACGAACAGTTGTCTGCCCTGTGGATGAAGCCGCTTCGTTTAGCCTCTTTTCTTGGGCTGTGGTTTGTCGATCCCACTCCAACGCTCAAAAGGCTGAATGCTCATATAGAAGCCCTGAGGGCTGCTTTGTTATTTCAACCTGCAAGCTCTTCTTGGTGGCCCTAAATGTACATATTCAGCCAAATTGATTTCCCCACTACTGAAAGTCCACAATCGGTCTAAACTATAGCACGGGAAACATTATGAAAGATATTGCTTGTGTTTGTGTATACTTTTGTGTTGTTGCGTTACCTCTTTAACGAAGGCCTTTGGTTGCTTTGTATTCAGCACTCAGGGCCTGTGCTGCACAGAGGCTATGAGTATTTATACGTGCATGTCTCTCTCTTGCTCCTTTCCCTTTCATTCCCTCTCGCACACAGAAACTCAAAGCTCGCTCAATTTAGAGAAAGCAAAAAGAGAAACCATGAAAAGCAGCGAAACATAGAGGCAGCGAAAAAAACAGCATAAAGCATCCCATTCTGAACAGACCCTATCCAATCTGCAGTAAACTAATTGCTAGTAAAGCATGCTTCAAACATAGACATTTGCATTTAAAATACAGACATGATAAACAGCTGGCCGAATTACGCATGTACGGACATGCGTGATGCTTCAATCCAATTACGACAACCTTCACAAAAGGGACATTTAATAGCTGAACCGATAGATGATGCATGGCCGAACACATGCACATGCATAGTGCATGTATATCTGCAGCTGATGAATGAGGGCGCAGCACTTCTAAAAGGTCACACAGGATATTATCCAATCATTTCTGCTGGCTGCAGACAGTCGGACTTATGAGCCCATCAACAAGTCAAAACTGAAAATAATGTCTGTTGTGTCTTCAGATTGAACACAAATAATAATACAATGCCCTTTGTCACAAAGGCATCAGTGGTAATAGAATACATGTTGGAAGAATTTGACGAAAATATAAAATACACAAGTCCCTGTGGAGATAATTAAAGAATTTTACAGTAGATTAAAAAACATGAAAACTCCATTATAGACCTTAAGGTCAAATAATCACTTTTGAGTGGGTCACCACTGTACAACACTCAGTCCCAGTTGGGATATTAAAGTGATTTTTCATGAGGGATTCTCGGGCCGCATTGTGGGTGCCATGTATTATTGATGCCAGTGGTTCAAAAGCAGTTTGTTTGTTGAGAAGTGTTGAGATTTATAGGAAACGTAATGGCTTCCACTCTTCTCACAATGAAACTACAGTCTAGATTACACAAACAGAAGTTTTTTTTATTCCTCTCTGGCTGCAGGGTGAAATCCCCAGGAGAGAAAAACGCAATAAAAACGGTTAGAATTTCTTTTCAGCAGCAAATATCTCGAGGCAATTTTTCTTCTTCTTTTGGCTGTCAGTAACTCACGGCAAGGTACGGGCATTGGTATATGTATTTTAGTCGTTATCACCGTCACTCACTGAAAGGAAAGATAAACAGAAATCCAACAGAAAAGAGGAAAGAATTATGTGATCATCTACATCTGAAAACACAATTTATGAAAGCAAACCCGGACGATTCGGTGTCGGATTGCATTTGTTTCACAGATTTGTCCATGAAGTGGATCAATGGCCCTAAGTTGGTCCTCATCTCTCACCCCGGCAGACACAGAGGAGATAAAAGCACAAAGGTTCACAGTCCTTTATCCAACAAATGGAAGTGGATCACCACCTAATCAAAGACTGCTATTCTTCTAATAAAAAAAGCCTGGTGGCGGCGGAGGGTCAAAGCTCCTTTATCAGGAGACAGCAGGCAGAGATATGGCTCCAAGAGGGCTTTGTGGAAAAGCAGAGACGTTTGGGCCGCTAAATATTACACCATTCCTCCCCTGTGCTTCAGACTGGTAGAAAGAGAAATACATAAAAAAAAGAATAGCGTTTGAGAAGTGCAAAAAGTTCAAAGGCGAAGAAAAAAAAAATCCTCCTTGTATCGACCCCTCGTAAACATTTTGACGTGCTTCACAGCGGATCTGCACTCTGAATTTCTGCCCAATAAACAGCGGGGCCGGTATGACGTCAAGGATGCGGTAAAGAATATAGCCATCAAACGTTCAACAGTGAAGTTTTAAAAGGCAGTGCCTCCATCTTTTGTGTGGAATCCTGAAGAATCAAACTACTTTTTCAATCAGAGGAACAAATTAAACTTGCCGAGAGCTGTAAAACAAGGTCATTTAAGGATGTTTATATACATGCTAATTGAAAACCCACCCCGCACACAGTTGCATTCGGAACAGATGACTTGCCTGTGCTCCTGTGCACAAAACCTATGAATATTCATAAACACAAATAGAGTTTTGAAACGTGGCCATATGGTTCAGAATCGGCAAACTGAATGCATTCCGCACCTCCATCCTCCAGCAGCAGTGTACTGCTGCAGTCACACGAGGAGCGGTGCAGGGACTCTGAGCCCTCACATGCTGCAGACATGGCCCCCGCCATCATGAACTCATCATTTCAGGGGATGTTTTTGTACAATTTAAGGATGACAACATTCTCTTGAGAAAGTTACAGAAAGTGAAACTATACCTCAGATAGACATACATAAATAATAAGAACTTCTGTTGGTTTTGAACCTGGTTTTCATCTTGATGGTAAAATAGCTGTAAACCAAACAGGAATAGAGTGTTTTAATGACTTCTTGAGAGAGAGACCTCTAGCCTGCATCAATATGCCTTGTAGAAAAAGCAATAAGTAAGCATTCTCTATTTTTAAGCTGCATGCTTCATAAAAAAATCCCTGTATGGTACACAAAGCCAACACAGGCAGACAGCTAGTCGTTCATGCGTGCACACCTGCACAAGCTTGCACAGAAACACGCACACGCACACACACATACACACACACCGCGCGCGCGCACACACACGCATAATTTAATCCGCGTTGACGACCCTAATGTGTATAATCTGCTTTGGTCTATGACTCTTTTTTTGTGTTCCTTTTAAATTCCACACAGAGTTTTTAGAGGAGTTGCGACCAGCGGGCGGGAACCCGCCACTGGGCTTCCCGTGCTGGATTCTCACGATTCCGATCAATTCATCTGAGAAGTTATTGAAACACAGGATCTTTCTAAAGGGCATCGTTTCATTGTGTTTTGATCTGTTGTGATATAATACAATCAGTTCTTACACCAGCCCCTATAACACGTGTTTGTACAAGCGCTGCAAAACAACATGTTTGACCAATCGAAACTTATTCTAATGACTGCTATTTGTTTTTACGCAGCACAAAATGACCGTCAAATGTTAAATTAAATTGTTACGTGAAAAATCCGCCATTTCCTCCGTAGAATGTTGTTCCGTCGTGTACAATCTACTGCATGGCACATAACGCATGCTCTCTTTAAGGAACAGAACCGTTATTATAAGGGAAATGTGCTGTGCGTAAATGGCACCTTTTAATTCAACTACTGGCCTACTCAAAGCGGATCATATGGGTCTGTGCTTTACGCCTTCACATAATCTCACATCACACGTGCGCATTGCTAAATATGTCTTATTCAGGCTTTACGTCACGTCAAACAATGTGTTGCTAATGTTCCTAAATATGTTTCAAAACCGTAACGCTCGTTGTAAGATGTTCAGACAAACTGGTGCA
The DNA here is from genome assembly GCA_036178185.1 of Liparis tanakae. Taxonomy (NCBI): domain Eukaryota; kingdom Metazoa; phylum Chordata; class Actinopteri; order Perciformes; family Liparidae; genus Liparis; species Liparis tanakae. The sequence continues at coordinate 18,276,255 of CM070107.1, forward strand.
AAAAAAAGTAAAATAAATGTGAGATCGAATAGTGGCATGATTTAAAATCCATTGCAGAACTTCAACACTTCAACAATTTAATTCACAACAACTTTCAGATTATGGGTGACATTTTACACTATGCTTGGGAGCAATTGTTATACATGTGGATGCCTTGTTTACGGCTGGTTGTTAATTGTTCAGCAAACAGAAATTCTGCATAGTTCCACACATGTGCGGGCTTACACTGTAAAGACCATCAATACAACAGAGAAAGAACGAATGGACAAGGAAGAAAAGGTGTGTGAATTATGAACATGCTTAATTATTACAAGCCCTTCGATCTCTTTCCCACTCTCTTTCTTCCTCTCTCTCACGCACTCGCAGACACACACACACACACACACACACACACACGCACACACACACACACACGCACACGCCCCTGTGCGTAAAGAGCGCCGCTGCACTGCACACGCTGTACTGCCGCTGTCAGTGTGAGCGTCCCGTGCGCGGTGGTCCACAGAATCCCCGAAGGGACTTCACTTTAAAATGGGGCATAATAATGATTATTTCATGGTAATCCGCTTGGCTTTGATCCCGTTTACTGAATGCATTTGGGTAAATCTCCACCACTGTGATCACCCTCTGCTCAGGTGAGAGGGGATCAGAACGACAACACCACAATAGATCATTTCACAGCCAGTCCCTGCAGGACATTCAATGTAAAGTAGTTGATCCAATTGACTGCCGGGCTCTCAGATACTCAAAATAAAGGAGAGAAAAACGATGCAGGAGTTACATGTTAGTACCCCGTTACTATCAATGTTGTTCATGGATAAACTGAAGGGGGGGGGGGTAATATAGGCAAGAGGGAACTTTTTAAGCACAGTCGAGCATTAGACAGCCTGTTTAGCCACAGGAGGGAAGACACGAGCACAGTAGCCTGTTGTACAGCGAGGCTGTCACTCGCTTGTTGGTCCACAGTGTCTAAAGGACACGTGCGATGGACAATAAATGCTCTCCGTTCCCTCTCAAATTCAACAGTGCCGCTCTGTGCACGGAGAAGACCGAGCAAGTCCCTGGCATTGCTTCATTCAGCTCGACGCAACACAAATGTCCTGCTCCAACCTAGCTGGCACATGCCCAAAGCAGCACCTGTGCGCCATCCAGCATCAGCCCATTTCAGACGTGTTCTTACCACCGTGATGTTGACTGGTAGTTTGAATGACAGCAGGAGGTGGAGGGAGGGGAGAAAAAAAACACGTTGCATGCATTAAAACAACAACAGTGAAAGGGGGGAGGGTGGAAGAGTGTGCTCGGCGGAGAGTAACTGAGCCGCTGCGCTCCGCGCGCACAGAGCAGCTCCACGGAGGCACAGAGCCGCGCGCGCCGGGGAGCACACGACTGGCGTCCGACACTCACCTGATTGCGAAGAGCTCGAGCCGAACAAGAGGCAAGTCAGGAGAAAGCCGAAGCAACACGGGGCAGTCGCTGGTTTCATTGTTGTGCTTGGCAAGTATCTCCTTTACATTCACATGTCCAGCAGCGTATCCTTTGGGTAAGAAAGGAAGAATCGTTTGCGCTTGCAGCCGCTTCGGCGGGTGAGTTTGGGGACTTTCGTCGCTGTTCACTAAGTTTACAATCTGCCCGACAGTCTTCCGCCTCGCCGCTCAGTGCCTGCAGGTGAATTAGTGGCTGACGTGGAAGCAGAAAGAGTCGAATGTTAAGTTTCCTGCGCGCACTGTAAAGCGTGTCTAAACAGTGTAAAGCACTACTCGTGCCATTACTCCCGGACTTGGATACAGTATGCAGCTGTAGACTCGTATTCTTCAGACACACCTCCAAGCCCGGGGACTCCGCCCACCGGCTCTGTGATTGGCGCAGGTGCACGACAGTCACCCGAAGCCCCGCCAGCTACAACTCATCAAGCGCTGCCATTGGTTAACCACGGATGCCCCAAAACCCCATGAGTTTGTGAGTTTTCTGCTGCACCTGTCACACTGAACACAGCCGAGATGCATGCAGCGAGAAGGAGTGATAGGTGTGACGGGTGGAATAGAGCTGCATATCACTTAAAGGTGGCTTTCCAGTGCGCTTTTGAAGATGATATCCATATTTGATAAGATAGACTCTCATATGGGAGGTAGTGTTGATTTAATACTGAACTGAGCTGTCTGCACTGTACTGTCTGAGAGGAGGACGAGGGATGCCAATGTTCTAATGTTGTATTATTATCAGGTCTATAGTGAAAAAAACGTTGTCATACGTACTCTTGTATGGATTAATCTTAAACAAACATATCCATGGCCCTCAGTTATCACAGTTCATTACTGCTGACAGCGATATCTCTCCATATACAGGGAAATCATTTCCCCAGGGGAGGCTCAGTGTAAATGGCACAAATAAAAGTCAAATGGAAGGTTTAGATAGTGATGTTATTGTGCTCGCCGAGCCATTTGTAATAGTTTGAAAGCGGTGACTTTGCGGTGACAGAAACATAACTAAGATTATGAGAGCGTAGGAAACAAAGTGAATAAAGGTTATTGTTTTCAAAAGCAGCTGCTGCCTACTTTCACACTTTAAGAGAAGGGTGAACACCTCCCGGGGTTACAATATGCCCACACATCTGGACAGGAATCCTGCACACTAACTGTGCCCCAACCCTCTGTCCCTCAGCACGCACACACACTCACACACTTTATATAATAAATCCATTCATCAGATTAATTAATTTACCATCTTTATCATTACACTTAATGTGCTTGGGTAAGTGATTATGATATTATATTTGATATAGCACCATAACAGGTACCATTACAAACAAATAGGGTGTTCTAAGGGTCACAAGTATGATGTTTATGCTCTCCTGAAAGTGGTTGTTATATTATAATTTATTATGACTGGAGGAGGCAATTTACTTCTCTTTTGATTTTCCATTACATCAAATTACATGCCTGAGAAACAATCTACTCAAGTCCATAAACATCCTTCTTTTAGCTATAGGTAGGTCACTCCTCCCCAGAAATCATTCAAGGCTGTATTTGATTCCAATAGGGAGGCATACCACTAGCCAACACACACGCACGCGCACACACACGCCACACTTCACACCACACACACACGCGCGCACACACTGCCTGCCTGGGTGCTTTTTTTCTGATCCTGGAACAGTAAACTGAACCTCCCTGAGCGAAGTGTTTCCAACACTTTAAGAAAATGGGATGCAGACAGTTTTCACTTTGGAGAAAGTCAAAAGGCTGTGTTGTGTTCAGCTTGGTTGCAGAATGAATAGTGCACTGAACTGTGAGGGGCACTTCTTGAACCTCCACTGCAGTATTGACCCTTCACCAGGGGGGGGCAGTCCATTTATCACCTTATAGGTCAGAGAACCAGCGGAGTGACAGTGGGGGGTGGGCCATCCAAGCTGCCACCAACTAGTGTGCTGACTCTCTGTGTGACATTGGCTTCCCATCACACAGAAGCTTTATTAAATATTCCTCTGCAGAAAATAGGCATTTAATATCACTGACACCGCAAATTTATTAAGAAATATTGAAAAATGAGATCTGGCAGCATGCTACATGGGGAGACTTCACTCTTAGCGTGCCCCAAATGGCTGCCGTTTATCATTTTTAATACTAAAAATGCAATTTAGCAGTGTTGTGTATTTTCATTATGCATTACGCTTTAAGAGGCACCTTCCGACAGCATCACCCTAATGCTGTCAATTAGGTAATTTATTCCAGGGGATTATGAGACGGAATGAGACGAGGTTTCATGTGTTCTGCTAGGCGTTCCCCGGTGCCGGCTGTACAGCTAATCTAATACATAACCCCCTGATTTGTTTAATGGATGAGACTTTGCTGCTGCAAAAGGCACGCCAATAAAAGCCGGGGCCCTCCAGAGGCTATTGTGCCTCATAATGATGCCAGACACACAATGTGAGAGTTATGAAGCAATTCTTTATCATGCGGCACATTGTTTTGCTCTGTTGGTGCCGTGCAAGTAAAGGCAATCTTTCCCTGCAGGATAGCACTTCTCCCCCACACTTAGATAAACCTTCAGTATGACAAATTGTCCCAGCCACATGTTGCAGAGATGGAGGAAGTTTGAAGATTGAAATACGTTGTCTAGTGCTGATGTTTTGCTAGTTAGTCACTGCCAACTTAGACTTTGTGTTAAATCTTTTTTTTCAGACTTTTTTCCAGTGACTCAAACACAAGTCTAAATGTTGTATAGTTTCCCCAATTTTGTATTTAGGTATCTCACACGGATGTGGAGAATGACGAGTATGTGTAGTTAAAAGCCGACCAACATTGATTGCTGACGTCACTCTGCCTCTGCGCGTGAATACAGATGAGTAAGATACGCAGAAGCCGACACACGGTTCTAAACTCCCTCTTTTTGAGCAAAGACTTAAGTCATATGCATCGATGCAAAAGACCCTGTTATGGCAGATAGCACCACAGCTCTTTTGTCATGCCTCAGTGTGCTCCTATCTTACGAAACAAATGAATAGATATAGAAGGAAAAAAGCAGATTAATGTTTCCTATAAATATAAAATAAAGTGATTTTTTTTTTTTTTTTTAATAGATAATGCCCAAGTAGTTTTCGGAAAGTAACCAAAGAGCTAAGAGACTATCAAAAGACCTCAGAGTATCGGCCTTTTTTACACATTGATGAAATGCTAGATCAACATTAATATCCCTGTATGCAATACATATAAATACATATAATAAATTATTTATTTTGTATCCATTTCCACTTAAAATTCTACTTAAATTGATGTCCTGGCTAATCGTATGCTCGTCCTATACACTTCCTCAATGAGCAACATCATTATCAAAATTATAAATCTTGGATAGTGAGAGCTTCATTATAACCAGAGGAATTCACCAGCTTATGTGGATAAATCACCAACAACGACACTCGACCACCACTTTGGAGCTTGGCTTTGGCTGGAATCAGTGGTGACATAGTGCTTACTATTTCCATCATGTTTTCATGCGTAACTAATCCGATGTGTGCGAGATCAGGTCCAGGAAATGTTGAATATGAGGACATTTGTATGAGTATGACTAACCATTCTGAATGATCTTTTGTGGGTCAGGAAGCCGGAACTCTTTTCATCTTTAAATTCATTCATCATCAAAGAATTACCTCAAAAATAAGTGTTGCTTCTAATGATAGATAACTTACGAGCGTTCACAATGATGTCATTCATTGCCCTCATGATTACATGGCATTAAACCTGTTGAAAAGGTTCAGCGATTAAATCGTTATACGACGATATGCCATCATGCATGTGTCCACATACCTATACAATGTATTTTAAGATCACGCCACTCTCTCTATTATTTATTGCACAATTCAAATTTCTCAATGAAAGATAATGATTATCAGTGTTAAAATCTTTCAATATATTGTAGAGATATGTCAGAAATAAATTAGAATACACAACATCTTCATTCAAATTCCTGTAGGATTACTGAGGGATCGGCTCAAACTGAAGAGCAATAGCTTGTATCAGTGTAAGTTCTAGATTTAAGACAGCTGAAACAGTTTTTATGACAGAAACTATCACGAAAGCTAAAAACAAACAACCTAAATGCATCAGAAGAGTAATGTTAGAGAATGTACATCAGTGCAGTAGTCCAGCTGGGTATGAATCACAAAAAAAGTCCCATCCCCTGTGTCATCCATTCACAAAGTGTCTCGAAGCAACGGGACTCATCTGGCTTTGTGTGAGACCTGTTTCTGTGGACAAATTGAAGTCCAAGACAATGGAGGGATTTCTCTGAGTGTGCACTTAAAGCTATTTCCCTCCCAATTTTCCCTCCCATCCAGCTCATATGGTGGCAAGAGAGTCAACTGAAGCTCTGACTGGCTATGCCCGCGCCTGACTCAGTGAGCAATAAGCAGCGTTAGCGCATTACACACACATGATTACGTGGCCATTTCCTCAGTGAATGAGTCTCATCAGAAGTCACTGAAGAAGCCACTGAGTGTGTAATTGTTTCCCATTAGGGGAAACGTCGTCTGCCATTGAGTTGCATCTCACTGCAGAGTTTGCTGACGAATGCTCGCTGTCCACTGACTGGAGCGGGCTAATTTTGCTGTGGGTTGTGATGGAATTGCTCAAAAAATTCCCAAACCACCAAATCAGTTTTATGGTGCATCTTTTTTTTGGAGAGAAAGAAACTGCAGGGCAAGAGTTCATATTTGTTAATTCACTTAAGTGACACAAGGCTTTGAGCGTTATTATCAGTCATATCAATGCCTGCAGCACTAATATCTCTACGTACAGTAGCAGAGAGGCGGCCAAATGCTTTTAACAGAGTAGTGTGTATTGTTTAAAAACAAATTATGCTTGTGCTTTTTGGAAGGTTTCAAGTTGGAGAATATCGCACAAATAAAAGTATTGTCGTCATTATGATAAGTATTACATGTGTATTCTTTGTTTTGATACTGGTGTTACTTTAAGGTAGTACTCTTTCTAGTGTTAATATATCATCTTCAGCATCATGTCCACACCACCACTCTCTCACTTTCTCACTTTGAGACGCATGCACTGCAGTGATGAGTAATCGTTAGCATGCTTCGTTGTGAAGCTGTTGTAAATTGGAAAGCTTACATTGCAAATTACAGGCAGGTCAAAAGTTGAAACGAGGCCAACCATGTCGAGACACGAGGATGAGGCAGAGAGGGGACTTTTCTCAAGTTATTAATGGCTGCCTGGAAAGGGCTTTGCTCCTGCACCATTAAGTTGATGGGGATGGGAGGTGATGAGCAGCAGGAGTCGGGTTTTTCTTTACACTGCTTCCATCTACAGGATGGAACTGGAAGTATCACCATCAATGGTGAGAGCGATGTCTGGATGAATTCAGAGAAAACAGACAGACAGGCAGACAGACAGGCAGATAGACATATTTCATGTGAGAATAGAATAAAAATGGCAATTCAGAGACGTTCTTGACAACGCTGTCAGACAATCTGCAAAATCATCCACATTATAAATACTAAGAAATAAGATGGTCATCATAACATAAATCAATTAAAATAATACTGTATATATTTTTTAAGTGTTCTAATTTGTATTTTTTTTAAACATGCAAGTGTCATTAATTCGGCTTTTCATATTCGATTGCAACACATCACCACTGGGTGGCAGTATGACAAAGGTTTAGAAGTTGGAAGTGGACATCCAGTGGCACAGTTACTGCAAAAAGAGGAGAAAGAAACAAGCAAGACATAGTTGTTTTAAAGTTCTGCATGTGTGTAAGTGTCTCAACGGGTGGGTGTTTTGGACGGTGGGAAAAAGTGGCAAATAGAGTGTAAATGAGATAAGTGAATAAATCCTGATACACGGCTTTACATCAGTCACGTCTTGCTTTTAAAATAGAAACCTGGCAAATTCACAAAAAATATATGTTAAGTCAGAGTTTCCTCCTGACTTTAGTAACACAAATCTGCACCAGACTTAATAAAAACTCACTGCTTTCTAACACCACTTCCTTTTATTGTTTGCACAGTGAAGCTGTAAGGACTATGTACAGCTTGAACCCACTGTACCGCAGATGGCTGCATGTGAAGTACTTTCATAAGTAAACAGGATTTATACGTTGTTGTAAAATCACCCAGCATTAAATGTAACCGTCCTTGCCCTCCTTGAAGAGAACGTGAGAGCAGAAAAGCTGAGCTTGCTATTTTGTCACTAAAGTCACTGTTTTTTATTAAAGCCAGCGAAATGTGCAAAGTTTCAAACCTTTTAAGTTGAAATTTTATAACATTTATATTGGTTACTCAACATAATGGCCAGATGATGTCATGATGATTACTATTATGGGATGGGTCACAAACACAGGACCGGGAGACAGCTGTCCGTGTAGCATGCGAAAATACAAGTAAACGTTTAGATACATCCTTTTTCTCCTTGATAATCTTTTAGACCCTCTTTCAATTCTAGTATTGCCAGCAATGATTGAAAAACAGTATTGACCCAGCATTACCTGAGAAGTACAGTAATGCCAATAGTTTCAGACTGTCAATTCATCATCATCATCATCATCATTGTACAGAAACGACTGTGAGTGTGATCCACTGTGTTAAGCACTTAAAGACGGTAAAATACACGCTGACTACAACGTATAACAAAAAGATGCAATACAATATATTTCAGTTTGAGTGTAATAGTTCTGTTGTCACAGAAGGTGATGTACTATAAAGACAACTGAAGTGTTATAGTGGGAGAATAAGTGGAGTTTGATGTGACGTTGACTGATGATAAAGTGCAGAAATTAGAGGGAGGGGCCAACACGTAATTTCTCCACAGCCCACATCCAGCAGTGAATGTGAGGCAAATGGAATAAGATAGAGGGCTGACATTTACTTTTGCACTTTGGTTTAAAGTATATATGGTTGCCCTTTAAATCACTTGAGTTAATTTTGAAGCTGACTACTGACGACCCCTTTTAGGGCCCACCCCAGAAAACTGAAAACAAACTCTGCACAGGGGAATGGCAGCGTTGTCATAGTCACACTCAACATGATGAATTTTCACAGTCCAAGCTACTCTATTTTGGGAAATACTACAGATCATGTAAGCTCCTCAGTCTATGCCTGACATTCAGATTAAGCTGTTTATAGTTTGACATTTGTGAAACTTCCCTCTCTTTATTTGCCTGTGAAAGAAAAAAAAACTGTTTCTCTTTTCACATTTATTTTCTGTTTTCAGTTCAGCTCATTGCAGCTGTGTATCCATTTATGTCAAACCACCAGTGCCTGTATCCCCTCATCCCAATGCCGGGTTCCTCCAACCAGCATCTGATGTGTGCTCCTTGCCTTGCTTTGCTGCGTTCCCATATTGCTCTAGCTGTCTTGAACTATTTTGGTCTTCTTCTGACTTTCCCACTGCGTTTCCTAGGGTCAGATGCAGAGGCACATCATCGTGTCTGTATGAAATGCATCTATCTCTCTTTGTCTATTTCTTTGTGAGAGTTGTTCACCCTGCAGTTCCTCCCCACTAGACGTGGCTGCATAGGTAAGCAAAGGAAGCAAAGTGGAAGTTCCCCCACAGTCCTTCCTCCCACATGAATATCGCAACCTCGCTCTTTTAAGCACCCTGACCTCAAACCAGCCGATATTACCCAGAGGCCTTTGCATCGTCACCATACCAACATTAACGTGTCTGTGCACATTGTTTCAAAAGCTATATATATATATATATATATATATATATATATATATATATATATATATGAACACACTACCGCTCAAAAGTTTAGGGTCACTTAGAAAAAGAAAACTTAGAAATATCCTTATTTTTTTAAGAAAAGCACAGTTTTTTTCAATGAAGATAACCTCAAATTAATCAGAAATACACTCTATACATTGTTAAAGTGGTGAATGGCTTTTCTCGGTGGACACGTTTGGCATTTAATGAAATATGTCCATCGTTGTATAGAGGCCCATTTCCAGAAACTATCACTCCAGTGTTCTAGTTGTGTTTGCTCATCGCCTTAGAAGAATAATGGAGGGTTAGGAAACCATTGAAAACACGCTTAAAAAACAGTTATGCTTATAAGAGAAGCTGTAAAACGGGCCTTTCTTTGAACTAGAAGTTTGAAGAACACAATTAATATTTAAAATAAAATGTGTTCTTTATAACCTTGTCAATTTCTTGACCATATTTACTATTCATTTTGGAAACCATTTGATAAATAAAAGTGTGAAAATGATCTAGATGACCCCAAACTTTTGAATGGCAGTATATGTATACATGCACACAGACACACAGACACACATACACACACACAACATATTTAAGTCAAGTGGGTAGATGGTAGTAAGAAGAAGAAGGTGACAGTTTTCGGGATCCCACACAAATGATCAAGCTCAGTAGCTCCACTCCGTCCTATATCTCACCTTGCATGTTTCTCATGAACAGCAGTATCGGCACACACCTGACATTTCACCAATAAGTGAGTAGATTGCATTAATAAATATGTTTCTTACACACAAGCAGCACACTTACTTAACAGAGAATGTGATACCACATGTCTGCAGTGCTTCAACTAACTTCGCTAACTTCCCACATGAGGGTGTGTAAAAGAAATGAACTGTGTGTGTGTGTGTGTGTGTGTGTGTGTGTGTGTGTGTGTCCAAACATCCTCCACTACCTGGCAGGAAAAACAGGAATAGGACTTGTCACCAGGCGATTGCACAACGTTGCTGTGGATTCACAATTGGGTGAAAAAGATCTGTAACTGCTCCCTGATGTGAAACCTGAAACCCAGAGGACAGGCTGCACCACTTACAGCTTAGACAAAAGCAACATTGATTCTGACGTGTTTAAAGATGACTATAGGGTTATTCTTTTTCATGGAAGGACCGTACATCATTTCTGTCATCTGCACCATATGTGTACGTTTATAACCAGGGATTTTAATGCTTTTCCTGCCAATATCAAAAGGACATTTAGAATTATCCTACTTTTTATATAGTTATTTTATTCATTCATATAATTTAATCAACATGGTGCACTAGCTAATTGTTTGTCGTATTCTATCGAGTATCCACTGTGAGGTTAATTTTGGTGTTCATCTGAGCGTGTAAAGTGCGCGTAAGCAGTTTCCAATGCTTTTGACAGCCCCAGGTGGCTCTTATTGTCAAACAGGATCTGCAGAAGAAGTGGCATGGGCAGTGGAACCCGACAGGAAGTTTCACAACCACCGCCACAACGCTCTCAGGCCCCATCCTGCAACAAAAAAAACAAATAGCAGCACTCGGGCTGAATTCTTCAACCGCAGAGGTTATAGCTGCATTATACTTAACACTCTGCTGTCCATCTAATGTGTGATATCAGAATTTATGCATTTACCATCCCCCCCCCAAAAAAAAATGTACTAAGCTGGACTTCTAACTACTTTGAACGTCTCCCACTGACCGTGTGCATTCCGGTTGGTGTGCGGTCATCCTCACTGAGGGGCTCCAAAACCAGACGTCATGTCAACAGGTCGGTCTTTTAGATCTCAGACTCCAGACATAAAACACTTATAACACTATCAGGAAAATGATTAGTGTATGACATAATAGTTCACTTTTTACTTCACACTTAAGCTGAGCATTACTAATAACTTGGTTGACAGCCAGCTGGTAACTTATTCCAAATAGCTGTATTATGTTAAGAGCAAAGTGCTTCATTACTTACAACGATAATGTATTTGATAATCTTAAGCACAGACTGTCCTCGGCCATTCTTCATCATGGTGGGTATTTAATTACAGGACATCAAAACCTCAAACTGAACCGCAAGCTGGAGTGGACACGAGGGATTTTTAATGAAATGATAGTGATTTAGCCCGAAGCAGGAGGAAGAACATGGATTACTCTAATGGTTGACTGTCCCCCAAAGAGTAAGGTCATGAAAAATGGATTCTTAACAATTAGATTATTTTTTTCTTCTCCAGCGCCAGTTTTGTCAGCACCTAACAAAATCCCTTTTCATTCTCGCAAAAGAAAAGCTTAAAGACGAAAATGATTGATTTAAGAACGTTAAAAAGGGTTAAATGGATGCATAACAAGTGCAGTGTTTGAGACAAAGGCTTTCTGTCGTAAAAGCACCATAGTGAGAGCAGGTCTATCACCCCTGTGTGAAAATATGAGTCAAACCGAGATATGATCTATGGGAACAATCAACTGACGGCAAGGTAAGTAGATCTGAAGATGAAAAGATACAGTTTGGGGTCTGTTCAGGCTCGACACTTCTCAGTTTTGCTACAGCCTTCAAGCAGCTTTGATTTTGTGTGTTTACTGTGTGAATGTGTGTCGTTGTGTGTGTGTGCAAAAGACAGATTAAAGAAGTAAGGGGGTGAAGAAGACTGCTCTGACATTTAGAGGTTTCAACAGGCTCCAGCGCCCACCTGCTCATACATAAAGACCGGAGAGGAACACACAGCAGTCAATACATTGCAAACTAAGGCAAGGCACTGCACAGTACGGTCTAGGCATGGTTCTTTACGTAATGATGGAAGGTTGAATGGACAGAGCGATGTATTTGTATCTGATTTACTCGACACGACTAGAACTGAAGCTGCCAAGTTCTGACATTTTGTTTTCTGTGTTTTAATTTGAAGGCAGTAAATGACACAGCATTTAGATTTCGATCCCGATGAGCAGGTTGCACCTCGGATGGCGGCCCCCGTCTGCATCAGTTCATGAATGTGTGTGTGTTACAACGGCTGGAAGTTGACATGTAGAGAGCACAGCGCTAAATGCATTTACCAGTTTCATGATTAATGACCAGGAAAATAGCCGATTACGGTTTAAATAGAAAATGTGCCCAAATGAGATTTAAAAAAAATGTTAATTATTTCTTTGAAATGTGAGAGAGCAGTTGGTGGATCTGAGTAAGACCGTCATTAAGGGGAAGAGCAGACAGACTGTGGTGAGAATAGCTTGGCTGCCATTAAAATACCAATGATACAATGTGCTGAGCAGCTGGTAGCCTTTCGTTCAAATACGTCACTGTGTGATGGGATCTTAAATACATATGTTGTCAGTCCATAGAGTCAATACTTCATCAATAACAGCTGATGATGTCTGCAATTCACAACAGTGCAAAGCCACTTGGAGGGAGAACATTATTTAGATCATACAAGGGCTTACTATTACCCAATAGGGATTATTATTACCCACTTACAACAATAATAATTACATCTAAACAGTGGCACTGCATTGTTTTGTCTCACATTAAACTTATTTAATTACATTCAAGGATACAAGGTGGATGTTTTGAAGAAAGGAATATTTATGACTTTTTTTAATTCACACAATAGGCAAAGCAGTAAAACCATGTCTTTAATAGAGAGAACCCCATGCCTTAAACATATACATTGTATTCTTCACAGCAATTTTTCTTCATGTTATGCCATTGATGTTGAATCATCTAACTTCTGATTTTAGTCATGAGGGTTGACCAACAATTTCAATTACTGTGCATCTTTTTGATAAATAAATCACATCATTTAGGACATACAAATACACAGCCTATGCAATACCTGAGAGCCCTCACATCCGAAACTTCTTATCCATATCAAAGACGATCAATCGGCACATGCATCTGGATAATTTCAATATTCAGCGCCAAAATATACTCCTTTCATATATTAATTCTTATAAAATACAATTCACCTGAAACCTGTCTTTTACATTTTGTGTAAACATTTTTAAACTTTAAAAAACACACACACACACACACAAAAGATCACAAAACTATTTGCTTTAACATTTCTGCAGAAAAATAGACATTTTGCACACACATTTTTACAAAAACATACCCGGAAACGAGACCAATCAATTTGATTTTCAAGTAAACTCGTCACTCACCCTCAGGGCTGACAGAAGATCCTTTTCCTTACTTTTTAAGTTTATATGGCTGCTTCATTTAAACATTGCGTAAGGCTGTCCTTGTTGCAACTTTACTACGAGAACGAGAAACGAATACTTCTGTGCCCCAATGACTTCACAAATGTAACCTGGAGAAAAAATTAGAACTGAGAAAGTAACTTTTTATTTGATCATGTTATATATTATGCCCATGTCAAAATAAATTAATTGTGGTCTGTTTGTTTGTATTTTTCAGAAGGGAATTAAAGAAGTAATTCAGGGTAACATTTATATACATTTGATCATCGGATTATTAAAACAGATATGTTGTTTTAGGAGGACAGATAAGGCTTTTTAGATAATACAGAAATAATGTCGTTGAGGAATGTACAGTCATTATCAGAGCAGTAAGATGTAAACAATATTCAGGGCAAAAACTTTACAGACAGTATAGGATGTTGTTCCAGCCGGGCACCAGCTTTGCATCAGAAAAGCAGCATGTAAACAGAGAATAAAGCTGCCATTTGATTACAAGTAGATATTAAATATAGAAGAGTAAATCACTGAGTTTAACCCTTACCAAATAATCAACTGTTTATAATGCTGACTAGCATGAAACTAGTAATGCCATATGTCATGTGAGTATTGTTACAAAATGAAAATGTCCATATTAGACAGCATATAGCTATTTTGTCATGTGTATCTCCAAGATTGTATTTTCAGAGAAAATACCAACATGCAATCTGCCAATGATCGATTCCTATTCTATCTACACGAAAAGTTGTTTTTTAGTCAGGACATTGCCATAAAGTGCAGGGCCAACTGTACAAAGCACAGCCTCATCTGTGACTTTTCCCAGAGAGGGACAGCACTGTCGCTGAGCAGGAGCTGCAGCTAGCCTTACTGGTTGAAATCTGTGATCCTTCAACACATTTTTCACATATATGCTTTTTATGTCAGAGCAGGTGGAATCCTCCGGGTTTGGGAGGTGCCTTCAGAGTAAAACTATATAGTAACCATACTCTCATTTTCTCATGCTCATGCTTTCTTGTTCTTGATACTCGTAATACATGAATGTCGTAACAATTAAAGCAGGAAACCAGCAGGACAAAGGCCCACCATACACATAAGAAATGTCCTGTGTTCCCTTAATAATCTTATAATAATCAAAGCGCATCAAACATGGCTGTGAGAATTTTGCGATGTTTCCCTGTCTTCATCATGACATACTAATAGCATAAAGGCTGGCATTGAACCAAACGTATAAGCATGTATTTACTGTAAAATACAGCACCATGTACATAAAATGCAGACCCTACCTCCCGAAAAACACAATAATGATATATACATAAACACAGCTATGCAGCCAGAAGCACAAAGTGGATCCACTTTGGGATAACAAAGAAAAGAGAAGCCAAAAGCAGTAAAGTATATTCAGCCTCCTTTATCTCTTTGGGTCTGTTGCCATAAAGCATACTTTTAAGTCATCAAAATGAAAACAGATACCACCCTCTGCCATCTCTCAGTGTCAATGTGTAAGTCTGCCTGTTTCAAACCAGCTTTAATACTAGTGAAGGAAACTAACTGTGTGTTACCAGGGTCTAATCATTGTGTATAGGAACAACCAGTAAACATATAAATGTTTTTTTATTTGTGTGGATACTGCATTAGCTTAGCTGAAACATGAACTTTGTATCCTTTCATTGTGATTTTGCTTCATGATCAGTTGTCCTACCTTGTAAGTGCAAACTGAGCAGAGACTGTTACCGTGGAGATTAATACATCCAAGTACGAGCAACAAATGCAGTTTCATGAGATATACATATGAAGATTTACAAATGTATATGCCACACTTAAGTGTATATTCGATCAATTTGTTAGAAATAACTATGAATGCATTATATTTAAAATAATAAAAAAATGTCCCCTGTTTATTTACACATTGTCATATCTGCATGCTGCATTCATTACATCAATGACATTTTTTTCAAAAGCGATTTAAATGTATTTATCGAATAGAAGTATTTCAAAATAGTTGGAATCTTTTACTAAAATTACAAAATATACAAGTCAGCCACAGGAAGTTGGCATTCTTCTGTCTCCGTGCTAGTATCCTATCTGGTTGTCATGTATTTGTATGCATTCTTTACTTCTTAAGAGTGGAACAATTTTTTTGTAACAAAACCACGATGACAGGACAAGCACAACAGGAGACCTTTCCAAAGAAGACTACAATGAAAAACTATTTGTTTGATAGCTGCTCTGTTAAAACATTCATGAGGAAACAAATAACTTACATTCCTTCTTCTTTATTAATCTCAATTAATAATGTATAATATATGTCTTTGGCCCATACCTTCATATGATAGTTCAGCTGTTCGGATTCACATAATTAGCTCAAAAGAAGTCGATGCTATGATTGTGCTACACTTGTCTACAGTGCCCTTCAACTGTGCAGTCTCAGATGCCTGATGCTAAGGACGGATATCAGGCTATTGCTCCTTTTCCTTCTTTGTCTTTCCCTAAATTCCTACCCATCCTTTTACTGGATGGTGTGTTCACCACGGACAATGTGAGAGGAGAACTCATAGCTGTCTTTGCTCCGGTGACCACAGATGTTGCACTCCAATGGATCTCTGTATCCGTGGCAACCCATGTGAATGGTATACATGACATGGTCCAGGAATAGCACCCGGCAGTGCTCGCACTGGTACGCCCGTAACTCCTGGCCCTCTCGTCCAAACACCCGAACCCCCTCCTGGCTCACAGGCTTCTCCGTGGCCACTCGCGGGACGCCGGTCCCCATCCCCGCCCCATTTCTGGATGATGTCTCTGTCACTCGCTCACCTGAGTAGCCCACCGCTGGACTGGCTCGAGACCTGAGACCGGGAATGGGGTTGCTCCCGTGGTGGCCCTGCCTCTCATGAGGGCTACTGCGAGCTGAGTCAGCAGAGTCAACTCCACTGTTGTTGGGAGATTCTTCTTGGCCTTGATGATGCAGCTTGCCCAGCCTGGTTAAAGCCACCGGGCCGTTTGTGGTGGGACGGCTGGGGAAGTCATGGGGCTGATGGGGCTGAGCATGCTGAGATTGCAGCATGTCACAATTACCTGGATGATCTGTTCGTTGGCCCAATGGCAGGACATGGTGGTAGAGGGGGTTGACCATGGGCACCACTTCAGCCATAGAGAGAGGGGGACCTGGATGATGGAGCATGGGCCGAAGAGAGTCTGATCCAAGATATGTGATGGCATTGTTGATGGCCTGGTCCATCATGTGTGCCGACATAATTTCAGCCTGCTTCTCATACTTAAGGCCCATCTCATAGCCCAGTTCAGGGTAGCTGTAGCGTACCATCTTTTCACCTGCATGAAATAGTAGCATTATAAATGTGTGCATATGACAAGATTTGGTAAGATTAGGCCAATTTCATAGAGCAAGACATGATAGATAATAAATATAATTGCATTAGCTTCAGTGGATGGACACACTTTTTCTATTAGCTAAAAAAAAAGAGAACAATGAATGTGCACAAACATATTAGCATTTCCTTTCCAGTCAGTCAAACTTGTATCTCACTGATATTTCAGGACTTGTGTTTCAAATGTTTAACTTGATATTCTCTGTTTACAAATCTTATGTAGTGGAAAACCCCATCCAGGCCTGTTTAACCCCTCCAGAACAGGGATGTGGTGAGTTGTTCCCTCTCAATTAGAGCAATGATGAAGTTACAGGTGTCCCTAACTAACCACAGAATGAAAAACATGTCCTTGTCTCTCGGTAAACTGCTTTCTCTAGCTTGCATGATCTCTTTTTTAATAGTTCGGCAAATAAAATCAAATTCTGAGAAAGAAAATCTGAGATCTTAGGGGAGGGCTTTGCATTAAATTATATAAGATTAAATGATGCACAAGTGAAAGTAAACGCAACAAAATAAATAAGTATAATATATTGAAAGTAAATGCAAAGAAAGGAATAATTATAGTATATTACATTTTAATACTATCAGCATAAAAGTGAATTAATTGGTTAAGCGTATAACATGATGACCCTTTAACTAATGCAGAGGTCCTGCAAAGTGCTTGATAAGTCCAAATGAACTACCATATATGTGAAAGTAATGTAATATCCACATTTCTTTCATATGATTTTCATTTTATTTAATTAGTACGTCAACGTTAATTCATAGAAATAAAAATGAAATGAGTTGAAATCTAATAACATCAAATAAAACTGGGCATCAGGCTGATCTTCATGGACACGCCAAACAGAATGAAGTAGAGAAAGCCATTTACTGACTGCTTTAATTCATACCCACCCACAAATTTCTGAGGCGTGGTGCTCTTCCTCTTGCCCACATTGCTGTGAAGTCTTTCAATAACAGGTGGCCGATCAAAGGTCGCCATTCTGTTGGGCTCCGCCATGGGCCTTGGGTCTTTAGGGACCTCACCTTAAAGGTTTGAAAAGGGAAGGGGGTTAGAAAAGGCAAGAATATATGTAGGTGTAAAGTTAAACACAGAAAAATAACAACGCTAAATTGCTTAATCTATTTTCTTGGGAATGTGAAAACAAAAACAAAATCCTAATTTTAACCTCCAGTCAGTAATTAACTATAAAAGCAGTTGAGTAATTATTAATACATTATTAAATCTGTATTCATGAACATAGAAAAATTGTAAGTTGTAAAAAAATAATTTAGTCGAGAATAAATAAAAAAATAGAAGATTTTCTGTATCAGCCTTTTCAAAGATTCAATAAACTGTAAAGAATATGTTAATACTGATTTATTTCTCCTGTGAGATCCAGCTTTTCTTTATTGCCTCCATTACAGTTTAGGCCAACTTCATGTTCATGGTTAAAGTTTGAGTAACATTATTTACCTGTGTAAGGGCCAGTGTTGGCATTGGGATCCAGGCCAATACCCTGCAGGTAACTATGGCAGCGCTCTTTGTGTTCCTCCAGAGAAGTGCGCTGTTTGTAGCTCCGTCCACAAAAGTTACACTTGTGCGGTTTGCCAACTAAAAGTGAGGACATTCAAGGGGAAGCATATTAATTTCATTCACTGCTACAGACAGAGGGAGTGGGTAGCATCCAATGAGATAATGCAATCTGCCGCCGTGTTTGGACGGCGTGTAATAGTAAATACTGTGTCAGCAGTACAAAGCAACCAAAAGCAAGCCTCTGAGAGTGTGGATGTTCCACTACTAATGTGAGTATTCCACACAACTGTTGCCAGACAGAAAGACAAGCTGTGGGTGAAAAATATAGTTTTGCTGTGAAGTCTTTAGTCTCGGAAACATACTGCTAACTCCCACTGCTGAGTGATGAGTAACACGCACAGTAGATCTTGCATCCCATGATGGCTGGTGGTAGGAAACTCCAACGTTAAACTGCTATGGAGGTGTTGTGTGATTCATTGTGCTACTTCAATTTAAATGTTTCCTTCCAACCTTGACAAGTGGGATGACGAAGACGTATTCCTATCCATCGCAAACCATAAGCCCCTCTATCCTTCCATCTATCCATCTTGCTGTATCGCTTCATGAATGGATCAATATGAATATACATAGATAATTATAAGGGCATATGTAGGTTTGAGGTGACAGATCAGCCTATACATGTGCCAATAGTTAAGGCAGGGTTCTTACACCTTTTGTTCGATGGATTTCCATGACCTTTCCATGACTTTTCCATGACCTTTCCATGACTATTCCAGGACTTTTCCAGGACTTTTTCAGGACTTTAAACCAAATGTCCATGAACAAACTGAAATATCGGTATAAAGATGAACGATTTAGAAAATGTTGCGTATTGAGAGCGTACGCCGGCTTATATTTTGAGCGTCTTTCTTAAAAAATCATATTAATTATTTCAAACTCGGCGTAAATGAACACGTGATTACAACACATTTCCATGACTTTTCCAAAACTTTTACGATTTAAGTTTTTCCCGGTACTTTCCAGGCCTGGAAATGACAATTTGAAAATTCCATGACTTTTCCAGGTTTTCCATGACCGTACGAACCCTGTTAAGGTCACCTAGTTGTTAAGGTCACCAGTTTCCCCAGCTTTGTATAATGGAACTACAGTACATGAGCTGTTTTGATACTTATGTAAATTTGGCATTAAAAATGTGTAAATCTCTCATTTCAAATAGCTCCAGTAGAGTGAAAATCCTGCCCAAGCAAACACAGCTGATGATATAGTTTTGTGCCCTGTGTGTATTTTCTAAACTACCACAATGACTCAGAAAGGGACTAAGCAAACTGGTGGCCCTATCATCTTACCGATGTGACCCACCAGCATTGACCACACGATGTAGTAAGACATCCACTGAGACAATGGGAACAGCTATTTAATAGAAGATCATTCAGTGAACAAAGAAACCAAACATGTCTGAGGCACGGAGACTGTAACACACACACTCATACACGGACACACACTTCATATTTAGAGATAGATGATACTTCACATGTGAACATAAGTACTATTTCTCCCACAGAAAGAGATGTGGAGGTTTTATTGTGAAGTTAATCATGAATTAATATTCCTTTAGCTGTAAATGTTTCATTGTCTTCCACTAACTACTTCTTGATTTGAGAAAGGGAAATAAAACCCAGTGGTTACAGAATAACATGGCCAGTCATGGCCGATCTTGCATCAGCAGCTGCTTTTCTCTTGAGTGAATGATGTGGAATGATAATAGGTTTTCTGCTGTATCAGTCAGTCAGGACTCAGTGGTCTATGAATAACACTGTATCGGCATAATTCATTGTTCATTGCAATTTCTTCCTCTTTGAGAACGAACAGATTAAAGAAATGGTGGCCAATGTCAAAAAGTGTCCATATTATTAAAGTGAATCTGCATGGTCATTGCAGTAATATTCATTATGGCTATTGAAGGAGCAGGCAATATTCAATCAAGTATCACTCACATGTTCTTATTAGTCCCAATCTACACTCTCTCTCACACTTAATTTATTTTTTTGTTTTTATATAACCACCCACACACGACCATGAGCAGATGTTGGATGGACCTGAAGAATCCACTTTTCAGACGCTAATCTTATTCAGGCAAATGATCCACACTCTGCACTCAGACTCACTCGACTGATTGCCTTTGGCTGATGAACGGGAACTCAAATTTTCTTACAAAATGTTACATTCTTTGCCTCTCTAGCAGATACTGAATAATGATTATACCAATGTATTGTGCCTCAATGGAGAGCTAGCCGCCAAATATTTTGTCCTACACCTCCTTCTCTCTTTTGTCTCACTTTTTTTTTGTCATGAGTTTAAATGCTACTCTTTCAATACTAAGCCAAAGTTGCCAGGCGTGTCACCGTAGTGAAACCGCACATTAGAGAATGACATGGCAGCACAACTTGGCAACATCAAATCCTTTACATTGAATGACTTGAATAAGGCAAGTGTAACTTAGTACATGTGTACATGAATAAGGGGTTGGGGGATGTGACAAACAAATTCAGCTGAACAGTAAAGGAAGTGAAAGTAAGCCAATGGTCATAGTTGATGGTGGAGGACAGGTGTGGAGCTATAGATATTAGGAAATGGATAAAAAAGCTGTATATTAACAACTGGGAAAGAGATTACCGACATGCAAACACAAAAGAAAAAATCAACGCATCCCCATAGACGCGGAACCAAACACACATTACCTCCATCTCAAAGAGAACTGTGTAAGAGTACCCGCCATGGGGGCATCACAGATGGCAATGACAGTATTATCTGACCTTGATTTCAGAAGTGCAAAACAGGGGAGAGCATATCCTCTCTGATAGGAAAGTGGGTTACAGTTGAGAGAGACTACCAGCAGTTTCCATGTGGTTCTCAACAGACAGATAGTTTCCTCCTTAGCAAGTAAAGCAACTAAGGAACAGCATGTCCTTGGTTCCTAACCACAAAGTACTCACCACAGTCTATAACATGCTCAGAAAAAGGGTCTCCGGCAAATAAAAGACACTAAGTCACCAACCATTATGGATTGCTACTATGGCTACAACAGCTCTGTTAGTTCTTATATTAGATTTCCAGTCACACAAAGTTTATCAGCTGAGGAAGACAAGGGTAATTAAATGTATAATATACTCGGAACAAAATTGTTTATGTCTTAAAATGAAGATAGTCTATTCCAACATTTAGCATTTCTTATATATTCTTTTCCCGATCTCTGAAGCACTTTTGATGAAAGTCTCTTCTGGGTAATATAAGTGGATGAGTAAAAAGGAAGAGAAGAGGGCGAGGAGAAGTCTTACCAGCATGAGTGCGCAAATGCCCGCTGAGGGCATCGCGCCGCCGGCAGGCGTAGCTGCAGAAGGGGCATTTGAAGGGTTTTTCACCTGTATGCAGCTTAATGTGTCTTAGCAG
This sequence comes from Liparis tanakae, assembly GCA_036178185.1. NCBI lineage: Eukaryota > Metazoa > Chordata > Actinopteri > Perciformes > Liparidae > Liparis > Liparis tanakae. Next base: position 18,298,009 of record CM070107.1, read on the forward strand.
GTTTCCCTTCTGGGTGAATGAGACGCCACACTGGTTGCACTGGAATGGCCTGTCACCTGCTAGAGGCACAGGAAGTCAATACCACACAATGTAGAAGAGCTTTCTAGAAAGTATCAACACACCTGCAAGCTATGTTTTGAGTCTAACTGAACTCATTTACTAATGACAGTTGACTTTGCATTATTGAGAAATGAACTGGACTAATGTAAATGAATGTGAACTGCCCTATGTTGAAATAAATAAAACCACAAAATAAACTTCTGTTGGACTGTTTTAAATTATATTAAACTGTTATTACTATAACTATAGTGAATTGAACTTAAATGCAATGTTTTCCAGAGTATCACATGTGGATGTGTGCTTGTCGATCTCTCTTGACTTTATATCATGTGGAATTGTACAGTTGTGTACAAACTTCTGATTTGACACCACAATCACAACCACTGTCATGCTGCTCTGTTGGCAAATCTGCTGAACTGCAGCGAGAGAGAAAAAAAGAGAAATATGATCCTAATGCTGTGACAACCAGATCAGCCATGGCGTCAGTTGGAACAGGTTGCGGGGGATTCCAAGGATATTTTCCCTGATAATAGTTCCAAGTCTAAGCTATTGTCCTTCAACAAACAACAAAAGAAAAAAAACAAGCAGAAAGCACCCTACACCCACTTTCAAGAAAAACAAATTATGTGTGACTCACCCTAAAGGTGGGGATACATACACCGCCCAGATTGTAATCATTAGAAAAAGACAAATCCTGTGTGGATTGTCAATACCAAAATATGTACAGTACCAGGTAGCTTCTTTAAATGGCATTTGTAAATGTAATGATTGTTACCGTGTGTTTGTCGACTTTCTAAATCATCTGTGGCATTTGTCTCAGATAATCCATCCTGTACATTGCTCGGGCTGTCAGTCATGGACTCCTCCAATGCTACTCCTTCCTCCCCTGTTTGGCCTATTTCTGCTGGGCTTCTGTTGTCAGCCTCCTCCGCTGTTTCTTCCTCCTGTTTAATTTGCAGTTCTGTAAGATATAACAATAGAAATCCTTAGATTCACAATTTACAGTGTCAAATGTAGATGCTGCAGGTTTTATGGGAATGCCATAAAAGAACCTGGAAAACAAAAATGCTCCAAAGCATCCACAAACCACTTGGCAACTATGTAGCCTTCTGGCCCTCGGTTGCATGACTTGGTCAAGCATAAGCATATTACATCACAATGATCTGTTTATTCATCATCTGTTCTGGTGGCAGGACGGACTACTTAGGATTGAGGTATAATGATCTGCAATGGACATCGGGTGACTTAAGAGGGATTCCTGTGTGAAGTAATACATAATTAAATGGGCATGGGGTGGGCATCCAACTTAGCAACTCAACTCAGAGACAGCATTCAAATGGACTGACACATTGACATAGAAGAAGAGTGAGAGAGACAGAGAAACAGGCTTGTCTGGTTCCTGGCTGTCCCTGAGGAGAAAAGGGAGTGTCAAAGGCCCTGCGACTTAGAAAACATGACTAGCAATGGGAGACTGACTGGAAGACAAGGGCAACAGATTGTATGATTGTGCGTGGGTGTGTGGGTGGCTGTGGAGGGAAACTATTCACAACCTGAAGTCTCTTACTTCTTACCAGCAATTAGTAATACTGGTACATGAAAATAATGATCCGGAAGATGGAACACCCACACAGCTACACCTAGTTTCATCCACCTACACTTCAGGTGACTCTTGTCCCAGGAATCACCTGGGTTGTATAGATACTGTATACAATACTGTCAACTGGAAATGTCATTAATAATATTCAACCAAACTCCCACATGTTCGAGTCTGTCTCCCGTAACAAAGCCAAAGCATGTTTGGATGAGGTAACGTCAGAATTTGATAACGCACAAACCACATCCGCTGACTATTTAGGATAGACAAGACAATGCTTGAGGAAGATTTGTATCCTTTGTCTTACACAGGACTCTTATGGTAGCACAGAGCAGGCTTGTTGTGTCTTCTGAAGTAAAGGAACAGTTCCTCTGTTGTGGTTCTTGCTGTGAATGCTTTACACACGGATTATGCTGATTTTGTTGTTTGAATTATACTTTTTTATAAAGCCCCCTGAAACCAACTTGTGATTGGGGGCTATATAGTAACGCTCGACTTAAATCGATCCCCTATTGTAGACTTAACTTTGTTCACACTACAGCTGTCACAAAAGATTTCCAAGAATCATATTAAGTAATGAGACATACTACATGAATCAAATCTCGGTCTTGTTGATGGGTTACAATGGATTTGAAAAAGGCTTTGGGCCTATTGCGGAAATAAACATTTGGACATCATCCAAGCAAAACATACTCATCCTGATGATCCTGTTTCAGGATTTACTGGGGCATATGACGTTTTACTGAAACATCCCATCCGACCGTTTCCACCAACTGTCCCTTCAGGCAGTTCCACTTAACTCTGAGGCTAGTAAAATACATTTTGATATGCAAGCACAATGTTCTTGTAATGGGGTGTAGACAGAATGTCCACAAGGAAACTGCAGTCTTTAAACTGATCCTCTGTGTTTCCAACGAACTGAGTTTGTATATAAGAAAGACTTATTCCAATACCCACATTGATATCGAGCCTTGCCTTCGACAGCTGTATCCTGGCAACGCGGAGCAGACCTGAATGTCCTTGCTATTCAGCTCCTTGTATCTTTACATCTTTCTCTCTAGGATGGCAGAGGAATGCATAGAGTGGTCAGATGAGGATACCCTTGGCGGTTGCTACAACAAAAGCAGCAATAAAAATAACGAAGATGCGGTTTTGACTGTGATGTATCTCAGTTTCTCATAATCCATAGAAAAGCAGGGGAAACGATCTGAATTGATTGAGAGGTTGACTGAAAACAACACATTATTCGTAAGAATGAATTATGTCACTTATCACCCAAACTGTCATCTGGCCAAAAGGGTGTGATTCTACTCCAATCACCAGAAAGGTTTAACACGTTTTTTTAACAGTTTAACAGTTTGGCACTGAAATGTGCTTATTTTCAGCAGATGATATCACGTAGCCCTTCTTTTGAAGCAAAACCAGAAGAAAAATCATGTTAGTCAACGTCCAGAATGACAAACGCTCTTATCAGTGCAGAATATCTCCCCGTGAAACTATGGCCCAGCGTGTCTCCCTGTATCTTTAAACTTGCGGGAAATAAGCTTCCCTTTTTCTCCCACAGTTGCTTCGTCTTTTGTAGTTTCCTCTTTTCTTACTTTGCTGCTTCACAGTGACATTGCTGGTGCTAATCTGAGGTCACATTAATAGACTTAAAGGAACCTGGCAACCTTTCTGGGTAAGTGTACTGACACTCAACTAGTGTGATATTCTTGTTGCAATATGTCATCTTTGGACACATGTTGTGTGGAAAATACTGCTGCTGTAATAAGTAGCCATCCTTATCGTATAATGTGTTTTTCTTAGAACGTCTCATCCCACAGCTATAATTGGAGAGCAGTTTGTGGGTTTGTGTGTCTAATCACTTTCACCCTGCTCCTCTCACACCCTGTAAACATGGTTCAAACTAAATATAACAGAAGAATAGGACAACAGCAAAAATAGTGTTAACAACATGGACATATAACTTATTTCTGAGAATATTCTGGAAAAGGTTCAGTTCAACCCCGTACTGTGATACATCAATCAGAGCTGCCAACTCTCACGGTTTCGCCGTGTGACACACGCTTTTGCGTGTTTTCACACACTCTCACGCCACACAACCAATTTCTCACGGCAAAAAAAATTCTGATTTGGGCCGAAGCGCTTTGGTTCCTTTTCAAACTCCGCGACGATAGATGGCGCTAAGGAGCGCATCTGTAAAGCTGTTCGCTGCATACACATCTATTGACCCCAAAGAGTCTCGAAGTTAGCAGCAGAAGAAGATGTTCAGACAGACACAGCGAGCAGAGACTACGGTAGGGCCGGGCTCTCAAGTGTCACGCATTGAGAGTGACAGTCACGCATTTTGGTCTTAAGTCACGCTCTCCCGCCACACATCGTATTTATCACGCTGAAAAAACCTCTCGGCTATTTAATGTTTTAATGTGCCGCAGTGCCAACATGAGCCGCGCTGACCTCACGGTGGAGAAATCAAACACTCCCTGGAGGTCTGCTGCAATGTGCCATTTATCAGCCAATCAAAAAGAAGGGCTGGGCTACACAATAACCAATCAGAAAAAAACCTATCTGTTCCCCTTGGGGATTAATAAAGTATAATTCTATTCTATTCTATTCTATTCAATTCTATCTGGGTAAGATTTAATCCAGCAACCAATGAAAATAAAGCATCAGTCACTCTTACCTTTCTTTAGAACTTGAGAGCTGTTAATGACATGTGGTTCAACTAAGTACTCACTCTCTTAAACTTTAAATCTTGAAATAAATAATGTGTTGTGTTTGTTTGTGTGATTGTGTGATGTGATGTAAACTCAGCTGTCATAACAAGCAGGAGAGCACCTTGTTAACCTCTTGGTGTACTGCATGCTCTAAACATCAGAGCATTGGTTATGAAGCTGCTCACATAGCATTTATCTTTTTATTTGCAGGCCTAGGAAAAGGACCCTCTCAATTTTTTTCAAAACAATACTTTGAACAAGTAAGATGTATTCTAAAGAATTTAACATAAAGACAGGACATTTGTGCAATAGAATTAGGCATGTTTTTGTAAATGAGAGTAAAGTTATTAAAAACATTTGAATTCTTTAAGGTAGCAAAGATGCCTCGTAAAAGACATTTGCCAGGCCAGAATGCAGGTACAACATGGGTACAATGCCAAATTAATTCAAATTTCCTGATATTTGAGCCACCATTGTGTGTGGCTGCGTGTGCGTCAACATTTTGGTCACCCCCGACAAAATCTCACTCCAAGGTTTTTTGAAAAGTTGGCAGCTCTGCATCAATACAACATGTCAGATTGCCAAGAAAGAAAGAGTGAAACTTCAGAAGGGCCCTCACAACCTCATTTTAATTTCATATACCTCAGATGGATTGGTAACGCTGGTTAGCACAAGTTACTAGAGGATAAGGCCCTTATTAGATGCTTGATAAAATAAAGTAAGTAATAACAAGAATATACATGTTAAGACCAGCATTTTAAATGCATGTGCTAGATTATAATACATAAGACCGTACGAAATATTGAATATGGATTGCTACAGCGGCTCCATCCTTAGAGCTACCGTCTACTCCCATCCCGGCAAATAAATAGCAGCCGGGTGGAAGGGACTGCCGGGTGAGCTAGCTAGAACATTCAAATCTCATTTTTCGACTAGATAACCATGAAACATTAATTTTAATATAACAGATGGCAATACAAAATATCTGTCAAATTAATTTGACATTAGGAAATGAAAGTCCCATTTACTAAATAAATACAATCCTTTAAAAATGGCCATTTAATAAAATAAAATAAAACATTTGATTTATTTATTGAACTATATTGACATTTAGATATTTATGCACACATGTATGCTGATAGCCTAGTATCATGCCACATCATTCACTCAAGAGAATAGCACCTGCTGATGCAAGATCAGCCATGACTGGCCATGTCATTCTGTAACCACTGGTTTTATTTCCCTCACTCAAATCAAGAAGTAGTTAGTGGAAGACAATGAAACATTTACAGCTAAAGGAATATTAATTCATGATTAACCTCTTATTAAACCGCTTTCTGTGGGAGAAAGAGTACTTATGTTCACATGTGAAGTATCATCTGTCTCTAAATATGAAGTGTGTGTCCATGTATGAGTGTGTGTAACTTCTTATTAAACATAAATGCGCCAAAAAAACATCACTTTGGCATTATTTCCAGGCTACTCAGCAAAGTCAGTATGGAGGGAGTGAGGAGAGCAGGATTGGTTCACGGATCATGCTTCCATCTTCACATACTGGCAGCCCTCAACACACTCATGTAAATGCCCTAGCATGTTGAATCACTTCGTCACCACTTCGAGAGATATTCAAAATATCGTCTTCAAAAGGGTTGTGGATGAACTCCCCAATGACATGAAGTCTATGGTGAGAGGAAGGCTAGAGGACATACTATCGAGGGACATATGAGGGGATTAAATCATGCTCACATCCTGCTGCTCCCGCATGAGACTTTGACTGTTCAAAATATCGATCAGATTATTAAGGCAGACACACCTGACTCAAGGAAGGAACCAAAGCTGTTTGAGTCTCTCAACTCATGCTGAATGGACTCCAACCCAGCAACCCCAACCATCCGTGTATGGTCAATTGCATCTGTTCCAATAACAAAGACTCACCTGTCAGACAATGTTCATGTCTAGCCTAATTACAGAAGCCAAAACAATGGCCCCACCATTTAGAAGAATGGCTTCATCTTTGACAGCAGATGAGTCGTTTCTTACAACCCCTGGGTCCAATATAAGTGTCATATCAATAGTAAATGTGTAGGGTTTCCATGCTGTGGTACCTCACAGGTATGCCCATCAGGAAGTTGACATTAGTACTCTAACCACTGAGAGATGAGATATCCATCTTCATTAATGAAAGAATGATTGACGCTCACTGGAGAGCAACAGAATACAAGGTGCAATCCAGGTTTCCTGCAGTGATCAATCTTGCTATCCACAAAGAAGGGCAGCCGAAAGCTGCCTTCAGAAAAGGCCATGCACAGGAGGCTCCGGCTGAACAACACTACACTGCTTTGCTTCTTCAAACTCAACAGGAGGGACCTGAGGTAAGACAATTATTGTATGTAGAGATTCCAGAACATTTCACTTGGAATGATCACATGCTAATGAGTACAACAAGACTGAGAGAGCCAGAGTAAGACGATATTCCTGGGATGAGAAGAAGGATGTGCAATGTGTTAGTATGTGCATCAGTATTAACAGTATTCATTTAGCCCAAATATTGTCACACACCTTTTCTTCCATGACAAAGACGACGCATGATGGGACGGCACTTATGTCAAACACTATTGGTTATTGGTATTAGACAAAATAAATAGATATCTGAAGAAATTGAGAGAAAATATGACACAAAATGTACTGAATTGTAATGACTTTGGGTAACTGTAATTGTCAAGGAAATAGGTTACAGGGCCCACATTTCTACTTATTTATTTGAGACTGTTTTTCTGAATTTATCTTTGATTTTCTTTGCAGAATGGTAATTGGTTGGCATTTAGGTGATGGTATGATTTGCAGTGTGCATTTTATAATAATAGTAATTGATTGACAGCCTTGGTAAATGTGTTCAAATGAGACAGTGTGTGTGCATACTGCGGTTGTTTCCTAACAGAGAGCAGAAATGTGTCTGTATTGATTGGGCACTCACCACTGGGGCCATTAGGAACCTGAGGTACTGTGTGTCCATTAGGAGTTGACGCATCCGCCAACAATCTTGAGTTCTCCTTACCGGGAGAGCATTGGCCATTACCTGAGGGACAAGCAGAAAAACAGCAAACATTTTTTTAAATATATATACTGTACATGTATATGCCACTATGTAATGATTACGGTTTTAAAACCAAGAAGAGGACGGAAAATAAAAATAAAAAGTGGTCAAGCGAGACATAAAGGGATTCTAAAGATTCGGACTAACTAAACTGTCTATATGTACTGATGGGATCCTAATGTCCAGCGAATGTGGATCAGATTGCATCCTCTCAGCAGTCTGTTCAGAACCCCGGCTATGGATAGCCCTGTGTCCTGTGTCCTGTGTGGTTTGAGGGAGAGCAAACCAATCCCTTATCCCCTTACACCCCGGGCCCTTCAGGGTCACGAGAACAATGCATGTGGCAACAGGCAAACACCCCTGCTGTGTGTCAGATCCCTTAGGAACTAAAGTGAGCCTTCATTTACCACCAGCACCGTCAACATTTTCCCAATCAACTGTGAAAAAAGTGGAAGTTAATTAGTCTAATACCATCAGACTTTATTATGCTATTTAAATTGATGTACAAAAGGTGCTGTAGCTGAGGGACGTTTTAGTTCAAATCAAAAGAGGTGTTAAATCTGAAACTGCCAGAAGGATGGCCTAGTTACAATTTGTCAGTGCTGAACATGTCTTGTACCTGAAACATAAATATGTGTCTGATCTCCAATTGCTCTGTCCGATCCTCTTAGTTTGACAACCTCCTCTATGGTATTGTTACATTGTAGTGGCGGCCCCACAGTGTGGGGCATACTGGGAGACGTTGTCCATGACACAATCCCTGGGCCTGGGCTCGGGTTGCACAGGTTGGGGTTGGAGGAAATCTCAGGTGACAGAGGCTGGTTCTCCCTTGGCAATGATGTCCTGGAGACAGGAGTGGCCCAGATTTGTCATGGAGGATTTTCCATTACTGCAGCAGATGCTGACAACTGTCAGCAGCAGCGTGGCTAAGTTGTCACAAGCCTAAGCTAATAGCATTGGGTCAAAGGCTAAAATAAGAGCCCTCCATTAATGCTTTTAAAGGTCCAATGTATAATATCTGGCCACATGCTCCAAACAAACAGGAGGCAGCCTTTCACCTCAACGAGAGTCGAGTCACTACTGTGACTCACTTTCGCTTCTCGAGGTACAAAACGGAAAGGACTGGAGTTAGCTGGTAAGCACTCTCATTTTAGTCGATTTGTCTCACCAAAGGCTTTTCACATTCTATTGATAATGTTAGTTCATTTTGTAATGCTTTAAACAAAAATTGTGACAAAAAATAATCAGTTCAAGGGAAATTACTTCAAAAGCAATTATTCAAACTTATTTAACTGTCAATATGCTGTCTTTTTTAATTAATAAAGATGAATGTAAAATACTTTCTTCATCAAAGAAGGCACGTGTCCTGGTCTTTAGGTCAATAAATGGAAATCAAATGAAGAAGTCAAACCTATATTAACTCTAATGCCTGTTTTAAAACTTTGATGATTGGAAAAAAAATGCATTGTACAGTAAGACTTGAACATAACTAAGCCACACATTAAGCGTGTCTGGTTGAACGTTGGTGTTGGCTGAGTTAATGTGGTATGAAACGTAAGATGGCGATATAAAACAGTCCAGACTTGCTGGGGGGGGAGTATTTTTTAATGATACCAAATTGTGATTGTTTTACTATAGTGGCAGATAGATGAAACAAATGCATACACATTAAACTTGTTAGTGTACTAATTGCTGATTAATCAGTGCTACTAAATAAGCTTCTGACCTACAGCCATTCTCTGTGGAATTTAACAAGGAGCAATCTAATTTATGATCTGACGATGTTCATACGGTTATTCCTAAGTTATTCAAAAGTAAGTACAAGCATTTGAAAATGGTATATAGACTCAGGAAACCTATGCAAGGATAATAACCTAAATTAAACATGGACAAGCTCCATCAGCCTGCATGTGATGGCAGAAATTAATATAATAATTAATACACATAAAATGGCCCATGTTTTCCGGCGTGACGTGGCCCTGCATTCTGGCTTGCTGGCGACACAGTGGGAGCTGGTTTTTCCTGTCAAACCCCTGAACAATACACTCAGACACGGACACACACAAACACACACACACACACACACACACACACACACACACACACACACACACACACACACACACTGACCCAGCAACAATAGAAAAATAGAAAAATGACACCATTCAATTAAAGAACTGCAGATTTTACATTGTAAGTACCAGTAATGAATTACATGTTTTTATTATATCAATGTACTAAAATGTATTCACCTTATCCAGAATTATTACAGAAGCACTGTTAATTATCAAGTCATCTGCAATGATAAATTGGATTTCTGTATGTTGTATGTGGGGGTGACTCAGAGAGGAGGGAAACCCGATAGATCTGTAGATAACTTATCATAAATCAAATGCAGTGTGGGTCTCAAGAAATGAGAGGAAACAAGGAAATGATGCTAAAACCCAGCTACTATATAACTTTTCAATCTGGATCAATATAACGCTTCCACGAGAGTTGTTGAGTATTGTTGCAATGCAGCAAAGTTGGCATTGCAAAGAACAACTCTGTGGTTAGCTAGCCAACGTCTATCCTAATCCAGTCTGATGATTTTTGATTGACTACAATTTTCATAATCATTAGATGTCAACTGATTTGCATTTAGGTCATAAATCATACTTACTGTCATACACACACACACACACACACACACACACACACACACACACACACACACACACACATCATGTCATAATCTCACCCATACGCTGCACAACCTACAACACATACCCACTGTTTAAATGTTACTTACATTGTTACCAATGCTGTTTTAGTCACTGTATACTTCACTGGCTGAAATAACAGTATTTGAATGCAAATTGTATAGGGTGACGTAATTACGTAATTAATGTTAATAAATGACAGTATTAATGTCTTCAGTGTAACTAAAGTTGAAACTTCTTGGTTGGAGTCTAGCTCTTGGCCTGCAAATAAACTATTTAGGTTTAGTCAAAGATGGTTTGAAATATGAATACAAACACTATTCACTTGCTGTATAAGGCTACATGAAACAGATTTGAAAATCTGTACTGTACTTAAGTTAATTTGTAATAGTTTCCCTCAGCTTATTGTGCATTACCTCAGGTAAGTGCGATTTGTTTCACTGATGAACTGAAATTTGATAAAATGAAATGTTGCCGTTACAATTATGTTAAAATGTGATATGGCTGAATATAAGTCTGGTATAAGGAGAACTTATACAGTTTTGCAATGTTTTCACCATACCATACGATTTAATTACATTTATATAGAGCAAGAAACTACAGATCAAACTAATATGGGTTGTGTGTTTTCTCTGTGCATTGATGACCTCCAACAGGAACTTTATAGAGAGACATTAAAATGTCAGTCAGATATTAAGATAGTGTACACTGTGAAAGTATAGTGACCAAGTGGACAACTGCATACATAACTTTATAAAGCGCCTTTCTAGTCTGCCAACCACTCAAAGCGCTGTCTACTACATGTTGACATAAACCCATTCACACACACACATTCATACGTGGCAGACGCTGTGCCATCTGAACTAATGCACATTCAGCCATGGACACTTTGGTTCACTATCTCGATCAAGGACACGTTGAGCAACAAATGTAGCCACTGTGCATGTAAGGATGCCATGTTTTTTTCAGAGCAGGAGCAAGGCTGCTTTTTCCCCAGAAATTTGACCATCCCTTCTACTTTAAGTTCTGTACAAGGCTAAGTGGAAACCACAAATATTGCTACATGCATTTTAATCAGTCAGGCTGTATGCGTCACACTATTATTCTGAGTCACATACACTGTTATCCTTGCTTAAATATAGAACTGAATACATATACACACTGTGTACATGTGAATATCACCAATCTCTAGTGATGTGCGTAGCTAACATGTAGCGTGGCAGTTCAGCTCGTTATAAAGTATATATGTGTGTTGTATAGGAGGATTTATTAGAGCAGGGTACAGTATAGTGCTGCGTGTGAATGATTATGATGACATGTGTCACAACAGAGTCGGCATAGTGCTTTGCCAATCAATTGAACACATAGTAAACCACATGAAGGTAATGGGGATGCAAACTGCTGCATTCCACACTAATGGAGACCTAACATCCCCACTGATATCATAAACAACATGCTATCGGTTTGCTTTTTTTTTGCCACACCAAAGCAAAAACACAAGGGAGAGAGAGAAAGAGGTATTCAAGAGACCTGCCCAAAGGAAACCAGAAAAGGGCAAATGGAGCACCACAAAGTGCACATCCAGTATCTGCTGCATTCAACAGGATGTTGGTAATGCATCGTTCGTCTTTAACTTTAAGGGGTGAACAGGAAAAAGCCTGCAATAGGGGAAAATCCCCTGAGATGTTTATGGTTTTGTTATTGCAACATATTTTTGTTAACGTTGTCTCAAAAAGTTGAAGTAAGTAAATAACGTCAGAGTCGCAATAGCAGAATAACACACAGCCAGGTGCAACAAAGACTGCATGAACTAAGTACTGAATAAAGTAATACATATCAGTGAATGTAAGGAATGGGAGGACTTACTAGAACAGTGGTCATTGGGAGCCTCCATTTGAAGTGCTGCAGGGAGTGCTGCCGGGAATACAAATAAATATTAAGGCGACATTAACATTTCTGTAGGATATGTTTTTGTTAGCATAATGCGCAAATTTTTCATCTTTATTCTTAATTTGTCAAAACCAAATATGTGTATCTCAAAAGCTCTGCAGCCAGAACTCTGTCATTGCATGCAACAATGATGCCCAACTTAATATTTAACCTTGAACAAATATGCATACACACCATGAACCTGTAGACTATTCGTTAGTTTAAAATCATAATTATAGACAAACTTGAGGCTGCTGAGCAGCTTCATACGCATAGATTTCAGGGCAAATGGGTGCATTACAACAGAAACTCTGGTCCGTGCAGTTTTTCATATTAGGGAAGTAGTCATGTATATTTAGAAAGTTACGCTGTATTAAATGTTTAATGTGCGAACACCAACATTTTCATGTTCTCTAAAAAAGTTTTTTGTTGACGTTAAATTAATCCTGACATGGTCCCCCTATTTTCTGCATTTTCCAAAATAACATACCATGGAAGAGACCCAACTCAGAAACGATGCAAAATATTATTTAATCTGTTGTTTTGTTCTATAAATATAAATTAACTCATTCCCTCTAAGCTGTAATACTTTAAATATTTAGGAAAATATTAGATTGACCAAGCAACATGGTAAATAGCATTAACTGAAAAAGAAACATCAGGCGTTCAACTGTCGTGAGATACACTTTGATAATACATAGTGTTAACCGGCTTCTTTAAGGAAGTTGGAAATAAGTTGTGACTTCATTCTAAATGTTAGCTGTATTCCTGGACCCATATGTATTGTTGTGTAGAAGATGTGTTATAAAGTAAGTTTGCTAGATACATTAACTGCATTGCATTAGAGAGAATTGTTGTACGGTTTACTACAAACTATTTAAATAAAATCAGATCACATAAGGTATATTGTGCCACAGCAAAGTTGCTGGCTTCCTTAAAGAACATACAGGTTAACCCTTCAGAAGGTATCATTGCAGATTTTCTTTTGGCCTAAAGGGCCAATGCAGAATGCTCAACAACCATAGTCAGCTTTATGGGACATGCATATTTTTTTGTATAGCAGTTTATTGTATAACAATGATGATAGTACTCAGACTTGCAGCCAGTAGCAGTTTCCTTAATGAGCTTCTAATTTGGCCTCCAACTACACTGACAAAACCTCCAACTTTGTGACTGTAAAGTGGGCAAAAAGGCTTTTGTTTTACATTCTGGATATTTATTAAGATTCAAGTACACACACATATATACACGCACACACATATATATATATATATATATATATATATATATATATATATATATATATACATATAAATATATGTATATATATGTATATATAAAACGTGGATTCATATAATTACCTTTAAGCGTCTCCCCTGTGCAGCAATAAGTTGTTACTTTCAGTAAAAGACGAGGGAGGTTGGTAAATTGTCTCCACCTCCTCCTGTTGATGAAACATAAGAAGTCAAAATGATCTATTTCGTCCAGTGGTTTCTCGAATGACAGATGACAAAAACAATGTATTTCAGGCCAGTATGTTTCACTAACAATCACACTCCAATGACAAGGAGTACCTGCACATGAATCTGAGCAGATTGAGAAAAGCAGAGCAAAGTTAGGGAGGAGCGCACCTAGTTTCCCAAACAGGCGCCTGTTGCTGCGTCAAAGCCTCGATCCTCTGCGCGCGTCTCGTCGAGTTTCCCAACACACTTGAAAAAGCGACAACGATCCCGTCTCACCGAGCCCGACGCTGGCGTCCTTCAGACTGACGACATGTGTCTCCGGGAGTCGCACAACGACGAGCTGAGCCGTGCACCGCCGCGCGCTTTGTTTTACAGTAGGAACAACCGAGGGGCGAAGACTCAACAAGTTGGTGAAGGGAAATAAAGAGAGGGATGGATCAAACTGGATCCACCGGTTCCTAAGGAATTAGCCATAGCGGTAGGGAGCAGCCAAGCTATTTTCAACAACCACGAAACAGGAAAATCCGTAGGTAGGCAGTGTGTGGATGTGACTCAAGGTCGGAACCGGCTGAACCTCGCGCGCGGTGAAACTGTGCGGTAGTGGCAACGATCTGCTGCGTGTTCTTATGCATCAAGGGGCGCATTACAATTATGTTGACCACAAAAGCTACTTAAAAATGATTTCTCCATTTTTCTCTCATGTCACGTTTGACACTATACTTCCTAGTATGTAGGCAAGCATGACTCCACGTGGAGCCCCTGCTTTAACATGTATGTCAGCAGCTAATAACAAGAAGGGGGGGCGGGCAGGTGCATTTTACCTGGCAATGAAAACATTCCATCAGCTGGAGGGAGAAGAAAGAAGAGCAACAAAAAACGTGAAGTCGCGTTTAATTGCGATTGCTGGCTGTGTCGACTGCGTCGCTTGGAGCTGACTGACAGCTGCACTTCAACAGGTTATCCGATCGCCGCAGTCTAGAGCCCGTCTGGCTCCATTCACCCGACAGACGCTCCTTGTCTGCTTTTTGCCGCAGACATGCGTTAGTCGCATGCTTTTGAATACGCTATGCTACATTAAATGGTAGTTAATATCGCTAGCCTCCGGGACACAGACTCATGCACTTTTGTTTCTCTCGCTCAGCTTTTTATTTTTTATTTACCTTAAACACGTAGGAGTTTATATCATCCAATGCATTTGCACACTGATCCCGACTGAATTGTCTCGGTAGTGAATAGACTTCATTCGAGCCACGACATGCGCCACGCAGCGCGCAGTGAGAGGTGGTGGGGGGTTCCGCAGCAGCAGCAGCAGCAGCAGCAGCAGCAACAGTTGTTTAATCCACTGACTTCCTCCTCCATCTCCTCCGGAGCAGACACACAGACCGAGTTGCTATTCTGGGAAGTCTGAAACCGAGAAGCCGATCACAGAGTGCGGACCCGGTCTGCCTCTCTGCTCGACAATCGATTAGGTTACAGGGGGCCTCTGGTGTCTGAGGCTGCAGCAGCTTGTGTTGCTCAGAACGGCCACACTCATGAAGTATGTCTACGAGGATTACAGTTGCTCTCAAGGACAGGTGTTTTATTTGATTGTACGCATCCTGCAGCTATTCTTCACTTTTCTGAAAAAAATACTAATTTGAAATTGCAAATGCTGCAACTTTTAACATATTTCCAAACAATGCACACATTGCATTAACTTCACAAAACAAGCATGAAGACGTGTCGTGTGATATTTTTGAAGCAAGTAACAAAGTCAATGATTGAGTTGAATTTCTTTAAAATACAATGTTAACCAAGAGAACAATCTATGTAATGGTGGCAAAAGCTAATATTGGCACTAAAAAAAACACAACATTGTTGGATGATGATGATAATGATGATGATGTTCATCAGAAGATATGGAATAAATGTAGGAAAATAAATTGCAGTAGTGAGTGAGGTGGTCATAAAATGTTGCAGCAAAGCCTAATTGTGACATTAGCAGAAGGACAACAGTTCTCTATCAAAAGCAACTGTAACAGCAATTTTCTTCCATTAGACCCAGTCTGCACTTTTTAGCGCACCTCATTTCTCAGGCAGGTCTGACATAATAAATAAATACAACTATGTTGTTCAAAATAGCCTTCGGTGAATTTCCGTGTTGAGTCATTAGTGGTCTGCATATGATCACTAATGCCAAGCAACACAAACTAATATGTAAATTATGTCACAACCAGGCTCACGAGAAAATCCACAATTGTAATTACTTAAGAAGTAAATCCTTGTAGTCAGAGACATCAGCGGTTTAATATGTATGTGTGAATATGTACATGAGAGAGATAGTTCATGCCGACCACAGTGAACAACAAAACAAGACAGGACATGATGACGTATTCACCTTAAAGTAATATTCTACACCCACATAAGTAAATTAATATACCCAAAGTAGCACAATAGTTCTGACTCCATGTGGGAGTTCCTTGGTGAATTGAACTACTGATGAAATATGAACACTATGGAATGTATTTGCAACACAAAGTAAATGCTGCAGAACCTTTTTCTGTCCAATTGAATCAGAGGCAACACCTGTCCAGTTGCTGTCAGGTCAGTTTGAGTTTGGAGGGCTCAGTCTAAGAAGGTCCCAAATACACAAATCTTACTTGTGGTTGATTTTACATGAACATTTGAATATATTGTATTCAAATTCTGTCTATAGATCCCTCTAAACCCTATACACTAACGGTAGTTATACAATGTTGTACAAATATACTTTTACAAGTAGTTCTTCATTCAAAATCCCACTTCAGTGAAATTAAAAGTATTTTTTTAAGAAGCAGCAACACTATGACATATATTGTATAAATAATTACTGTATTATACATTATGTTGTTTAATTATTTATTATATTATCAATTAAAAAATATGTATTTTATTATAAAAATATTATATTACAAATAATCTTCATATGCACTTTGCCCCTGACATAAAGTTCAAAATCAAATCATTGTGAACTGCCTTCGGTGAGGCAGCAGTGTTTGATTGTCCATCATTCAGTTCACATGAAGCCTCCAAGAGCCCTGCTTGCAAAATATAACACTGGAAAAAGGTCATATTAATTAAATGCATCAATATAATTAGAAAGTAATGAATAGAAGACCTATAATGACCTCTTCCTGCAATTTTATCGTTCAGTTTTCTTGCTGCAACAGTGACCTTGCTGATGATACTATCCATCTATTGAGTATCAAGTCATTCAAACTCAGTCCTTTTGTGATAAACTCTCTATTTTGGTGGATTGAGTAGCTGTTACCTTTGTTTACACTAGCAGAGCCAGTCGCAGGGAAACTGGAGAAAGAGGGTTGTAGTAGTTAACAGGCCTCCTGACAGAGCGGGGAGAACATTCATGCTGTCAGCATTGCATTTCTACAGGATTTCGTCTTTCACCTGAACAGTAATAATCCTCCCATTATTGTATTAATCAATCTTTATGGTTTCTTATTTATTTTTCAAATGTTATATGTTGCCGACCACGTTAATGCTGCACATCTAACATTGATGCAGATGTTTTCCTACAGCTCCCTCCTCTGGTAACAACAGGGACAGTATCGGTTGACTTGGGTAACGCAAAGAATGCAGGTTTATTTCTTGCAAATTTTGAAGTATAGGTCGTCTTTACCAATGTCGTCTCATATTTTTGCTGGATTTCTACGTGATTTAGATTTTATTGGGATCTTAAAATGGTATCTCATCTTATGTCATCATCATTACAGTATGTCATTTTCTAATGTAGTCTAACATCATTATAATTATGGTGGATAGTTTGTTATTCTGTAAGAAAGTACTGACGCCCTCGAGATGTGTTTGATCTCCTTAATGTAACCTCAACTAAATAACATTGATCCTCTGCCCCCCCCCCCAGCCCTAACATCTTGAACATTCAATAAATACTTTATTTGAAGCAAAGACAGTATGAGGCTTGTGAAGCATTGTATCACTGTTAAAACATTTAAAAAGATCTCAGTTTATTTTTCTTTACCAAAGTGTTTAAAAGCTCTCTAATGATGCTTCCTCTTTCTAATACCAACACACATACATATACACACAAACAGACATAAGCACATGCGCACACAACCCCACACTCACACATCCATTGGAGATAGTAACATTTAGCCTGAGTTCAAAATTAGTTCATAATAAGTTACTACCATGTAAACCATCTATTGTGATTAATACTTTCATTTATAGGAACTTTTACTAGCCTAACTTGAACATCTAAATCCTAAAAACCTATCTGCCATCAAGTGACAAGACAAGTTAAGTTTGTCGGAGGTTTAATTGTCTTCTCTAATATCAGTTTCTAAGAGCTGCTATTTATCAGCATGTTGCATTTTTCTGAAAAGTCATCTGAAAATGTATATAAAATTGCAGAAACGGTATACTTTACTCTTTAAGTTCCTGGAAAATGAATTCTATGACATCCACAAGTAAATAATCCACAGTCCTCCGGTGTGACCAAGAGAAAAAAACACCCTGTAAAACCCCCATTTTAGGCACTTCCTAGTATTTAAGTGATATACAAATGTGACAGCAGGGCGAGCAAAGGCTAATCTAACAGCATGGCTCTATTCAATAAATGTGCATGTAAGTTATTCCAGCATGCACAATAACAGCGCTCTGAATGTGTTGTAGTGGAATCCTCTGCCTTTCATTGCATCGACACAGTAAGATATGAATGTTAAAGATGTTTCCAAATTCAGAGCATATCCATGATGGAGGAAATGACTCCACATGGCTCTCAACATGGCGACAGCTGAGCTGGTGGCTACCAGCTGACTGAAGTCTTCTGGAAGGTTGCTGTGGAGCTGTTATTCGCACACACACTGGCATTAGAACACAAAGTGACTACGTTCTCTGCTCAGGACATTACTACCCATTTGTTCACAAAGAAAGTTACAAAGCTCTGAATTTTGAATTTAGTCTAGTTTAATTTCCCTTGGTCTACAATGATGACCCAGACTGGGAAATGTCTTATGTGGTCGAGAGATATTACCGATGCTCCTTTACCACAATACATTTAGCCCATAATAGCTGCCTCAGGATCTTTTCGTCTCAAATAAGGCCCACTGCCGTTACCCCTATGGGTTTAGTTACTGCATGACTTATAAAGCAAAAATATATAGGCACTGGTAGTCAATGTGGCTTGACATTCAGAAAATGGGGACAATTTGCCCAGATTCTAGACAGGAATTATACATATTAACAGAAAAAACAGGGAGTATACATATCAACAAATCAGAGGGATTCAGTTAAGTGTAGCGTCAGTCATGCAAACCAACGGTTAACAGGAAAACAGGATGCCAAGAGACATATTGACTTTTGTTTATTGACAATGTACATTCACACACATCATGCATGAAAGAAAATGTACTAATTAGGGTTGTGGAATACTTTAAATACATTATTCATCAAACAGGAACATTTGACTGTATTAGTAAACAGCATACAGTATCTTACATAATTATAACAATTGTTTTAAGGTAATACTTATATGAAATAAAATGTAGTGCCAAAGGAAATAAAAAATAGTCAAAGAACAACAAACAATCAAACAAACAAACAGGAGTTTCACCTATGTGATGCAACTCAGCAATGATGCTGAACAATTATTATTATTATTTAAAATAAAATGCAACTCCCATGAAGAATAAAACACAAAGAAGTCAAATAAACCTGAAGAAGAATAACCTGAAAATGTGTGATATCCTGGTTGAGGCTGACAGAGGGCACTAGTGGTCCATCAAATACTCCACACAAAAGGCCATTTAACTGTGCAGGACTGCTGTGATAGCAGCTCATGTGTACATTAAAGAACATGCACAACATTATAAAGCATTGAAGCAGAAGTGAAGCACATTAGGCCTTCTTGGGTGACTGTTGAATTTAGACAGCTGAAAACAGTCTTTAGAGGTACCTGCAGTACTTGTGGATCAGAATTGAAACAGTAACAGCTAATGTTCACCATATAATTCCTGTCAAGGCTAATGTGCCAACATCTGAAGCCCGTATAAGGAACCTTAGTTCAAAGCCTCACACCCCAAACAGATTAGCGTTTTTAAATAGGAATATGTGCTACAAATCGTATCATTAAAAAGGAATACACATTGATCAAATCTTAAAAGGACATGCGTGTGTGAGCGGAGTGTAGTTGGTTATTCAAGCTGCCTCCACACAATATGTTTGTATTACATCTTGGATCTGTGTATTTACAGATCCACACCATGATATAGTTGCTGATCAAGGCTGGCCAACCCTCTGTTTACTCAAAGACTGCTGAGAATGTCTAAACCGGCAAAGCCAGTCCAGATCTGTTTTTGTTGTGATTGCTCTAATCACCCAGGCCTCCTGAACTGCCCGCTGTGTCCACAGTTCTGCATGCATATCGGTGTAGCATTTCAAAGGAGAAGAGAACTTTAGGCACATTAAAAATGTTAATTATATTGATGCAGAATTGGCACAATATGTTGATAGGTCAGCAACCCTCGTTGCATCTATACGGTAATGCACAATGCACACAGTCAGCTCCTTGTCTGGCTGTTAGGAAGTTCATGCATTACTGCAACTTTGAATGTCAGCCACGTATAGCGTTACCCAATGCCTTCTTTACAAGGCCACCTCCCACTGCCACCGGAGGCCGTCTGTACTTCAGTGGTGCTCAACACCCTGAATATTTTCTCAACATTGGAGACTATAATCCTGAGTATCACATTAACGGTGGTTATGTAACAGCTTTAAAGAACCAATGTTTAGTGTCGTTATGCTAATGAAAGTCACTTTGCAAGACACCAACCTGTTTTTCCGTTAACTCTTTGGGATCTTGGGTCATTTAAGGTCATTTTTTTCGATTTTACATATCTTCTTAAATTCACCTTCTATTGTGTGCTGATTTTTTATAAACAATGATGTGAACTAAAGCATTGGCTTATCTCAGGAACCCATTGTCTTACCAGTGGTAACAGCCTAACTTTGACTCTGTGGTAATGTTAAGCATGTTAGTAGAAGCTAACATGCTTAACATTACAGTATTAGCATGCAGATGTTTAGCTGGTTTAATGTTCACATTTGCTGTGGTAGCATGCTAACGTTACACTAATTACCAGTAAACACAACGCAGAGCTGAGTTTTGAAAAGGTACATTGTTACAAATTAAGGGAAACAAACATGTGGACCACATTTTAGCGGTGATTGAGACATTTCATGCAACCTCTACTACCACAGCCTCAGGGTGGCGCTGGAGGTTAAGAGAACACCAACGTTTATGGAATTCATTCTCTTGGCATCTTGAATACTTCTACTAGATTATATTCAAGCGCCCCACCCTCTAGTTCTTGAGATGTTATGCCAAAGGGGCAGACTGACATTACATTACCATTCTTAGAGCCATGCCACTAGCATGGATACAAAACATTATATATATATATATATATATATATATATATATATATATATATATATATATATATATATATATATATATATATATATATATATCACACATTCTGTATATAGGTGTGCCATATTTATATTATAAATTCATGCAGCTTCACGTAATTTATAGGATTTCAATGTCTGAGCATAAAATATCAGGTGTTATCTTCTCACTGTGCTGATCGCCCAGACTTACTTCTTAGGTGAGGGAGCCTCATAAAGTGTGGTTGTAAATGATGTTGCTGAAGACGGCAAGGAGTTTATATATTTTAACTTTAGACGTTCTTATGATCCAGCATCATCTCATTTTCTTCGTCCTCTAAAATGATATCCAGGCGATGTCTACCATCTGCAATCCATGTGATACTGACACACTGTTGCTATCTTATAAGCTGTCCTTTAACCAATACACACAATGAACCCTCCATTTTCCAAATACACACAGGCAAGAAAATGTACACTTAGTTCAAGTTGAAAGCTGGATCAGGGTGTTTTTATCCCCACCATCCACTCTTTTGATATATATCTATGTGCAGAGTCTCACAGTACAGATTCCTGTTAACCGTGTATTGTAGAAACAAACAACGATGGCAAAATATGCAGCATATTTATAACAGCCAAAACAACGGCTAGTGTAATTCTCATGCTGGTAATGACAATGTTTGTTGTGCTTATATACTCCATACTGATACATGTTTGGCCATAAGGATCAGAGCATGCGGGGCAAGTGGACACTGCTGTTGGCCCCGGACAATCACAGGGTCCTCTGCGAGGGCTTAGTTTAGGTAACACCTGCATGGGTGACTGACTAACTGTTCCCAGTCAGGCCAGCCACTCAACCCCATATAACACAAACACCACCAAAGCCCCAGCAGGTTTTTACTGAATCCGTTAACGGAAAACAAAAGGGTCGATATACAATAGAGTGCTCAACAGACCGCTGCAGTACAATAACAACTCAGTTACATCTGTTATTTTAGCTGCACAAGACTCAATGTATACAGATGCTGATTGTGATATATGGTTTTATTGCATCTGATTCAACTGGAATTCAATACACGGGTCAAGTTTTTCAATCTCTCCATGGATGCATTCATTTATTTCCCTCTGCATCCTGGAAGCAACCCTAATTGTCAATGTGATCGGTATGAATAAAGTATATACAAGTATATAACAGCCTATTTAGGTATCTCAAAAACACTTTTTATCTCTTATTACGGACAAGCAGGGTAGTTATTTATGATACGGTCCATTTGTGTATGTGGTATAACACATAAACCATTATGAGTTGATAAATAGGCCCTCATTGAGATAAGGTGGTGGGGATGTCTCAAAACTTAACAAGAGAAATGCTATCTCCAAACTTTAATATTTTTTTACGCAAAAATATTTGGAATTTACAAATTTAATGAAAGATGGTGCGAAAGATGGCACCGCGCATGTACACAGCGGCTCGGCACTCTCTTTCCTAAAATGTAATGGAAAGTAAGTCGATGTCACATTAAGGCAAAGAGTGACTTTAATTGGACCAAAGGTGTGCCGAATACGGCCTTTAAATAACTGTGACGGGGAAGAGGGGAAGAAAGGTTTTTCGAGATCCCGCAAGACTCGGACAGTTCTTCACAGAATTATTCGTACACTTTGGACTCCACCTGTCCAAACTGTACACCTCACATCAGGTTCCTTTTTGACGTTTATGTTGTGCTCTAATTTATTTAGAATTCTAAAGCTGGATGCCGACAAAGTAAGATCAATAGACTGTTTAATTTATTTTCGCCGTGTCTCTACACCCTGAGCTGTGAAATTGCAGAGCAGCAATCAAAGCAACACAGAGACTTCAGAGGGCACGTCTGCCTGCACAGTGTACCCCACACTCCTCTTGCCTCCTCCATTTGTAATGTTTTTTTTGTTCTGCCTGTGTTTGCACCAACATGTGTGAACTTATGTTCGGTGTGTGGGCGTGGGCTTTCTACAGCAGGTCTTCCCTGCACACACTCATGCACAGACATTCAGTCAGTCATCCTTGACCTTGTACGAAATGCTTTACAGATTAGACAAAGGGCTTTGGAAGGCATGACATATCACCTGACTCTGTACTACATCAGAGTCCAATCACACATGGCCTCGTAGTACCACACTAATAATCCCCTGGATTTGTTATGGCCTGTTGATGCTCAATATTTACTTGGGATTTATAATCATGACTTCAGTGCCCTACAAGGGTTCAGCAGATTCAGCAAGAGGCTTGGATGTTAAACAAACTGAATTACCACGGCAAGAACGTCATTGTGTCCAAGGTCAAGCAGATTTCAATTTTTTTGTTAAATGACCACACCATGTCAATGCAACATTCAACATAGTCCTTTTGTTTGTTGGTGGGGCCTTGGAGTTCAGCCATGGTAGAGTATCCCATCACCTCCCTGTCAGGCAGCTCTAGCAGCGTGCAGTGCTTTGTTCTGGATTGATCTGCACTATCAGATGACAGTGTGGTCATTTAATTTCTGTTGAGCACTGTTTTTCCACCTCAGAGAGCATGGGCGGCAATGGCCTTCCAGCAACATGGCACTCCACTATAACCTTCCACTGTGTCAGAGGTCTGCAGTAGTTTAAGACAGAGTGCAGCAAACTATGTCACAATAATACACAGGTAGACAAAATGACCTGGCCCAGATCCGGGTAAAGCTCGGCACACAGAGAAGACTTATGATTGTGAATATATATATATATATATATATATATATATATATATATATATATATATATATATATATATTCACAGTTTTGTGTTTTACCAAATATGCTTGAAAAGATTGTATTTGAATTGCACAACTGACCTTATACTCAATTATTGACGAATAAACAACAAACCAAAATCCAACATGTCAAGATAAATACACGTTTACTTTGTTCCAGTGTCACAACAATTCTGCTTCAACAATGCTATCAGCTTTAGGTCACAGTAAAAGGGAAATGCATTTCAAAAGGTTTGAGGAAAATCAAATTTTGCACGGAGAAGTCAGCTGCAGTCGCTCAAGGGCATGGGATGAGCGATGTCATTACAATAGCATGGTGAATGTGATTGGTCACACCTCGTATGTGGCAAAACGACCTCAGAGGGCTCCGTGGTTTGTAGTGGGGCTAAAGGATATCAATGCTTCCTTTAACGAGGGAATTACCAAGGGAAGAACATACTATTGACATGTAAAGGTTGGATGGAATATTATTGACACTGCATCTTTAGACACTGGGAACGTTTACATTCGTATGCATGTAGAAAAATGAGTGAAATGATTTATACTCACTTACATATTGGGAAAAACAAAAAGGTAAAGGGGATACATAACGCTCAGTTGTGATGCTTACATTATGAAGTGGTGGATGGCACTCAATATATTTTCTTGAAATAATTGACAAACCAGCACTTGGTTTATCTCCAAATGTGTGATTACTAGGACCTCAATTAACTTTCTGAGCCATTGGTTAATGAATAAGACCGTGATAGTTTTCAAACTTATTATTTTATATATAAATTATTTCCCAATGTCTTCCTAAAGATTATGAAAAACTGTACTTGTGTCTCATGTTCTTCATTCATATCCTTGGATGCCATATACCGTCACTATGTCTTGCCTCTGCCGTGTCTACACCACGCGATGCGCTTCACCTCGCGGTGAAGGACAAGGAAACTTGGTTTCATCTGAGGGCAGCATGGCCGTCCACAACTATGCTAACGGATCGGTGAAGCCGTATTTAGACACCCGGGTCCTCTGAGCTAAATGTGCAACATTAGTCACCATCTTTACATGCAAACATTTAGTATGCAATATGTTTTCGCATGTAAGGTTAATCTGTTTACAAGCTAACATTTGATTAAAAACAAAAGTGCTGGAGAAGGTGACATTGTAAATGTCAAGTATTTAATCATAAACAAAAGTATCGGACACATTTAGACCAAATGATGTTCCTCTATGAAGTCAGGGGTTCACCAAAGTCATACTGCTTGAAAAGACCTACCGGCAATTAGTAAGGTGAATAAAAAAGTAATGAATCTTATATGTCATGTTTAATTTAAAACTCTGGAAAACGACTCCCTAAAGAAATACCTATGTGAGTTTATCTGTTCTGTCCTAATTCCTGACGCAATATCCGAGGATCTCATGAATACAAAATTGTTACATTCATACTACCTAGTGGGCAATAACTTGAGCTAGATTCATCTTCTCTGAGGTGTTATGTGTAATGCAGATGCTAATATCCTGTTCTACAGTCAGAGCTTTGCTCTGAGTAGGCAAAGAGGGGTTAAGCTCAGGTTTACAAAGGTGATGACGTACATGTCTGTGTTTAGAGGTATCACACTTATACTAGCGCATTCAATAACCACACAAAACACGGTGGAAATGTTATCAGGTGGGTATGTTTACAATCTGTGGACCACCATTTCCCATTCAGTACCTTCTAACATTCTCTTTTCTTTCCCTGCATATCCACAATGGGTTTGCAGAATGATCGATCTTGCAAAAACAGCACCTGGCATAAAGGAAATTGTGTGGTCTGCCGGCACAATAGAGAGTGTGTGTGTCTGTGCAGGTGTGTGTGTGTGTGTGTGTGTGTGTGTCTGTGTAGGTGTGTGTGTGGGGAGATTGGGGGGTAGTGTTTGGAGAGACAAACAAAAGTAAAGTCATTTTGTTTTTAAAAGCAGCAGAAGTTATAATGAGAAGGGAAAGTCGCAACTTTGTGCAAAGAAAACACCACTATATATGGTACTTGATGAAATAGAAAAGAGAAGACACTCACATCTCTAGCCAGGCTGTTTAATGATTGACCTCTGACACTTGTACATGACATTTTATACTACATTATCATTAGCTCGAAGCAAATCATTCCACTCGTTCAAAAGAGGAATCTTGAATCTGACATTTAGCAGGAAAAAGCTAAATATAAATGAAATACCACACGTATACCATAGTCTGGGTAGGGCTCAACAATGATAATACAATGATACATGTTGCTCTGTGCAGCTTTATAAGATGGATATTCTGGTCATCTTAAACCATTATTGCGCTGAATGCCAATCTGATCCAAATGTTTGTGTTCTGAAAGACATTTTAGCGATACAAATATCTGTACCTACTGTGCAGTATCAGTGTCATCATATTGTGAAATGTAGGTTTGGCATGAAACCCTAACCATCATCACGGTACTGTGGATGTTAAGTTGGTCTGATTTCTTACTCCTCGTGTGAGGAGACGTCAGCGTTGTTAACTTGTTTCCTACACCACTCTTCCTACCAAATATTGTTCCACACCAATAAAACCCAAATGCACTTTGTTCATCCATCATCATGTTTACATAATTATCAAATTATTGAATTTGATGGGGGCCATGCATTGCATTGTGCAACATAACATGTCAAGGCACAAACTGACATTTTCATATTTTGGATATAGATAAATGCTGGGATCTCCATTTGCTGAAATTGAAAGATCTACTTTTTTTTCAAGAAAGGTTCAGGATTTTTTCTTTATTGTCTTCACAGTAAATCAATGTGTGTTGAACATCCTGCACACACACACATATGGTGCCCATCAGTATGCTTGAATATGAGAATAACAATAAGTGAAAAGAGAAATTATATAAAGATATCCAGATGAATGCTTGTAGATATAATGCAAGACCGAAGCATAAAGGAACCACAGAGGGAGAAGAAGATGTCAGCGTGTCCAGCAAATGCCAAGTTTCTCTTTGAGCACATTGAGAATGAAGAATGACTTAATCAAATCCTGTCCGATTTGATGGCAGCGTACCTGGGATCATCTTTGATTGAAATATTGCCACTTTTAAATCATCAACACCCTTATCCATGTTGAAGCCAAGGGAGCAGCAGCACTGGCTTTAACAAACTCTATAAAATATTTAGCCGTCGTCTCCATTTGCAAAGCCAGAATGAGCAATTTGACATGAGCGTGTTCGTCAACAGTATGGACTAATTGGATTCACTGACAGAAATGGCCACATATTACTGACTTTCGCTTTTTTTGTGCCTTGTGTCTATCCCTCAGCATAAGTAAGAAATATGCCACGCTGTCACTGATACTGTGAGGTGATAAATGTAGCATGTTGGTCTCAAATTAGCACACACACCCTGTCTCCTTTATCCTGCTCAGAGAGATCACTACAGTGCGTCTGGTGTACCTTTCTCTCCACGGCACTGTCAGCTCTGGTAATTGACTCTTCCAGTCCCTGCAGAGCCGTCCACTACATGGCCTCTCAGGCTCTACACCCAATTACAGGCGGTAGCCCTCTGACAGGCTAAGGTGCATGACTGGGGGGGAGAGGGAGTGCAGTTGGGGTGGTGGAGTGTAGTAGTATTAGTCTTGGATTAGTCTTGCACACAAAAACTCTTTTTTTACCTTCAACTGAAACATGGTGGCATTAAGCGAGCGTGACACTGGTGGTCCGTTTGAATCCCTCCGTCGATGCATCGACCACACAACAGCTGGGCTCAAATTTAACTTAATGACAAAACTAAAATAATCAGATTTAAGAGTATACTGTATTGAGTGCCTCTCATCTTGGCAAAACAGCAATTAAATATCTATTCATAAATCTACTAATAAAATTATTGATTGTGATCTAAGACATTGAAAAAAATGTGAAAGCTAACTAAATCAACTTATTACCATCTAAAAAGAAAATCCCAAAAGTTAGAGGCTTCATGTAAACATCTCTATAGAAACTAATGTATGCTTCAGCAGGGTATTTTCACAGGCCTTCCCAAATGCAATCAAACAGCTTCACCTTTAATAAAATGCTGCCTCTAGACATCTTAAAAAACTAAAACAACCAAGCACATTACTCCGATACTTAAATCCTTGCACTGACTTCCGGTGGGTCACAGAAGTGACTTGGAAAGTCCTGCTGATCGTATATGAATCAGTAATGGAGCAAGACCTCCCTCTCAGATCACTGTAGAGAAATCTATAAGTAACACTTACTGCCGGAACTAAAAATGGTAGAGCAGCTTTCAGCTGCAATGCTGCTCAGCTCTGGGACCAACTTCCTGATTGTTAAAGCTGCACCGACCATAGCCACTTAAATCTAGTTCTACATAAGAACGGTTCCAAATGAAACGCAAACTGATCAAATGCACACTTATTCATGTCTATGTACTTTCAGTTGACTTAAAACAGTCCTTCCCTTATTTTTATATTTTAATGTATTCTTTGATGATTTTTGTATCTGCTTACTTGTAACTAACTTTTAGTTCATGTCTAAACGTTGTTATTCACATAAATTGATTTGGATGTGGAACTTGGGCTGAGTTGGACATACACGTGGCAAACCTCCATCCAACATTTCCCTTCAGATATTGGTGATGCCACAGGACTGACTAAGATCTCAGCATATATGGTTACACCCAGGATACATGGTTGACTTGTCAGTTTAATCAATTAGCTGACTCACTGTTGTATGAGCTGAATATAAAAGGCAGCAACAACATCTGTCCTGCTCAATTTGTTTTCTGTCTAAAGCAACAGATTAGATTAAGCCTACCCCACACAGAGACAGGCACATGGTAGGGCGCCATTGGTCAGTGGCAGTCTGTCAAAGATTATATCCATCACTGGGTAAGCTGACTTGGCTAGAGAGAATTCCCTAGCAGTAGAATTTATCTGTTTGAGTATTTCACTAATGGAAACGCCTCCTCCTCCTCCTCCTCCTCCTCCTCCTCCTCCTCCTCCTCCTCCTCCTCAGCCTTAAATGTATCCTTAAAATGCAAGATTATTACAACTTCCACTGTTGTGTATTCACATTTTTATAATATTGCCCACCAAAGCAATCGCTGAGATCTTGGAACGTGGCAACATATTCAGTATCTGGTAGATAATCCCAAAATATCCAGAACAACAGTGCTCAAACAACATTACAGTTAATATGGTCTGTACACTATGTTGGATACATTTCATCTAAGTTTCTTCTTCAATATTTTGCTTATCTGGGAATTGCTTGTCTGTTTCTGGCACAACTTTTTTTAACCATGTCACTCCCAGTTGTCACTACTTTTTAATATTACTGAGAGGGCTCAAACTACGGCCATCACAGCACTCGATCACAGTTAATCAAAGAAATGAAATGCTGCATAGCAAAAGCTTTTGTATGGCAACGTAGATGGTACCTGTACTTATTTATAGTCGAGAGAGAGAGAGAGAGAGAGAGAGAGAGAGAGAGATTCTGAGGGGTCTAAAGAGATGTTTTTAGTTTTTCAGTTGTCAGGCCTAATGGTCCATCTAAGATGTGCAAAAACCAATTAGCCTAGCTGACCTTAGAGATGGTGTGTCAGCCTGTCATTCTTGGGGAGAGAGTGGTGAGAGGCAACTCTTATCTCAGCCTGACAGCGAAAGGGGGCAGATGAATAGATGAGCATGATGGAGGGAACAATGGGGAGAAGTTATTGATGGCAGAGCCAGGCAGAGTTGAAGGGTCAATTAGGAAAACAACTAGTGTCACCGACCCCTGGAGGAAAAAATATATATCAAAGGACCATTGTATCTGCATGTAGGGAAGCAAATGCCTATTATCTTCTACACGTACCTATTATCGTTCACTGGACACATTTTCTTGGCAATTCCTATTATTACCAGCACATTTTACATGACCTTCAGATTTCTAGCCTACACTGGATTATGAAAGGCTGAAGATGATAAGCAATTTAAGTGCTTTTTTGTAATTCTGTTTTTTTAACAGGTTCTTTTCTTTCAGACCGATGTGTCATTTCATAATCCACAAGTAAAAAGTAAAAAGTTCTTCAAGGGGTCTTATTGTTCAGTTTGTGGTTTTGTACAATTTTAATGACTCGTGTACAACTTTTGTAAAGCCGCGCCACTTTTCAACAACCTCATTTCCACATACTATCCTATGTATTGTACAGTATGCACAATTAAGATGGAAACAGGTTTATAATACATAATCCTTCACAATTTGCCTTTGTTAAAAAATACATGAATTGGCAAGAAGATTTGTATTAGCAGTATCCTTGCCTATCTCCTTCTAGTTGTTATTGGTGTTATGATCTGTGATGTATACAGTACATGTGCCAAGAAACAGGTAATACCTTGAGGTTTGTGTAGTGGCATGCTTTCCCTTCTTTAATTAAACCAGAAGTATATATTAAATCATGCACCTTTTTGTTAAGCATGGATGAGTCAACCCCTTGTTATTACCACTCGTATTCTAACCCACATATTAAGTCTCCTAAAGAGGCGATTGTCACAAACACATAACAGGGACTTCCTTGTAGATAATGTGCATTTATCACATTTTTATTACACATACTATTTTGACTGCTTTACTTGTATGTAAACAAGCTACATAATTATCAAAATCTGGATGACAGTTTATTTAGAAAAAAACCTCTCAAGGTGAAAAACTATGGAGAGTTTAGATGTCATGTTTCCCCCAGGATTTTATTCTTGCAGGCCAATTAAAAACAACTGAGACACTTGTACTGTGATATAGTAATTTTACTTAAATTTAATTTTGTGGTGACAAATAGCCCCCCATTACAATAAAAAACAAAATATTGACTCAATCATCAAGTCATTACATGAGTCTAACCCAAACCATTCTTCTTACAGCTCAGTGAAGGACACGTTGCTTCAGTCACTCCTCCTCCCTTACTCTTCCAGGTGCAGCCTATCCCAGAGGGCCTTATGAATACTCTTTTACTCCTCAATCATGACTCTTGTCAAAGCTAGTAGAAGAGACGGATCATTGTTAGGACTAGGTCAAGGCAGAGTCATCTTCTCCGCAGTCGTTGGGATCACTTGATTTATCGCTGTTGTCTTGCTCTTCCTGGTTCTGGTTCATCATGACTAAATCATCAACGGCAAACCAGCAGTTCAGGTCATTGTCATAAATATGCTGTCACAGCCTGTCTCGGTTACACGACGACACACTGGAAAAGAGAAAAGAGAATTTTATGAGCAATACTTGCAAAATACAAAAGGTCAAGACAGTATATAAACCGCTGTACTTCAGCTTAACAATTCTCGGAATCCCAAAACCCACCGCCATTGTCCTCCTTCTGACATTTATTGAACACATTGTGTGTGATGAACTCAATGAATAGAATTTCATCTAAAAGCACTTGACCAGACAGGTACTGTAAAACATATTAATATCGGAGCTCCTCATCATAACTGAGAAGCCATCACTGAGAGAGACCAACAGTCAGAGGACAAAAAGTCCGTCATGATTCAACTGACCTGCAAGCTTCTGAACACAGAGCAGAGAAAAGAGGTTGTACACATGTTAATAGATTAAGATATATATGTACCATGTGGAGCCTAATGTTTTTTTCCAACTTTTGCACACACACTCAAATGAATTCAACAATGTGACAGGAGCAAAACATGCTCCAAATCTGCTTCAGTTCAGAAGGTTAAAAGTGAAAAAGCTAAACAGTTGACACTGAGACTTGTTTATGAGGCCTGGTGTGAGCTATTGGCCTATAGATCGGTTCTCCTCGTGGCCAGCTGCATTGATTAATGTCCAAGCTTAAGGATTTTGACAATTTTTTTGTCCCTCTAGCTTCTTATAGTATTAGTTATAGTATTACTTATAGTATTACTCATGGTATTACTCATGGTATTACTTATAGGATGACTTTTGGTCTTACTTATAATACTTATGGTATAATTAATCTAATCTATTCTAATCTAATTTATTCTATTTTCTAATCTAATCTATTCTAATCTAACCTATTCTATTTTCTATTTTCTATTCGAAACACTATTCAAGCCACCCATGAAGAGTTTCCAGGTTATGGAGCCGTGTAGGTGGAGTTCGCCGTCCACCTCTATTTATAAACTCTGGTTCAACATTTATATTGGTAGTTCATCCAGCTGCTCATTGCAAATGTGTATTTTCTTGTTCATATTGTGTGCGGTTAACAAATAATTTACTTTTTATATTGCACGTAAATGTTGTGTTCCTGGTCTCATCAATTTAATTAAAATTTTGATTTCATTCAATTAAATCAGGCCAAATAAAAAGCCTCAAGTCATAAGTCCAGTCGGGACAGTCGTTTTTTCTCAACGCCTCAATTGTCACAGGAGTATTAGGGTGGACCCAAATGCACGACTCAGGAGACAGAACTGGAAAGTAGTTTACTTTACTCAAAGTTCCAGCAGGAACAAAACAGACGAGAACAGATGAACACACTGGGTAACGCGGGAGAGCTTCAAGAAAATAAATGGCGCCGTGCCAACGGCTGCCTGATGGAGTAGCTCCTCGTTTGAAGTCATCGCTGGACCCTCTGCAGTTTGCTTACCAGCCTCATGTGGGAGTGGACGACGCCATCATCTACCTGCTGCAACGAGCTCAGGCGCACCTGGATGGAACCAATGTCTCTGTGAGAGTCACTTTCTTTGACTTCTCCAGTGCATTCAACACCATCCAGCCACTGCTGCTGAGTGAGAAGCTGCGGGTGGTCGGTGTCGACGCGTCCACCATCTCCTGGATCACTGACTACCTCACAGGCAGACCACAGTTTGTCCGAATGGGCCGTGTGCTGTCTGACACGGTGGTCAGTGATGTTGGAGCCCCACAGGGAACTGTTCTGTCTCCCTTCCTCTTCACCCTGTACACCACTGACTTCCAGTACAACACGGAGTCATGCCACCTGCAGAAATACTCTGATGACTCTGCAGTGGTCGGGTGTATCAGGGATGGACGGGAGGAGGAGTACAGGGCGGTGGTGAGTGACTTTGTGAGGTGGTCCGATGAGAATCACCTGCGGCTGAACGTGGCCAAGACCAAAGAGATGGTGGTGGACTTCAGGAGGAAGGCGACAGCTCCTGCTCCTCTGAGCGTCCTAGGAGTGGACGTGGAGATGGTGGAGGAGTGCAAGTACCTGGGCGTCTCCATCGACAGCCGACTGAACTGGAGGGTCAACATCAACGCTGTGTACAAGAAGGGAACGAGTCGACTCTTTTTCCTGAGGAAGCTCCAATCCTTCAACGTGTGCAGCAAGATGTTGGAGATCTTCTACCAGTCGGTTGTAGCCAGTGTGCTGCACTCCTCCATCGTCTGCTGGGGGAGCAGCATCGGGGCCGGTGACGCCAGCCGTCTTAATAAACTGATTAGGAAGGCTGGCTCCATCACCGGCTGCAAGCTGGAGCACCTGGAGCAGGTGGTGGAGAGGAGGACTTTGAAGAAACTTTTGTCCATATTGGACAACCCGGACCACCCTCTCCACCGCCTCCTCCAGTCACAGAGGAGCACGTTCTCCAACCGCTTTGTCTCGCTCCGCTGCAACAAGGAACGATATAGGAGGACATTCCTGCCTACGGCCATGAGGCTTTACAACAAAGCACCACCTCCTGCCAGAAACTAGTGCAATAACACACCCACACTTTGCATTTTGCACATTTTATTTAATTGTTACACTTGATTTCTCTTCACATATATTGTGTGTATATATACATATTTGCATATATTTTATTTTATATTTTATATCTCGCTTGTATAGTTTATGCACACTTGTTCTTCTTTCTTATATGTATATTGTATTATTGTGTTTCAGTTTAAGGGGAGAGGACCAGGTGAAGGGAATGAGGGACTAACGAGGTGATCAGAGGCAGGTGAGAAGGCGTGAGGACCAGGTGAAGGTAATGAGGGACTAACGAGGTGATCAGAGGCAGGTGAAGGGAGTTAGACTGACGAGATGGGAAGCAGGATCTGGAATGACATGATAGTGAGACAGGATGAAAACAATTAATAAAAAAGGAAGGTATGGAGCTGAACTGTTACATCAATAGGTAGATCTTGCCTGTCACGGAGGCGGAAGTCAGGGATCTTGGGCTAAAAAAGGTAGGTGACCACTGCTCTAGCTCAAAGTCATTCAAACTGTTTCCCCACCAAATTACACCTAATCACTGGGACACTGAATATATATTGACGATGAATGTAATTATTTTCGCTATAAGCCAAGCCCAAACAAATAAATCAGAGTTCAAGATTAAGAAGCATTATTTTGGGTTTTATTTAAAAAGTCAGGGTTTGGGCTGATAAACCACACATAAGAGCAGGAAAGGAGCTTCTTCTAAATGTGTGAGCAGGGGACAAGATTGGGTCAGCATCTAAGAGTCAATGACCTCACACCAGGTGGGAGAATTATCCGATATTTGTGGGGTGGGACCAGAGAAAACAGTTTAAATGATTCAGGAAGCGATGAGAGTTTCCACATTTGACAGATATGTAAGTTTGCCTTCTGTAAACAACATTGCCTCCACATTCTGGGTGAGATACTTACTGTGTAAATGTATTGTGCATGTCCAAAATGTAGTTTGATAATGTCTTTTCAGCACTGGCACCTTGCCGCGAGGCTCCAGACGGCGAGTGAGCTACGGGCTGCACAGAAGGCATTGTTGCTTCACACACTCTTCCTGCGTTACAAAACGCCGCGGGGCGTACACACAAGATGTGCTGCCAAGAAGCAAGAAGACAACAAGTGTCACCGGCAGAACACCATAAACCAACCTCCACAATGCAGAGGAGGAATTGTACATGTAAACTCATACAGTATATCATATTTATATTGCCTTCATACATTACATTACATTACATTACATGTCATTTAGCAGATGCTTTTATCCAAAGCGACTTACAATAAGTGCATTTCAACCTAGAGTACAAACTTAGAACAACAAGAATACAGAAAGTAACATTTCCTCAACATAGTCAAACTACAAAAGTACCATAATAAGAGCCATCCAAGTGCTACTAAAGTGCAAGTCTGTCTTTTAATCCAGATATAGTCGGAAAAGGTGCGTTTTCAGTTTCCGGCGGAAGATGTAGAGACTTTCTGCTGTCCTGATGTCAGCGGGGAGCTCGTTCCACCACTGAGGAGCCAGGACAGCAAACAGCCTGGATGTAGAGTGATTAGCTCGAGGTGCAGGAGTCACAAGTCGGTTGGCTGTTGCAATGACCAGAGCCTGGACCAGAACCTGCGCCGCCTTCTGGGTCAGAAGAGGCCGTATTCTCCAGATGTTGTGCAGCATGTACCTACAGGAACGCGCTGTCGCAGCGATGTTGGCCGTCAGGGAGAGTTGACTGTCTAGCGTCACCCCGAGGCTCCTGGCAGTCAGGGTAGGGGCCAACACGGAGCTGTTGAAGGTGGTCAGGTCGTGAGTGGGGGAACCTTTCCCTGGAAGGAACAGTAGCTCGGTCTTGTCTGGGTTGATCTTCAGGTGGTGTGCAGACATCCACTGAGAGATGTCGGTCAGACAGGCAGAGATTCGCGCCGCCACCTGTGTTTCGGACGGTGGGAACGAGAAGATCAGTTGTGTGTCATCGGCATAGCTATGGTAGGAGAAGCCATGCGAACGAATGACAGAGCCGAGAGAATTGGTGTACAGAGAGAAGAGGAGTGGACCCAGGACGGAGCCTTGAGGAACCCCAGTAGTGAGAGGACAAGGATCAGATACAGATCCTCTCCAAGTTACCCGGTAAGTGCGGTCGGTGAGGTAAGAAGAGAAAAGAGCGAGTGCAGTGCCTGAGATCCCCAGGTCCTGAAGAGAAGAGAGAAGGATCTGGTGGTTCACGGTGTCAAATGCGGCAGAAAGGTCTAGAAGGATAAGGACAGAGGAGAGAGAGGTTGCTCTAGCAGTGTGAAGCTGCTCAGAGACAGCAAGGAGGGCCGTCTCTGTTGAGTGGCCAGCCTTGAATCCAGACTGGTGGGGGTCAAAAAGGTTGTTGCTGTGGAGATAGGAGGACACTTGGTTAAAGATCATACAAGCCCGATGTAGAGCTGCACAACCAAGCACTGTCTTTGTGCTCAACTCAGCTAATTTCCTGGCACGAGCACCTCGCACCAGCTTCACAACCGCAAGCTGTCAGTAACCTTTCAGCCAGGAATCCAGTTACATGTTCAAAGAAGAAAAAATAATGCAAAATGTTGTTTGATGTCACAGCTGCATACGAATACGAATAAGATATACAAATGAAAGACTCATTGGGTCTGATGCCATGGCCCTGCTGATGCTCCGCCCACTCTTCCTCTCTACCTCCATCTGCCTGATGGATCATGGAGGTCTGGATTGTGGTCCATGCCTACATCCAACTATTCATACACTGTCATATTCATTGAATGTGTTGTTACTCTGTAATGATTCCTTCTGTACACATGACATGTATTGTTTCTCTCCATCTGGGGAGAGGGATTCTTCTCTGTTGCTCTCCTGAAGGTTTCTTCCCTTGTTTCCCTGTGAAATGTTTTTTTTTCTATTTCTTGGGAGTTTTTCCTGATTCGATGTGAGGTCCTGGAACAGGGATGTCGTATGTGTACAGATTGTTAAGCCCTCTGAGGCAAATTTGTAATTTGTGATAATGGGACATACAAAATTAACTGAATTGAATTGAAATGCATGTTTGAGAATGAAGATGATGAGGATAGGACAATTAATAAAAAATAACTTTGGTCTTGGTATAGGACTAGGACAGGAGCTCTGTCATTGAAAAAAACTAACATTTAACATTCATTTGTTAAATGAATTTATCATTTATTATTCCATT
This sequence comes from Liparis tanakae, assembly GCA_036178185.1. NCBI lineage: Eukaryota > Metazoa > Chordata > Actinopteri > Perciformes > Liparidae > Liparis > Liparis tanakae. The sequence goes on from CM070107.1 coordinate 18,334,608, forward strand.
GCTTATTCTCGTCAGAGTATTTATTAAGTGAAATAATGTGCACGTGAGAAAAGTAAGGGCCATGTAAGAATTGTCTAACAATGTAAATGCTGTTAACGGTACTTCAGAGATTTAGCATGGCACTTTAATGTATAGCACTTTAATAAAGTTGAGTGGCTTGCAAGACACAGATACAAAACATTTATTATGAAGCAATGCTTGATGAATAGAACAAAAATAAAAGCATCAAGTAGAGCACATTGCACAGTTATATTGATAATGTCTCTGCACATTGTAAATTGTTTAACCGTGGCTGAAAAAAAAAGATATATGGGTCTTTAAATGGTGTGAGGCTTCTTGTGAGGAATCAAACTTGAGTACTGAATAGATACTCGACTATGGCTTTGAAGCTGATTCTTGGAAAACATGTGTCACAGATGAAGAATGTTTGATGTATGTGTGGGAACTATGTGGGTTATACATCTACTTTAATAGACTTACCAATCCTTTAAATGCATCTCAGCATTCATCATTAATGTCCATGCCAAAAATGTTGCCAATCTCTCTGGCATATTAGGATGCATTTCAATGGGCACGTGACTCCTTTTACATCATGGTGGCCTCCGTTTGAACCAACGTCGTTACAATTCATCCTCTAAAGACCTAAAATATGTTGACCAAATATCATGGCAATCTATCAAATAGTACTCAAGATATTTAAATGATGACCAAAGTTATTGAACTAAAGACTCAAAATGGTTTGTGGGTGTTTTTTGTCATTCATGCACAGTCTAAAAGATATTACACCCTTCTGACATGAACTTTACTCATTTAAAGCACTGACATTGTAATTATATTTCAGGAAATATCATCTTGTTTGTTCTAGCTTAATTCTAAAGTTGATTGCAGGACGTTAGAAATAATGACTGCTGATGGGTGCAGTAGATAGACTATTTCAAGGCCACCCACAGTGATGTCAAATCAGAAGCTTTTCAAGCCAATCATGTCAGCCATAAATTTCCCACAAAAAAAGTCCAAATGTTTTATGTTTTCATTGTGTATCTAAATACAATTTCGAGTCATAAACAAAGTTCTCAGAAACAAATAAAAGTTACAAAATATATGTTCTCCCAGATATTTAGAATGAGCCATTTGTACAAGTGGACGGGTCCAGACCCGTTGGGTGACTCACAATGCACCAACCAACCCTGCAGCTCAATCCTCTAAAATAGTCTATGCTTCTCTTATTTCGAGAAAAAAGATCCAATACCTGATATTAGATTGATAGTGTGCCGTGTTAAACATCTAGTTTTCCCTGGTTGAACTGATATTTGGATATGCTACAAGAAAAGTGCTGAAACTTCCACCCTTCTCTATCATTCTGTATTTGTGGAACACTGGAAAGCGAACAGCCGTATCCTGGCACATAGCTTTTTGGTGAATGAGCTCCCCTGACTACAGAAAAAGCTTTAGCATATATCTTCCCATGTACTTTGGTATAGCTCACATTGGTACCTACAGGTTGAAGAGTTCAGAGCTGCAGGGGTTGTTTACCTCTATGAGACCCAATAATGCAAGGCAAAAAACTAAGGCAGCAAGTCTTTTGCTGACCGCCTGTGGTAATGCAGCATGACTTTATTTATAACATAAATAAATAAAGAAAACATGAATCCTCAAAGCACGAGTTGTCAAATGCTAACACTGAAGCAAATATGAAGTCAAAAGCTTGAACTGAGTAAGTCAGTTCAAACTTTTTGCCAGCGTGTGCAACTGAATTCCTTCCCGCAGGCCCTTTATCACTTTTGCATGAGATATGACCCACCTCAACACTAACTGGAGACCAGTTCACTGCATTTTAAAGTCAAGCACTCACTGTTCAGAAAATAAGAAAACACCCTGCAAGAAATAACACAATGCATATGGATAACATCTGATTTGTCATCTTTAGTCCATGATGTATGCATTGTAGGTCCTGTTATCTGCCACATAATGTGTCACACCTGGTTGCAGTGTGTCTTTTACTGTTGGATCGGGTTATTGCTGCAGCTTGGAGAAGGGGGTCAAAGGAGACGTCTGGAGGCGGATGAATTGACATTTTCCACCAGGGTCATTAGCTTACTCAAAATGATGAACCAGCACTATCCAGGACCTCATAAAGATGAAGAGGACTTCTCAGCTTGCTTTTAATGATTCTATAGAAACAAGCTGGATCATTATTACCAACGTCTTTAATACTTATGGAACTGAGAATACAAGCATACTTTATTACTTTAGAAAAGTATCTACATAGAATAGTATTTGAAAGCCCTATACCTCCGAAGGTAAAACAGTTCCTGACATTTATTTTTTGGACTATTGTCAAAACATCTTTCTTGAACCATGTGCTTGTTCAGCAGGTGTGTCATCACCCGTGTGTGTAACTATGCAGGTATTGTTGCCTTGGACTATTTATTTTGCCCTGGTTGCTTTTGTGAGTATGGTCCTCGGGGTGCAAAATATTCTGTCTTATTGTATAGATGTTACGGGACCATTATTTCCTTTCCCTTACCGATTCAGATACCTGGACTTGCATATCGACCTATAACAATACAAACCTGATACCAGTCTGTTCAATATATATATATATATATATATATATATATATATATATATATATATATATATATATATATATATATATATATATGACCACCACCCCGAAAAATAATTTAAACATGCCTCGAGGTCATTGTCAAATGTTACATATTCTATATGATTCATATATTCTATATGTTATTGTTTTACTTTGTTGATATTGTCATTTACATAAGCGACCCCTAACCCTTTTCCGTGTCACAGACCAGTTTGATGGAAGACAATATTTTCAGAGACCGGCCTTTAAGGATACATATGATGAAATTAAATAAGAAAAACTCATCCTTACGCTGACTTATTGACACATAGTACGCAGATAAAGTGATAAACCCGTATTTTCAGTAGGACTCCTGATATCGTCTTTTAAATGCAGATTTATTTTTCTTGGAAGTTGTAGGTTCTTCTTATTCTTTGGTCTCCTCATTATGCCTTTAACCTTTCTAAAATAGATCTCCTAATTTGTCAAATGTGCAACACACCATAGCATTATCACGTTACGATTTAATGCAAATCTTTTTTAATCCATAATATATGATGTTTATATCCCTTGCTTTTAACCATCTTTTTAAATCACAATCCTAGAGGATTAACATGACGGACAAAATAATGACACTGCAGCCATTTGGAGAGCTAAAAGAGAAATGTGGGCCCGTAATTTGCCCCAGGGGCAAAGCGCTCGATGGCCTTGTCATAGAAGATAAGTTCACCAAAGATAAAAGTGCTCATTTCCTGCTGCACATATGGGACGATGCACACTCTTTGGAAAATATTAACCCATATTTATATCCCACACAAAATGCTATGTACTATCCATATTGATATTGAATTAAATTGTTTCCCATTTAAAAATGCAACATCCCAAACAAGAATGCGTTGTGTTTTTATCTGTGACTGTGCTTTACAATGCACAACTAGAAGCATACTGTACTCACTCACAGCATCAACACATATCCACATCATACTGAAGGTCGGCACTGTTCTTCCATGCCATCTTACATCCAGTTCAAGGAATTAACGCACGTTCTAACCAAAGACCGTTGAGATGTAGGAGATGAGGAGAGTAAAGAGTGGAAACAGGTGTAGAAAGTGGACACGAAACATAAACATGAAATGTTGAATGAATGTGTTGGCCCCGAGAGCCTCAAGTACAGATTGAATCCATTTTAGCATATATTTTCCAATTCTCTGGAACTCTATTGGAGGAATGTGTTTTGAATATGGGGTTGAGAGCACAGAACAACGTGTACTATGGGTGCACAGTTCCCAATAGGTCATCAAGAGGTTTGAAATGTGATGAACGCCACAGCATTCCATGATTACTTAAACTATACTGTACCAATCAATCCATCTAGTCCCTATTGGAAGCATCCGGATTTGTTATGGTTTTCAACTTTTCACTTCCTCCCAAGTTTATTCCCGTCATGTTCACCCTGCACTGCTGAGCCCTCCAGTCAAATGCCAAACAACCCAGTAAGTGAACTAAAAAGCCTTTGTTATTTTGAAAATCACAAGAATAATTCAGTGGTTTAATAATGAAGGATACAAGTCTTTACTTCACTTCAATATCAGCACAACCTGTCAATGTTCCCTGTCCTCTTGTGGCCTGCAATATGCACTATGCCAGAACATTTTTTTAAGTTTTATTCATTCAGATGACGAGAATCAGTAGATTTGAACTTCCAACCTCATGTCAAAGCAATTGTGATAAAGATAGCTGCGAAGGAAGAAAAAAAGGCGATTCCTGAATGCTGGTTCAGGTCTCGTTAGGCGAGAGACAAGTACGAGAGGAGAATGGCGAAAGGTCATTGCTCGTGTTTTAATATGTGGTGGGTGTATTGTGTAATCACATGTATGTTATCACTTGTATTATGTTAACCTTTATCAAAGTTGGCCTGAATCTTTAAGGAAATGGCATGCTCTTAAACTTATATATACAGTTTGGTATTTTCTTTTTCATTGTCCATGTTTGTAAGTGAAGTGTTTTTCTTCCTTGTCCTTATTTGTCATTTAGCAGGTTTCAATTGTCTATATTATGCACGGTAGCGAGGAAGCTTCTTCGAGGAGCTTGAAGGGGGGATACACACGATTATTCCACATGGACGTCTTTTTGCTGGGCCCCAGTGATTGGATGGAGGACCTACTTTGAATAGAATCAGCACAACAAATACAAAACAATATCTATGAAGTGGACACATGAAACGCTATGGTTCGGCTACCAACTGAAACCAATTGCCAAGTTATTAAAGTGGCTCCATAACCAGATGGGTATTCATTTAGTTATTAAACTTATACCCTCTGTATTATTCCATCCAAATCATTTTAATATGACAACTGGGTACATATCTGAGGGGAATGCTCTTCTTCTTTCAATGTATGCTAGCGAGGCAAGAGGACTCACCAATTCTACGGTCTGCACATTTCCACTTTGAGGGCACAGATGAATTGAGACTCCCTGTGTGGCAGAGGAACACACAGGAACTTTGCTGTTCCTCCCAGAGTGTGTGGATGGAGATTGAGGATGCTATCTGACATAATTGCATTACGATCTTATAACACTGTCGTAGGCTTGTCATCGCAGACAAACTCTGATTATATTTTTAGACCTCAAATCTTGTTTGAAACTGTAATTCAATGCAGTAATGTTGCAACACGTACTGCTATTGTTTTAACTTATACTAATTTGTTGAGACCGTCATGAGCTTTTTGATTGGATGGCTGTAAACCCCAATAACGTTGAAATCCAGACTTTAGGTTTGTTATGTTAAACCAGTGCATGATACTTAATAAAGTTACAGTATGGATGATGTATGGGAAACTTTTTCTGACTGCTTGTTGCCTTGTTGAAATCCATCAAGATACATTTTATATAACTGTTGATTTAAATTGCAAATGTTGAACATTAGTGAAGAATCTTTGTCTTGAGAATTTATAATGACATGAATCACCACCAAGTTAGTCAACTTAAATATAAGTGCAATCCTACTCAATAATCTAATTTACTGGGTAAATAATAGAAACATTTGTATGTTATGATTACATGTTAGTTAACGATAAAAGTGTTTTAAATAACTCACCGTCTCGAGTGCTTTTTTTATGTCCAAGTTGATTGACCACATTTACATTCGGTACTTAGTGAAACATAATAATCACATGCAAATCCATCAAGTGTGAAGGGTTCACTGACATTTGTTGGGGAATAAAATGTATGCATTATAAATGGAGTTAGTTCCACAAATGCATCCATTCATTTAAAGCACTGGTAATGTAATTCTATTTCAGGAAATATCCTCATGTTTGGTTGATCGAGCTTAATTCTAAAGCTGATTGCAGGGAGTGAGAAATAATGACTGCTGCTGGGTGCAGTAGACAGACTATTACCAGGACACAGCACTGTCAATTCATAATCTAGTTAGTTCCAAAAAGCGTCTCTCCCCCTCATATTTTAGGAAACTACTGGGAACCTTTGCATGATTCAGCAGCTGCACAGTTGGCTTGGAAGTCAAATGTGCAACATGTGAGACTCTGAACTGTCCTGTCAGGTAAATCCCTGTCTAATGGTTGAAAAAAAATTGAATATCTCAAAGGGAAATGAGTGTAAAGTCTCGGAGCACAGAACAAAAGCTAAAAAAAGGAAGAGAGTAATTACATGATTAAAAAAATACATATACATGAATCATAATGGCATTCAACAACACAAGCCCTCCCCATTGTTTTATATTGTTCCTTTGGGCTCTGATCATGGTCCACTGCTTTTTCTATGTGCAACTTCAGAGCATTAATTAGCTAGAAAAGCAATGAATAAAACAAATGGCAATCTGATCATGCGTGAAGTCGCTCCATCCACCAGCCAGCTAAAATAGACAATCTCTAGAATAATTAGCCACTGCAGTTATTCAGCCAGTAATTTAAACACCAAATCCATCATCCTGAATAGCTAGCCAAATAAAGATACAGCCCCATCATCCTGGTTATGAGCCAACACGCCTTGTTGGCAGTAATGGACCATTTCAGCCATCAAACCCTTCAAACAAGCAGGGAGCCAGCAAGCATAAGAACCTGCCAGTCGTGGCCAGGCCGAGGGACGGACCAGCCATTCAACCAACACGCAATCCAGCGATCTATACAGACAATACAACAGCCAATAAGTTATCCTTTACTGGTAACTCGTTTCCACACTTACTGTAGGTAACACTTTGCATTTTGCACACTCTGTCTATATTTAATTTAATTTGACAGTGCTGTATTTGCATATATGTTGTATATATATATATACATATATATATATATATATATATATATATATATAAAATCTTATCTTGTATTTTATATTTCACTGTGTATACTTTATGCACAGTCACTGTTTCTTTCTTATATTTTATTCTTGTGTGTATACTTTATTAGTGCTACTGTGTCGACAAATTTCCCCTTGGGGATTAATAAAGTATCTATCTATATATCTATCTATCTATCTATCTATCTATCTATCTAGGACCATGAATTTCATCTTTTTGCTAATTAAAACATTTTTTTTCTTCATTATTCCTACTCTTGTTAAGGGTCTCACTTTTCTTTTCATCTACATTTGCTGGGAACATGGTGCATTTCATCTTCCTAACAATGAGCAAACAAATACAATATAAGAGTGTTTTTTTCTGTAACTCCGATTGTTCCGATTCTCCACTCTATAATGTTGGCCAGCTTTAACGGCTGGGGAATATATCGTCATTCATGTGCAACATAGGTTCCTACAAAGTGCAGAAAATGTTATCTGGCCATTAAAACAAAGGGGGAAACACAAGCAAGTAGTTTTAACTTAGGTAGTATAACCATAACGTATAGGTAGCATAAACAGTGGTGTGTGGAGTCAGTAGTTTGCGGTGAAGGTGTGTGTGATATGTTGCATTCTCTTCTACAACCAGCCAAACGGGTGTCTCAGAACAGAGAGAGAAAGAATGCTCCTAAGACCGGAGGGCCTTTTAACAGCAGCACCGGCACACACGGCCCAGGTGTGGCCAGCGCTGCTGATTCCCTCAGGTGTTTCCGCTCACCTGATGACCCTTGGCCACGCCCACCTGCAGGTACACGAGCGAGTGGCAGAGAGGGTCAACACATATTGGAAATGATGTAAGTATAGTTATTTATTTAAAATGTAGAAGGTCAACAAATTCTATGTAATTAGCAACTATCCACCTTTATTAGCCAATCAGAAGGTCCGTATCCTAACACGGCAGATGTAGCTACGTTTGATTTTGTTTCTCAAGCTGCTTCTTTTAAATTCTGAAGCCTTTGTCCTCCCCTGTACCCTCCTATCCTATCTCTCACTAATTACTCATTCAGTTAATACATGGGCAGCCACATCAATCAAGGAAATTAGGCCTTCTTTTTCATCTTTTATTTGTATTTATCGAAAGTAACACATATCAAGTTGTGTAAAACAAGCCACAGTTAGAAATGGCCCAATATTTGGGATCTTTTAATTTTTTTGTATGTCCCAAGTGCTTGTTGGTGTACCTTTTGGTACTATTACTATTCGATGGCACCATCTCTGCCATAACCAAACCCATAACTGATCAAACCCTCCTAAACTGAGGACGAAGAAGGGTATAGGAGTATGACAGCTAGTATGAGGAAGCCTTGTTGAAGTCTCCTTGTGAAGAGAGATAAAAGGAGAATGTAAAGTGGTGGATGTTCTTTGGGTTAATTGCATGTGACATCCATCCTTGCCTTGTATGCTTCTCCTCTAAGGTTGGACTCTGTAAGACAGGAACATGTGTGGGATTGGGTGCAAATGAATAGAGAGCATCCGTGTGTCAGAGATAGCGTGTCGTAAGGATGCATAGGTTTCACTTTGATCATGATGAATGTTTTGCTGACACCTTCCTTTTTGGTCTCCACACAGACTGTGGAGGACGGATGGCGGGGGAGTGTTAGTATTTGAAATCTCATAATATAATAGGGTGGGGACGAGTCACAGCAGAAGTTTGTGAAGAATTGTTAGAAACGTTAACTATCATGTTGTACAACATAAGACAATGTGTAGATTTCACATTATTGTGTTGAATCCCACTAAAGGTTTATAGTATTTAGATATCTGCTGCCAGGGACACATTCTTGCTACGTCTGCTTTAACGGTGCACACTAATATTTTATATGAGTGTGTAATAAGATAAGGTATAAGGTCTTGGTCTATTGGTTTTTCCAGCACTGTCAGTCTCACTTAAGAAGTTTCACCTACTTGAAATGGAATGTATTTTCTGTAGAATGTAATTTCTACAAGTTCTTTTTTTGACATGCTAACTACATATCGTGTACCCAATCAAATGTTTCTCAATGCGAAAGATAATAGGTTATGTTTTCCAACTGGAACTATGTTGTAGTTGTATATTTTTAGCAGCAGCTAATGTAAAAGAAGAGTGCATTAAGGGATAGAGAACAGAGCAAAAGAGAGACGGGGGGAAATCGTTAAAGAGATATAAAGCACATCGCAGAGAAAGATATGTCGCTTAACATTCACTGCCATTCTCCCTCTAAATCAATACAAAAACCTTGCCTTTTCCCTCCAACCTCAAAATGCCATTTAATGGCCCTTTATAAATTCCCCCCTTGGCCTGGAATAGTAAAAGTCCATCTCTCCTGGTGATGCTTTGCCATCTTTCAGTATTCTGTCACCCAGCCTTTTATTGTCCTAGTCATTTATGTGGACCCATTTGCATTAAAATGATATTGGCTGGAATGCCTGGACAGCTGGACGCTGTTGTTATCCACAAATCCCTGCTATACTCGTTTTGGGAGCTGTAACACTTTCAGTTTCCTCAGAACAATTTTCAGGCAGAATTAGTCTGACTCCCACAAGCTAGACACATGCCAGAGCAGACTTTAAATGAGACTGAATGACTCTGTTCATCCTGGAGCTCCGAGGCAGAAACAGAAATGCTTAATGTTGTCGTTTTTAAAGAGAGAGGGATCCATCTACATATGGCTTGAGTCCTTCAGTGATTCATTCAAGTCCATCGATGAGTCTCTCATGCACTTTGTGTCTCATGCAGTCTCTCTCCCTCACTCGTTTACTCACGCAATCACCCACTCGCTCATTTAATGTCTCCCTTGCACTCTGAGTCACTCACTCAATCCCAACCTGACTCAAACAATCAATTGTTCCATCTCATTCGTAGGGAGAAACACATTCACTGGTTCATAACCTTGCTAATAAGCAGTCATCCATCTGCTCATTCACTCCAGCCTTCACATTGCTATTCGCTCACTCACCAGCTTACACGGTGGTATAACAAGTAGCTACTGGCTAATAATGTTACATTGATTTCCCAGAAACTATTTTCTCCGGATGAATTATGGTTTGGTTATGTTGAAAATGTCACGCTCCAGAATGGCACCTATTGAACAACCTTATATATTTTTCCTCAAAAAATGTAATGCTGGTCCACTCAGAGACCTCTGACAGTGCATCAGAGTGGTGTCGGGCAATGGCCTCTTGCTGTTACTCCGCCAAGCAACCAGAGCTACTGTGGAGCCTGCACTGTCTCTCACTGCACTCCCTCCCTTAAAATCTATTTTTTTTCGAAAAACAAAAAGGATTTTTAGAGAGAAGCAGACAGAAAGGTCTACAATATGCATTTTAAGGAAATAACGTCACCTTATCGTGTGTCAAACTGATTGAAAAACAGGTTTGAATAATAACTAATGGTATCCAACAACAACAATTAAAAATGTAGTGACAATACAAATTGAGATGGACAACATGTATGGGTGCTTTCTCCAAAAAATGCTTTACTTTACCCAATGGAAGAATAAACAGAATAAAGTCTGCAGTCACGCTAGAATCTTTGGGAGGTTGTACGTAGACACAGTGATATGTTGAGCTGCATTCTCGTGACAGCATGCTTATATACTCACAATGACAATGCTGGATGTTTACTATCGTCCTCATCTTAGTTTAACCAGTTAACATATGCTTGTTATCATGAGCCAAAAGAACAGCTGATGTTTATGAGATTGTCATTATTTATACAGGCATTTGGTCATAAATCTATTGTACAGATGACATGTTTTTTTTTGATGTTTAAGTTTGAGTTTGTTTAATGACACCATTCACACTTTCAAATTCGACATATAAAACCAAGGAAACATGGTAAACATGAAAACAGCTCCAAATAGCAAGGAACAAATATCAAATCTGCATTCATTTTGATGAAATATTTGGAATACCAACAATGTGCTGTTCACGCTTACTTAAGTTACTTTAATATTTTACAATGATACAAGGTTAGCATGTGTGATTGAAAGTTAAAAGGGATTTTATTTTATTATCCCTTGCACACCCCATTCCTTTTAATGCCTCGAGGCACTTTGCCCCCCTGTGGTGCAGATTTATGAATGAACTAAAACAAAGATAAAACAAGTTGATGATCAGAAGGCAGACTGAGGTAATTTTGGTCTTTGAAAATGGAGTCGACTATATCTGGCAAAAGAAATGCATTGGGTGGATTTATCATCTTGGCTCAGTAATTGTTGAATCAATTGATCTTCCTAATGAGGGCAGGATTCAAATGTTTGGTCATTATTGTCACATCCACAACTTTTGTTTCTACTTAGTGGACCAGAGTCAACTGCAAAGTCTTCACAGGCATTTCAATTGCTGTGAAATATAGCGGTTCATCCTCAAAATGACATTATACATTTCAGTGTTTTTCATCTTTTAAACAATATGCCAGAGAGACCCTGGAAATATAGTAAATTTGGTTGGGTACAGTCTACTTATGGAGTGTCATTAACTTCACAATGATCAACGCCTTCATTAGCACCACAGAATAGTTTCCGCAACTAAGGAATTTTCAGAGCATTCAGACGGCGCTGCTGATCCATCCACCAGGCTGTCGATTAGAGATCTCAGGCCACGAAGCAAAGTCATTTCTCCAGAAGAAATCTGATACAAAACTGTTTTCAGATTATAGAATAAAATCGTGGACGGGTTATGAACATGCATACAAACATTTCACTTTTAATACTGGGAGACATTGTTATTTAGTTTGGGCAGGAGGCCACAGAGATGGCTGTTAACAAAACAGTATGGAGATAATGGAAAGTCAAAGTTGATTAGGAATAGTTTACCCTGAGGTCCTGACTCAATGTCCACCCTTGCTGTTTTGTGAATATTCATACTATGGTGTCACATTTTTGTGTTACACACTTCTGTTCAAGACTGCTACAGCAGACATTTTAATTGCAGAAAAAAAACATTTAATCAAAATAGAGAAAATAAAGATGCCAGTGAAGATGTAGTCGTCCAATTTGGGTCTCACAGTACTGCCAAATCTGAATCACCATGGTACAACATGGTTACGATTATTGCGCGATACTGGGATATTGCATCCAGCTGAGAGTGGAGAAGGGGAGTTACATCGTTCATAAAGAGCAGGAAGAACTCTGAGTACGTTACACTACATAACAAACACAGTAGTATATTGTGCCACTATTTTGTTATCTTTTTTTAAATGGACATAGTTTAGGGGGAAATGTACCTTTTACCAGGTCTACCTGTACAACAACAGTACTTGTAATAGGAGGGTGAGTTTCCCTTTATTACTTTTTTGAGTTGCTAAATAAAAAACAATGTATAATTGTGCATGATACCCTCAAGTACAGATTGTCAATGCAAACCAAAGCAACATTATAGATACCCAATTGAGGATGCCACAAGTTGTGTCAGGAATTCCCATTTCTTATTAAGCTAGTTCATTGATTCAAGGTAAACTGTGGGAAAGTCATACACCTAATACTGTATTTGTACCACTGGCATCTATTGACTTGACGCTGGCCACAAAGCCAGAACACGCATGTGTTAATATAACAGCCAAATAAACTATTTGTGTCAGGCTTTCCTCTGTTGTTTATGCAAGCTGCACAAGCAGATGCTAAGCATGACCCGAACAGATGCCAACTTCTCACCAATACACCTCTCTCAATAAGCATAACTTAACATCTGTAATCAAAAGTAGCTTCTACATTGTTGTTGTAAATGAATCATGTCCAGTTCGCAGTTACTGATTTAATCCATCAGAAATAATTTAATTGATATTGTTCAAGGCTGTTTAATCTAATTTACTATCTTCTACTTAAAGAGAAGTTTCCACTGCGTTAGGACTATGAATCACCTACGAAACACTTTGTCACATGGCTCAGGCAAAGAGGACTCATTAGGGTGTGCAATTGTAATCATGTGCTGTGTGGCTGCCAGGTAAAAGGGGACATTTGTTGAAAAGGGCAGATTGTGCTTTTTCAGTCATTCATTTGATTTATCCAACTATTAAATCCCAGTGGTACAATATAAAGCAAGGCTGAGGGAGGAAGATCTACACCACATCAAGGTTTCAAGGGTGATGATATTTTCTTTAGTTTTACAGTCAATATTTTAATCACACCATAACATTTTACTGCCGTCTTTAGAGTCATCATATCTCACAACTATGTTGTGCTTATACTGCATGCCACATACATAGGGATGTATGTTTCTCCAATAAGCCAAACAATTGTGTTCAACCTGCAGTTGGATGGAATTAGTGAGCGATCAATTTTATTCATTTAAAATTCACATTAAAGAGTTGATAAATATGTTCTGTCGATCAAATCATACCCGTTTTAAAAAGGCATCTCGATAACCGTTTCATGACATGCAAGTTTTCTGAACTACGCAAGCAAAGCAGGGATCTATGAATTTTGAAGCTATTCTGGAAACTTCAAGAAGCATTATGCCGTTTATTCCTGCACAATATAATAAGAGAAGTTTTCACTGGTAAGGGATCTGGTTGAACCTACTTTTCCAACCATTCAAAGCCCTTGGAAATGACTTACCATTCACCCATTCATACAATGATTACTAAGGTACCACCTGCCCGTCTAACTAACATTCATACACACATTCATGCACAGCTACAGGAGTCATTGGGGGTTAAGTGTCTTGCCCAAGGACACAACGAGACCCGCTACTGAAGTCGGAGATTCGAACTGCCGACCTTTTGACCTAAGGATGACCCTGCTCCCCACTGAGCCACAGTCACCTCAGTCCAGCACAGGGAGTTGTATCATCATGTTTGACTGGAGAAATGTATGACCTAATGAGCCAGAACAAATGTAGGCAAGCCCAACAGGCAGCACATACTGCAGCTCTGCATGTATGAATAAACACTCTAAGATGCACAACCAGCGTACTCAGACCAGCTACATTAATTGTTACAGAGTTTAACATCCAGTCATAATGGATGGGACTCGACAATGCTAGAATTCTTGACTTTGCATTATGACATTAAGATGTTATCAGGCAGAGGAATTCATCAGCCGCCTATGATCAAAAGGTGATGGCTTAGCTCTGGTTGAATCATCCCTGTATGAATAAAAGATCTCCAGGAGAGCCATAATTCCTTGAGAATTTAAATTCAACAAGGCATAACCATGTTCTTCATTATGTTTAATCTATAACCTATTGGCTAAAATATTATGGATCAAGTATTTCTACCAATATACACTATATGAGCACACATACTACATTTAATTATAGATAACCCTATACAAAAAGATAAAAGATATGCGCTCATAACTTTTTATGTTGATCCCTATAACATGGCATATTAACTTATTTAAAAATGACCTAAGCCCAACTTGTTTTCTGACCTTGAATTCAATACTAACAGTTTTGGTTAATTCCATGACAAAACACAGAAATAGTGCATTCAGCTACTCAAAGACATAATCACTACACATGAAAACACTTTCACCCACCACTGCATCACTGCATCGGTGCAATTGGCACAAAAGTGTTTAAATTAATTCAGTGTTTGCAGATGAGAGTCATTCCAGAGAATTCCAACTCACTCGTTTTAGTTTGAATTATGTCTGATGCACACAAATACCTTGGCATTGTTGGTCCTCATTCCCTTGTTAATATGAATATATGCTCAGCATGAAACTTATCAGTGTAGCGTTCTATCCCATCCTCAAAGGCAGTGGCAGAGACTCAGGGACAGGGGAATACATGAGAGTCGAGGTGAGAAAAACTCTCTTACTTGCAGAGAATCGCACGAGAAGTATAAAAACAATGTGGCAGAGAACAAGGAGTAGACAGAGAAATACACAGGGGAACGGGACACAGGTGAAAACAATGAGGGTGGGGTTTGCAATCAAACAGGAGGCAGAGGAGTGTCTGTGGGCAGGTGAAGGGAATGAACAATCAGGGACAGGACAGACAGTCACAGGGTCAGGAAGAGCAGGGAAACAGAGTACACAAGAGACAAGGACTTCAAAATCAAACAGAAAACCAGACACAAACTCAGACCATTACAATCAAGGTGTTTCACAATTTCAAAATAGAAGCAAACAATCACAGTTTATTTAGACTGAGAACCAAGTCCCATATTCTGGAGGTTTTCAAAATAGGTCCAAATTAAATGCTCACAGATGGTGCTTCCAGTGAATGGCCTTTGTGTGTCGCTCCATAGTGAGCATTCTCTTCCAGGGCACAGTACTTTATACTAACTTCCAGTGTTCTACAGGCCTTTAGGAGCCGACACAAAATGCTCCTGTTCAATAAAGGCAGCCGACTGACTGATAAAAGGCTTTTCTAGCTGTGAAGTGTACTGGCCTTCGCATCAAAACCCATCCCTCCCAGAGGATTCGCTGCTGTTTTGAAGTGAGGCACAGCTCGTCTCTGGTGTCACAAGGCATTTTCCCCCAGTCGCCAAGATTGGGTCATAATTCTTTACGCTGAGGCTCTCAAACAACTTTCTTGAAACAAGTCATGAGAACAACTTTATTTTCTCGCTCTTTCAGATTGTTTATTACTCTTTAACTTAACTGATGTTGAATTTTGTCATTGTAATTACATTGTGCCCCTATGTCTGCGCCACGGTCCTCTGCCGTCATTACATTTGTTGTTGCATTATGCCTCGATCAGCTGAATGATTTCAGCTAGATCAGTAATGTGGTTTATGAATGTGCTTTAGGAACCTCACTGATCAGAATATGGACTGAAAACAAAACCTGATGGGCCTTCCTCCATCTCTATTGAATATGTTATAATTGCATGGCCAAATATTTGGATTACAAAGTCAATGTCAATTACCATATTCACCTGGTCATGAGGAAGAATTGCAATGACCAGCAGGTAGGGAGTGAGGAGAAGCAAACAAGGCCAAAGGATGCAAGGCAGAAAGGTAGGTAAATGGTGATCAAACAAAGAGGTTAGACCAACAAGACTTTGGCGCACGTTAATCAGGCAAAGGACCGTGGCTGGTATACAGTTTATACTCAATGACTAATGAGATAACAGGTGACAGGAACACACTAAGGACCACTGGTGGACAGACAGGAGAGAATGGTATAGGTCAAACACCACAGAGACACACAATAGTTCAGTATCAAATAAAAAGTGAACCACAATGACGTGTTTAACAAAGCAACATTTGTGTGTTCAATTTAGAAAATGTATTAAAACGCTTACAAATAGGGTTTGAAGATTTATATTTTTTAATTGAATTGTCCTGAATGTTTTCACCGTGCGTTTTTACTACATGCAAAAAGCAAATTTCGTCAAAAAGCAACATAGATGATGAATAGCAATTAACTGACAAATTAGATGACATAATAATGTATGTGAAAATCTATAATCCATGTATAGTGCATGGGTACAAAAAGGGAAAAAGATATTGTTCGCCATGCAATACAATGTTGTGATATGGTTTAGCATGTATAGTAAACAGCAAGGGACGTTCGACATTGAGGTTTCAATAGTTCTATAGCTCGTTTTCCTTTTCCAACAGATTAAAGGTTTGAACATGAGCTGCCTTCTGGACTTTTATAATGTTATCGTGTTCCTCACAAAGTGTCCTCTCATCACTTAGGGCACCCGTCAACAAAACAACTTCCACACATTGCCTCCTCTCAACACATACTAGTAGATAGAGACATAACCCTGAGAGCAGGGAGATAGCATCATCCAGCAGTACACTATTATCCCTCTTTACCATTCTTTCCCTCGACTCCACTAGACTTTAATCATTTATTAATTTCCCTTGTGGTCTGAGGGAAGGCATCATGGTCTGAATTTCAACTGCCAAGATCAGAGGAATGGTGTGTCACTTTCTTATATGAGAAAGAATATGAAATGTGCAGCTTTCATCCTAGCAATCAGCCAAACCCACCATGGACAAGCATAGCAATATAGTGATCTGTGATTGCTTTGGGGGAAGTAAATGTAGCCAACCTACATTTGTTTGACAGTTTTCAATACCATCCTGTTCTAGCAGCGTGGAGAGCAGGTCTGTATACAGGGATTTGACTGAATCAGTTGGGAGAGGCAACTGACAGTGAACTGTAAATACTTAAGGGAACTTGATTTAGATTTGGTAGTGGTCCGGGTGCCTAGATCCAAATTCACCAGTAGCAGGACTCTGGAGATGAGCCAACAACTCTGAAAATATGCCCCTGGATGTTTTTTGGCAAATTTGTGATTTGTGCTTTCCAAAGTCAAACTTTTCAGAGAAGCATATTCAGGCTAAATGAGCTTAAATAACTTAATCAAACATTCTCTGGTCCAACCAGGTCCTGTTTTTTCTTGAACTTCCTGATCTTCTCTGACCAAAGAGACAACAACATATATATATATACACACACACACACATAAATATATATATATATATATATATATATATATATAGAGAGAGAGAGAAATGCCACATTTTCTTCCAGAATATATACAGTGTATATATATACAGTGTATATATATATATATATATATATATATATATATATATATATATATATATATTTGTTTATTTCCTATTTGGAAGAAAATGTGGCCTTTGAGCATTTTACACAAGTTGCCTGAGGGCAATCTCTGACACTTATAGAAAAATCCATAGATTCAATTTACATCCTGCTAGCTTTTACTAGGACTTGCCCTACAGATGGTGGACAACCTACTGAGTGCTCATGACCACGGATGAAGTTAACACAGGGATGAATCTTCACACCGCCTTCTACCTGCTCTGGCAACGCATGTTAGGCAGAGAGCGGTGATAAGCAGCTACCGGCCTGCTGAGAATGTTGTCGTCCCAATTCGAGACAGACGGCGTTTATCAATCAGCGTTCTTGTGTGTACTTCTCTGTACTTGTGTTCTCGTGGACTCGTTACAGGTCAACAGTCGCAGTCCAAGTCCATGTTCCAATTTAAAGTCTGCTTCTTGCAAAGTACGGTCAAAATGCCCGGATGTGACTTGATCCTCCAACTTTCTGGAGGATACATCAGAGGAGACTTAAATTACACTAAATGGTTTGGTTTTTTGTAAAGGTTGCACGTTATGGTTGTTTTGAAAAGATGTGCAGTAAAACTCTTTATTGACAAATATTTAAAGTTGCACTTTGTTATTGTCTTGAAAATATATTCAGTGCACAGGTTGATTACAGCCACATTAATCTATGCGTTTGCCAAATGTTATAAATGTGTTGCACGGATATAACTTTGTTTGCATTGTTCTAACAAAGTGATTGTACAATGTATTTTTTTTTGTCTGATGGAGCAATCTGGTTTACTTGAAAGTTATGGCAATTTTATTCAGTCTTTTATTTTAAAAAGCACAGATGGAGGAGTCACACAAAGTTTTTCTATCAATAAAAAAATCAACATGGACCATTTTGTTACAATTGTGCTCGGACGGTGGGGCACAAATATCTGTCTTCGTCCAAAGTGGAGCGTGACAGAATAAGTTTGAGAACCACTGGACTAGAGAGTTGGCAATGTTTGGGATTTCTCTCGCCGTCTCTTCTACACACATGCACATAGAAAGAAAAGCACTCCAACCAGCCCTCTATGGTTCAGCTGCGACATCAAGTGGGTCTGTTTGCAAGCTCGGAATTAATTGACTTTTTGTGAAATGGTTATTGATGAACTCCCGCATGCCCCAAAATCTTTAATTCTTGCCACGATAGAGCCAAGCCGTTTTCACTAGAAGCACAAACTAGGTTTCAAGATACAGTTGTACACCTATAAACTTACAAACAGATTTTAGAAAATACTTTTTTAAAGATGTCTCCTCTGCCAAGGCACTAAATCATTCCTCTAAAACACCAAAGTCAATAAGAATTGCTTTTGTTCTTACTATTCTCACGAGTGAATCCAAACAACAACATCCTTCTGTGGCACTCTGCAAGTCCTTCATGACTTACTGTAATGTTTGATGAACGATGTTTGTAGATGTTTTTGCATGAACAATCTTTTAATTCTTTTACCTTCCTTTGTTTAAATGTCATCCGTCCTGGTCCATCAGAAGCATCGATGTTGGGAGACCGATAAACAAGTACTACCAAACTTAGCTGTGGGAGCTTGCCATTAAAACTGTTTTAAAGTCTTGTTACGTCCCCTGACTTGGAGGAGGGCTGTCGATCTGTTTCAGCTCGGGCACGCCTGGCGCTGCACCACCTGAGAGGCATCACGTTATGAGTGGGCGGGACTTATATACTTCCAGATCAGGTGCTTCACTCCCTCTCTTCACCTCTGAGCTGAGAACATTCTGCCTACGTGTAAACCACCATTTGTCTTTTTGGGTGAAGCTGTGTAGGCTTCCCTGTCATTTATGTTGTGTCTTTTTTCTCCTGTTTTGTGGTTAGACAGGGAGCTCACAGCTCAGTATTGTTTTCCCTTTTACTATAGTAGTTCAGTGTGACATTTTATGTTCTAGTTATCGTGGGGTTTTGGTTTATTGTGTTGGCCTTGGAGACCCTGGCGCCTTTTTGCTTCTGTTTAAGTTTACATTTGTTAAGCTCTGTCAATAAATATTCTTTGTTTGCTGCTCAAGTATTTCACCTGACTTATTGTTTGCCTCCTTTTGTTCCACCCTTATCAAAGCTGTATCTCTTATATATGTTACGGTCTGTGTACCTCGAGGCAACCGAGCGAGGCCGTAACAAGTCTATATGTCATCCAAACCTTTGATGGCTAGAAAATAAAAGGGAGACGCAATCAAACTAGGCTGATGAAAAACCAACCAACCAGCACTGCTTCAACCAGCTGTGTATTCCGTGTTACTTTATTGTATATTTTTGTTCCAGAACTCTGAACTATAACATTCATATAATCTGATTTCCCAATAACTTGATTTGTCTTTTATGTATCGTCTCCAACTAAGCACACTTTAGCAGAATTAAGATATTTAATCTTTAAAGAAGATAATCTAACAAACTGTAATGTGATAACGAGTATAAAGAGTACAGTGATATATGGATGCAGATCAGGCCTTCCAGCAGGGAAGGCAAATACATGGGTTTAATTCACTTACTTAATAACAGGAATACTGGAGTTGTTTCATATGGGAAAAAAAGCTCTAATGCAGAAAAATATTACGAAGGCAAAGCTTTGATGGATTCTCTCACTAATGTACAATAACACATTAAATGTATTTTGACACGATGGTCCTGTATGAATATTCCAAAGTATATAGACCAAAGAGCACATAAAGCAATATTAGCGTAAGAAACCTGACTCTTGTGTCAGTCAATGTTATCTCGTCAAATAGCAGATGTCAGAGAAAACAGGACGTCCTTGGTGCTGTATTGTGATTGATGACTGAGACTCTGTGAAAGTAAATGCCCGTCTCAGAGACTGAGTGCTTTGGCCTCCATAAATCTGGGGATGAGGCGAGGGTGCAGGCAACAACCCCCCCACCCCCCTGCATGTACCAAAGACTCATTCACAGATTTATGGCTAAATGGAGCAACATTTACCACGCTAACAGTCGTAGCCCGTCCTCTTGTACTTTGTGTTGAGTGCAAGTCATTGCATATTTATTTCTTGCATGCTGTGGGAAAGAGAGATAACATGACTACCACTGAGTTGGACATATTAAGCTTGAAATGAGGTTCTCTCCTCTTTCCAGGAGTTACCTCCTGAATTAATATCCCATTGGTTTGTGTCTGATTTTAAATGCTGCGCTACTGATTATTCTCATGTGAGTATATTGCCTAACATTTAATGTTCAGATCCATCCAGACTGTAGATCCATCTGTGTTCCTTCCATCTTTCCCTCTATCCTCAAATTGGAAATTAATTGGACAGGTCCGAGTGGCAGCTGACGAGGCTTTTTTGGCAGATCTGACACGGAAACATGAACACAATGGCTCCAATTGGACAGACTGGGGGCCTTTCACAGCCACAGATGGAGCCCGATAGAGAAAATGGATATTATACAACATAACAGATGAGGGAAAGGATTTCCATTTCACAAATGGCTTCTTGTCTGGATGCAGTTCAAGAGTGAATAACTTTAATTCCCCTCATTTGTTGAAAATAAGATCCTTTTTGCTAAATGAAATGTTTTTACAATGCGTGTAATGACATTTACAGTGTATGATGTATAGCATGCGTTTGTATAACATAACTATATAAATAATGTATTTAATGACATTTCTTTTGTTAAAAAAGTTGTTTTGAGATGATGCTCAAGTACATCTATACATACATAATAAAAAATGCGGGAACAATTCTTTTTTATTCTTGTAAACATGCATGCTGTGCCAAGTACATGTTATACCAGTTGTCATGGATATCTGTTCCATAAATGGATAAGACGTCATTTTGTCAGATTTTCTTTGTACTTGTAACTACATACCTGTAATAGTGTTCCAATCAGCCCAATTGTTGGAGTGAGTGTTAAATATAAATAAAAAATGTTAGCATGCTAAAAGACTAAACTAATATGTGTCAAACAATCCGGCTGCTTGACGGTCTGCACAACACACTGCTGATGTTTGGGAAGGCTGCACATCGGCTCCTCTGCATCGCTCTAAAACCTAATAACACCCATATCATAACACCCCTACAGTCTTTAATATGTTCCTGATAGTAAATGTGTGTGTGTGTGTGTGTGTGTGTGTGTGTGTGTGTGTGTGTGTGTGTGTGTGTGTGTGTGTGTGTGTGTGTGTGTGTGTGTGTACATTTGAATCTTACAATTTATCTGGGAGATATTAAAAGTGAAAACTAGATTTTTGTTTTTTCCCCGCTCGAACAAAAAAAGCTTATATGTTTCTCTGTGCACTTCAATGTTTACCACAAAGCATAATTGGTGAAACAAATTACTATTATAATCACATAATTTCTCTGAGACAGGGTGAAAATTGTTAATCTCTATTCCTCGGCTTCTGGACCCAGTTTATTTTTATTTTTTGTCTTCTCAAGTGTTAATTCATGCAAACATTTGTGCCCCTTGGGTTCATTATAGAAGTGACAATTACATGTCTTGGTGCAACCTCCTACCCATACATTCTCCGGGAGCATTCAGCTTTATTATTTGTGCCTAAGATGCTTTTCAGCCTGCGAGATCAAACTCTTAAAATATCATCCCTTCTGGACTTGTTCACATTGGTGAAACACAACGCATTATTTTGAACTCATAAAGAAATGGAAATGACCAACAAAGACCTGTTACATGGGCTAACAGGTTTTGTTGGCGAGTGTATCCTGTGATATTTAAATTGAAACATACATTGAATTCCAATCTTGTGTTGCTAAACCAGTATTAAATGATGGCTGAGCTCAGAAAGAAACTGCATTTCGAATGGCATTTAAAGTGTTGCATTAAGAGCCTTCCTGAAATAGCACATTTATAAACTACTTCATATTTCACAACAACATTTCAAATCAGATATTCTTTCAAAGCCGTTTACTCCATAATGTATGAATGCCTGTCCTACTTTATGTTTGATTCAAGAGGAGCAAGTCAGATATCTTAATTTTCTCTCTTAACCTTTAAAAAACACACACACAATCTCATTCATGTATGTATGTTTAAATTTCATTCGGGCCATGCTCTCACTGAATAAAGCACGGCAGTCAAAAAGGGAAAGGGGCTGCAAAGAGGGTTACTAGTACACTGGTGAGAAAAGAAAATGCAGAAGTCGAGAAGTCCAGCTTGTTCTTGACTTTGAGGGCTTATCAGTTGGCAATAAGCTTCACTGTAGATGTATATGGGTATGTGAATGTGTATGTATGTGTATGTATATGTGTGTATATATATATATATATATATATATATGTGTATGTGTATATATGTTTGTGTGTGTGTATATATATATATACTGTATATATGTATATGTACAGTATATGATTCTCTGAATTAAGTTTTCTCGTGAAATCATAGATTAGGGCACTTGATAGCTTGATAGCTTCAGCCTTGACCCTTTCGGTTAGCCGCTTTCTTCTTTTGTTGTAAACAAAATATCTTGCTTTTTGTATATAACCAAAATAAAAAAATTAACTAAACTAAACTAAACTGCAGAGTATGCTCATATCAGGCCAGAATGTACATGTGTGACATATTATCCATGCATTAAACTATAATACATTACAATAAGCACAATGCTATAATACTGCTATAGTACAATATACTATGTTGCTATAGATGCTGAGTACCTGCTTTCTGCAGGCATTGATGAGACATATCAACTGTGTGAGTCACTAAAAGGCAGCAAAGCGCATTTAAATCAGGAAAATAAGGTTTCAATACATTTAAAAAAGCTGTGCAAATGTCATGGGTTAATTGTCGATGTTTATGGTGTTTAAACAAAACCATCATGCTTTAAAATTATAAGTCAGCAGTATACCTATTTGGGGTAATGAGTGAAATTGACACATTAGTAAGTTTCCCCTTTTGTAGCACAGCTTTTCATTCTCGCTGTTAAATGTATTTTCACAAACATCTCCACATACATCACAGTACATCTATAACGTCAAATGAATCTTCTCTTTGCTCAGGGTTTATGACGCATTCACCCCTTTTGTGAGCGAGAGATAGTGCTCAGAAATGAGAAAAGTGATGCTAATGTGAAGCCGTACAACACTTAACACTCATGGCTTAAACAATGCTGCCAGCTCACTGGATGATTATCAATAACCAACATGGCCACACCTGTTGTTTTCCTTACTTGGAGATTGTGATTATGGGGGCGGGGGATTATGAGCTCCCACACTTTGCCTGCAATGAGATTTGCTCAGCATTTAACTCAGCATCCATTCTCGTAAGCGTCACAGTGTGACACCAACAATGTGACAGATGCAATGCCACACAGGCTACTATTGCTCTCCTCTGCCATCTTAATAAGATCCCAGCATTAGAGTGATATGCATGTTGTGCCTCTGCATTTAAAGCAGACTATCTCTACAGGAATGCAGACAGTAATTAAGGTGCGGCATGCAGATGGTGTTTAAACAGCAAGGCACTTGGGGGATTACAAATTACACTAAAACAAACGCAATGGAGTGCATGCAATGTGTGTTGTGAACGTGGCCCATCTGCACCTGTCACCATCCCCGTCTGACAAGTGTTTTATCCGTCGAGCACTGGGAGAGAATACTCCCACATATTCAAGACATGAACACATGCAACATGTTGTATTCCTTCCATGGGGTACAGACTACTGTAAGACATCTTTAAGTAAAGCCCCTGTACAATACAGCTAAACAAGATCATCTATTCTTTTGGATTCAGATGATATTTTGCTTTGTAGCAGTTTCATACCCCTTTGAGCTCTTGTCTTAAAGCATACTGAAATTAAATATTGTATGTCTTCTGTGAACAGGGTGGTCCTTTAACACGTTTACTATCACCAAACACATGACTCTATTGTATTTCAAAGGGAATTTATCTGAACAAACTGATGATTTCACAAAAAAATTTGGCACATAACATTCAGAAGAACATTTGACTTCTGCCAAGGCTTCTGAACCAGTGTTTACCCTGGTGTGTGTGTAATGTATCTATTTATTGTGTAATCTCTCCCTCTTTTGCGGTGGGCTCGACAGCGTGTTCTTCTTGTTTATGCGTAGTGCAGACAACTGTGTCAAAGCCTGGGGTTTAACTGGGATTTGTGAAGGGGAGCCCTGGGGCTTGAAGGTTTCAAGCCTGGGAGTTAGGTCTGGACTATATTGATTTCATTGATCGTATCGCATGAAATTAAAGTAAATAGGAAATGTAAAAAAGAACGGCAATATTTGTTTTCAGAAAGAAATCTATGCAGATTTTTTTTTTAAATGTAATGTTTAGTCTCTTTCTCTTCCTAACAGCAGGGTCACTGTACAATATGCATGAGGATACTTATTACCACGTAGCTCAAGAACACGTCATTATTTGTGAAAATGGACTGAATTCCTTTTTTTTGGGGGTTTCTTGTAGATTTTAGAGTCATTGTGGAAATGCACCTAAAAGTAAAGCACACGAATAAGTGATATTTTTTCTATGAGACAAACGTTGAAGTTATTTGTATGCCTTATGCATCTTGTTCAGTTTAATCTGATGACAACATTGAAAACAACTATACTCAAATATGGACAGTACCATGAGCTCCAAAAACAGTATGCTCCTGAAAACATTAGAACAAGACTAATTGTTATGAAACAAGCTTTTCTTAAAAAAATAGGCTCAACATGATTGTTTACACATGTATAATAATTAGGATTATAGCATTATTATTATGATATTATAGCATATTCAGTTTGTGAATCAGTGGAAAACATTTATTAAAACGTTTACGATTCAAACTGTTATTTCTTTGTCTCCAAATCTTTATCGCACTTCTCATACTTTAGTCGTTTGATGAATAGTTATCCAAACTTCCTCACTGTTTCTCTTTCTATTGCAGGTTATGGCTCCAACTTTTCACATTGTGCATTATTGATATTTCCTTTCCAGACATTTCATCACTTTCCTTTCTGCCTGCAACAAATTAACTCTACCTTTCAGCTAACCTGAAACAATTTGGAAAAGTCTAACTGTTGAACTTTTAAAACAGTTAAAAGCATATCTACATACATGTCCCTGCAATTATGATAACATATTTCATATTAGCTATTAGCGTGAAACCCTACCACCAACGGTTCTATGGTGGTACACGCAGAACTAATGATCCAGGATTATATCTCACAGTATATGGTTGACAAAAATGATCCTTTAATCGGAGGGTCGGTTGTTCAATCCCTAGATCGGCGAGTCCATGTCGATGTGTCTTTGATAAAAGACACTTAACCCCAAATGGTTCCTGTGCATGCAGTGTATGAATGTTAGTTCACTTTGGGTCAGTCCGTCTTTCAATCAGAGGATCGTCCATTCGATCCCCGCTCAACGCCCGCCCTAGTCGATGCGTCCTTGAGAAGGACACGTGACCCTGACTTGCTCCCCGTAGCTGCTCTACATGGTATGAGATTGTAACTCGCTTTGGATAAGCGTTTGCTAAATGAAATGTAAGAGTTAGCCCTGATGGGCAGGTGGCACCTTGCATGATTGTCTATATATATATATATATATATATATTTTTTTTTTTTTTTTTTTTTTTTTTATTTTGTATTTTATATTTCACTTTGTATACTTTATGCACAGTCACTTTCTTTCTTATATTTGTATAGTATTGTGTTTAGTTTATTTGTGCTACTATGTCAACAACTTTCCCCTTGGGGATTAATAAAGTATATTTATATTCTATTCTATTCTATGATTGTCCCTCCCATTTGTGTATAAATGGGTGTGAATAATGACATCATGTTAAAGCACTTTGGGTGGTCAGAAGACTAAAACAGCGTTGCCATTCATATGAATCTACAATAAATGCTGATTAGTCCAAGCGTTTTATGACGGAGTTTGCCTGATTTCTCCCGTTATCTTCTCTCTGAAACCAAATGAAAGACCAATCTATCGCAAAACTGGAGGAAGGGAAAGGTTGTGCGGCAACAGCAGGCTAAAGGCTCCCTTCAACCAAAGAGGGTTGCAAAAACCAATTACTTTGGTTAACAAGCTGACATTTGCACATATAATGCCACTGTGTCCCTTGCTTATTTTATTGGCGAATTGTAAGCGCTCCAGGGCCTCAACAGAACTCAAAATATTTCAGTAATTGCACTCTAAAGTAATTTTGACTGTGTAGCTTTGAGCATGCATGGAGGAACTGGCTGATACAAAAGGCTAATGCAGAACTAAGGAAGGTTTATAACATTAAGACAGGAAAACTACTGAAATGTGTTTGTGCATGTATTTTCTGTTTGGGGGTTTTGGGTTTGCCATCTACAAACGCACTTTCGCTGACTTGAATATTCATACATGTTCTTGCATGTATACTTATTTTCATCTTTATAGCATCTCAATCAGCATGTAGGTGTGAATGCTTCCCAGCATGCACCGGGGTAGTAGCCTATGTATACATCTAATTGTATGAGTGCTGGTGCCAGGGAAACCTGAAAAACAAAAATGTCATCCGATACTAATCAATAACAAGACCAGAATCACAAATATCAATACATTGTACTATTATGATTAGGGAGGAGTGTGTGATAGGGAAACTTTACAGTAAGGGTTAGCTTAGACTCTTAAGTAGTCAGGAGATTCATGTTGATGGATAGCGGTAATTTATGGCATGATGGCTTTGTGTTAATGATAGTGGTGTTGATGTATATGTGTGTGGACAGTTTGTAAGGTTATGTCTCCACAGTTTTACAATATCAAAGATTCATACTAAAAAACTCTCAACTTTGGATTCCTGGGTCTTCATTTCATGGATCTGCTGTTAGCTATCTGCTAATCTAACTTAAAGGAGCAAGAGCAGAATAATAACCATCCTTTTTGTAAAGCATTTGTTACTATTCCCTGTTCATTACCGCTGATAAAGAAATGAAAGATATAAAAATGCCCAGCCTCGGTTCCTTCATAGTTAGTGGCGTTATTGTGCTACTTCCCCTGTGTTTCACTCATATAAAGGACTGCAGTTAGACCACTGTGACATTATGGGTACAATTAGTCACATTTTCCCCTTTTAATTATTCTAGAGCCGTAATTTGTCATTGTTTTATTTATTAAATAGCATAAGATGCATCTGGACTTCAGTATGGATATTTATGAATGTGTCACAGTAAAGAGCCTTCTAAATAATCATACATTCATCACATTGCTCTCCTCACTAAAAGTAAACCAGTATAAGCTGTGTCTAATAACTAATGATGCTCTTGTCCCTCGGGAGCAGCTTGCCGGATGCAGAGCACCTGGTCCGAGAACAGAGAGGGCACGACAGCCTCGAGTTAGTGGGCGCAGGTCATTCTCTCCTCAGTCCTCACAGGTGGCGTGGTCGCAGAGCCTGTTGCCGGTAACTTTGGTTTAGCTGACAACACCCACACTCTATAACGTTAACTATTCCTTTAATAACTTGTATAAACACTACTTTACTATCGATTGCTGTGTCTGCGCCGTATTTGTCATGACCTAAGAGCCGGGTTGTGACGAAGCACAATGTGTTCATCCTTTAAATATAAATGAACACAGCTACATTTAAATTATGTTTCATGTGGCGATGAAATCCATAAACCGTGCCGGTTTGCTATTTCGATCTTTGAGTTTTAGTAAAAAAAAAAAGGGCTTTCACTTTGGAGGGATAATGTTTGTGACAGCCTCAGAAATAGAGGCTCTCTCAGGCTCTCATGTTGAGCCAACAATGTATGCTTCCAAAGGTACACCTATTAGCATAATTGGGTTATTTACATCAGAAGGATAAAAAAAAGAAAGGAGAAACATATCAGCCAACAGAATAATGTTCCAGCTCTTGCATTAGCGGTGTAACCCTGTAGGAGGTGGTGCCAAAAGTCCTCTTTGGATAAACAACATGGATTATTGGGCTTCTCGGGGTGATGAGTTGCTGAAAGCCCCACAAATCCCCTCTTTAAAACACTGCTAGGTTTCACAGGCCCTAAATAAAGACGCGTATAAGCTGATCCCGCTTGGAGCAAGGTGAGCTCTTCTGACTGGCACATTTTATACACTTTGTTGTTTGAGTTGAAACAAAATGAATGTCACTTACCGTGGGGGGTAGGTTCAAACTAATAAAGCATGTTGTCTTCACTCTCACAATGGGTTGTAGTAACAGTAAACAAACACATTTGACATAATTACACCAATTGGCAGTTTGAACATGGGATAGCTGATCTTTACATGAAGTCAGGGCCGTACGTATTTGGAATGTGGCAGTTTTTCTCATTTTCGTCTTGACACAACTTTACACACTTTTTAAAGTCCATATGTGGTTGAAGTGTACGCTTTAATTCAATGAATATAACCAAACTATCGAATAAACTCTTTAGGAATTACAACAGTCGCCGACATTCTCCAAAAGTAATTGGACAATTGTCTTACAAATGGCGTAATGACCAGGTGTTGCCTCTTCCCTCATTATTTCATGAACTATTATGCAAATAAAAAGATCTGGAGATGATTCAAAAACGTTGAATTTGCATTTGCTCCTGGAAACTCTCAGCATGAGGACCACGGAGGTGCCAATGCGAGTGAACAAGGCCCTTACAAGGCTGACAACATATACAAAACTTATGCAAAACTATCAGTCAGATATCAGAAACATTAGGATTGACCAAATCAAGAAATAATGTGTTCTTTGTTAGATGATAAACAAATACAGATGTACACTGATGAAATACCATATATAATGTCATGTAATCATAAACCGAATAATGCAGTAGACCCCAAATATACTATATTTAAACACTATTATACCAAATTATACTACCGGGAAAATAAACTTTGACCACAATACTCACATGCCATATGCATGAAAAGAGTTTTTATTTCTCTCTCTTCATGAAGAGATATCTTAATTGTCTTTCAACAGCAACAGTATACTTGTATACTCAATACTCTCCCCAACAACGGAGGTTGATGCAGCTTTGGCAGGCTGTAGTGATGGTCACCGTGTTGCCGTTAAATGGACATCGCTGTCATGTTCATCAGTACAGCATGTATAAATCAAACTGTATTCGGAAACATATGGCAGAGTAGACCTATGTATCAATTGAGTCGTTGTCATCAAGTGTGGGAAGCTGCATGACAAATGACATCATAGATATATGAAATATGGTACTAAAAGTCTTCTACAGTAAATTACAGTCATATTAACATCGCCAACATATATCTAGAAGCGAGAATGGAGTCTGGACAATTCCTGGACACTGTATTCAAGACAGCTTGATTTAAATGTTGTTCTTTACTCTGTACCAATAATTATTCACATTATTCAACTAGCAGGGTTGCTTGAATCAGGAAGTTGTTTACACTTTAAATTGAATAATTGCAATGAGTATGTTTCGACTCCATCTATTATATCACATAAAAACATCTTATTGAGTACACCTTTAAAAACTAAACCATATCTCTATCAGAGCTGTGAAGTTCACACATCAAATGAAGTCTTATCAACTTTCAGTGTCAGACACCTATATGACACCCTGTTCCTGCAGGTAGCCTGGTGCATCTTCCATCTACCCTATTATGTCTGATAGTCAGATGTGCAATGCACATCCTTGGCACCTCCGGGTGCCTCAGGGAGATCAGCGTTCTGAAAGGTGCCAGCCAGCAGACAGCTGTCAGACTCCAGCAATGCATCCCGAGTAACCTTCCTGTCAATGGGGAGAACAACAAAGGAGGGTGGGTTGACCCGTCAATACTGCTGTCAGAAACAAGAGAGATTTGAGTGTGTTTATGCATCATGCGGCCTGAATATTTAAATATTATCAAAAGAACATGTCTAAACATACTTTCATCAACTATTTCTTTCAGTATAGAAAGTAAATCAGCTTTAATCAGCTGTGAGTAAATGTTGTGCGACATAAAAGTTAATTTCTATTCATATTTGATCTAGCAAAGTGTGAACATATATGCTTGAGGGTGTGAAAGTGGAAAATGAAGGTGACACATCTCAGGACTGTTAAGACTTTAAATAGATCACATTAAGTTATTAACATGACTGGACTAAGTTGTACATATAGAAGATTTTAATTCAAGATGAAATCCTATTATGATGAATAATGAGCAAAGTGCCAAGTCAAGAATGCATATCTAATTTACTAAGGCTGATTATGGCTTGGATTATCCAATAAATGCCAGATCACACATGCTATAATATACTTAAAATCAATACAATTCAATGCAGCAACAGCATAGGTTCTGAAAAAATCAGTAGTCAGCAGTCAAATCAAGCTGAGAAACCAACAGGCAGGCTTTATTGCAGCTGGAAACGGCTGGCGGCGACACTCTGCTGATAGGAGGGAGATGAAAAAGAGGCTTCCTCTCATCATGCCTTCATCACCGTGGCACCAGAGGATGCCAAGAGAGGCAGAGAGTTATGGCAGTTCGAGGGGAAGTAAATCTTTCAGACCTGTTCTCTCTCATGCTCTCGGGCTTGACCATCAATTTCAAACCCCAGGAGGGAGATTTGTGCACATCTATGTGCATGTTGGTTGCAGCAGTATTATTGTAGCCATGCAAGTTGAGAGAAGCGTAGAATGAGAGATGGAGTGCTTTGCTCGGATGAAGAGGGATAACTATTATATGTCTCCAGCTGTTAAATGATAGACTCCACACTTTCCTATCATCTGAAACTTACAAACCTCATCATTATTCATTGGAAGGAAATGTGGCTGGACCGTTTCTATTAAGGTTGTGCTTGTACTCTAGCATTAGCTAGGGTGGAATAACACACTAAAACAATTTTCCAATTTCTTTTGTCTTTTTTCCCCCTCAATTTAGTGCATATGCTAGATTTGTCACATGTCCTGATATATGATGTTAAACAACATGTGCAGCTTATATATCAGTGTCAGTAATATTATTGGATGACACTGATTCCCTATATGAAGTTGGCTTCTTGCATGGGAAGGGAAGAGATCGTCTGGTCAAATGCAGAGGAGAAGATATTGAGTAGTTAGGCCGTCTGCATGTCATGTGACTCTCTTGAACGACGTAATGTGTGTTGATCCTTTGGGATATTTGGCAATCAGGAAGCATTTGAAGCATAGTGTCTATATCTGGGTCTCAGAGTAATGGATTGGCTCCGATGGAGTGTGTCTATACAGTGCAGTAAGCTAACATTTACACTTTTGTTGTGGGGAAATAACAGTTGAAATGTGCACGTGGCAGCCAAATCAGAGCCGACAGTTGGCAGATGCAGATGTTACGTACCAATTCAAGCCTAAATATTGATGCAATTTAAACACTTCGGAAGGTGTGTAAAAGCTGTGATTGTTTATGTGTTGCTGGTAAACTTGGCCTCCTCTTTTACCCAACAAGCTGTCAAATGCTTGCTAAGAGAGAGTATTCCAGTAGATTTCTAGTATTAACAGGTATGTTCATATTTATTTGGGGAATAGACATAGCTTTCTTTGTTTTCCCAGTGTCAGAAACTTTAAATTCACCTGTCTGCTTTATTGTGTGCTTAAATCCAGTTGATACCAAATACAAATAATGCAAAGCACTTGCACTCCTTCAGGGATGAGGAGCATCTGTTTTAACAATGTCATCCATAAATCATCTTAGTTATTTGCTATCGAGCAAACTCTCCAACCATGCAACATAATGTGCTTCTAATGAAGCCTCATTAACTTACAATTATGAATTCCATTATGAACATTTTCTGTAGATAAAAGGAAAATAGTGAGCTTGTGTTTTGAATGTATAATTTCTTTTCTGGAGAAATTAACTAATGTTGGCGCAGCAGGCAATTCCCAAACTGAATGACCCTTGGTCAAATGTGAGCGAGCAGAGTGTGTTAGCCTCAGGATTGTTCAAAAGCTTGGGTTGGCTGAGGAGATGTGATTAACGCTTACCACTCCCAATGTCATTCACTCAACCTTGAGCGTGGCTCCCAGCTGCTGTAATGTCACCCTAACTGTTTGTCACATCATTCCACTGTCAACTATCAGGGGGAAATGTATTAAATTATTAAAAATAATCTTCTTATCATCTGTCTATAGGGCACGTTTTGAATGTGTGTAACGAATCTTGAAGAGCAAGGGGATGAATTTGATATGTTTTTTTCATGGCTTTTACTTTCATGCGTATGCTACCAGGTCTATGTTATAGGATCACAAGAGTTCTGCTATTTGTTTTTCCCTTTTTTAAGTTTCATTTGTAGTTTTATGTCAAATTGATTGCGGTCACGTCTGAGTTTGCATTGTACAGGTGTAAAAATAAAAAATAAAAGTTAAGTAGTGAGATCTTCCACACTGACAAATGTAGTAAAAGGGCAGCCAGTTACACAAGATAGTCTATAATCAAAGTGTACGCTACCACATGTTTGCCCTGCCTTTCTTGAGTTTTTCGGACATTAAGTCTAAAAGTTTAGAGAGATGTTATCAGGTGGTTCTCATCGAAAAATGCAGCTATGATGCTCACACTGCAGTGGAACATAAATGAGTTTTCCAGTTTGACATTCAATTCTGAAATATTCAAACCATGTCTTGACAAGTGAGGCACTTTAAGAGAATTCAAGATAATCTGAGAGGTTGACCATCTGCTTCAGGGTCATATATCCTATACCATAATGCACTGGGGAAGAGGAGGAGTTCACAGATCACCTGTCTATCAAAAACTAAAAAGTGTCGGTCTTACATAAAAAGCCATTGCGGAAAAACCCCGCAGAGCATCCAGAATTAATGCAGATAATTATAATAATTCATTATAATAATAATTGGACGCAGCACTATGCCAGCAGAGAGAGATACCAGGTGAAATGTTTTATATAATACAGTCAAGGCATTAAAAACTTCAAAATAGTGACAGTAATTACAATTAGATGAATAATGATGTTAGTTGCAGCAAACCATTCTGTTGATGATCTTTTGTTCCATATCCACAAAGTTGGCCTCTTCCACTCATCTTTCACAATGTCCTCAAGATGTAAATGACTCACATGTGCTATAAAGTGGGACCCCCTACAGTTAGAGGAAATGGAACTTTTGGGATCAGTGGATGGAAAGGCATATCCACATATCATCATTTAGACACCCTGTATCTATCCCATTTAACAGTCCATCTACTTGCAAATGACTGTATACATGTATGTATCAATACAGTAAATAACTTGAAAAAATAATGCATGCACTTTTGGATTATTTTCAGCTCTGCATACTATGAAACCAAGGCTGTATACCAAAGAATATCAAAGAGTTCAAGCAGGCTGCAGCCTGAACATAATAACATTCCACTTCATCCAAATCAGTTCCTCTCTGATGAATGTTCTGCCATCTTCCTCTCTCTTCCGTCCGTATGCTTCAGGACAGGAGACCATTTATCACCCGTTCTAATTCAACATACCCGCATAGTAGGGCAGTGGCAGCTGCAGGGAAAAGAGACAAGAGAAGGAAATCAATTGCCATGGGAGAGATGGAAAAAGACAGAAGTGGAAGAGAAAGGGGATGGAGAGACCGCTCAATGCAGTAGGCTTTATTGGCATGGCATTTGAAATGTGTTGCCAAGTCACAATGTTAAAATACAAACAACAAAACATAAATATATTTTGGGATGAATTCCACGTTTGATGTTCCTGTAGTTGTGACATTGATGATGACAACACAGCCTATCTTCTGTTGCCGCCTGTACATTTTAAATGTCTTTTTTAGTTCTTAAAAGTTACTGTGAGAAGGTAGTCTGCCACAGTATTATATGTTTGCGGTTAAACATATATATATATATATATATACATACAGTATATATATATATATATATATATTTTTTTATTATTATTTTTTTATTTTAAATTTATTTAACCAGGAAATGCCTCATTGAGATTTTAAATCTCCTTTACAAGAGTGTCCTGCCCAAGACGGTAGCAGTAGCACGTCACACAAAGTTTCAGACAAGATAACATAAAACAGTGACAGACAATATAAAAAACAAAGAACAAAATCACAGCATGAAATAAAACCAAAAACTAAGACTCAAGTCAACGCAACCCAGCTTACACAGGAGCACATACCTCCCTCATAGAAAATATTTACAAATAGATGAATTTCCCTCCAATTCTTTTAATCATTTTATTTTATTTTTTTAAGTAAGTGATGCTATACTATAATTATATACACTAGATATTCTGAGTGCTAGTATAACTGCTCAAAGGCTGGCTGTGGTTCGTGGTGCCAGAAGGTGAAAGTTCAGCATGCCTCGGGACAAGTTGGCTGAGAGGGCTCATTTCTATATTCAACTCTTGGCAGGCGAAGACTTTATAATGGCGACCGGCAGGGTCAGTCACAAAGACGACATCGAAAAGCTCTGGTGGCTTTAAGTCAGGTCTCCTGCCAGATGGGCAAAGTCCCCCTACCTGGCTAATAAGAAGAGGGACTCCCTCCTCAGGACGCCTGACCGCCCTGTCTCTTCATCTCTTTAACATGTGGCCCTTTTTCCATTCTACTGGAGACTGGTGGAAGTTGTGCCTTAGACTAACTGGCGCTTCAGGGCTGGTAGGGCTGCCCGACAGGCTGGACATAGATTCCCATCAGACTTCTTGATGTCTGCGCCTTTTTCTTCTGACAGATTGGTTAAATTATCCCGACATTGCCGGTGCTGGATCTTTCTGACGTGCTCTGTGGACGGGAGGCAGTAGTTGCACCAACATAATTAATACATGCAGTGCAATGCCAAACAGATGTTAGACAAGTATAGTATTCAGTTTCAGAGATAGCAACAATATGGGACAGTTTTTTATGGTGTAAAAAATCCTTCGTTAGATATTGGTTTTGATTTGTTTCATTGCTGCTCTGTAGTGTATCACGACCAGTCACACTACGGTGAAAAGAAGCGTTCAAAGAGCTTGAAAACCAAAAGCGACTAACCTTATCTTTTCTTCCATGAATGGTGGTTTCTTGTTACTGTTGGTTGCATCTTTGCATTCAACAATCAAATCCATCAGCCTGACCTTTTCTTCAGATTTAGCCATACTTTTTCATTCTGTGGCTCAGCAAATTCGAATTTTATTAAATTTACTGTTCATGATAAGGACTGTTATTGTTTTCAATCTGACTCTTTGACCTTTATGAAGCAACACATATATCACAACTATAACTCATTACTGTGATGTACCGTATTACAGTGCATTCATTGGCTGGAGTGGGAGGGAATACATTTTTGACTTGACTTGAATGTTATGCCAAAAGTGTAATTAGTGAAGCCATTAACTCTTTTTTGTTTGTCGTTTTGTTTTATGTGAGTCAACTAATGCGATCAACTAATAATTGCCAAGTTTTTGAATACGCATGAGATGACAATACAAACTTGCAGTTAAAAAATAAACAGTTAATTAAAGTAATTAAATGCTGAGCAGTAAATAAATGCCTTCTATTGGTACTTTTCAGGAATATCAACATTTACCTTGCAGCCATTATACGATCAATGAGCTTAAGTAAATTAATTATATAATGGACAGAAAAAGCTTACAGAAAATCAAAAGGGAATATTAAGGTTATTATTATGAAGTAATAAAATAATGTAAGCAATGAATTTTGAAAGTGTCAGCTAGGAAATATTGGAATAGGCAGGTATATGATGTTTTGTCTTGTTGCCTGATTTTTTAGGTAAACTTTACTGATCCGATGTAATGCTATGTTAAACTGTGAAAAGGTTCATGGCATCAGCATATGTGTGGTACACGGACAACTCACACATCCCATTACTTTAATTCCTTCAACCTTTCCAGTAACTAACTCTGCTTTACCCGTATGTGTCATTTTCACTGGTTGTTAAAACTAAACGAGTGACATACAACTGTTGTAGGGCAGTCAATGTTATGCAATAACGGTCAGGTGATTCCCAGATGAGTGCCAGCTACCCACTGCAAAGTGGATTACTGTATCTCAACACCCAACTCCATTTGGCCGGCTACTGCAGGAATACAAGCTGGAAGCACTTTCAATCAGCATTCACTTCCACTCAGTTTAAGAAGACTCACAAACGATTAAATAGCAGCATCACTTAAACGCCATAGCTACAGGCTGACACATTTAAAGCCACACCTCTACAATATGAATCAATTCGATCCGAAACATGTGTCTCATTATGGCTTGCAGAGGGGAGAAGAGACCCATTATAGGGGCATTTCCACTGGACATTTGATTTTGTTACGCTATTGGCATGGCTACATGTTGGTACTTTGGTCAGTTGATCCAGCAGCACCTCTTCACTGCCATAGTTCTCCTTTCTCTGAAAAGCAACCTCCAGGACTCTGTTTGATGGTGATGCATTCTATTTGAATACTGAACACCATCAGGCAGAGTTCCACCTCCACCTTATTTCCAGGACCACAATCAGTTACCTACTCCAACTCCAACTGTTGATCGCATGCATGCCTCTCTAGTTTCATCATTGCTATGGACATCCCATCTCTGGCAAATATTTACCTCCTCCACTGCCCCACAGGCATGAGGAAACTTACAAAGATGATGAAGCACATGCCCAATCATTTCCCATGTTTGCATTTAAAATGAACAGTTTGTCATATACATAACTAAACTAAAGGACCTCATTGAATTTAATGCTAGTCATTGTAATACAACACAATCAGTCTTGTTTAGTCAGTAACTAAACTCAGTCATCTACTCAGTCAGCAACATATGAGCTAACTACGATTTTACTGACATTTTAAATGATTTTTTTTTTTAACTGATCTCTAAGAAGTATCTTTCCTTATTTTTATTTATGTATGGATAGACATGTTCCCTGGAAATCTACTATGCTGTGAGTGAGCTAAGATTAAAATGTTGCTGTTAAACTTTAAAATGTTACTGAATAAATCATTTTCACTGAGTGAAAAATGTTGTATCATAAATTATGAATCAGGTTTTAATGTCTCAAACCTGTCAAAGATACACATGTCACTAAATAATCTGTCCATTCTGTCTCTAAATACATATGATTCATGGCCATGCAACATGGAACATAAAGAACCATCTCCATAGGTTTCACTGTCAGTTGAAGAATGTGTATCGTCCATACGTCAATACATTACACGCCATACATTAAGTGGGCTGGCCTTGGAAACCGCTGTATGCCCTGGTGTATATTTGGATGGCTTTTCCCCCCATTTACCATGACCAACTGCCTTCAACGGTCTCTAATTCTTAACCGTCTACCTGTCTCTTGGACCCCATCCCGACAAAACGTTTAACCTTTAATTGGCACCTCTCGAACCCGAGCAGTCTTACGATGTAAAGTCTTTGAGGGCAAGAAAATAAGGAAAACTAACGTAAACCATAACATTTCCAATACTCAAATTGTGTCTCGTGGCCTCAAGATTCTACATGTAGTTGTAGAATTTGTTTGTAAAGATTAAACTGGGGGGGTCGGGACAGTAAGGACACAATTAGCTGCCATGTGTCAACACCGGCTGCAGATGTAAGCATCTCTGTCCATCAACAGCAGTCATCCCTGATGTCTCTACTCTTGTCTTCTCTGGAGTTGAACAACGTGTTCAGTATGAAACAGTCTCAGTGACATAATGTTAGAGTTAATTCATTCTTGTAACCCATCAGTTATCGGTCCAAAGTCAAATGAGCTTCTGGGGGCACGGGGCTATATTTCTGGGGTTCTGGTATTCAGTAGCTTGAGGAAATAAAAAATAAATGTATTGTAATTTCTCATTATGTATAGGCAATAAGCTATCACACTTTGCATGTGGCCACTTTTCAGTATATGGGTGTTTCATTCATTATAATCTTTCTCTTATTTTAAATACAATAACCAAAAGTAGGTGGATTGTGTGAACAACATGTTAATAATAGGAACAGCTTGCCTTTTCATCACTCTAGAAGATGTTTTAACGCTACATAGTGTGCATATATTGATTCATAATTTGCAAAGCAGGACATACTGAACCGTATTTGGTTAAAATGATGCAGTGCAATGACCAAAGTTAGGTTAGTGTAAAAGCATGTCCTAGAGTGAGGAATGCTAAAGATGAAGAAAGAGATCCATTTGATTGTGATTTATATTTTACATCCCTGTTACCTCTATCATTGACCCGAACCCTCAAAACAGTATGTACCAAAATCAATGCTGCTGTGAGGGCAATGGGTTGTCACAGTACAGAAAAACAACTGCACTGAAGGAGAAAACCAAAGAATACAGCCCCCCCCTCCACACACACACACACACACACACACACACACACACACACACGCACACACCCACACACATGCTGTATTGATAATTAAAATAGAGTCCACAGTGCTTGAAAAAAACATCACTGAAATGACTGATGAGTGATGACTGCAATCACAATCTAAGAAAATAAACAAGCTCAGCACGACACAATAGAAGTGGTGAAGTTGAAGGGTCCCGCAGAGCAGACATGCGTGTGGTAACCTGTGACAACAACAACACATCGCGGTGTGATGTGCTTGTACGTTGTATTACGCCAAACATTGCATAGAACCAAACCAACATACGTTGTGGTTGAGTGTGGCTCATTACATTTTGTCCTGAAAAGAGAATCAGAATAACCGATCGACTAAGGAAGTGACCTTTCATATTGACACACATTAATTTATTACTAGGCTAAGGTGTAATTGTATTCTGTTCTGACTCAGAGACGCCTCCTTAATATAACAAATATATAATCTGCTCCTATGGGGGAGTTGTGAGGCAGAGTGTGAAATTAATACTTCTCTCTTCTCTGGGGTGCAATAAATAAAGTCCTTAGTTTATCAAAAGCAGAGAGCCCTCCTGCTTGCTTATCATTGCACTCACCCACACAATTAAAAAGGCCATGTACATGTGGGTATCACACTGAGAAAGTGAGAATAAATCACAACATTTTTGAAAAACAGTTTTGTATTCGAGGCTGATTCATGGCTCACTTTCTTATTTCAAAGTGGCACACATGGTACGGAAACAAAGACAAAACGAGTGCAAAGGTCTCTATTGGATCTCTGAGCATAATTGTGTGTTGCTTCAATGGTTAAAGTGTACAGTGTAAATGGTAAAAGGAATACATTTTAAAATCAAGATGAGAAAGAAAAGAAACAAATGTCCATACATTATGAAGATAAGGACATAAATCTGGGATCTAATGTTGTTGAACTCGTGGCCTTGTTTATGCATCCGATGCAAAAAGGGAAAGCATTTGTTAACAGAAACGCTCGCTGAATAATGTATGGCCATCAGTAATGGTTCCAAATGGCAAGCAAATAATGGACTGGTTTAGGTTTTTTTTCCTGTTGAAAATGCTATTGACTTCTAAAATAATTGCTTCTAAATGAGAACAATGCATCGACAATTATGTGTAGGTAATAACTACTTAACTAGCTAGTACCTACAAATAATTGACGTTCGTCAGATTCCTCAGATATCAGCTGTAACTCCATGTAAACTGTTCTTGTTTAATTCAGTTTGTGCTGGGACTTTATCAAATTTCTCCCCCGAGATACTCACTACCCCATGCAGAAATATCAAGAGGCATAATAGTGATTAAGACTATGCAATGCAAAAAGAATGCAGCTCTTTAGCAGAGGTGTTGGCGGGGATTTAATGATGAGGAGAGTGTACAGTATCGGCCAGTGTATTTAGGAATAAGAAAGATGTCACCAAGTGCCGATGTTGTGCAACTTGAGATTTGTTCTTCAACTGAATCGCACACTGGCGTCAATTAATTAGTCAATTAGTTCATGGTTGCCAGCAGCACGGTATAGAATGGCATAGCATAGATCTTTTTCATGGCAGATATTTTCACAGGTCAGACAACATTAGTGCTTTTCCCGCCGCTTTAACAAGTGAAAATGGCCACTGCCAAAGGGTCGATTGAAAGCCTCTCAAATTGGGGCAGAAGAGGGTTGCATTTGGCCTCAGAATATGAGAACACAAGTTACTGTTAGCTAATGCATGCTTGTGATTGGAGGAGAGTTTTAACCAAAGTCTATAGTAGAGGGCTCTGCCTGTGCTCGTACATTTCTTTATGCTTTAATGGTAACATGATCATGACCTTGTCACCGCTCTCGCGACGAAAAGACTAGATTGTTGACTTCTGGCCACTGTAACACCAAACAATCATTGTTATGTTCCTTTCATCCTTTCTCTCTTTCCCTTTGTAGAAGGAGATAGATTGGTTGTTCAAGGGAATGGAAAATAAACACAAGCCCTGATACAAATCCTGCAGTAACAGGATAAGCCCTGCATGGCTCATATTCTGATTCACCCCCGGTGTCTGAGGGAGAGAAACCTCAAGTCCTCCTTCCTGCTGCTGTCAGGCAAACACACTGCAGCAGATCACTGGAGATCCTGGCAAAATCAGCACTTTAATATATTTTCCCCCTGTATATTTGGTATTAGTATAAGTATTTAGTATTGTGTTTTATGTTTTATATTTATTTTCATTGATGCTCTGATGTGCACCGCTGCTATGATGTCCCCACTGTGGGACAAATAAAGGAATATCATATCATATTATATCAACTTAGTGTGACGGATTGCTCATCTTTTTGATGTTTGAATTTGTATTTAATTCTGACCGAACAAGCTTTGCTCCCTTAAATCCCAGTACCATGTTTTGAAACATCCTGTTACACATCCCCATCCTCCAAGCAGAACCAACAATCCAGGAGATAAGCTGACCTTCAAGCACAATGTGTTGTAATATTGTGACACTCATAGCTAAATAGCTATCACAAAAGGGGTGGGAAGCTCACCTGGGCCTTTCTTCCCAGTGACTCAGACACACCAGAGGCCAGCTCTTGTTGGGGACTGATTTGGTAGGCTCTCTTTTCTTGATAAATGTCCAAAAGCATGATTTTTTTAATAATGACATTATATTGAATTCAATTCAGTTTATTTGTATAGCCCAATTTCACAAATTTGTCTGGGAGTGCTTTACAATCTGTACACATAGACATCCCTGCCCCAAAACCTCACATCGGACCAGGAAAAACTCCCAAATAACCCTTCAGGGGGGAAAAAGGGAAGAAACCTTCAGGAGAGAACAGAGGAGGATCCCTCTCCAGGATGGACAGATGCAATAGATGTAATGTGTACAGAAGGACATATTTAGAGTTAAAATACATTCAAGGAATCTGACAGAGTTTATCAATAGTTCATATTAGGCATATTCCACGATGGAGAGTTTGGAGACCATTATAGAAACATTATATATTATTTTAAATTCATAGCATTTAATTAAAAATGTGTTATCTATCAGTTTTGTGTGGGACGAAAACTTGGAGTGATTGCTTCGGCACGTCAGCCAAGAAATACGATTCTAGTCATCTGCACTTTTCCAACTGGGGTCGGGGGCGTGTCTCAGCCCAGAAAGGGATATCTACTTTTACAATGTTTTATCAAATGTTCTTGTAAAGGTTCCTTTTGTATATAAATGTGCTGTTTCTTTTCAAACAAAGCCATTAGAGGAGCCAACCACTGTTTTCCCTGACCTATTGGATTGTAGTGTCCTTTTTCAAGGTCAATCAAATGGGCCTTTTCTGTTTCTTTTTTTCTTGTGGGGCTTTGTGCTGAAGGGGACACAGTGGTAGAATAGCAATCTTGCATGGGCAATTTGATTTGGTTGGTGCACAGTGGTACTTTACTCATAATTTGACTACATATAAATAGGGTGATTGTGGATAAGTGGTTAGCAGATCCATCTTTCAATCAGGGGGTTGGTGGATCAATCCCCATCCTAGTTGATGTGTCCTTGAGCAAGACACTTGACACCCTGAATTCCTCCCTGTAGCTGTGTCTATGGTGTAACATGACTGTAAGTGGCTTTGGATCAAAGTGTCAGCTAAACTACATATAATGTAAAGATTTACTTTTTATTTTACTCTACACCGTCGTCCCTAATGGTGCTGTTTAGCCCCACGTTGTGTACTTTCTTGCCTGTTTTTATTTATTTTTCATTTTTGGTATTAAATGTATAATCTACTTAATGCATTGCATTTAGACCTATTGAAACGTATTTGTTGAGTTTATTATTTCATTCATGGTCAATACTCCATTTTATTCTGAGTCTTGTGCGTTGAATATCACTGAGTCACAGTTTTATTTCAGGACAACGTTCTCCATGTCTCTTCACAGAAATCTCTGGCTAAGATTTATGCTTACACTTTAAGACAACTACATGGTCATACAAGCTAGAATGTCTTTGAATCTTACAGAGCAAGATGTGAGTTTTTTTAGTTTGATACACACTTCGTCAGTGCTTCCGTTCAAGGAAGCGCTGCCTCAACGGCCAATCGAATTACTTCTAATCTGTTGTTTCCCTGAGTTATATCCATGCTCACTCGAACAAATGGTTGTATACTGTCACTTATAGCATGCGGGTTCCCAGGAGGGCAGTTTATTCCACATGGACCCCTGCCCTCCAAGCTGACTCCAAGCCATCCGGAATCAGTAGTTTAATCTCCGTCTCCTGGTAATAATAAAAGCGACTTTATTGTCCATGAAACAATTCTAACCTCTGAAATGCAGACAGTTAATTATTCTCCCCCCTGCCACTGCTCAAAATAAATCTTCAAATTGCAGTATGTATTATCAAAGCAAGGAAAAATACTCTGCATTATTGATTATTTGACAGTAATCATTTGGTTGTCATTTTGATATTCACAATTGCAGTCTGCTATACTATTGTATACAAACCATTATTTAAGTAGGGCACAGAAAACAATATTATTTGTGGCTTTTATTCCATCGTTTATTTTTTAAATACCTTTAACAATGACTAATTTCCTGTCACGATCTTTCATTATTGGAAGTTACATTAGTTTCTTTAACTAAACTCTAATTAAGGCTGAAGAAAATTTAATGAAATCCAATTTAACAACATAGCACTGTTTTTTCTCTCCATTACTAATGATCCATTGCCTTTCCAATATAGAAGAGGAGCTGG
Source organism: Liparis tanakae (assembly GCA_036178185.1). NCBI lineage: Eukaryota > Metazoa > Chordata > Actinopteri > Perciformes > Liparidae > Liparis > Liparis tanakae. The sequence goes on from CM070107.1 coordinate 18,377,952, forward strand.
AGGGAGATATTGCAAGAGAGCAAGCCGGCCTCATAACATCAGCACCCTCTGTTGTGAAGTTGTTCCCTGGGTTATCAGATGAATCTCTAATAATTAGTCAAAACTATTCGCTAAGTTGCAGCAATGACACAAGCCCAACACTTTTGTCAACTTCAAATGCATTTATTGCACCATGGGAGTTCATCTACCTCAAGACATTATCTGGGAATTAACCACCATTCTGTTCCAGATTCCATATTACGCCGGCATTACCTCTATGCAATATGTGCTATCTCTAATAATAGACCCTATTGTCGAATTATCTACCAATTAATAAAGCAAACGGGGTGTACAGTCACATGTTCTGACTGCTAACCATCAAGTGGTTAGAGGAATTTGGCAGGCATTGGCCTTTAGCCGTATACTTTCATGAAATCCACCAAAAATATGTCTATGAGTACGACATGCTTGCTGAAGAGCGTGGAGGATGGAACACAGGATTCGGGTAGCTGAGTCTTTATTGGCCAGCTATCCGTAAGTACATTTTCAGGTGCCGAATGCTTGCTTGTGATTGGAGGAGCTATAAATCTGAAATTGCATCAACTGGCTCATGCATATCTATTGCAGGTTCAAAATGAAAGCAGAAAGAAATGACTTCGATCAAAATTGCAATTTAATTTATCCATGTCAAAAATATGGAAACACCATTATTAATATTATACATAAACTGGACACAGCATAGCACATTCACATACTGCTTGATGTTGGTTTGCTTTTTACAATAAGCACTATCTGTTTCCTAACCAAGATGAGGTTCATTCATTTTCCTCAGCCTTTTCAAATCTTTTTGACTTTCTTAAGTTTGTTGATTTTGACTCCCAAATATGACACAAGATTATTTCTACTTTAGAGTTGTGTGTTTAGAGAGTGGAGCTTATTTTTTTATTAAATTATATTTGCATGAGCACATCGATCAGAAAACCGTTACATTTTATTTTGGCCTTTGGGCCAGCTATTCATAGCAATATTAGTCTTTAATTTCAACCGCAAAAGTGGCCGACAGTGAGAAGGCTGCTATTTGAATTGGATTTAACCTACATTGCTCTTTGCAAGAACGAGCAGGAAGAGATGGGGATTATTTTTAGCATAGGAGTTTAGAAAAATCCTGCTATTTTACCATGAAACTTGATCAAAGATTAAGTAATCCTTTTATTTTTCAGAGAACCAGAACACATGCACTTCTTTTAACAGAGATAACTTGAATACATTTTTTTTTACTATCATAATCATTTACAAAAATGTGTCACAATCATATTAAAAGTCATATCACAGTTGCAAGCAATTGGTCAGTGATTGCTCCAAAATGCTATACAATTGACTCGCAAGTATATTAAGAGGTTCTCATTTGAAAATAACTTATAGGATACTTCAATCTTTGCAGTTTATTATAGCATTTGACAGTGCTGCTTTGCCAATGTGACAGACAGGGGAGAACTAGTGTCATAAATATAGAGAGATAGACACCGAAAAGAAATAGGCACTAGTAGCTGATTGACGGCATGAAAACTTGTTTATTGTCGGTCTGCAGATGAATGCTGGTGCACCGCAGGGCAGCCATTCTCTTATGCTGGTCAGGTAGCATGCTCAATTTCCTAACCTGTCAGCACAGACAAGCTAAACACAGGGCTTTTTGACATTGCCATTTTGCATCGCTCATTCTCACTGACAACTCCAATCGAAAGGAGGCTTGACATGGTGTCATTCCCAGTGGGGCTCCCTAGTAACCCATGTGCTCTGCTTCGAGTTTGACAGAGAGATCAGTGCTGTCTATGGTAGTTTTATTTTTTCCAGGTATGGAGAGAAAAATGTCACTTTTGGCATTCATGCTCAAACGTACGCCATCTTTGCTTCTGATCGTTCTTTGAACTCAGATTTTATTTCTTTGTGTGAAGGTCATGATTTTGCTTGGGAGAAAAAGATACAGATATTGGAAGTTGATTTAAATCCATCATCTGTTTTACAGGACTATATACAAGATACAAGGCATTTACATTTGAGTAAAAAACGCTAATGGAGAAAAGCTGAACTATGGCCTGTGCTCATGAGGTTAAGGCAAACCTTGAGCCGCTCCGTGATCTTTGTAATAATCTGTGTGAGGGAGCTCCAAAGACCCGGCAAGACACAGCGATGCAATGCTTATTAGAAAAAGACTCCAAGGAGAGCATGGGCCAAACATATCCCACAACTGTGGTTGAGTAAGGTGAACAAAAGATGAATCTTGAGAAGGGGCATGACGTGGGCAGCATTAGAAACAATCCTATAATTAGGAAGTAGGCCTAAAGTTATTTTATATTCTGTTGAATGGACATCTCAGTTTAAAATAATACAAATAAACAGTCTCCACCATTTTTTATGATTATGGAATGGGTCATTGTGTACACTGAATACTTTTGGCACTTTAAGTCCTATTTTTATTACTACTTAAAATTGCACTTTTACCTGAAAGTAAATATTATTGCTGTCTTGCTCCTCTCCCCTCTCATTCCAGTCCTGAGGCTGTGATTGGCTTTAATAGGTCGACATATGCACACAGTGCTTTTACACAGTGCTTTTACAATCCTAGACAATCCACGTAGTCTCAGTGGCATACAACGGAAACTAGGGGCAAGAAGACCTAACACAACAAAGGCCCAGTAAGTGTGAACAAAAAGGAAACCGTAATGCTTCCGAAGTGTTTGGGCTCAGTAAGGAGTAGAGACTACTGCATCACAGCCCTGTCCTTTGGAAACACATGAACAATCCTACCTGACTAAATAGCAAAAAAGGCTTCAGAGTAGTATTAGTCATGACCTGAGTATCATGATATGCATCAAAATAATGTTTTCTGAGGGAGACAAACTCAGACACATTAAATATGATAACAGCTGATTTCTTGGAATATACAGAAATAGCATTGCATTCATTTTCATAGAATAGAATAGAAATAGAATAAAAATATACTTTATTAATCCCCAAGGGGAAATTTGTTGACACAGTAGCACCAATAAACTAAACACAATAAAATATAAATATAAGAAAGAAAGAGACTGTGCATAAAGTATACAAAGTGAAATATAAAATAAATTATATATATATATATATATATATATATATATATATATATATGTAAATACAGCAATGTAAAATTAAATAATAGTTCTGTTTAACGCATCTCTAGACCTTTTATGGACAGAATGAACGGTTTAATCAGGAATTAGAGGCGTGTCCACCATTGCAACCGTTGCAGCTGGTTTCCACATCTGTGCATCGGGGTGTTGCGAGTCTGCTCCACATTCACTATACCATTGTGGGGATCTCTTTTCAGCCATGAACCTGTTGAGGTCCCAGAACAGATCCGGCACATATCTGACTGGGCCCCATCACAGCGGTCAGGACAATGACCACCGGCTTCATCTGTATAGACTTTAGCAATCATTTAAGAGGAGCAGTTATTCTGAAGAGAAGTGGTTCAGTAATGCAAGACACATCAAGGAACAGGATAAATGAAATAGGAACAAAACATGTATTTTTTATCACTGTTACACTGTGCAGTAATGCAATACACCTGATAACATTCAATTTGAGCATTTTGGGATAACATTTGGACCATAGAATTGTGAAACAATACACACACAACAAATAATTGAAGCATTGTCTGTTTTATAGCAGTAAAGCAAGAGGGTTTTCTATATGTTGCCCCATTTGTGTCGCATACCATCAACTTAGGAAAAGCCAAAACTTGAGTTTGCCTGTAAGCAGTTCAACCACCAGCTAACCACAAATGAAGAGTGTCCTTTCAATTATTTGACTTCCAAGGGCGTAAGAGCAGGAGGCATGAGGAGCAAGGAGGCCTTGGCTGTGTGCAGAGGGACAAGGCAACTGGAATGATTTCAATGAGCAGCCAGACGAGTGGATGGAGGAAGCAAATCAAATGGCTCTTAGGGTTCAGGGAATTAGCTGGAGCATGTCCCATAATGACTGGAAGGGAAGAGGGGATATATATATATATATATATATATATATATATATATATATATATATATATATATATATTTTATGTAAAAAGATTGTTTTACATATTATGTAAAAAGAGAGAGGGAGAGCGAGTTCAGACATGGGCATTAGATGGACTCTTCTGCAAAACTATTGTAACATTGGCCATATCTGAAAATGGATATGTTGTCCAAAGCCGCTATACTTGATACGGTGTGCATTCAGCCAACATACCACCAATTATAGCGTCCATCAATAGATACAGCTTTCTACCACCCTGACCACTAATACTAGTGTGATGGACCCTGCTCTCCGCCTCCTTTACCAGATGTAGGATGGAGATGGCCTGTGTGTGTAAGCGTTCTTTAACACTGGCATCATATTCTATTTGAGAATAATTCAATAAGAGGCGTGGGTACGCTATCCCGCCGATGCTGCCTTCTCTTCATTGACACAATGTTTCACTTCACCCTTTCTGAGAATGAGCGAGGTGGCTAAGCTGTTTCTCATCATCCAACCGTTTAAAATAGGTGGTGATCACTAGGGACATTTTGGCAGAGAGCTGTCGGTAGTGGGCTGTCGTGGGACGCTGATCTACCGTACACCAATGTGATACTGACATTATCATCGGCAGACGAAGAGGGTGCCTCAGTAGGGGTGACTGGACACAGCAGTGGGTCAATGGTGTTCTGGAGCCATTTCTTATAGTATCGCATATAGCATGTTTCGAAGCATGGATTCGTAGAAAAGCGTCGTAGAAAAGTGTCTTGGAAAATAGTTAGAGAAAAGTGTTGCAGCACAAGCTAATGGTGTTATTCCACTGTTGCAGTGATCAAATCTTGATTGCTCAACACTGCTCTCTCTGACGGGACATGACGGGCACTGATGAGGCTCTTGAAGCGACAATCCCATCTGTAGAGATGAGCAGGGGCCGAATTTGTGCTGATGATTGGATATTATTACGCATTGAGTCCAGTAGAGGGTGGAGCCTGCGGCAGTTGGAGCTTCACCTCTCCTGCATACACACACTGACACACTCTTTCTGTAGGAATGTAAAAATGAAACATTCGCATGGCAATGATACGTAGCACTGTCAGATACACGCAGTAATCCCAGTAAGCATGTGTCATGCTTTCATTTGAGAGGATATTGGAGATTTAGAATCACTGTGAAACATTTGAATTGTCTTTAGCTGAACAGGCACAGTGATTTGTTTAGAACCATCAGGGAAGAAAACTGAAAAATAGATTTGAGACTATAGCAGTCCCGATTGTAATATTCAAATGTATCCCAACATACTGGAATCCTGATGAGATCAGAGTCAAAAATGGGCAGGCTAGAATACAGCTATAATGATAGGACGGGAATCAAAAGATTTTGTTTCTTTTATAGTGCATTCTCTGCACCACTTCCCTGTGGATTTTAATGTGCTGAAAAAAGACTTCCCAAGCCTTTTCAAATAAATCACTTTCCCCAGCAGCTATTGTTTAATCCCGTCAGATGTGCTTTATGTGGGAATAAATGAAGATGTCAAAAGATATCTGTAGGAAATTATAGACAACTACTGTGCTGTTCATCTCTTCTGGCACATACAGCTGGAGAAGGATAGCCTGCAACTTTCCTTTTAAATAAAATGTTGTCTCAAGTGGAAATAAGGTGAAACTATTCTACCATGCCACACTCTGAAATACAAATTCTATTTTAAATTAACAACCTCTCAATGACCTTGTTCGGCAACTTCAGAAGAATGCATATGGATTGCAAATATGCCACATAAAGTCCATGGAAAATGACTTGAAAATGCATATAAACTCAAAAACATGCATTGTATATGAAGTACTTGTTATCAAACAGACAGAAACGAATGGTTGACATTAACGGCTCACAGTTGACCATATGTTCTAGTGCAAGTTTAGTCACATATTCTAAAATCAATAATAGATTGTAAATGAAATGACCACACCCTGATTGTGGTGTCAACACAAGGTACTTTATTGTTTAAAGATTGTGATACTGGTATGTCAGGATCCTCGATGACCAGCACACAACAAAAACAATACTGGTATTTTTAAAATACCAGAATTACCAGAAAAACTATGCAAATGCGTTCAGTTCATTAAACAGCATTTACGTTGAGGCCAAACGCATGTTTTTGAATTTTCAGAACAAAATGGTGACGGGCGTCTCTGGAGGGAACTGGGAATCATGATTTTTTTTCTGCTTCAACAACCTGATCTCGGTCCTAACAGACGATTGGTCAGTGCTCCTCGGCATCAGATACCGTCTCACTATAGTTTTTTTAAACTCCCTGCATCAATTTGAGATGGTCACAACGAGATGCTGTAGTGTAGTCCACACAGTGGGAAGTGTATGGGTCAAATAAATAAATATTAAGCGGTCATGTGCGAGGATCACAAAAACTGGATGTCTATGAAACTTGAGTGAATCCAGGAATCTCAGAGAGCGCCATTCAACACCGATTCCCTTTTCTATATAACAATCTGACAGAAAAGCTTTCTGGGAAGACATTTGCATTAAAGCCAAGGCACAGATTAAAAGGAGCTGGCGGGAATGCAATAACTTGATCGATTGAATGAAGGAGTCATCCGTCCTACTATTTTGGATGGTGGAATTATATTGGTAGTATTGTATTATTTACATGTTGGCACTGCTGTACCACCAGGCAACTGGGCATAACAGGACCACAGGGTTAACGTTAGCCGGGTAGCAGCAGCCTAGCTTGTTAGCCGTAGCTAGTCTTGTCATGACTCAAAAGACAGGACCTATAAGCACAACTCCAAAGTTTAGGTTAATCAAAAGGATTTATAGAAAACAGAAAATCACAGCTATGCTGGAAAAGACTTGAACTAAGTTCAAAACAAAAACACAACTATGTTGGAAAAGCAAACCAGGAGAACAGACTACACTATCAAGAATGATCAAGAAGAGACAAGACGATCTGACACAAGACACTGGTAGACACAGGCATAAATACATGAGGAAATGGGAAACAGGTGGACACAATCAGTAGTGGAGCAGACAATCACACTAACGAGGAAACACCGGGGCAGGAAATAAAGTTTCTGAAACGAGACTAAAACTTAAAACTTAACATAAACGACGAGACATGACAAGTCTGGCCGTTCTTCAGCAACCAGGTTTCATTTGGCCTCCTTCAGCGTCACACAAGCTTCTCCTTTTTACGTACATTTTTGGATTAACCATGATTTAGCCTGTTTTGTCACTGCCAATATGCCAGAAGTAGTAGCAAGTCTTACACTTTAAGCTTCCTTCTAGTGCTTCAGTAATATCACAGATACTACTTCAATGTTTTTGACATGCTATTGTGTAAACTGATACGACATTCATACTACCTCATCCATGCCAAGTCCAAATCTGAAACAACAGGTGTAGCCTACCAAAAGCATTGTAGTTTGAAGCTTAGGCCGGTAACCAAGTGTCTGTATTTAGTGAGTTTGATGTGAGATTGTGAGAAATAAACATTTATTTTAATTTCTGGCATATGATCCTCATTATTGATATTTAAAGATTCAAATGGAGATACCACACCAAAACTTGTAGTTAAACCTTTAAAAAAGAAACTTTTAACTGAGTTTTCACATCATTTATTGTTTCAGCAATATCCAACTGACAGATGACAGATTTTTCTTTAAAAATATGTTTTTTTTTGACTGGCTGTCCCTCCCATCTTTGATATCTGTAGTGCACATCCACAAGAGTATTGGTTTTCTGGTAACATTTTGAAACTCTATCCATTTATATTTCTTGACAGTATCTACTGTAATATCTCCCAAATCAAATAAATGTCACCATTCATCACACAAACCAGTCTGTTCTGATCTTAGAGGTGGAGAAAAATGTGATTCACTTTGGCTTGACATCCATCTATCAACATTGTAATCTCTAATCGAACTTCAGGGTTAATATTTTTTGGTCCACATTCTACACTGTTGTATATTATTTATTGTCAGAACATATCAGCAACTGAAGATAAAGTAAATACTTAAATCATTGCTTCACCATTTCTAGCTATTGATGTAGCATATGTAGTGATAAGAACATCTTATGTTCAGTATTTATGCCACAGCAAGAATTCAAAGTTGTATTGTGCAGGTTGTCTCTATTCAATTAAAACTAATTATTATATTGGCACTTCTCCACTTTTGAAACTGTATTCTCAGTTAGGAAACACAACTATTTGGTTAGGTTTAATAAACAATCAAATGTATTGCTTGGCATGTTTGTATCCCTGAGTTGGTTGATTGTATTTTGATGTCTACTGGCATTGAAATAAGATTTTACGTGAACAAAAAATAAGTTTTCAGTTTATTGTCACATTTATAATTTGGCGATTTTACAAGCACGAAGACAGATTTTACATAACAGAACTCTGTGATCTACATTTTTTGGTGCCATTAAACATAATTGGAAATAAGCGGTATCCCTTTAAGGTGTTATTAGTTGATTTTAGTGTATATTTGTAAAATCAGATTCAACAGATCTGAATCGCAATCATATCTTTAAAAATAAAGTAGGGCTGTATGGACTATGGACCAGCAAGCTTGGTAGTGATGGCTACACACAATGACAGCCTAGTCTTTACATGGTGTATAGACTATGGGCAACTAAGACCATGACTTTCCCTTCAGCCAAATACATGAATACTGTAAATAACCCCATGAAAGGTTTATTGTTTTGTGTTGATTGCCTGTTTCATCTGCTTTATTGTTTTTTGATGTATGCCTTTTATATTGTATTGTTTGAATAATGTATAGACGTTTTAATCTACTTCCTCTTTATAGTTAAATCAGACTTTGATTTTGATTGTGTGACAGCTGTCTCCAATTTGGCCTCGGCTGCTGGTGATTGGCAATCAGTCAGCAGCTGAGGCCGCCCCCATAAGTGCTCTCTTGAGAGTGGAGGGGAGAGTGAGCAGAGGCGTAGGTTTGCGGTCTGCTCTGTGTGGTAAATAAAATATGTTACGGAACAGAAACGCTTCGTTGGTGTTGACTGATCCTTGGAGCTTTTTGGGGGAAACCCACGGGCAACGGCGCAAGAGTTCTCGCAGATGTCTGTCTTATACACTTTCAGAGTATTGGCCGGGTTTAGTTTACTGCAGATTTTACTTGTACATTGTGAAACTGCTGTATGTTGTATGCATGAGTAAATACAGATGGCACTAGGATATGTTGGAGGCTGTGGGCATTTTTGTTGGCCAACACTGTTGAAGTTGTACACACTTCCCTTAAAGTACTCATGATTTATTTTATTTTTTTCTGCTGTCAGACACGTCTTAGACAGAAGGCAAAGAGAGGAGATTAGGAAGAGTCTATGACATTGGGTCATTGACATTGAGATAGCTTTCTGACAGTATTCAAAGATGGTTGAAAATGTCTCAAAAAACGGAAGCAATGGCCTCGGAACAAAAAGTTTTTTTTTTTTTTTTTTTCTCTTCCATTCAAGTCCTGCAATTAGTGTGGGTATTTCATGGTCCAGTGGGTTTACACACATTCTACAGTATACAGTTAAGGTTAGGCTCTTCATCTGCGTTCCACCCAATCAAGGGGAAGTGAGTCGATAGATGCATGCGCAGCAAGTCATGTTGAAACCCCTCGGATAAACTCTATATATATATATATATATATATATATATATATATATATATATACTTCCATTACTCAGTTTCAGAGCAATGCAGCCAGCCAGCGAACCTTGCTGACTTGTTAGGTGCATCTTCCTGACCGTCATGTAGGTGGGTGTGGCAAACTGTATTTCACTGCACTCGGATTAGTGCTAAAATCAACGTAGGATACGGCTGTTTATTCTGTTTTCACAGGCTGAGTTAGATGGTGCAGAACGGTTCTGGGCTGATGAACAAGCACACAGGCCTTGTAATTACAGCAGCAGCCTTTCTATTCGATCCTGTGCACTGAGACACATAGTCTGGACTAGCAAAGAGGCCTCATGTGTCCCCGTTATACCTGTTCCCATTCCTGTCTTCTAATTCAATTTAGAAGCAGCAAATATGATTGCCATGTGGATTCTACACTAAACTGATCTCACTGCTCCTTTGTTTGCTTCTTGTAATTGAGTCACAGATGAGTGACCTTCCTCTCCCAACATGTAATAAAGACATGAGATACTTTGGTAGTCACCCTATCACAACACAACCCACACAACTGAGGGGGCAAAGGCATGGATAGTTATATTTTCATCAGTTCTTTTGGAAGCTTAAAAGATGGCAAGTTGGTAAAATTAGAAGCTAATACCACTGTATTTGCACATGCATACGGCATGTACTGCTACACAAATATCAAATTCAAACCCACACACATACACAATGGCTGCATATATATCCAGGAATTGTTAATGTCTTGCTCGGAGTCTTGACGACGTTACGCGACAAAATGAAGAATAGTTTAAAGCAACAAAAACACCATGGTTAAGCTTAAAATAACTGCATGAAGTTATGTCCAGACATCAAACCAAACCTTAAGTTTAGGCAACATTACCAATTAGTCAGCTTAATGTAAACCATCTCAAACGCATCACTTCACATTAACACTTGATGACAAGCGGCATCAAACACTTCATGTTGTTGATAGTCTTTTGTAGTCATCCCTGCTGTGTAATACTAAATCACTTGCTCCAAACATTGCATAACCAGATGGACGCGTTTAATCTGTGTACCCACCACTTTAAAAAGGACATACTTTCATTTATTTGGCATTCTTTTCATGCTGGGTAACACAATGCATTTGACAATTTGAGTCCCAGTCCATGAAGCCAATAGATTGCATTTAGTAGTTATTTCACAAACCGCCAATGAGATTGATTGATTGATTGATTGATAGCTATCATACAGGTACTCCTAAAAGTCCAATTCAAATCTGAGGTCATTGAAATCTTCCCGTGGAATAAGTGAAAATGACCCTTTTAGAAGCGTTTGGCAGTATCTGTATATGCTTCCACTTGCATGTTGTTATATTGTCGTGTTCAGAACGTTTCTGGGCATCAACCTTAATAAAAATGTTGTGACCAGGTGCCAGTTCAGAAGCACACATCAGAGGAAGCAAGAAATTAATCCGGGGTTGGCTTAAACCTGCTGACTAGCACACTCATCACAGTCAGTGCTTTTGGTGTCGTTGACCCACAAAGGAGGTGTTCAAACCACAACCGCACATCATCTCTCTGTCAATACCTTTTGGAAGAAACATTTTATTAAACAAAAGTCACATGCTAACATCATTGATAACCATGTGAAAGGAACAAAATAAAATGTATAATTAAAAATAATGAAATCATTATGATTTAAGGTTAGCAATACTTTGGCCTACTTTAGCAGAGGTAAATGAAGAAAAAAAAAGATTACCTCTACCTTAACTAATTAGTGTACCAATCGCACTAATCCAACACATTCACAATTCTGAATAGAGAATAGAATAGAAAACAGGAAACTGAGCTGGGTTGTTGTTGCTTGGCAGCAAGTGTGTAATAACAAAAATAGAGGTTAATAATCGCATGAGTTTCCGCTTACCTGCCTGCCTTTGTCACTGCAAATGTGATATATTTTCATATTAAGAAGTGTTTCAAGATTTCTGAACTTCACAGCCCACATATGCGTAGGGATGGGTACCGTTTGTGTTTTTTCCGATACTGGTACTTTTAAAACGATACCGGTGCTTGAACCGATACTTAAAAAAAAAAAAAAGCACAATGAGGAAAATAAAAAGTTCTTTGGCCATATTCCCTGTAAAAGCCGTTATCATCATCACTGACCAAAAACGGATATCAGACTGTCATGCTAGTAGCTCGTAGCTAGCGCTAGCTATGAGCTAGCTACCAGCTAGCTTAAACATGGTTATAATAGCTAATTTATTATTTGTTGGCCTACTTTTATGAATCCAAGACTTTCAATCAATGTTACGGTACTACACTGAGTTAAGCCTGCTCGTCATAAATGGTCTCCACGTTTTCAGGGGGACAGTCTCCAGTCTGACCTCCCAATCTTTTGAGCTGGAGGCTCACAGGGGCTATGCGGTAAAGGAATGTCTTTGTCCTTCGGAGGAAGCATATGGTTTGAGTTAAAAGCCCCCCCTCAAATGACAATAGTCTGCTCAAGGCTGAAGCAGAACGTCTCTTTTCTTGCTTACATATAAGATTTAACTCAAAGTCATTTCACCAGATGTTCTGATTCGACGTAGAAGTCTCCAGGCTTTCTAGACGCCCGTTTCTGACCTGTTTTTACTTTCTGTAATAAACGTTGTTATATCGGCAACGAAACAGTGTCTCTCGGAGTTCCTCCATTATTCTTCAACATCACTAGTCGATTGAAAATATATGACACAATCAAGTTGATGTCTCTCTGACAGTGTGACGAGCCATCCTTCCCCTACTCTGTGTGTGCAGCTGCTTTCCCTGCAGGTACCCTGGGTGGGCGTGGCCGAACGTCATCAGCAGAGTGGAAACACCTGAGCTCATTAGCAACTCTGCCAACTCAAAGGCCAGTGCACTGGTTTATAAACCCTCGTTTGAGCTCTGCTTACCCCTGACATTTTGGTTTGTTTCTTCACTATACAACATTGCAGACACACTTTTAATTCATGCACTCACCTTCACTGCTGACGCCACACGCCACTGTTAGTTTATTATGCTTCCCTCTTATGGTGTCTTCAAGTTGCTGCATCATTTGCTAATTAACAACTTTTGGATGCGCTTTTGTGTAAGAAATGAGATTTGGATTTTTGGTGTTGCATTTCTGGCAGGAGGTCAGTTCTGCAGCCAGCGTGGGTTTACACAAGTTGGGAGGTGTGAACTAGCAGTAGTGAATACTTGGTCCCAGTGGCAGCTGGCCAATAGAGGGCCACGGGACCTGCCCCCACCCACCTTGAGCCACACCAAAATTACATGTATTTATAAATTATACAAATTGTCAATATTTGTCTTTTGGAAATATATGGTGTATATACCCAGTAAAATAGGATATCTTCGCCAAATATATGCTTTTCCTGCACGTCCTCTCCGGCTGTCTGAATTTCTTAGCTGCGCTGGTGCCAAATTGTTTTGGCCCAGAAGAGACTGGTCTAAGAAGCAGTTTAGCCTATTACTGATTACACCTTTCAACTGCCTCATTACATAAATATAACCATCCTAAAAGTGCTTTTTTTTCAATTAGTATTTGAAATATTTATATTTTTTCTTTGTCATCTTCATTGACTCTTAACCAGTAACATATAGATTTGATTTTTACACATCTAAACTAAATATATATTTTTTTAAAAGGGTACAAATGTAAAAATGATCAGAACCCTCTGGGTGTACCGGTCCCTACAGAAGGTTTGTGTGCTGCTTACATTTCAGCCAGTCTGTCGTTGTTTGTGTTACAGTTGGAACTGGAAAGGTGAATAATTGAGAAGGGGGGGGGGGGGGAAAGGACCTAGTGTGGTAATAAAAACATTCAAAAAAGTTTTTATTAGTACTACATATTTTGGCAATGGGCTGACGACCGTTCATGCAAACCTTTAATGATGTGAAGTTGCGATCAAAATGAGGAAAGAGTTTTTACATTTTTATTTCTAGGTAGAAAGTTCAAACGCTATGCTCCTGGGTTGATTCCTGGCTGATGTGATAATCTCTATAATAATTAGTCTTCTTTGAGGACTCATACTTCAGCCCCTCCCTTGCATTCCATTGACGCCCCAGTGTAAGAGTTTGATTGGTTCTGAGGTCTCAGCCCTTCACCTGAAATTACCTTCTTCTAGATTATAATTTTAAAAAATGTCCAGCTCCCCACTGCCGGATGATGTATGTTTTACAGAAATGCCAGGGATATGCAGATGTACTCGTAAGTAAAAAACATAATCCAAGGATTTGACAGCAAGCCAAGGTCGCAACTAAAACACAACAGGGACCCATGGATTTGCTGGTTTGTTAAGCAAGATTTAAACGATTGAAAGAGGCAATTACTGCGGGGTCATAGAGCTGTGTTCGCAAAATAAACCGACTCAACCTGATCAGGATTATGATGCCCTAATTTCCATAAATCTGCCATCGCCACGGCAGGAGGCACGAATGACTGATTGTAATCGCATATAATTTGTGCCGATTAACAAACCAGCCAGGTCAAAGTGCCAATCAAAATGCAGTAACACTGTGGCTTCTCATTACTTTATCTACCAGTTTGCTTCAGTTGAAATGCAGATGACAATTGCTTGGCAGGTTTTTATTAACTCAATTTGCATTTTATGATCTCTCTAAGGACTGTCTTAGTTACAAAGTAGAACATAGCAACCCTTCCCCAAGTGTCTTTCGTTTTCAATGAGGCGCGATAGATGTCTGATAAATCATAATCAAGAGGCCTGACTTTGTGACTGACCGCTTTCAACCTTGCGTTGCAGAGGTGATTCTTGTTACACTGCCATAATATATGCTGCAGACACTTTGGCTACATCTGTTCTTGAGCTGTACACCACAGGGAAGGTGACACATTAATCAACTTAAATCCAGGTTTAGATCATCATCATTTTGTATTAATAAAAGTAATTCATTGCTTGTTGTGGCACCTTTCTGGGTATACTAGGTGGCAATGTTGGCTTTCTAACCAAGGTGTTTGTTCCTGTGCACCGGTGCACGCCATATTCCCCATGGGGTCAGTCTGTGTTCTGTACGAGACAGACATAATGATATTGTAGACTGCTGTGGAAAGGAAGAGGCTTGGTCGGCTTGGTTTTCATGGCTCTCATTGCTTGTAAAAGTTGCCTCTTTTGCAACCTTAGTTTTAAAAGTTATCCACTAGTGGTAGTAGGTTTTCCATGAAAATTATTGATGAATATGAAAAGCAAATTGGTCTGTTCTAATTAATGTTCATTGAACTCTGGAATGTCAAAGGAGACATTTTCTGCCGTGGTCTGGGAAAACTAGGTGTATGTGTGTGTGTGTATATATATATATATATATATATATATATATATATATATATATATATATATATATATATACTGTGTTTTGTCTTGAAAATACTGTCCCACATATCTGCTCATCAGACATGGAGCCATGTGTTATTGACCATCTCTAGCGTTTGTCAGCCAGCAGCATAAAAGATTGAGCTGTAACGCAGAATAGAAGTTATGGCTGAAGATCAGACTAATAAATAGTGTCCAGCAGCAGAAAGGAGACGGGTGCATTAGTTTAATTCACTTACAGTCCGTAATGCTGGAGAAGCTGTCGGTGCCAAAAGCTGTGTCAGTCTCCAGCCACTGAAACAGTGGCTCCAGAATAGAGACGTCTACTGTAGAGCCAAATATATTGCATTATAAATGTCTTGTTCTGCATTTGGATGAAGCTCATGCTGGTTTCCGAGAAATGAATAAGGCACATGATATAAATCTGTCTTAGTTTATTTTCTATGAAGATTTACTTTGTCACTCTCAAATCATGCCAAATTAAATCATAATTGTACAGATAACACTTCAACATTCTTTTCTCTAAACCTAATATATAGACAGCAATGCTTGATGCCATTATATTACCATTCATGCCTCATTCAGGACATCCGCCCAATAAAACCAGAACATCATCAACTGAGCACCTATGGATAGAAAAGATGATTATATGAACAAATTCATAATTTGCCACTCTTTTTATATAGCAACTAGATTGTCTATGGACCAGCATGTCAACCATTGTAGATGATACGAAGATAAACAATGTTCTTTGTGTCGGTTGAGACAAAAATGGTGGAATTCTCCAATGTTGCCACTGTTGAAGTTTCATTTCCGTTCCTCATCAGATCATCACATCACTGTGTTGTGAAAAGCAGTTGTTTGCCTTGGGCTCGTTTCCAACTGAAATCAACCCTGACATGCACATTGAAGATTATGATAAAGCACCACATCTCCACAGCTAAGCGTAATCACGCCCCAGCTACCACACACACCTTGATGAGCACGGAGATGCAGTGATCATGTTGGTGATTAGTAATTCAAAGTAAGAAAAAGAAAGAGGTGGAGAAATAAAACAAAAGGTTAAATGTCTAGAATTCAGCAGCAGCCGTTGTTGCTTTATGACATTCACTGTAACCACTTGTATATAACATGGTGCTCCATTTTGATACTTTACATGACAGCATACAAAGGACAGGTTTTTCAATAAAACTGATTTTGAAATGACTTATCAGCACCAGTTTCTGAGTGAATTGTTAAATATGCCTTAGCAGTTCAAAGATAAAGAGCTCCGACACACACATGTTTACATAAAAGACAGGCTGGAATGAGAACGATTACGTCCTGAAAAAGACAATGCGGTTAAAAGATGATGATCATTTTTGGCCAAATTGTTTGGCTTTTAATGTGGCAAGCATGCAATTGTATAATGATCCATCAGCATGTTTAAAGGACCAAGACACCACATTAGTTAAATAAATTATACATAATGGCATACAATATATGTTGAGGTTTGTTTGAGACTTTGCTGATGTTTGAAAGAGTGTATCATTGGTGTGTATTGCTTATTAAATACAGCATCCAGCATGATCTGATATTAGACTCCGGAACAAGATTAATGCTCTTATAGCTTATCTACATCAATGGCAATGATGAAAACAAATGCTTCATAGTGACCAACAGTTCAAACCTGATTGTTTTCAGCATTCATCCTAATAGTAGTCCTAATAATGAGCAGAATCTCAGCCCTATTATTTTTAATAAAAAAGAAGAAACTAAATACTTCAGTTACACCTGCAGGCAGTGTCTCTTTCAGGTTGTTATTTGTACTGATGTTTGGTTGAGCTTCCAAGCTATTAGCCCTATCACAAAGTTTCTACTGCCTTGTCAGCAGGCTTCCCCTCCCAATTTACTGCCACTGCAGAGGCCCCGGCTATACACCCTGATTCAGCAATTAATGCTCTGCACCAGTGGCCTGGACAGTGACCCGCTGTGTGCCATTGCTGCCTCCCCTCTGCCTGCTAAGGTTCAGGGTCTGTCTGAAGGGGACTCAGGATGCACTTGGAACCTGACCAGACATTAGCAAATGTTTTTTGAGGCCAGGAAACGCTCACCAGGGAGCATTACTCCCTCAAAAGAAAGGTGCCAAGTGTTCGTTTGATGGATATGATATGGTTACCTTAGGAGAAAAAGAAAATAGCTTCTTCTTTTTGGTCACATTCCATTTAAAAGTGCATTGGTCTGCAAAGTTATGAGCTAAAATGTGATATTCTGTGTAATGCAGAGATGATTATTACAGATGACCAGACGTCTTGTCATATATCATCATGTAATATGAGAAAGGGAAGGAAATATAGGGGGTGGGTGTATTTCCTCTAATGCCTTTGTGCAGTCGTCGTATTTCAGATTCACTGACTCCGAAAGAGTCACTCTTGGTCAATTATCCAATCGTAGATGTGAATCCATCATAGTTTGAAAGGACAGAATAGCCAGTGACAACATAGATGAACAAGAAAATATCTATTGTCTTTCTACAGCTATTACAAGATGGTGATATGAAGTTGTTTAACCAGGCCAGCCTGTTCACATTAGGCTGATTGGCAATGAACAACCATCTTCCCTTTGCTAACAGCACGGGAAGTGTTAAATATTGCTAATTTTCTTAATATGTTGGTCTCAATACATTTGTTGTTTGTTCATTTGAAATAATCAAAGCACAATATATGTGTGTATACATCTGCTCTGGGCTTGTAGATATCAATACTTCATTCAAGAGCTCCATTTTGTTGCCTGCTCTCAGGCAGACTGGAATACTTAAAAGGTATTGAAGAACATCAGTATCCTCTCCCTGAGGAAGGTTTGAAGAGTTTTTTTGGTTTTGTGTCATTTCTGTTTTGTCCCCTGGTTACCTGATGTTACACTGGTACATTGATCCACGTTGTGAATGCTGGTGTGTTACTTAAATGGTACTTATTGGGATATGAAATAGTAGAAATAATTCTGCAAAACTGCCTATTATGAATAACATAGTTTGTAGCATTATTTGATTAATATTTGTAGTATTGTGCAATAAACTCAGTATATTGCATCTCTTCTGGAGATTAAAAGCACTGCTCCTTAGATCATATTAAAAGATTGTTTACCCTTTGAGTACATACTGGACCTTGGAGGAGTTTAAATGAACTTTCACCATAGAAGTGAATTACAGGGGATATTAAACTTGTATATCTTATCCCAATGGATGAATTGAAACTTTTAATATTTGTCATTGTTTTTAATTATTATTATTATTATTAATATTATTATTATGTATTATTTTTATATATATATATATATATATATATATATATATATATATATATATATATATATATATATATATAATTTGTTATGTCTGTCTTGATCTCAATGAGATCACGTTGACCCACGAGCCATTATCAGCAAAGATTGCGAACGGTTTGCTAACCCATACTAAAATCAGATTACACGCCAACCACAAAGGCTAATCATTTTAATGGTACAATATAAATAAAACACATGTGATATTAGTTAAGATGTATATTTATTACTCGTTCATTATAGAACACAAAAAACTATTTGTAAAAAAATTCCAGGATAAATATTATTTTTTAATAGCACACTAAGTTAAGCTTGACTTTGACATGTTTATATATTTTTTTAGTATAGGATTATTCAGAACGGACACGAGCAACATGGCACCATTCCCTCCTTCCTTGCACTCGGCTTTGACAAAGGGACAATGCAAGTATTAAAGATACAACCGTTCTACTTATGGATGAATTTACATCTCTCCATCGCACATTACTCACTCTGCTTTGTGACTTCCCGTTACATAGGGTACATTGGACCTGGCAGTATGTGATGCCTCCTGCCACGGCCCTGTTGATGCCCATCCACTCCTCTCTACCTCCGTCTGCTTCATGGGTTGTGGAGGTCTGGATCGTGATCCATGCCTGCTACGAATTATTCATACATTCTGTCATATTAATTGAATGTG
Organism: Liparis tanakae; assembly: GCA_036178185.1. Lineage (NCBI taxonomy): Eukaryota > Metazoa > Chordata > Actinopteri > Perciformes > Liparidae > Liparis > Liparis tanakae. The sequence continues at coordinate 18,396,942 of CM070107.1, forward strand.
ACTCTGTAATGCTGTTCATTCTGTACACATGACATTTATTGCTTCTGTCCATCTGGGGAGAGGGATCCTCCTCTTTTGCTCTCCTGAAGGTTTCTTCCCTTTTTTTCTCTTCTATTTCTTCCGATGTGAGGTCCTGGGATAGGGATTTCATATGTCTGGCAAATTCGTAATTTGTGGTATTGGGATATACAAAATAAACTGCACTGTATTTAACAGCAAGTATCTGAGGTTTCACACTATACTAAGTTGTTGTAGACTGAAGGCTTTGGCTAATAGTTCAACAACTTTGGTTAAAGTGTTTTACCATCAGACATAAACGATTTGTTGAATGTTGACGGTTTTTCACAGGCTTTTTTTGACTTTATGCACCAACTCCCTGCAGTTTAAGCTTCGATTTGAACCGGAATGGAAGGCAACATCATTAAGCTTGGTTGATAACTAAATACAGGATAGAGTTTGCCATCAATGAATAATTAATGCTTCTATTCTTGTCACACACATCACATGAGTTGATGTGGAAGAATACTCTATATGTACTGAGAGGATGGTGACAAGCAGGATGAGTGTGCTTCAAATAGAGTTTAGTCTCAGAGGAATGGAGCCTGGAGCCATGGCATCCATCAGGCTATAGTTGAATTACTAGTATAAACGAGTATGTTCCTTGTAAAAAGACAAATACTTCATCTAATCTGGCTCTATGTGCGGGAAAGCATATGGTAAATTGAAGTAAGTGGGTGCCCAATGATTTAATAGGATAAACATCAAGATCGAGTTCAATGTTTTTTTACCTAAAATGCTTCTCTCTTCCACGAGGATGTGGGTTTCATGCACTAGACATGCTTCATTAAACTCAATGAAGAAAAAGGCTGCTGAAAGACTCCTTGTTCTGTTAGTCCAAACATTGATTTGGTTGATGTCATCTGTCAATCTCTGCTATACCTGGGGGTGAAATTAATTTGTCACACTTACTGACACATTGTTGTTGCTAACTGGGATGACAGTATGAAGGCGATCTGAGAGTGTTTCATCCCAGTCAGGCCTTCATCAAGAAATGTAAGCTCTGGACCATCGGGTGCATCGATGCATGTAGAAGCCTCCGCTGACAGTTAGTCCCTCAGGCTCTGATGCTCATTCCTTTTTGGTGCAGCAATGAATGTGTGTGCCAGTGTGTGCGTGTGCACCTGTATGTGCACAAGGATAAGTAGTTGGTAAGTGGAAATTACAAATAACAAATGCAAGAACACAAACAAACCTGTTCCCTCCATAATGATGGCCCAAGTAAAACAATGGTGTTAAAGTCTTTATCAGGATAACATTCTGATCCTGATGCAGCAATGAGTAGAGAGAGCTGGTATGAAAGTATCACTGTTCAGATGAACATCGATTTTAAAGATAACTTTGCAGACAGAAACTCATTTATTTTTTTATAACAAAATCACATCTGTTCTTTTGATGGGGGTTATTTTATAAAAATGGGGATAAACATTGGTATTATTGAAGGGATAATAATACCTTTTGAACCTGTCAGTTCAGACAAAGGTCGGGTCAGAAGTAAAGTACAGACAACATCACACAATATAATGCTTTGAAGGCAACAAGAAGAAGAAACTAAAGCCCATCCCAAAATCATACCATAGAAATAAAAACAAGCTCTTAATTGTATTAATTTACAGTAATAATATATAATATAAATAATAATGAACATGCACTTTATATTTGCTGTTTTTCTTTAACTGTGACGACATTAGGAACCTGACAAGTAAATGTAATAAATAGATAACTATGGCAAATTGTCACGGCTGGATTTAGGGTGGACCCAAATGCACGACTCAGGAGACATAAAATGCTGATCAAGATGTTTACTAGAAATCTTATCAGGATTGAAACAAAGAACACAAGGTAACGCGGGAGAGCTTGGTCACGGAGAACACAAAACAATCTGGCAGAGGACAAGTGGAAGTGAGGGAGCTAAATAGTGAGGGGATAATGAGGGGATGGGCTGCAGGTGAGAAGGGTGTGAGGACCAGGAGAGGTTGTGAGGACCAGGTGAAGGCAATGAGGGACTAACGACGTGATCAGAGGCAGGTGAGAAGGACGTGAGGACCAGGTGAAGGGAATGAGGGACTAACGACGTGATCAGAGGCAGGTGAAGGGAGTTGGACTGACGAGATGGGAAGCAGGATCTGGAATGACATGATAGTTAGACTAGATGAAAACAACTAATAAAAAAGGAAAGTATGGAGCTGAACTGTTACACAAATAGTTGTTCATGTTTATTCATGATTAATTTAGGCAATTTGGTAAATCTAGAGACATCAGGCAGAATAATTTCCCCCATCGACCATTCAATTGGTTGAGGAGTGGATAGAATTGCTATCAACCCCAGTTTACTTCGGTTGACTCCAGATCTAGTTTCTTCGATGTCTTATGTATAGAATATAGTTATTGTGTGTAAAGTAGTTTAACAGGATCTGGTTCTCATCTGCACTCACATTTAGTGAAACCAAACTATAATGGGGGAGTTGTAGGTTGAAACAATTGCTAACTGAATGCAACGTTTAATTGCTTAGAATAATATAATTCCTGTTCTAATTGCTAGTTATAGACATGTGGTTAATGTATGTGCGATTACCCTTCATCACAGATATAAGAGACAGGGATTTCCTTGGAGTGCCTTTATATATCTGCCTCATACCTCTAAGATGGGGAAATCGTTTTCTTTTGGATGATGGAAGATACACTGCTTTTACAGGAAATGAGAAAAGCTCATTTGAATGACCATGATTTATAGCCGCACCTTACACAGCGACTGTCAATGTATTCCTCCTGATCCAAGCTCTCATACAACTGTGCTGGAGGTGCCTCTCAACTCAACCTTAATTTTAAAATCATGAAATAAATGCCGGTGGGAGCCCAGCCCTATAACCATTAAGCAATACGATGGGAAATGCCATCCCCTTTCTTATCAAAATTACTAAAATGCATTAAAAGAAATTCTGAACCAAAAGTTTTTAGTTGATTGTAATCATTTAGATTTACAAAACTCACTCTCGTACCACATCCAGTGCTCTAAAACAGGGGTGCTCACACTTTTTTTTTGTTGCTCCGTCCCAAGACACATCGACATCGGCGCTCTGCGGCGCGCGAGGCGGCGAGCCGAGAAGCGTTAATGCGACACGTAGAGACAGAAGTGACATGCTGTTGTGTGGAGACGATCAATAACAGACGGCTGTTTAGTTTGATAAAAGAACAAAGGCGTGCTCTTCAAGAAAAGGGACCAGAGCGGGAGCTGATCCCAGACCAGCGAGCCTACGGCCGACAACCAGCGCCTGACGTCAGTTTTGTTTAATGTCATGCGATCTACCAATACTACCTGCTACGATGAAGCGGGATGGCGTTATTGGCGGGAATCGCAGTGCAGAGTGGCGTCCATAAGCTAGCTAGCGGGGCGGCCTCACCTTTGTAAACAAGCACAGAGAAGCTTGTAATGCAACACAAATGGAGGGTGAGCTCCTTTCGTTCTCTTCTCAGGGACACATTACTCCTCTATATCAATTAATTTTAAATAGCTGTTGTATTGATGCCCTGAATCCCTCATATATAACCTTTAATTATTTAATGTTTGTGCAGTACTGTGTATCACATGATGGTCCACCTTTGCATGTCACACATGTGTGTTCATTCTCCAACGACAAAATGGCAGCATATCAGTCTCATGCATACCAAACTACAGCGTAGTAACGGAAAAGACGTAATACCAGTGTCATAAACAAACACGGTTGTACTCTTTGAAATGAACGTACATTGCTCAGCATAATTCCTGTTGGATAGTAAATCACGACTAAACTGACATTCAGAATGTGTTTCAGGCTTTTATCATGAACAGTTTACAGTCATGTTTTAAACACACAAAGCATTAACAAGGGCTGCAAATGCTGCAAATTTTGATTTGCCTTCGGCTCCAGCCGTTACAGTAAGTATAAATAGACAAACGCTGAGATAGATCATGTACTGCATGTGTGATGTCATGTATCCCATTTTATGCAGAGAGAAATATAATTAGAAGAACGATGGGTAGTGTCATGCAGCACTGTCCACTATAACTACTATTGCTATGCTTCTGCGTTCTTTTGCCTTGTGTATAGTAATATGTATCACCTCCTTTTAGTGTTGTCTTTTAAAATCCATTCATGTGTTTTGGGATATTTATTTAGTTTAACACAAACTGTAGTATAAGTACAGCACCATACTGTTTAGTCAGTAAGGACAGTGCATTCTTCTGTTTTCTTATCCGTTAAGTCAGGCACCAAGGAATGTTTACATGCAGTTTTAATTCAATAAAGCAGGCTATTTTTCTTCTTCAATAAAAGTGCCATACACAGTTTAACAACAATTATGTTTAACTGACAAGTATTTCATGTTTCTCAATTCCCTTATCAAACACCCATTTAGTTAGAGTTCAAATCTGACAGGATCAGACACTTACACAAAACAAACTAATGAAAATGATGTCAGCTAAAGTGTGAACTGAGAAAAGAAACCCTGCTAAACCATCGTTTATGTGCCAGAAAATAGTATGAAGACATTCAGTATTGAAATGCTGCAGTTTGCATACACAGCTTCAAATACCTTGATATGGTACACAAGGATTATTCAGAACCGACACGAGCAACATGGCACCATTCCCTCCTTCCTTGCACTCGGCTTTGATGCAACCTTTAACAGCAGAGAGTGCAACAATAGCTGTAAGCCGCTTTTCGCGGTGTCCGACTTAGTCAAACTGTGTGGGACAGATGAAGACTTATAAGGACATTGGTTTCTACGGTTTAAGCTTCACACAGAGAATTCCTTTAGCCTCTTTTATCTCACCTCTCTTTGTCCCCCTCGGGTCTTAAACCCGGCTAAGCTATTTGCCGTCTTGGTTGTCTGTGCTGTGACATCTAAATCGTATAGCATTGTGTCACACAATCTGAACTCTGCACTTAGAGCTACCAGCTGTACATTTCCCCATCTAAGATGTGCTGGTAGGGTCAATTGAGCATGTGTAACCCTACAAAACGGATGGACATCTCCCAATAGAAACAAAGTGTCTTCAACCACAGGCTATGTACCATTTTTAGTGCACAGCAATTCAGATGTTTTAAGTAAACATGAATTATCATGCATTTAAATATGGTAATGACATTACAGACATAACAATTGACAGTGTTGGGGAATGTTGGAATTAATAATGATTTGAAGTTCGATATGGACGCTGACTTTATACATTCAGAAGATAAAACTTTAATCTCAATTTTAAGTCAAAACATCAAATGAAGTGGATATTCAAACAAAAAGCTTTCTTCTGAGTGTAGCATCAAACACTTGGCAGACAATGGATCCACCTCGGCGCTACACTGGTGTGCAGCTACTGTGGTGGAAAAATGAATATGAAATGAAACATACATGTATAAAAACATATCAGTGTAGAATAATAAATCTTATCAGAGTCGTGAAATGTTAACACTATGTTCAGTGTTACTTTAACAATCTAAAGATAAGGTACATATGTTCAATGGCTGAGTGTGACATGTGATTAACACTATACAGTGTTAGGTTGTGTTACATTTTTACTCTATTTAGAGTAAATTTAACTCTAAAAGTTCAACACTTGGGCAAGAGTTAATTTAACTCCAATTACGATTGGGACCAAATACACTCAGCAATAGTGTTAAATTCTACTCTTTAAGTGTTATTTTAACACTGTAAAATGTAAAGTAATCTAAATGAGATTGACAGCACTTCTATCCACCCAAAATCATCCATACTCCACATGTTGTGAGGCGTATTCGATGAGGTGAGACTCAAACCGTCGTAACATGCTCGAAATGCCTCCAGGAGAGTTCACGGGGACGTCAAAGGAAGCTTAGCAGTGTAGCCCATGCTCTGCTGTTTAATATGATGTATATCATAATATTTATTTATTATACATTAATTCAATTTATGTACATAAACTCCCCAAAAAGACATCTAAACACGGGATACCGTATGGGGTCTTTTTTTGCCATTTAGCCAATGGACTGTTACTGTTTTGGGATTTTCTGTTTCTCTTTTTTCCCTCTTGGCAACGGAGAGCCACGCAAAGTTGACTAGGGGCGTTGTTTACTCTGAGCTCAGTTGCACTTGGATTCTCTGTTTTTCATTTATGTTTCCAGTGAATTCAACACCATCCAGCCACTGCTGCTGAGTGAGGAGCTGCGGGTGGTGGTGGTTTCAATCAACCACCTTCTCCTAGATCACAGTTTGTCTGACTAGCCGTCTGATACGGTGGTCAGTGGTACCCGAACTCCACAGGGAACTGTTCTCTCTCCTTTCCTGTTTACCTTGTACACCACTGACGTCCAGTACGACTCGAGGTCATGCCATCTGAAGAAGTTCTCTGATGGCTCTGCAGTGGTCGGGGACAGCGGAGCAATTTTCCCAACGGACTCATCCAGCTCCGCTTTCGCAAGGACAGATAGAAGAGATCATTCCCATTGCAGTAAGAATATAAAAAATCAAAAGTATAACACTGTTACACTGTTATTTGTTTGTTTTTGCATTTTTTTATGCATAAAAAAAACTAATGTGAAGATGTTTATTTCTTCTTTTGAATTATTTCCAATTACATATATATCTATATGCAGCATCATACACAATTTCCCCTCCTTTCTGAAATGTATGTGCACTGAAATTCTTTACAAACCATCTGCTATTCTTAAATCAGTGATAGACCAGAATAAACATGATATCAGTATCATTGTTATGAATGTTTTCACTGTGTTGCCTCTATATTCTGTTCCACGCACCCTCATCTCTCCACTGTCATCATGCTTGATTAAAACTTTCACTGCTGCTGCCGGAGCCGTCATTCATGTCCTTGCCAAGGACAATCCGGTGATTTCCCAAAGGTGAATGCAACTGGGGACAATATTTTACTTATACTTATCAATTGCTCAGATGGATCAATTTATCTGTGCAAGAACCTGAAATTCTTCTTCTTTTTTTATGAGCAATAAACTCAGACAAACAAATTGGGTAAGATGGTTATGGGTGCAGAATATCTTTTAAAGAATGTTTCAGGTCATTAGGTAATTATGAATGAATTAAATGAATGAAATATACTTTATTAATCCCCAAGGGGAAATTTGGAAATGTATGCTCATTCATACAAAGTAGATCCACCATAAACATCCATTGCAATGACATCTCCGTGTGTGGCTAACATGAGTTATGCTGAGTTATTTATTGACTCTGTTTGAACTTTACATCAATTGATAAGTTTTCATTGTAATAGGTCACTTATGTTGATGATCCTAAAGAAAATCATTACCCAACTCTGCATTTTCAAATCAAATTAAATTTTTATGTAAATGAATTATAGATTCTCCAGATGTCAAATTGCATATTAGTGTGTAGTTGTTTTCTTTCATCAAATTTCAAATAATTTAAATATGTTGATACATTTTATTATAGCATGACATTGCACTGGATTATTTTTATTAAATTATTTATATATACAGAAATAAATGTGATAACGATTGTACATAATCACTTACACAATCACTGTTTTCCACCCTTTTGTGTTGACTTTTTGGTGCTCACAAATTCATTGCAATTGGACACAGCTCAGGCAGTACCATAAGACACCATCATGTTTTAATACAAAGATAACATATTAACAATCTGCAAAACTTCAACTGCAAATATGTCTCATGCATTTTACTTTATTTTATGAAAGGCCTTCCAAGCTGTCAGCCATCAAATGATAACTTAACTACTTTTTCTCATAAAAAGCTTAGTACTTTTTAAAAAAAACTATTAAGTCATAACATTAACATATGGTTTACGGTTGGGCTAGTAAAACCAACAGGTATTAATGAAGGTCAAACATGAATATTTCATTGACTACCAGTGTGAGACAGGAATTTAAATCTGAGTTCCAGTGCTGAAGGGAAATGATGTTCATCCCTTTGGCCTCCACTCTCTCCTTTATGGTACACTAGCATTATAGTTGATGAGAATGTATGGCTGTCCCTGAGTTGGATCACACAAGATTTGGTCGACTAATCGAATAGTTTATTTAATTGCCAGATCTGTAAAACTGAGTTTCAACAAATCAATGATCAACAAAGTCAAATGTGCCTATATGTCACAGTATTTCAAATGTTTTCCCCCTTTGATTAACTAAAATCACCTGTTTGCAACTCTCCTTTTTAGATGTTTTTGTGCATTTATGGAACAAATGGTACCAATGGTTTGTGTTAGAAGATTGTATTGCAAGCACATCACACAATATAATATATTATACATGTTTGCTTATGCTTATTCATGTCCCAGTGGATGACACACCAATGACTCCATCTTTATGTTGTGTTAGTAAGTGCGATAAAGAGAAGTGTGCCTTTAACTGTCTCTCAGCAGTCAGCGTTGAAAGTGTATGATCTGCTTTACAAGCTGTTTGCATGTCAACTTTGTTGTTGTTATTTGTTCCTCAGATTGTGTTTTTTAATTGTCAATGGCCTGGGTTTAGTCACAGTTAATTTGTCTTGAAGCAGTCTAGGATGAGCCATCTGCACAAATATATTCCCTTCTTATTAAAATGCAACATGCGAGTGACAGTAGATCAACCGTTCTCTCCTGTTGCTCGTTTTTTGATGCGCTAATAAAAAGTCTTAGTGGTTCTTTCAAGCATTTTTTATTTATCATCTTATGTGAAGGGGGATACAATAACCCACTGTGTTATTCTGCTGAGGGTAGTGATCAAGTATAATCTGCCTGACAAACTGTGAGGTTTTAGAGGACTCCCCCATGACTGATAGGCCATGTCACAGGTAAAGGGCAGGAGGATAAGCAACGTTTCGTTGTAGTATAATGGGGGTTGTAAAATGTAAAAGAGCTTGGTGATGCATTTGTTTCCCATAAAAATAATACTCCTCAGAGTGGCTACAGTAATGGAGAGCCACCAGCTCTACACTGAATCATAATCGTCTCATCTTGACATCATGTCAACATGTACTTTAAATTAAGTTTACTACACTGTCATAATACAGTCATAGTGACCACTGGTCAACCAAAAACCTTTCCTCCAATCTTTGAACTCGCATGTTATTTTTGTTTTTATGATTGAAGATATTATCTGAAGCAAAATTATGTAGTGTTAATGATAACAGACTAGGTTCACTTACCAGTTGTTTATCATAATTAGAGTCAATAAGTATCTCTAACTATAATAAATGAGCTGTGCTAAGGGCAGGATGTCGGTCAGCTAATGAACATTCAGCTTCTCTGTCCATAATATATGCAATACATCTTAGTCAGCTCGTGTCTCAGTCTGTAATGAAGGGGTCATTGTCAAGGCCAAGTTAATGCAGACACATCTCATCCACACTTCTTTTTATATATATATATATATATATATATATATATATATATATATATATATATATATATATATATATATATATATATATATATGTGTGTGTGTTGTAAGAAGCTAAAATGAAACATAATAATGTAATGTGCAAATTATTAAAATCCCAGTTATTCTGTACTGCAAACATACAACAACAACAACAACAAAAGTAATAGGAAGGAATGAGGTTGGGAGAAGAGTATTGAGGAAGACATACATTTTACATAAATTATTCCAAACTTAAGAACACAAATACATCTTAAATAGTTTCTAACTACGACCTTATGCAGTACCAACATCCACAAAGACATAATCAGTGTTGTTGAGGACTGATAAGCCCTTTATATTGTTTCAACCAGTTCTCAGTGTTACAGCTCTTAAATTGATGTGCAGTGTTAGGCTTTTGTATCGTCTTTATTTGTAAGACCTATTATGGAATACTACTAATGTTTCCTGTTTGCAACAGCATTACATTTGCAGCATAAGGTTTCAGTGTATATATGTTTCAAAGTTGCAGAAGCAATGCACTAGCTATGTGTACACCATTAAAACAGCCCACGTATGCCTTGTAACTTTTCTTGAGACTGACAAAATATTAATCCTTTGAGTTTGGTTTTATCTCAGTACAAAAGTAGTTGGACAAAGAAAAACATTGTATTTTGGTATTATTGTATGTTTTATGTGTTGTTTGGCAGCATGTTGTTTATATTGTTATATTACCAATTTACTAGATAATGCCAAAAATAACAATAGAGACATTCAGTCAAGCATAAATCATCTTCTAACTTAACTAATATTCAACAATGTTATATGCTCCTTTTTGTATACTTTTTTGGTAAATGCTTGATGGTTATGCATTTTAAAACCCATTATTTATTGTAAATGGTGCATATTATAACATAGTATACTTAGTGCAGAGCATATGTAAAGTTGGACTTACATTCCACACCACAGATTTAGCACATGCTGTACTTTTTTAAGTATTGCCTCTTTTAGAAAATAGTTCAGGATAATTTAATAGCCAACAAGCAACACATAAATAATCTAGGCTAGTTACTCAACCTTATATCCAGTCTTGATTTGCATTAAACATGTTCCCCATTTACTCTTGGGTCTTTAACTTTCTGTTAACATATATGCATCCACATTGGTGGATAACACATACAACCTTATATCATAGCAATGGGAAAATAACCATGCATGCAAGTGGCCATGTAATTAAAGTCCATCATTAACTGTAATAGAATAGAAATATACTTTATTAAACTGTACGTGTGCTCTTTTTTTAGGTAGCAGATGGCAGATCACCACAGTAACTCAAACTTTTGAGTGTAGAAAAGAATTGTTTGTAATGAAAGCCACACAGATGCAACCATCTCTCATTAGACTGAGCTGTCTAATGGGTGGCCATTTGTTAAGAGAATGCTTGATGGGACCTAATGGGCACAGGATGGGAATTAATAAATAATGCCCCATTGTGCCTGTGTGGACAATTAATAGCGCTTAACAAGATAGAAGATGGATTGGGGGGGTGGACATTAGATTAACAAAGTTGGCTGTTTGGGGCAATTCCCCCATCCCCCTCTTGAGAGAAATGTAACTTAATGGGGGTGAGGAGTTGGAGACAGGAGGCTTTTAATCATGGAAGGCAGCATTAGGAAAGCAAGCTGAATGTTAAATACAACTCATTACTCTTGTGTGGTATGACCCAGAGCTCTATTGTACCCTACAGTGAAAGTGGTTGCACCTCCTTGCTCTATTTCTTTTCACATTCAGTTTTAATAAGGATCATGGGTGAGCGTGCCAGTATTATGTTGGATTATGTCTTTTTGACTGTACATAAATGTGCCCAGTAGACCTTGTGACATTGAATAGACACAATAGAGCAGTTACACATCCTGTCTATTGTATTGTGTCTTCATAAGATAGTAAAGTAGTAATTGAGAACATGTTAAACCTACTTTCCTTCTGCATGCTATACATTTTTATGGTCGTCTTTGATTTTGTTTGCTGCCATGAAACGTGTATATATTGCAATTCAGAATAAAAGTTTGAGAAGTCAGCTAGTGTAAATATGATTCATATGCATAGTGTAAGGTGATGTGCATATCAAATAATGGAGCCCATACTAAGCATGGCTATTCAGCACCAGGCTCGTCTCTATCAGATGAGATGACAGACTAATATTGATGGGTCTTGTCCTTGCTCAAGCAGATACTGTACGGCGTACACAGATGCAGGACCGCAGCATCCCCGGGGGCTTCCCTTTTGGCTTTGCCGTGCAGCCAGAGTGACAGACAAGTGCTCCAGTTATATAATCCTCCAAGGAGAAGAACGGAATAGGTAATGAGAATTTGAGCAAGTAATGTGGCTGTTGTATTCAAGGCAATGAATACCAAGCACATTTTGTCAATCACTGATAAAATGCCCTTCACCTGATGAGGTCCAGGAACAGCCTGGGTCTGAGATGAGGTGTGGCCTGCTCTATTCAATGCAAATAATCTGGGGGGCTGAAGAAGTCCTCGCATTGATCAAGTTAAGTTGAAGTATTGCTGGAAGGAAGAGTATAGATTGAAGAATGGATCTAGCTAGACTTCACTAAATCCAATATTTTTTTTTAAACAATTAACCAACTACCTAATTGAATAGGCGATGCATATGCAAACAAACTGACCCAAGACCTGTTTTCTCTTTATCATTTAAAAGAGTTTTGCTTTAGCAACCACTCTCGTAAAGCTAGTGGCTATGTGTAGCACAGAATCCAATATGTCTTACAATAAGTTCCACTGAAAAGCCATTAGACCCATAGTGCTCCTTCCATCGAAAACCCTAATGGGCTTCTGTTGGGACAGGTGCTCCACAAATTGCTTCCTCTGAATGATTAATGAGTGAAGATTTATAAGAGGGTGAGGCCCAACTGTGTGGACTGTGTGTGTGTGTGGGTGTGATGTGTCGGTGTATGTGTATGTGTGTGTGTGTGTGTGTGTTCCAACATGAACATGGTGGATGACCAGTGTGTAAACCTTAGTTTAGAGACACTCAGTAAAAAGCGACTGATTTGGGAAAAACTATATTTCATGGGCCTAGAATTGAACTAACAAAATAAAATAAAATAAAGTATAAGCAAATAAAGAAAACATCTTCAATTTGACAACACATGAGCAGGATTACGGAGAATAGTGAGAACACCAACAGGACAGCATCTATAGTCTTGGCATTGGTCTTACCATGGGAGTAAATATAAAAATGTTGAAATGTCTAAATGTGCCTATAGGTCTGTGTTACATTATTTTCAGTCTTATGTTTTCCATTACACCTCTAATGTAAATTACCAGCCAGTCCCAAATAATTGGGATTTAGTAAAATTAGGACGTGAAAATATGGAGTTCCAAGACTTGTTTGATAACACATCATTGCACTGTGAAGTGTACAGATGGATAAAACAGAAAATTACTACATATGTGTATGCCAATTGATTCTATGACATCAAGCATCTGATAAGTATACATCATTTAAAAGTTGACAGATTATTTGAAGATCTTACCTGTATGTGAGGAGTCTGATTCTTGAAACCACTTTGATATATTTTGGATTATGGGGCCAATACGCACCCAGCTTCTCTGATGCATTTTGCATAATTGCAATAAGTATCTCCCTATTAAATGTCATGCATCACTGGGCCAATAATGATTTCATTCATTTATTAATGGATTAATACAGAAAGTAGATACAATGATGTAAAACTGTGTTCATAACTATTTAATAGCTACTCAAACATTCATACCAGTAATCTGATTAAAGTATAGTGTTCATTTTGAAAAGAATGTACATATTCAGATACTGAAAGGAAAAAACCCTGAAAGGAAGAATGAACCCAATAACAACAAAGAGGTTTCAAAGGAAATTGTTTTCTTTGAGATGACATTTTAATTTGTGATAAAAAGATATTTTTTAAACTCTGGAGGAGACACAGTGATTATAAGATAGCAGCCTTATTTTGACCGGCTCTCAGAGTTTCAGCAGTTAGGTTCAATTTAGCATATTTTTGCTGTGCTCTTAGTTGCCTTCTTTTTATATATTATAATTGTTATTTATATTATATAAAAACACCAAATTGATGGCTTGACATGTGATTTTTCCACCAAAATATGCCTAAATAAAAGCTTATTTTTTGTATCAGTATCTTTTTATTAACCCATTCATGAAAAGACAGAGGACCACAGCATTATCCACATATAAATGCCACAGAAAGGGTAGCTGTGTAGTGTCATGTTATGTTACTTGACAGACATTTTGTTTCAGTGAGGAGCTTTTCCTCCGTGTGCATGTCTCCAAATCAGCATGAGAAAGACGTTAAGCTTGTATTTAAGACTCTTTTCATTTTGAAATGTGGGTCCCCTGCTGTGAAACTGAACGGGGGGAGATGACTACTTCAAGCTGAAGGCTTACTGTGTGTGTGGTTGTGTGTGTATGTGTGTGTATGTGTGTTTGACACGGCACAGATTGCTAGGCAGCATTGATTCAATTTAGAAATTGCCGGGCTTACCCTTTCAGGAGTGTTTACATTACCATGCTGCTCATTTTTTTTTTTAAATACAGCTTTGAAAAATGAAACATGAATTAGACCCCCTGACCCCCACCCCCATCCTTCCTGAACCGACATATGTTCAGAGATAAGAAGCTGAAACTCTGTTTTGCTGACGAATGTCCCAATAAAGACGCATTATCTCTGCACAATATTGCAGTAATTGTCTCGACCTATTGTCCTCCTGCTCAGTCAGTTCTCTGGCGCAGCGACATGGGGCCACAGTGATGGCTCCCAAATCGTTTTCACCTTCGCTACTGCCATGCTGAGAATTCAAATCACATGAAGGAAGCCAAGACACAGATTGGCTCCCAGATTAGCTGCTTATCCTGAATATCTCCTCCACAACTTCCAAGGGCATTTTTGCCGAAGTACCACATTGATCGATTTGGGTGGAAAACAGTTGAATAGTTGCTGTGCTGCTCAGCGGCTCTCTGTTTGCTGTTGTCACAGTCCTTTACCATATTGACGGCATTAAAAAGTTGTATTGTGCCATCACTACTTGACTCTGGCCTAAACAGCTTTATGAACACAGACATGTTGTTGAATCAATACATACATCCATCAGCCTTCAACAATGGTGTAGAACAATACATACCAATTAAAACAATTTTGAAAACCTCATACGGAAACAAGTCAACCATTTGATTTTCAGAAACTGTCCTATGAAACAGGATGTTATAATTGAAACGTAGGATTTTTCTGAATGGAAAAGTTAAGAAAAATAAAAAGTCACCTTTCAAAAACTGGGAGAATTTTCCATACCAAAATGTGCTCTTTTGTATTTGTTTAGAAAGGATGGTTACTTTCAATGAAATAATTGAGTTAATTAAACATCTCGGGAGTTTTGTTCTTTAACTTATGGTTTCTTAATAAGGAAATCCAGAGCAATGCACTGCTTACTTATGAAGTAATTTGTTTACGGGGCTCAATTTGCATAATACTAAATTGAATCCAGCCATATGGCTTATCAGCCAACTCCATGTCCTGATTGGACTGCTGTCTCTCCTCGTGGTCGAGGTCTATTAAGATTGATTAAACATTTATAATCACAAAATCATCAAACCAGGAATTCTGTTTGACGTAAAGCCGGTCTCTCATCTCTCCTTCAGCTTGCCAGGTCATTAATCTGCCTCTGATCACCATCACTTTTTCTGGCTGTCTACTAGACTCTTCGGAAGTGGCTGACCCATTACTTATATACTCGGCCATCCCATCATATCACCAGTCCATTTAAAACAACGTGTGAATCTTCCTGTCACTGGCAGTCAGTGGAGACAAACACCGCCATTGCGGAACCTGGAAATGGGAACAGAAGGCAGTTATGGCTTCACAAAGGGCCATTTGGAGATCTGGCTTTCGAAAGGCTCAAGGTTGGTCGGCTGGAAATGAGCTAGTTTGTCATTTGAGTGCGTCTGAAAGCAAATATATGTATAGCTTTTATATATGGCCACAATTGAATGCAGGATGAAAAGCCTATTTACGACATTATGCCAAATTCAGGTAATGGAATGGAGTAGTAATGGCAGCTGCATTACTTTCTACCACAATCCCACAATGCAATGTGTCACATTATATTGATGTGGAAATAATTGTGGGCGACTTTACGGATGTCAGTGATGGCGCAAAATGACAATGAATAATAAGTGTCCAGGATCACAATGTTTTTGGGGATTATGACCCTTTTAAGTAATGAGATGTGAGAAAAGAGAGTTCCTTACTTCCTGGTAGCTCAAGATCAGTCCTTCAGGAGCAGCTTGGGATTCGATATGTGTATCCCTTTTGCATCTCCACTCAAATAAGCTACATTGTTGTTTGATGAATCCTGATAGTAATTATTAGGCTCCAGAATAAACTAGAGCCAGAGAATACTATACCGATGATATTGATTGTATTGACAATGCATGGATTAGAAGCCTTAACTTCACTCAACAAGTGAGTTTTAATATTCAGAACAGGTGGGATGGAGTAAATTATACCATTAATACATAAATCAAATCTACAAATGAATAAGCAAGGAACATATACAATGTGGGGCTAAACTGCACCATCAGGCAATGTCAGTGTAGAGTTATCCCTAAAAGGAGGAAAGAAACAAAATATGTTGAATGAACCACCAGTGCACACAAACCAAATAAAATGTATACAGCAAACTAAGGTGACTCGAATCACACGATAAAACTCCTCTTCAGTTGTAGACAAAGCCCCACAGGAAAAATAGAACCAAATTGATTCGTTAAAAGGACACTTTTAGTACGTCTGGGAAAAACTGTGGTCGGCTCCTGGAGTGTCTTTGTTTAAAAACTGAAATAAACAAGAACAGATTAATATACAGAAGGAACCTTGAACAAAAACGTTGTATAAAACAGGCAATGTCAAATTAAATATTCTAACTTGCTAGACTGGAACACAGTCTCCTTCCCCAGTCAAAGACATGCAGGTGACCGGAATCTATAAGTATAAAGAACCACGTTAATATTGTGTTAAGGGGACTAAAACCCTTGGTAAAACATGTCTGTTCTGCTCAAGCATACATTGTGTCTCGGCTTGTGTGCCGAAGAAGTTGTAGTCCCTCACCAGCATGAACAATTGAACAAATAACACTTATTTAACAGTTATCTCACAAACCTTTAATGTAATGCTATTAACTACAAATAATACATCATAGTTATTCAATTTCACCATTAAAATCATGCTTTTAAACATGTATTAAAAAAGAGCCCACCAAATCAGTCAACAAGAAAAGCCTCACCTCTCTTCGTTCCAGAAGAAAGGCCCAGGTGATGTTCCCACCCCCATTTATAGACTCTCCCTTTGTCTGAGACCTCATGCTAGACTGCCTGTTACCTGCCTTCCCACATAGAACATCTATTTTATAAAATGCATAATACCGTGTTGTTACCAATTACAATACAGAATAAAACACGGGGTGCACCCAACGCCTAATGTATGGTTAAAGAAAGCTAGTAAACTCAAAGTAAGGTAAGGCCGACATATGGTTCCCTTCAGTGGCACAAAGGTCTGATTGAATGCATTTGATAGCCCCTATTGATTTTGCTATAGTGGAGCTGTTTTATCGGAAGACAAATTGCCTCTGCAGACAAGCTTGGGGACTCAGACTTAACTGCAGTCTAACGGGCCGCCCTAGACCTACCTGCAATAATTCTATCCACTTAGCCTACAGAACAGGGTACTGTTCACAAATGATTTATCATATAATGTTTATATAATGTTTATACAATGGTGTTAATCAAGTGTTGTCGCAGTATAGTATTTCTAAATAGCGACTTTTATGAGCTGAGAAAGAGAGGTTTGTCTTCCGACATATCTACTGTAGAGATAATAATGCTTAGGATAAGCTTTGAAGAGAAGAAAAAACAGTCCTATTTGTTTATCATTAACTTATATCTTTAAAGACCCCATAATATAACATCACACACAATTTCCTCTGGCTCTCAAGTAAACAGAAACAAGAAAATATCCAGAAAGGCACACTCAGAACAGTGCAGACCTCGGCCACAAATAATGCTGACTGATTATTCAAGTCGGCCGAAACATTGTAAAATGTATTTTTGTATCCACCTTCTCTTAAGTTCCGCCATGTTGACTTTTACTCTGATGTGAGAGGCATATTGGTTGGATCATTGACCTTATCTTAGTAGGCACTCGGTAACGACATCTGCAGGAGATTTTTATATATATATATATATATATTGTAGAGTTGGGAAACAGCGAGACAGAGACGCAGTTGCAGTCGAGATGGTTTACTTCAAACTCCACATAAAATGTACAATACTTGTGCATCACCATAGCGGCAGCGCCACACACCCTCTTCCCGGAAACCGAAGAGACAGACCCCGAAAACCCCGCCAGCTCAGCCCTTAGGTGAATGTCTCTCACAGTTCGTATGTGGGTCACCATATATATATATATATATGGATGGATGTCTGTATGTATGTATGTATGTATCTATATTAAATATGGAATTATAACAAAAAAAACTAGACATCCACACAACTCCACTGTCAGATCAAACGTCCATGCAGGAAGGCCAACAGACTTTGCAGCTGCAAACTCAGCATTCACAGTTAACACAGCACGCACTGCGGAGTTGATTACTTCAATCACTACAATTATATAGATTACAGCACATTATCAACACTGATTGGACATTGCACATTTTCCCCTTTTAAAGCAACAATGTTTAGAAAAAAAGACCACTGAATTAAGGTTCTCGTAAATCCCTGTGTTCTTCTTTTGAAGAGAACTAAATCTACTCTCTCTATGATGCCCTTCGCTTTGGTGCTCGATAATAAACTGGGAACAGATGGCGAGTGCGCAGAGCATCAAGCTGCGTTTTCTGCCCCTTAAGTGTAACGTTTCTGCTTCAGAACCAAAGGCTGCTGTCCAGTATTGCTTATAAATATAGTTTTATGTATCCAAAATAATAAGAATAACATTCTTGAATGTGTTATCCATTATATGTGTGTTGCTCATAGTTGCACATCTGTTTACTTAAAAAAACTGTAAATATCCTCTTTCAGATTGAATGGGTCTGTCCCTGACTTGGAGTTCTCTCGTTGGTATGCATACACTGGCACAATCATCCTTTCATCTGCAGTGAGTACAAAGGTAAACAAAGCCGTTGGGGCTGTAGGCTAGAAGCTTCACAATGAGAAAATAAATGAACAACATGTTTTCTCACCATCTGTACACCTGCCACACTCCCACTGTAAATGGACATAGTACACAGATATCTATAAAAAGAGATTTTCTGCATTTACATTATCTCTCCCTCTCTATCTCTATCTCTATCTCTATCTATATATATATATATATTTATATATTTATATATATATAATATTTTATATATATATATATATATATGTATGTATATATATTATATATTATATATATGTATGTATATATATTATATATATATACATCTCTCTATATATATATAATACATATAATATATGTATATACATATATATATATATAATATATATATAGAGAGAGAGAGAGAAAGAGAGAGAGAGAGAGAGCGATGTATAGATATATTTGCATTCACATTTCGTTCAGGCATCTGGCTTTTCAAAGTTTGATTCACTGTAATAATTGAATTTACATTTAATTTCAATTCAATTCAATTCAGTTTATTTGTATAGCCCAGTTTCACAAATTACAAATTTGTCTCAGAGTGCTTTACAATCTGTACACATAGACATCCCTGACCCAAAACCTCACATCGGACCAGGAAAAACTCCCAAATAACCCTTCAGGGGGAAAAAAAGGGAAGAAACCTTCAGGAGAGCAACAGAGGAGGATCCCTCTCCAGGATGGACAGATGCAATAGATGTAATGTGTACAGAAGGACATATTTAGAGTTAAAATACATTCAA
Source organism: Liparis tanakae (assembly GCA_036178185.1). Lineage (NCBI taxonomy): Eukaryota > Metazoa > Chordata > Actinopteri > Perciformes > Liparidae > Liparis > Liparis tanakae. Next base: position 18,416,362 of record CM070107.1, read on the forward strand.
GGAATCTGACAGAGTTTATCAATAGTTCATATTTAGGCATATTCCACAATGGAGAGTTTGGAGACCTCCCAAGTGGAGGAGTGGGCGGAGTCCCAGCAGGGCAGTGGCACAGCTGGCGACAGGAACTCACGATCCAACCATCGAAGGTCCATCAGCAGATGGAATCTATGCCGTCTCATAGGGTCCGATGACCCCATGAGACGTGAAGTCAGAAGGACTCCGGGGAGAAGCAGAGTTAGTCATGTGTGATGGAGAGATGAAGATTCATCCATAGGAGAAAGAAAAGAGGAGAGAGGTGCTCAGTGCATCCTAAACATCCCCAGCAGCTATAAGCCTATACCAGCATATCCAGGGGCTGGACCAGGGCAAACCTGATTCAGCCCTGACTATAAGCTCTGTCAAAGAGGAAAGTCTTCAGTCTACTCTTGAATGTGGTGACTGTGTCTGCCTCCCGGACTGAAGGTGGAAGCTGGTTCCATAAAAGAGGAGCTTGATAACTAAAGGCTCTGGCTCCCATTTTACATTTTAAGACTCTAGGAACTACAAGTAGCCCTGCATTTAGTGAGCGCAGCTCTCTGGTGGGGCGATACGGTACTACAAGCTCTTTAAGATATGATGGTGCATCACCAATTAAGGCTTTGTAAGTTAAGAGAAGAATTTTAAAAGTGATTCTTGATTTTACAGGGAGCCAGTGCAGAGCAGCTAGTGCAGGAGTAATGTGATCTCTTTTCTTAGTTTTAGTGAGAATACGAGCTGCAGCATTCTGGATCAACTGGAGGGACCTAAGAGATTTATTAGTGCAGCCTGATAATAAGGAGTTGCAGTAATCCAGTCTCGAAGTAACGAACGCGTGAACCAATTTCTCTGCATCTTTTTGAGACAAGATGTGCCTGATTTTTGAAATATTACGTAGATGGAAGAATGCAGTCCTTGAGATTTGCTTTATGTAGGAGTTAAAGGACAAGTCCCGATCAAAGATAACGCCGAGATTCTTTACAGTGGTGTTGGATGCTAGAGTAATGCCATCTACAGAAATCACATCACCAGATAATTGATCTCTGAGGTGCTCAGGGCCGAGTAGAATTACTTCGGTTTTGTCTGAGTTTAACATCAAGAAGTTGCCGGTCATCCATGTTTTTATGTCACTAAGACATGCTTGAATTTTAGTGAGTTGGTTAGTCTCCTCTGGTTTTATTGATAGATATAGTTGAGTATCATCTGCATAACAATGCAAGTTTATAGAGTGTTTCCTGATAATATTGCCCAAAGGAAGCATGTATAAGGTAAATAGAATTGGTCCAAGCACAGAACCTTGTGGAACTCCGTGACTAACGTTGGTGGTCATTGAGGCTTCATCTTCTACAAATACAAACTGAGATCGATCTGATAAATAGGATTCAAACCAACTTAGGACGGTGCCTGAAATACCAATTGACTGCTCCAGTCTCTGTAATAGGATGTTATGGTCAATGGTGTCGAATGCAGCACTAAGGTCTAACAAGACCAGTACAGAGAGAAGTCCTTTATCTGCTGCCATTAAGAGGTCATTCGTAATCTTCACCAGTGCTGTCTCTGTGCTGTGGTGTTTTCTAAATCCTGACTGAAACTCTTCAAATAAACTATTCTGATGTAGAAAGTCACACAACTGATTTGCGACCACTTTCTCAAGGATCTTAGAGAGGAAGGGGAGGTTAGAGATCGGTCTGTAGTTAGCCAAAACCTCTGGATCCAGAGTGGGCTTCTTCAGGAGAGGTTTAATTACAGCTACTTTGAAGGAATGTGGTACGTGGCCTGTTAACAAAGACACATTAATAATATCCAAAAGAGAGCTGCCAATTAAAGGCAAAACGTCTTTAAGCAGCCTAGTCGGGATAGGGTCCAAGAGATAGGTAGACGTGTTAGAAGTAGAAACCATTAAAGATAATTGGTCACGGTTGATGGGAGAAAAGCCATCTAAATATATACCAGGACATACAGGGGTTTCCAAAGCCATTCCACTTGAGGACAGATTGGCACTGGTTAAGGGCAAGAGATTATTAATCTTGTCCCTAATAGTTAAAATCTTCTCATTGAAGAAGTTCATAAAGTCATTACTCCTGAGGTCTATAGGAATACTGGGCTCCACAGAGCTGTGACTCTCTGTCAGCCTGGCTACAGTGCTAAAGAGAAACCTAGGGTTGTTCTTATTCTTCTCTATTACTGATGAGTAATATTCTGCTCTGGCATTGCAGAGGGCCTTCTTATAAGTTTTAAGACTATCTCGCCAAACTAAGCGGGATTCTTCCCGATTAGTTGAACGCCAAATGCTTTCAAGCTTTCGTGACGTTTGCTTTAATGTGCGGGTCTGAGGGTTATACCAGGGAGCAAACCTTCTCTTCCTCACTGTCTTCTTCTTCAGAGGGGCTATCGAGTCCAGTGTCATTCTCAGTGAGCCTGTGGCACTATCAACAAGATGATCAATCTGGGACGGGCTAAAGTTAGACCAGGAGTCCTCTGTTATATTGAGACATGGTATTGAATCAAGTTTAAGTTTAAGTTTATCAATTTAAGAGAGCTGTTTGTCTTAATACACAAATCAACAGCTGCTCTGCTGAGAATATAGAGCACTCTCCAAAAGCATGGGACCAGATTGTGGATGATTCATACAAACACACAAATAAAATGGTCATTTTTCAATTCAGTTATTCTTGTTCAATGAATTCTGCCAAAGCATAAGGGCAGACTTATATTGAGATCTAGCACTGATACAACAGTGACATATTTAGTTTGAATGTACACTCTTATGCTTTTAGTAGTTCTGCACATGTCTCACTGAGTTCAATTCAGCTCTAGATTATTCTGTATCTGGGGGCTCTACTCATGGAAAATGTTGTTATTTACACAGTGAACCAACAATAGCATCTGAGATATACGTTTTGACAAGTAAAATAGATATATTGATTTATTTTGATAGTAATAAATGACTACTCTTTAACTTGGATAAGATATTGAAGTATCAAATAAGATATTGGAATTCCAAAGAATGCATCAGCAAGCATCACAATGAGAGTAACACTGGGAGGAAGATATTTCTTATCTTATTTCCTTAATTGAATTGGCATTGGTAATCCTCTCATTGGTCGAGTGTGTAAATGTTGTAATTGTGATCGACAATATAATGAAGGACCAAAACAAGCAAGTGTTGCTGTTTTCACATTTACTGTTGATGCTCCAGTCAAACTAAGAATTTATATTTAAATTAAGATACAATTAAATTACATTTCTGACCAATAATTCGCTTAATTTTTTACGTTGCAAATTTCGGAGGCATTCTTCCGATTTGACACACTGTAAAGGTAACATCTGATTTTAACTACCTTGGTATCGATATGTTGGCAATCCTTTGCACCACTTTCCTAAAACGTGAGAACCCAAAACATGAGGGAAGCAGTTGTCCTTCGCATATCGAAGCCAACTGACAATCTTTCAGGAGCTTTCATTATCCGCTGACAAATATGTCTTTTCTTGTCTGACTGATGGATCGCTGTGAGCCGGAAGACAGAGTGAACTGGAGGTTATGGAGAGAGTGATGCCTTTTAAAAGGCTCATAAAGAACCTCTGGGGGACAGCCATGTTGCGGATTATTCAAAGTGTTTTAATTGATTAGGTCATTCTAATCTAAGGGAAGGCCTCTCCTTATCAATGAAATGGCTTCAGTCTTAATGTATTTCCTTTTACATTTAATTTGGTTTCCCCAAGGCTCCTGGTTTAAAATAATAGCAATAACATAACTCTGAAACAAACCCCATTATGAACAATATAAAAGCATTGTCAGTTGATACTGACATGCAGACAATACCCTGAAACCAATAGCACATTTTTGTTATATCTTACTTTCATTGTCTGACACCTATCCTGTTTGCCCCCATTTTTACCTGAGTCTTAATTAAAAGAAGATGGATTATCTAGAAGGTTGATCTTTCTGGTAAATAACACCTCTTGGTAGCTATCAAATACTTTCATCATAAAACAGGGTTTTTAAATTACTTTAACAATGTGGAGTAAGATATTCCGGGTGTGGTAAAGGATAGGGTGCCTGCAGAAGTGGTACTGAAGCCTTTTCAGATTTTCAAACTACAGAGAAACAGCATGTAATAAGAGCTCTCCTTTTGATTTAAAATGAGAGGAAACAAACGTTTCAGCTTTCAGGGTAGACGAAGGCACAGACTGTGGTTAAAGCATGGCTGTTGAGATGCTGCCTCAGTCCACAATGACAGGATTGTTTTATTTATTTTTGTGAATGAGGGGATTATATATGTGTTCTTACATTGTTGGTTTCAATGATTACGCTTTTTCCAGGCAGCATATGACAAATAAGAGCAAATCTTACCTCAAATTTGAATAGTGCCAAAAGAGGGTGCATTTGAGTATGTAATTTACTTTTTAAATTGACATTTTAGCTTTGCACACGTCCCTATCAAAGCACAAACGTTGATACATTGTGACTGTTGTTTTTGTTCATTGGCTCAGTGACTATTCAGACTATCATCCATCTCTCTAAAATGTTCCTATATTTTGCTTACATGCTTGTTTGAATTAGCCAGTAACCAGTGTATGGAAATACTTTAAAAGAACATGTACATAAGCCACACATTTGAACAAACAGCTGAATGATATTTATTAGCTTTCATTTGAAATTCTTTGCACCCATCCAACCAAGCATCAATAAACACAGAATAGCATTGTGAAGAAAAGAGGTATGCTGCTGTATCTTCTACTAGTGTTAGCATAGAGATGATAACGTGTTTATGCATGTGTATCTTTCTGTCCGCAGGGATCTCTAAAGTTGTGGGGAATTACACTTTTTGAAAAAACTATTCTTTAGACTGTTTTTATTATCATCGACTGCGGACTCCACATCCTTTTGACCAACCACACAACTGATCATCAACTGGTACAGTTTATAATCTTGTTTAAATAAGGTATGTTAGTATGCTGCTAGCTGTTTCCTAACATCACCCATGACTGCACATGAGTCCTATTTCTGTGAGTCTGTATTCATGCGCCTTGCACTGCACGCCTGCTACTGAGGTGGAGACAAATATACAACTCGATGGGAGGCAGGGCAGGTGTTATTTTGGTGAAAATTGGATCTTTGACATGTCAAGAACATGGTGACTCATCTCCTGACTCCCAGATGTTGTCACACAGCTACTGTATATTGCCACCAAGTTCATTAATATTTGACATGTTATCTGTCAATCATATTTTAAATGGAAGAATGAAGCACATTTCCTGTGATGTGATTCTAAATGTGTCTTTAGTGTCATGGATGCCATAGTCAGTCGATGAATGACAGTGACCTTGCCACAGCAGAGACTATCATGAAAAAACACTCAGAATGTAAATGTCCATCATGATCCTAACTAGTGAAGGACAAATGCCGATTCTGAAGGAGAGCTTTGGTGGATGATTGCACTATACCTGGTAGTCCGTTAGATCTGGCCAAAGTCCTTGCCATCACCATATTAGTAAGGTAAGAAACTGAAAATGTATCTTCTCTGAGAAAGTTAACATCTGACTTCTGTTGTTGACAAAGTCTGAGAGATAACTGATATAGATGAACCTCGGTTTGGTAATGAATTCCCTTTTGGAGCTGTTACATCTCCTGTAGAAAAAAAACATGAAAAAACATGGTGTGTTCACTATTACACACCAATATTGTAGTCGTTTTTTTAAAGAGTATATTTATTTCTTCATGCAATAAATGAGAAGCATCTTCATGCTGTCAATGCAGTATTGTCAGTTTTGAATACATTGTTTTGCAGCGTAATGTTCATTATATTTGGAAATGCAGAGCTAATGAATAGAGAAGGTTTATCATGTATTATAGGCATTATTAATTAAACAGTTCAATTCAATTCAGTTTATTTGTATAGCCCAGTTTCACAAATTACGAATTTGTCTCGGAGTGCTTTACAGTCTGTACACATCTCTGTTCCAGAACCTCACATCAGACCAGGAAAAACTCCCAAATAACTCTTCAGGGATAAAAAAGGAAAGAAACCTTCAGGAGAGCAACAGAGGAGGATCCCTCTCCAGGATGGACAGATGCAATAGATGTCATGTGTTCACCAGGACAGATTTAGAGTTAAAACACATTCAATGAATATGACCCAGTGTATGAATAGTTAGTAGAAGACATATTCCACGATGGAGGTAAAAGAGGAGGAGTGGGTGGAGTCTCAATAGTTCTGCATTATTTTACCGAATTGAATGAACTGACTGTTCACGATAAGTAGGTTATTAGGTTTTCACTTGCATACTGTTAGATTAAACTGTTTTTCAAAACAATTATTGTCTGTATACATCGTGCAAGAAAACCTAAAAAATATATATGCAGATATGTTACTTAAAATAAAGTTTGATGACACCTTACTTATGTTCCTAATATTAAAAAAACATATTTTAAGCCATAGTCTCCATTTTTAGTCTCTCGCTGCATTTTATCTGCACCGAGAGATGAGTGGAGTCTCTCAATCCAAAGAAACATCAGCATCAGCACAGCAGGCAGCATACGGACTGCCGGGGGCAGAGCCTGACAAGAGGAACAAGCCCCAGAGCTTGTGGGATAAAAGAGAATCGGAATTAATGACTAGGTAGCCGGCTCTCCTGCAAATACTGAGCTCACACAAATTATGTGTTTTGTTAGTGCTCCCCTGTTTGTGCTCGCTGTCAAACAAAAGAAGTCTGGAAATGACTGAGGAGGATGACTAGTTGACTCGTAAATAGAGTCATCCCGAGATTTCTCAAGAAACTAATTGAAAATGTTTAAGAGAAATGCACAGCATGCACTTTAAATGAACTTGTAGTAAAAAAATTAAACCCATTGTGTTATGTTTCATACGTAATCGTAACTCAACCTTGTATTTGTCTGACGGCTACTTCAGAGTTGATGAGCAGGCCTATTGCATATACACTCGGCTCATTTGGTGTTTTTGCCAAAAATGTAATAATGTTCAACTGGAGCCATATGTCATCCAATCTTTTGGAAAACAAGGAGACTATATATGACTGGAAACAGTGTCAGCAAGAAAAAATAAGGGGCTTTGTAATTATGCCTGGAGATCCCAATACGCTCAAAGATAATTACATAATTAATCCTCCATCGCTGCCACGCGGGCTCTACACACCTCTCCGTCATTGCCCACTTCTACAGCTGTGTTCAAAAGGACATTATCGCTGCAAAAAAAACATTTATTTTTACTGTACGAGAGTGTGTATGTGTGCACAGCAGACACAACAGACAAAGTGTTGTGTTGCAAAAAAAGATGACCCTCATCTATTTAGGAATGGCCCAACGGAATACAAAGGCTGCTGTTTTTGGCCAATACAAGCCATTGAACCGAGTACAAGCTCTAGGACAACACAATGCAGTTTAGCATCTGACCAGAGGTGAAGAACAGAGCAATAGAAGTGCAGTGCAATTCGTTTTTTCAATCCCCCCTCCTAGTCTCATAAACCTCTGTTCAGTTTGTTTTCGCATTTGATAAACCTTCAATTTCAAACCGGCATCTGCTGTATGATATTTCATCTTGCAGCTTGACGGTAGTATGTATTGTTGCAAATGTCAGAAATGTAGCCGCACAACAAATGCAAGCATATTGGTTGTTGTGCACTTTTAAGTCAGAGATCTTCAACCCCTTCTCTTCTACTTATAGGTCCTAGCTTCCTGGTCCTACGCTGCTTAAAGCACCGTTTAGCTACGGTCATGTTCTAAGGATACTCTTGAGAAACCTCAGTAGAGATTGTTGTGGTGTAAAGTTATGTTTGGGGAAAATTCATTGGTATTGAATTATATATTATAATCTGGTAAAAGCCAACTAGAAGCCGTAGATCCAGAACACTTTATGAAAATAAATTGTCTACAATCTCAAATGGGGCATGTGTCTGGGATAGATAGGCTTTAGAGACTAAACGTCAAAGAAGAGCAAAGGATCATATTGTCTGCTTAATGATACAAATATCTGACAAAAAGTCTGAATTATCATCTTCATCTTCTTAGTAGTGAATTGTTGTGATTGTGTGTACCTTATTTTAAATAGATGGAGTTGAAACAAATGCTTCACAGTGAGTGTGAGGCTTTCCTATTCTTCTCATGGCAGAATGAGATGCTCAGATCAACTTGTCGTAGGATAAAAAGGAAGAAAGTCTGAAACACATCCCACCCAGGAGACTTTTGTCGTTGTCCCGTGCAAAACTAAAAGACAATACTGACTTATTGTTAAGTAATGCTGCGTTGCGTTACGTTGCTAATTGTATTGTTGATTTCCCAGATATTATTATCGTTGGCTCAGCTTTAAAATAGGATGAAGGGCATTAAAAGGAAGAGTTGGTCTAACTGCCCCTGAAGAAATAAAATGTCCCATTAATATTATTCAAATTAAAAAAGCCATAATATAGTTATTAGAATCACACAAGCAGTTGCAACTTGTGTTGTACTGCATCTCATTCTGATATTTACGACTACATGTAGACCAGTTTACTTTGTGGTAAAGAAATGCTTGCAGACAAATGTAAAAACAAAGCTGTGACAAATAGATGCAGGTGTAATGCTGGTAAAGTAATGATGACTCATGGATAATTCATGATTCATGGAAAAGCTAAAATCGATGCACATAAATCAAAACACTCATCCCCGGTGGCTATTGGGAGGTCCCGTCCAACCCAAACTACCTAAAAAGATACACGGTTGTATTGGTTGCACTGAGGGAAATGTAGGATCCATTGTTTTAGTAGTAATGTCTCTGACACATCTCATCGTGCTGCTTCATCTCTAATTTAAACCTCTCGGGTCTTTACTGATTCAGTAGATTAAACCATGAGCATTTAATTGAATGCTAGTCGCACTCTACTGAGAGAATGACCACGCAGCTGCAGCACATTGGTACAAGTGGTCATTCTGAAAGTGAACAAATCAAATACTGTTACATTCAAGTCCCTTTGCCAGCATGAATTAGAACTATGCAGCCTGGGAGGCTGGTTTAATTTGGCATTGTGATAAATGCCACAAGGATGTGATTACATAGTGATTAGCACAACAATCATCCTAGATTATCCCAAAATGAAAAGGCACCATTTGGTGTGATTGGATGAGCTAAATTGACACACTATAATAAAATTATGATTGAATAAGAGCATTTGTTATGTACTTAATAAAATCATTCTCATTCTCATATTGGGTAAATACAACTCACAATAACAATCAGACTTGAACTGAAGCAGAAACAATTACTTATGATGTCTGAGCTGAAAATGACTCAGGAGGGTTATTTCCAGGATGCAGAAGGAAGGTTCTGATGCAGGTCATACGACGCATCACACTGCTGCATTGCTTTAGGAGCGAATGCTTTCTAGTTATACGGTGGAGCTGCTGATTAAAATAGTTGTCTCATTCATAACTTCCAGCCACCAGCAGCAGCACTGATTACCCAGCTGCTCAGCAGCCCTCCTGTGGGGACATGGGGAAGAAATCGCCTTTGATTCTAAATGGTTTCTATCGACTTCGGTGGCAGTCAACCCCTCAGAGAATCTGTTTTTTTTGCTTCTTTATACAGATCTTTTTGGCCTTTTAATTTCCTGAAACTGGGTTCAAGGCTATAATATATATATTTAGACTCAAGCACATTTCAGTGTGATCAACTAATTATTGCACTAACAGATGTGTGCAGAATGGTGCAATGTGGTTTTGTGGAGAAGTGACTGGAGCAGGAAAAAGACAATATACATGGGAGGATTGCAATATGAGGTGGAGTCAGGGTGAATTCAATAATGCCCCATAATATCAGCTGATCTTATCGGGTTTAGAAGGCACATTTCGATTTGTTTACATGTACATACTGTACATACGAGTCAGGATAGCATAAAATATGTTGGAAATATATCCGTTGAAAATATGTCATTATGTCCCCACCAGCAATGAGTTGTCAATGTAAGTGAACAAGTAAATCCAATACAAATGAACCAATTATTTGTACTGGTAATTATATTGAAAATATATTTATATTACAATATTCTCTTTAGTTTGAAGAAAAAACTGCCATTTTTAGTAACACTATTGCGATTTATAACAATTGCTCACTTTTTAGTTCCAGCTGGTATTGTACTAACGTGGGGCAGACTACTACAACTTAAATATATCTTAAATCTAATTACCACATACGACTTAGTGCAAACTCAACCTGTTTTTGAGCATACAGTCGGTTGCTAGTCGGTCCCTTTGGAGATTTTTTTTTTTTTTAAAAGAGCAATGTAGAAAATAGACTGCACATGGCACAATGTGAATATTAAAAATACCAATCAGTATTATAATATGAAATGACTTAAGGTACCGAATCAACTGAATAATGTTATATACCATCCGTGGCAGTGTACATATTCTTAAATCACATTCCTTTTGTAAATGTGTTGCTGTGTAGATGTTGATTACCTGTGTACATTAGCAGTATTTTGGTGTGTGCATATCAAAGTACTTCTCTTACCCTCAACTCCTAAACTTGTCCTTATCCTGATTCAGTGTATGAGAGTAGAGATCAAGTTTTTCTTTTGATCTGTGACTATTTTAGGTAAAATGTGTCATGTCTACTGACATAATGCTAACTATGTTCATGAATCAGAATTTTGTTTATTGCCAAGTAGGTTTTCACCTACCTGGAATTTTCTCTGGTGTATAAGGTGCATACAGAACATACAGGACATAAAAACACAAAAGGAAAATAGAGCAGGAGTGCAAAAGTGAATGTGCAAAAGTGCATGTGCTATAGTCAGTATGCCGTGTGGTGAGTGTTAACGCAACACAGGCGTGAGGTGTGGGGCCGGGATGAGTCGGGCCTTGTTAAACAGGCCAACGGCAGCAGGGAAGAAGCTTATTTTGTGGCGTGAGGTTTTAGTCCTGATGGACCGCAACTTCCTGCCGGAGGGAAGGACCTCGAAGAGGTCGTGACCCGGGTGGGAGGGGTCGGCCACAATCTTACCTGCCCGCCTCAGGGTCCTAGAGGCGAACTGGTCCTGTAGGGATGGCAGACTGCAGCCAGTCACCTTCTCGGGAGAACGGATGATCCGCTGCAGTCTGCCTTTGTCACCGGCAGTGGCAGCAGGGTACCAGATGGTGATGCAGGAGGAGAGGATGGACTCAATGATGCAGCTGTAGAAGTGCACCATCATCGCCTGAGGCAGGTGGAACTTCTTCAGCTGCCGCAGAAAGTACATCCTCTGTTGGGCTCTTTTGGTGAGGGAGCTGATGTTCAGCTCCCACTTGAGGTCCTGGGAGATGATGGTGCCCAGGAAGCGGAAGGACTCTGCCTTATCGACTGGGGCGTCACTTAGGGTGATGGGGGCGGATGGGGCTGGGTTCTTTCTGAAGTCCACGACCATCTCCACTGTCTTCAGAGCGTTTAGCTGCAGGTTGTTCTGCCCGCACCAGGTCACCAGATGGTCAATCTCCCACCTGTAAGCGGACTCATCCCCCCCAGAGATGAGCCCAATGAGGGTGGTGTCGTCCGTGAACTTAAGGAGCTTGACGGACAGATGAGTGTCCAGGGGGCATTCAGAGCTTCTGCCCTTGTTTATGTGTTCATGCCAAAGTCATTCAGAGAATATGATGATGAATAGATGGATATAGCTTTCCCAGTGAACTGAATTAAGAAAAAATCGTCATACAAACTGAGAGGAATATAACAAATACAGGATCCAATTCCAATGACATGTATTTTTTTAAAGATGCTTTCAGATTTGATCTAAACTGGACATGTTATTTCTAGACTAGTATATATTAAATTGAATCTTTACTGTATATATTAAACTTCCCACATTCCCCATACCCTCATTTCTTTTACCTCTTACACTGCAGAAGCTTCCCAGAGGCTCTCATTCCTCACTGCAGTGAGGACGATCCCTTGGTGACCACCTCTATGAGCACTTTGTGGCAGTCCCTGAAGGCTACAGTCTTGATTCCAGTGAACACATTTAGAGCAAAGGGTAGAGTTGAGTTCAACTGAAGCTGCTGACTTCAGCTCTCTAACCTTACCCGATTGGCAGCCCAGATATTTATTTGCATTTACCATTCAGGAGCTAGCTGCAGGGTAGGCGCATAAATTTAGAGATGGTGGATGTTTGTTCTAATTAGATTTATGCGTAGGAAATGTTTGGAGACGCAAGACAAGCAATGTTTTATTATTACGCTTGGAATCAGGTCAGATGAAAAGAGCAGCAAAGAAATGCAGTTTGATATTCATGAGCTCTGAAAGCAAAACAAGATACCCAGCTGTAACAACTGGGGTATAAAGTCATTTTTTCAGGATAAATAAAACATTGTGTGCAAATTCTCCATGACAAAACATATCTAACTGATTTAAGATCCTGCACCCACAACAAGCTCATTCAAATTAGTTCAAATAAACCTGGAAATACCTGCTAATAACTCAAGTTTTATTAGGGACCAGTGCACTACTTATATCTATTGCTATTGTCATGACCATTCTTTTACTATTTTCATTAACGTCTGTTTAGGAGATGTTCCAGAATACGAAACATGTTGACAGTGATCAGACAGACTGTAATCTCACTAGAAAAGCTTGCCATGCTCCATTGCTTTTGTGAAAATAAAAGATATATGAAGAGATGACTTAAACACTTTTTTTTCAGAAATCCTCACATTTTCATTATCCTACGGAATTCATGTAGTTTCCAGTTAATCGGCCTATGATTGAATTTACAATGAATAAATTAGATTAGGGGCTATTAAACACTAAACTAAAAATCATAATATTCATAATGAAACATGTTGTGTGTCCATTGTAGGCAGGACCGCTGCAGCGTCAAGCTTTACATCTAAAGATGATGACACCGTCTGCATATTACCCTTAGCATGAATAAGCTTTAGAAAGCCTATCACAGTACAGTATTCGTGAGGCTTTCATAATCAGCAAATGTTTTCAGAATTCAGAAGGCAATGACGTGAATAAATCATTTGAATTATTGTATAACTTCTAATTTCTTCATAACAATTTGGTAATTTTCCCGAAGCTGCTGCATGCAATGCGGTTTGCTGTAGGAGATTAACAAATAATGATACAAATCTCACCTGGCTGCTGTGGGACTCAGAGGAGTGGGCTAATTGAATAAGCCAAATACTTCAATTGAGTCTTCCAATGTGACCTCATACAGTGTATGGCACATCCATTTAGATTCCATCTGCTCTGAATGAAGGACGTGCACGTTCTCGTTTCTGTCCCGGGTGCTCCAAGCAAAACATCCACTGTTGATCAGATTCACACCATTGCTGCCAACTGTCTGCATGATGATAACAGCTGCCAGCGAGCTGCAGATGGAATCTGAATACATTGTGTAGTTTTAGATATCAATGTAAATTTCAACTGGAAAGATGCATCTGACTCTTATCAATTAAAAAAGAAGTGTTAATTGCTTTTCATGAATAGTCCTTTTTTTAAATGCTCCAGACCACTTAACACAGCCAGTAAGTCTTGGTTTATTTGTAAACTTATTATCTTTTTAGCATATTTAGTGTTAGTTTGAAACTACTTTTCGGCTACAAATGTTAGCAGCTATGAGAAAATTAATATCCACTTCATGCTCTCCATTTTTCAACGTAATATCATATATATGTAACTATAATTGACAAAGGCAGATTTTCTGCAACTGTATGCAAAATATGTACAAATGAGTTAGTGTACATGTTCCAGGTCCGCAAAGCAACCAACTGCAATATGTCCGTTTAATGCAAGTTATCATATCGCAACCCAACTCAGTGTCACACTCTTGACTTCAGCGCCATAATTTAGCTTCTTCTTCTTGGAGCTCAGGGCTCAACGCCTTATTAGTATTACAGTATGAATTATGAATGACCAGCTCTATATAAAGGCTTATGCTATACGTGTGCTGTATTATTAAACAGAAAGCTGATTTGCATTCCAAGCTGGAGCAAGCGGTTTGCTGATTGCATGAAGTTGCACCATTAGCTTGAATACTATATATTTTATACATTTTATGAAATATCTTTCAGAACTCTATTAAATTCCGCTCATGCAAAAAATGCATGCGCTTTTGCGATGTTATTAAGTATAGGTGAATATGCAAACATACGGTACTTAGGATTATAGCATGCTGATAGTACTGAGTGTTCATTTCTCATAAATTACCTCATTACAAAACGATAAAACATTTTTATTGAGGGGTGTGCCTCAGTGCTGTTTGACACTTTGTGGAAGGACGCTGTTATCTCCGTAGGCCAACACATGAACAAATTTCAGACACAAGCACTAAAGTCTATTAGTTGCGTCCTGCTGAGCACACTCAGGGCTGCTAGCCCAATTAGGCACAGTCGCTCCCAGCCTGTGCTGGGTCATTGGATTCATTTGTTATGCCTATGCTAACAAAAAAGTGTATGTTCATGTTAAACTGTACTTAAATCCTACAAATTACATAACATTTAATTAGATGAACTAGGGCTCTCCCAAGGGCTTTCAAGGCAAATTCCCAGGCCACTATCACTTTAAGAAACAGCTACCTGAGCCAACTGAGATAAACTTATTTAGGAGGTACAGATCAAGTTTAGCGTGAATGAAAATAACCAAAGATTGTTTGTAGTCTCGGTATGAACAGTTCCTCTCAAAAGCTTGACTCTGCAATTAGGCTGAAAGGCACTTGGGAGGTTTGGAGCTGCTGCATGATGTTTTTTCAGGTTGGCTTTAATGTATCAGAGTCTTTAAATCTATCTGTAGACTCTTGGGAAAGCCCTGATGACATGCGGATCGTCTACACAGCAACAACAAAATGCAGCCAACACACAGAAGCAGAGTATATGATGCCGCAGAGAGAGAGAGAGAGAGAGAGAGAGAGAGAGAGAGAGAAAGTAAGTTCAGAAACGCTGGAGTTGTCATTCCATGGAGTTCAAAGTCCACACCCCCACTCACATGTCAGACAACATGCCAAAGCAGCTGAACATGAACAAACACAAAATAGTTCCGACCAATTTTTGAAAGCCAATTCCCTGTTTTGATTCACAGGGATCTCTTTGGCAAGCTTCATCTCAGCAACATAAAGGGAAGAAGAAAACAGAGCAGTGCTCTATTTCCAAGACTCAATCACCAAGGCAACCCTTACTGACTGAGCTTTTCCAAGTAAAGCTATGCACCAAGTTGTTTAAATATTCAAACTAGAGTCAATGATGATTTACACTTCATCTTGTGTATTTCAGCACGATGCACCCACAATGTTCTACGCAAAACCTCCAGAGATGGGTTGCTTTTGTTACATGCATGCATGCATATGGATCTAGAAAGTACCTGCATGGATGTATCATGCGTATATTTACTCAACTCATGGTTAGCGTACAGTGGCTGTTACTAAAACAGGTACATTGACTCATCACCTCCTCCCCTGGTCCAATGTATAGGGCTTTGCTATATGTGTAAATACTTAGTGTTTTACTAAAGGTTGAGAGAAAGGCAAATAACTGAAGAATTAAGTGAGCGTGTGAGTCTATAAACTCTTAAGCTGTATACACTGAGAAATAGATTGGAAGATGTCCAAGGCTGTCTGATGTATTGTTATGATGCATTGCCTTGGCTGCATATTTTTTGTTACATTAGAATAACAAAAGTCACCGAATGTAACATGAAATATATTACTCAGGATAAGACAAGGAGGCAAAATCTCTAAAATAAAATGCTAGAAGTCCCCAATTACTGAAGACTGGATGTTAAATGACCTTGCACAGGGGAAAGATCATCTCTTTAGATGGTGGAACATATAAATAGATATTCTCATCATGTTCGGTGCATCTCCAAAAATTATTCTCTGTTGTGCCAGATACTGCAAATGCCAGAGGGTTAGAAAAGTAACGGTGACACCAAAGCATGCAGAGAAATAGCATATCCTAATGGTGTTCTATATCAGAGAGGGGCAGATTCAGAAGACAGCACAGTCTGAACAATGACAGTTCATTGAGCAGTAGTGAGTACAGGCTCACTGGGAAGAGACTGGAGTCAGACTGGAGTCAGACTGGAAGCAGCTGTGCATGTAGTTTAGAATATACCCAGTGGCTTCCTTAGCATCAGACCATCGAAAGAATAAATATGTCAATATACAATTCACAGACTGAGCAAAGATGAATACGCTCTGTCATACTCATTGAATGTGTTGTAACTCTGTAATGATTCCTTCGGTAGACATGTCATCTCTTGCTTCTCTCCATCCTGGAGAGGGATCCTCTTCTGTTGCTCTCCTGAAGGTGTCTTCCATTTTTTCCCTGTGAAAGGGTTATTTCTATTTCTTGGTAGTTTTTCTCCTGATCCGATTTGGTAGGCCTCAAGGGCTATGCCACTTGTAGGCAACATAGAATGCCCTCCCTCTATATGGGATAGTGGATTTAAACGGTGGGCCTATGAAGGTCTTAAAACCATCAATCAATTATTTAACGGAACAGAACTAAAATCTTATTCTCAGTTACAAGAGCAATATACACCACAATCAAATGACTTGTATAGGTACCGTCAAATGAGACACCGTATTACAAACCATAAAGACAGACAATTAGTCATAAAAAAACGAACGTAATGGAAGTTTTTTATTAGTAGAGCAGAAAACTGGTTTCCAACTAAAAAACACATCTCCCACATAAATAGAAGGCTTACAACTGACAAATCACACAATACAATGAACATCAAGGAAAAGTGGGAATTGGAATTAAATGTTATAATTTAAGATAAAATGGGATGATATGTGCAATAAATGCCATAAAGGAATCAATAGCCAAAAGAAATCGATAAAATCATTGAAGTGGAGGTACCCTCAGATCCATTCACATCTGTGCTGGGGTCTATACCAAAAGATCTAGGGGACACCAATCTGAGGTACATTTTGCATATACTTTGAATGACTGCCAGGAAAATTATAACTCTGAACTGGAAGGATGCAAAACAGCGACCATAACTCAGTGGTTCATACAATGGAACAAATTACTGCAAAATTATAAATGACAATAGATATCTTCACAAGAAGATGGACTTGTGTTACATTATATCTAGTGTGGACATTACACACAGATACTACAACTACGAGGGGTTGAGGTAACAAAACAGAGCTGCACCCCCAGAATACCACTGCTAAGAAAATGTGTAAATTCGGGTCTAAAATGAATGTCAGTGTTTTTTTTATTTCTTTTTTTTGTCTTCATTTTAATGTATTTTATTTTACTTTGACCTACAATATTTCTAAAGCAAAATAACTCTACAGCACCCAATTTCAGCAATTAAACTATTTTTTTTCATAATTAGAATTCATAGATGACATATTTTTGTATGGTTCCTAATTTACTATCACATTATATAGGTAGGATCATTTTAAAGTAGATGAATGCCTTGTATGTAAACTCTGTTGTTAGGCACATGTTTGTACATTGACAATCTTGTAATGAATGTAATATAGAAGGTATCATTGTGTGTCATCAATATAAAAAATAAAATTACATGTAATGGCAGCAAATGATATTGTCATGGAGGCACAGATAATTTACTTGAGGCTCTCCAATGTTGGTATATAGAGAGGCATAATCTTTCTATAAGCAAGGAGAACTTGCACTGTTTGTTTTGTATTGTATTGTGTTGTAATGTATATGAGCAGCAATGTATATGTCAGCACATTTAAGCACATTGAGAGTCACTTTACCAAGTCAAATTCCTTGTTTGTGCAAACTTACTTGGCCAATAAAACTTGATTCTGATTCTTAGAATGCATTTTGGATGATTATAAATATTTTGACCAAATGCATCTGTATCATCGACAATTTAAATTGCTTCTTCAAAAACTAACATCTTGCATCAGAGGTACTAGAAGCAGAAATACCTGATGAGGAAAAACGTTAACAATACCAATATAATATATAATATATTGTTTAATATGACCTTACTGCACTGAGGGGACTGGCAGCAACAAGCTAAGAGACACACAATATATGACGTATCAACAGCAGGCTATTTTCTGCACACAGTGCTCACTATTATACAAAGCTTTTTGTATAATCAATGTTTCTTTTTTAACTCTGGCGGTACTTCAATCAAATAATATGATTTACTCTCATAGGAAAGTTGGAAAGAATTTCAACTTTTGGATGACATCATAGCAGATCCCTTCTGTGTCGGCGCTTGTGGCTTAAACGATGGAGCAGGTTGTGCACTAATCTTAAGATCAGCTCCTCCAGTCTGCATGACGAAGTGTCCTTGAGCCAGATACTGAACCCTGAATCGCTCCCAACGGTTCTGTGCGTCTGTGTGTGTGCGTCTGTGCACGTGTGTGTGCGTGCGTGTGTGTGTGTGTGTGTGTGTGTGTGTGTGTGTGTGTGTGTGTGTGATAATAATTTGATTTTATCCTGAGGCATCCTCTGCCGTCAGTGTATGAATGGCTTTGTGAACGGGTGAATGTTGACATGTGGTGTAAAGCGCTTTGACGGGTCTGAAGCGAGAGCTTTACCATTCAGTGAGGATGAATGTTTCAAAAAAACGACAGTTAGCTCAGAGTGGACTGAGTTATGTCTTCCAGGAGTAAAATGTATTTGCTTGACTGGCTGGATTTAACCCACAAGGGATATCCAGGGGCCAGAACTCTTTGGGGGAGAATCATCTTTGATCTTGCCTTCTCAGCACTTCCCATATATTAATTTAAAAGCACCAATGTACTGGCAAAAATATAACCAATTACCGGTTTGAACTTCACATTTTAGGGGCACCGTTTATATTATATAATGTATAGTTACCTAGTGAATTCTCTGTATATGTGATGTGCATTTACTGAGAATAGGACAAAGAAGCTTTTCACACTTATGTTCGGCACATGTGTAATTTTAGCAACGTAGTCACACACTCTCGCTCCTGCACTCATATGTGTGCTCAGGCACGTGCACAGATTGAGCCCTAGTGGTGCTCAAGCACCAGCCCCTTTTGCCCTGGATGAGAAAAGTGCCCTTTTTCAGGAGGCACTTCTTTTTTCTTCATTCATCAGTGTTTAAAGCGACAGTATGTAACTTTTCCCCTGTAGCGCCCCCTTCAGGTATTTAACGTTTACTTCAGTGTCGTGAACTTCTGGCTCTCGAGCCATATGGCTCTTCCGGCTAGTGAGTTCACAGCTCATCTCACAGCTGATCGATGCGAGCTGGTGTTTTGTCATTTTTTGCTGCCTTGTAAAAATTTGCTACCCGCTGCATAAACTGATAGGTGTGTATCGATTCATGCTACCCTATCTGATAGGATGTTATTGTACTATCAAAATATGCTTTTCTTTCAAAGTTCAATGTTTCACTTTTCACTGTTAAAGTGTTTATCTTCAACACTAAATACCCTAATAATAAACCAGTGCTTTATTATGATAATGTGAACAAACTCATGTTTACAATAATTTGTTGACACAAAAGAAATAGCAACTGCTTATCACTCATTAATCTACATGTCATTACTACATATTATTACTACCTGTACAATATACATGCTGAATGTACTTTTAACTAGGGAAACAATCGGGATTTTGAGGCTGTCACTCCCCGTTATCAGACGTGCATCGACAGGGTGGCAAAACATTATGGGTGTGTCAAAAAAAACTCGGAGAATCAACTCGGCGCATGCGCAATACCACAAGGTATCGGTTCTTGACAAGTAGCATGAAATGATAGAACACCGGCAGCACGCCTGGCAGCCGCAGCGAGCCTCGTTCAGCCGCGGCATGTCATTCTGTCTGTACGCGTCGCGTAGTGGAGCAAATAAAAAGTCACCTGTGAGCGTGGACTGGCACTATATGACGTTGCATAATCACTGCCAGAAAGCAAGTTGAAGTACTTCCTGTTCCCCAACCGGAAGCACCGGGCCGGTCCCACCATCTTACATTCAGCAGTTTTCTGGCCACAGACCCCCGATGGCAGTGGCAGAGGCGCAAATCAACATATTAAAAGCCATTGTAGCGGCACAATTTTTTTCAAGCTGTTATTTTAAGGTGGAAAAGTTTATAGTGGGGCTTTAAGAATAAAAGTTACTCTCTTTATCATCAATTTCCTCCAAATGTTTTTTGATATACGATGGGGCATTTATTTTAGTTCTTGTGAGACTTTCACCCTGACGTGTTCATGAGACCCCGGTTTTGTACTTTTGGTAAAGAAGAGAATTTGATGCAGTATGAAATAAACCTAATTGGGTGCTGTGACTTAGTGGGTATAAGTGTGTGTTTGGTGGACACAACGTCCTGAGTTCAAGCCCCAGCAGTGGCAAAGAAAAACATGGATAAATATTTATTTCTTTTCAGAGGGGAGCGCATTGTTTTTGCTCCCCTCTGAATGGCGCCCTATAGGCGGCCGCCTATACCGCCTGTAGGAAAAAACGCCCCTGGTTCAGAGGGCCACATGTGCAGGCCTTAGTTTGAGGACCACGGCTCTTGGCTGTTGATGTCTATCAATCGCTCATTTTGAAAATGACGTAAGAGGACAATACGGATCCGAATCAGACCGGCGAGGAGGGCGATACGTGGCTAGCGCGACGACCCATTAGCCAATCAGAACGCTTGTACTGTTGTTGCTATATAATAATTTATCTTTATTCATAAAGGAAGTGTAAGATAGCTGTCTGATGCTGCCCAGAGGAAACGCAGGTCATATTGCTGCTTATGCTTTAACTCTGTCAGAATCCTTTTTTGGCATGTGCCCTTTCTTTGGGGTTTGAGCACCTGCCCCCCAAAATGTCTGTGCACGTGCCTGTGTGTGCTTGTATTCTCTTCAGTGATATCTGTGTGTGTGTGTTTATTTACCTGCTCATGGTTGTGTGCAGCCCTTGGTAGTCCTGATCACCGGGCTTTAATCCAAACACCTCTTCTCGACCAGACATCTTGGACCCTGCCTCGAAATGAGCAGAACAAACAAGCTGCATCAGATGAGTGCTGCCTCAGTGGATGAGGCTGCTGGTGAAATGTCAGTGCTTTTTAAATTACGCATGATCTGATAAATGGAGCTGCTTTGTTGACATTTCTATACCTTTTCCCCCCCCCAACACAAATGCCAACCAGTTTTCTGTGGGTAAGCCTGGCAAACATAAGGATGTTTTTCAAGGTTGCACAGGTTTTTTGGGGGTGTTTGTGAAACCAATCAAGCTCGTCTCCATGGGTTACCACTTAGAATGCATCGTTGACCGAATGTATCTCCTTTAGCATAAATCCCATCCCCTTCAATGACAATAACCTGTGAGGGACACATCCTTAAATCTCTGTCTGTCAGTATGTAATGTTTGTATGGGGGTATGACCTTCACATGTCTCGAAAACCATCCAATCCTCTTCTTCACATTGGGCATATGTGTTGCTGGGGACCCAAGGACATGCAGTGTCGCATTTGTGCGCTTTGGACTTTGAACACATTCAATATTAATACACTAAAGTGAAAAAACAAACAGGCTGTGTGCAGCAGCTGAGGCGGGGCTTCAGGGCTCTGTGGACCGAGTCGAGCATGTGATCCGGGGTGGGCCGATACAACACTGACTGCAGTTCACTGTTGCTGCTGGATGCTGAATATAATAACACATGAATGCTTGATACACTGAACTCTTTTTCATTTCCCTGGAGTCAATGAGCAAAAGCAGATAGGCTACAGGAACAGCACCTCTCTGCCATCTCCACCCATGCTCTAACTTTACTTCATAATGTTGGTGGTTATGTCAAAACAAGCAATTAATCTGCCTATTTGTAAATTAATACATCCAATAACCAGGTTCTGTCCTTGTTTTTGTCGTTCTATTCTTGGCAATGAACGATCTCTCAGTTGGAGCAGTCTAACTGAGAGACCCACTGGTGTTTTTGACTAAAAGTAGCCAGACTTGAAGGTGTTTTCCCTGTGAACTGGACTACATGTCCCCGGTGTTTCACTTGGCTCTGTGATGGAACGGTCATGTCAGGTGTATTGCTCAGAGTCAGGACCCAAGGAAAGGCAGTGCCGAGTTGTTCAGTAGCAATACCTCTCCATTAATTTTTGGTATGTGCAATGGACTTGTTTAAAAAAGAAACACAAGGCAGTAACAGGGATGTCACATTTGGACCGACTGTCAATCATGTATTTATATTTTTTTTAATTGAGGCTGTTGTCCCTGACATTTGACAGTATAAATATAATTTGAGAGATGTTTATATGTTTAATGTAAAACAATGTTTAAAAGGGATTAAAAGATCTGCCTATAAATTTCCAGAGATTTTGTATATTAGATTGTATACAAGCTTTTGACTGAATGAAATGCACTACAAGACTAGACATTACACTTAAACAAATGTAAATGGGGTGTTTCCCAGAAAAAGCTGTGTGAGACCACCTCATGATTGTTGTCGGGTATTAACTTCCTGTGAGTTGTGATTCACTTGCATGCACACAATGTTTTTTGACAGAGAGCTACCCTTGACCTCAAAACAGGAATTAACATAAAAAGCAGGTCAAATTGCCAATATTTCCCAAATATCACATGTCATAGATGTGATGGAAGCTAGTCGATCCACAGCTTGTTGTGAAAACATACCTGCAGTAATCACTCCTATTACTAAATGATGGAAGAAACCAACCTGAGCCATATTGAGTTGAATATTTACAGCAGAAATTCAAACAACGTATTTCAACATGACACCAAACATGGGCCTAATAATAATACTTTTTTTACTGCAGTGTGTTGAAACTTTTCACAGCTTTTTCCACTATTGTTTGACATTAATAAGGACTATAAATTGAATTATAAAAAAACACTGCAGTCTATTCTCATTGATATATAACACACATAATCAATGTGTACCTCCTATAATCCATGTAATTGTGAGCCAGAACAGGTGACTTAATTTAATGAGTGACAT
This sequence comes from Liparis tanakae, assembly GCA_036178185.1. NCBI lineage: Eukaryota > Metazoa > Chordata > Actinopteri > Perciformes > Liparidae > Liparis > Liparis tanakae. The sequence goes on from CM070107.1 coordinate 18,439,269, forward strand.
CGGCCACGTAGGGAGCCAGTGCATGTCTCTGAACCATCTATCACCTTTTGTTCAATAGTGAGTCTCTGCACCTTTCCTCAGGCTCCTGTCAGGAGCAGAAAGTCAGAGCTGATGTAGCCAGCCGCTCATTATCCTGTGATTACTCGCCCAAGGTGAAACAAAAGGAAAAAAACGTACCCTGGACACACACATGCACACATCCAAGTACACACTGTGCTATAATTACCGGTGGGGTGGAAGACATTGCATGACACACATCTATGTCTGACATCAGGAGTAACACTTCTTCCTAGCCTTGAGCATTGTTTAGAGCTCCTCTAACAACCTATCAAAGTGGCTGTGGTGAGAGTTTTGTTTGGATTCGTAATTGATGATAAGTCCATCAGTATACTTCTGATGGCTGTCAGTCCTGTTCTAGCATTCAGAAATCAATTTCAGTATAATAGTTAGTATGAATATTTGTTTTATTTTGTGTGTTTATATATATATACATGTCCCTGGGAAATACTAATGATAATTATGACGACTATGATGATTATAGTGAAGACGACCATGATAATGATAATGAGTGAGGTTTCAAATCCCATTAATCCTTAATGCAATTTGAAAGTGATCATCATCCACTGTTGGGATATGGTGCACAGTGGTTTCCTGCTCTGCTGAGTTGTATTTCCCTTTTTGTCTCTGCTGCCCAGCACAGATCCTTGTTTAGATCACATTGCATGTGCTTAATAGCATCGGCATGGAAAGGAAATTAATAGACAAAAAAAAACACATTGCTCACTTAATAGCCAATACCTCTAGTAGACTGCACAACATTCTTCAACAAAAAAATAACAATTGTCTGTCAAAGATCCTTCCCAGTGACTTTTCAGTTAAGGTTAATAACTAATGTGTATTTGATGCTTCTATTGTAGGGATTTTGACAAAAGAAACCAGACATGTTATAGCCTAAACCCATCTCAGGGACATAGAGTATGTCTGAAGAATGACATTCCCAATGCATGTGAGGGTCATTGGTCTGTGGAGCCTCATTTTAATAAGTGGGCTGTTTGGGACCTTGAGCATAATGTCGATGATTTATCTGGTTTGACAAGTATTATTTGAGGGGTATGTTCCTACTTCAGCTCATGTCTTGACAGCTTATGATCAGAACTTCAAAAGTCCTTATGAGAGTTTTGTCCTTTTTTTGGAGAAAAAGAAAAAGAAAATGTAAATCAACAGCCTTTTTATAGCATGGGAGGAAGTTCTAATCCTAGATTATTTCATGTTGGATATGCAACATTAAAAACCTCATGAAGTTTGTATATTGCTCAGGAAAAAAATCGAATCACATCTTTTTTTTTTATTGGACGAGTTCTCCCACTTTACAAGAAAGTGAGCATCGTTGAGTTTTATGTATTGAGGTTTCCCCATTATAACCATGGATTTGCTATGGTTTTGACATGTGTAATAGGTTTCAGGTTTCCTGGAACAAATTCTGCCAGGGAGAACACTGGTGTGACCAGAGCAGACTGTGCAGACTGAGAAAAATAGCAGCCTTTACAAAGCCGTCACATGTGAGCACATGCACAAATATAAAAAAAGAGTTAATGGTCAGAGTCTGCCCCCTTGTTACGGCAGAAATGGAGTTGTCGCAGACAATAGTGAATGCCAGCTGTGTGATGGGAGACGTCACCTCAACTCTTGAAGGTGAAGAATACAAATGTGATATTTTCCTTGGATCTACAGTGTATGGAGGTATATTCTACTCTCACTTACTGAAAAGGGCTGTTCGTGGGAGCGAGGAGTCAGGGGGCAGGAGCCAGGACCGGCTGCAGACACAGCCAGGTCCAATGGACTCTGTGAGGCAAGAAGGCACAAAGACTCCGAGGAAGAAGTATCGTTAGTAAAGTGCAATGAAGAGACGTACATTTATCCATAAGAAGAGAGAGAAGAGGAGAGAGGCGCTCAGTGTATCCTCAAACGTCCGCCAGCAGCCTATGAGCCTATAGCAGCATCTCTAGGGGCTGGACCAGGTGAACCTGATCCAGCCCTAAATATAAGACCATCGAAGAGAAACGGTTTAAGTCTACTCTTAAATGAGGTGACTGTGTTTGCCTCCCCAACTGAAATTGGAAGCTGGTTCCATAAAAGAGGAGCTTGATACCTGAAGGCTCTGGCTCCCATCCTACTTTTTAAGACTCTAGGAACTACAAGTAGCCTCGCATTTAGTGAGCGCAGCTATCTAGTGGGGCGATATGGTACTACAAGCTGCTTAAGAGATGATGGAGCATCACCAATCCAAGCTTTGTAGGTGAGAATAAGAATTTTAAAAGTTCTTGATTTTACAGGGAGCCAGTGGAGAGCAGCTAACACAGAAGTCAAGTGATTTATTGTATTAGTTGTTGTGTAGACAGTGGTTTAATACTAAAATACAGATGTAAATAGTACTAAAACAACAGTTGTAGTTTTATGTTCTGGCATGCGGATGTATTCTGAAATAATGCGGGTTTACGTGGGTTTGAGTACAATGGAAAAAACAAACAATCAGTTAAAGGGTTGATTTTGTGAACAAGAGTTGCCTTAAATATTACTCTAGACATATTAAACATAATGACAACAAAGATATGCATTCATGTTTAAGCTTAGTAATAGCATACATTTAATTTGTAAAAGTTCACTACAAGGCTAAGACACACATTAATGTCACTGCAGTGTAGTCCTTGATTTTAATTGATTGAAAGGCTCAAGAAGTACTGGAGTTATGGCTTTCAATTCTTGGATCAGGAGGCATTTGAGCTAACTGCATTCACATCTGCTTAACAAATCAATTGATTAGTTTGTTTTGCTACCTCTTCTATTGCCTCAAAGTCTGTATGGGAATAACCCTCACATGAAAGGATTCTGTTCAAGAGCTAATATAGCAACACTATTATTTTGGATTTTAGTATTTCAGTCCACCGAACTCTTGAGTTTACATAAGTCAAAGCATATGTATGTTCCTATCTACCTGCGGTCTCCACCTGTTTATTGCATAAAGCCAAGTTTGAGCATGGAGTTAACGCTTCAGGAGAATAGCGATGTGAGGCCAACTCTCTGAGGATTGTCCACAGCGTGTTCCCACTCGTCAGAGTACAGGCAGGTCTGTGTTCACAGCGGTCCCACAGTGCCACACCCTCCCTCTCTCGCACCGGCGAAGCTTCAAGCCTTTCAGCTGTGATCGTAGCAGAAATAATTGCAGCGGTGTCAATTAGAAATCAACCACACAACCTCCCTCGAGCATCCAGTTAGTAAATCAAATAATAGGGCTCCGCTCTCAAGGGACCAGGTTCAGTTTGAAACTGCTGAATTGAGATGGTCAAAGACCAATCAGCAGAGTTGTGTTCATTAAAATTGTACAAATGAGGCCCTACATTGTTTTCCAACCACGATAGAGAAAACAACTCGTAAGTTGTACGTCCAGAAAATGTATTGCCCTTTGTTTGAATTAGATAGAATATCTCCTGGAAACAGTTTCATAGGGCCGTGAAAATACAACCAGTAAGGTTTAAACTTTAAACCATGAAGTAGAAGGTGGAGATAGTCGGCGAGTAGCATGATCAGCTTGCCATTTGAATTCTGTGGGATTAATTTGATGTTATATGCATGTTATATCAGGTTAGTAACATGAGTTCTTTTGTTCGGGGGATAATTGACTTTTTAATGAAGAATAAAGGACTGAGGCCTTCACTGGCTTAGTGATTAATAAAGAGGCAGTGCTTTCAGAAACAAGTCAGATACAACTGGAAACAAAAAGCTTAAGAAAGTATACGCCAAAAGACAACCACAGATTGTGCTGCATCGTCAGCCCTCAGTGAGGCGTATCCAATACTATGCCTTATCAGCAAAACCATTTAATATCATAATCCAGTAATGAACACGACACAAAAGAAGAGACCATGCAGTCTTCCTTTTCCACCTCATTCTGTACAACATGTGACTCACAAAACGGTACTTTGGTAAAGCTTAACGATTAAGGCCAACACATTCCTCTGCTTTAATATTTAATGCTTGCTTCTTAAAAAAAACTGAAAGCATAAAGAATGTTGACGTCACTAGGAAACTGAACAAATAGCGTATGCCATGTTGGCAGCAATACAATATCATCATTTTGAAAATACCTATATAACTAATTCATAGCTTTTAAAGCACACCCTTCTTTGTTTTGTTTCCCAGAAAAAACAATAATGTAGATACAATAATGACTTCGTAATATAAACACTTTTACCTCATTCAATAGTTGTCTTGTGTTATTTCTTTTGGCAGTAATATAACTAAGCTTTGGTATTATTGAAGTACAAATGTGTTAACCCCTATTCCCTAACCTTTTGTTTGATTTGGTTGTATTTGCATATACAGTAAGTGCCCAATACATAGTTGACAGATACCTGACATATACAACATGCTACGCTATAATGTACAGGCTGTTATCTAAAGTGTTACCATGTTGCAAACAAATACTAACAGGATAATGCTGTAATACCTGATGAAATCACACTTTTACTGTGTTATATTAACACACATGTGTTATGTTAACACACACTACACTACTTTGCACATTGCACATCCACTTTTGCACTCCTGCCCTGCTTTTTGCATTGTATTATAGTACTTATTGTGTTTGTGTAGTACTTATTGTGTTTGTTTAGTACTTATTGTAGTCCATACACTACTAATTCCACATGCAATCAATAAAAACTGTGGGAATGTTGGTATACTAAAGAGAAAAGGCAATAACAAAAGTGATGTTCCAAAAATATTTACAAAACAATTACCTGTTAATGGACATCTTATATAGACATAAGTCTGAAAAGACTGAAACGCCTCTGAGCGTATTGTGTGTATTGTGTGAGGCTCCCTGCCATGTCTCACCCATTGCAAAATAATGGGCTTTTCTTTCTCAAACCTCCATACTGTTGCACGTCAAGAAAATTGCACACAACACTTCTGGCTTCTCTTCCAACACAGATAAATGAAAGAGGTTATTGTGGGAGCAGTGTAATACACTGTGTATGTGTTGCCTCCAAAAAACTAATTCCAAGGGGAACTCACACAAAGGCCATCGTTGTGCAGTGTGGTTGTGTTTTTAACTAATGCACTTACTCAGTATCACTAACTGCTTGTGTTCTTCATCTGCACAGGCTGTTAAGTGATCTATTGATATTAGTATACAATGCAGAAATCAGTCCAAACTGAGCCTTTGTTTTGGCATTACCAGTTAATGCAGAGATGGCAGTTTCACATTGCCAGGCATGTCCCTGTCTGGAGAGCTGGACCTGTACCTCTCTGGCAGACAGGAGCCGGACAGAGCCCACAGGAAGGGTGGGGAATACTAATTCACCAGCCAATGCTCTGCTAAACTGTCATTACTCTCCACACATTGCAAATGTTCATGGTATTAAACATTTATGCCATTTGCATACAAATCAGAATTCCAAAGAAATGTAATGTCAAAGCCAAGGCTGGGGTAAACAACGTTTCTATATCAATCCTTGTTGGGCTGATGTGTGGGTCATCTTTCAGCTGGAGCAATGGATGGGGAAGAGGACCCTGCCATGTCTTATTATGTGAAACTCCCAACCCCAGTGGGTTGACAGATAATGGACCACCGGGGCTACAAAACTATCAATAATAATTTATGTAACTTTTTTTATGTTGACTTATTGGTAGTATTTGTTTTTGCAATGTCACGTGTGAAGCAGCTCATGCTGAATTCAGTGGGTTTCATTTCCTTGGATTCACGTACAACCACACTATTCCAGCGTACAGTGAAATCTTGCACTTCATTCAGTGCCTCAAGTCAAAAGGTAGGCAGTGGGTCAGGGGTCGTGACAAGCTTCACGGGTCCCTCAAGTGCGTTTACAACCCAGGTCGACAGCAGTCTCCCCTGGAGGTTGGCCTGAAGCAGTGGCCTGGCCACAGGAGATAAGGGTGACAAACATGGAGGCCACCACAGGAGGGAAATTGCATAAACACAGCAAGGCAAACAGAGGGCGAACAAGGCTGTGGTACGCCCGTGTTGTGCTGAAATGCCGGGGCAGTGACCCACATGAACTGTACATTCTGTCTCCGAAGCTCAAAGAAATATATATATTTTGGATGGGTGAACAGGTAAAAGGATGAACAAATATTGTGATTGCTACTGTATATGCCCTTTAGCTGCAACCCCGAAGTAGCTCGAGCACAGTCTGGTGGATGAAGCAGCAGACTTCTCTAGCTCCAAAAAGACAATGCATTACATTTAAGTTAAAATCTATCAAAAAGCATTTTTTTTCTTTTTTTTTGCAACAGCTAACCCTAACAATACAAATACAAAATAAATAATAAAAAATAAATAATAATAAATAAATAATAATAATGAGTAATAAATAATACAAAAATTCAAATGCCATAGAAGAATTGTAAGCATAACTATAAATTCTCCAAATCCAGCCTGTAACAATGACAGGCTGCCATAATTTTAAAAACAATTAAAAAAGATCCTGTTATCACAAATTACTTACACACACACACACACACACACACACACCCACACACACACACACACACACATATCATTTTTTTTACAGTATGTAGTCCAGCTAAACAATAAAAACATCTTGATATCTTGATTTTGGAGACATAAACCTGCACCCCTGGTGTCTCAGGCGTTTGAATCCATCCACCTTTATTTGACGATAAGAGAGGATATCAGGACAAAATAAGAAATAAATCAGGCAATATACCTCCAGCAGATTTCTTGCTGAATACATCGATCAATATTTCTAAAAGGAACTTTTCACTCTGCACTCATAACCCCTTTTTTCTGTTTGCCCAGTACACATGGCAGATGTAAAGGATTTTCAAGGATTTGAGAATCAGGGAAAACAAAGTCCTACAGTGTCTACACACCCCACGGCTAGATCATCAGAAGGCTTAGCATGCTTTGATGGGTGAGGTGAAGCTGAATACACAAGCAGAGGCCTAAAAGATACACACTTCAGATTACTGAAAGTTATAGTGACGTGGTAAGCATTGGAGCACCAGTGGGAAATGATGTGATAAACAGGGAGGTCCTGTTTCACTAACCTTACATAACACTACATTATATTATACTATTTTATATAGTTTAATAATCTACTTCATCATACTATTTTATACTAATGTATATTATTCTATATAATACAGTACTACACCATACTTTTGTATTTTAAATACAATACTTCTCTCATATACTATTATTTACAATGCGATATATATATATATATATATATATATATATATATATATACTTGCTGAAACAACTGATGTTGAGATTTGTCTTGAGAGGACGGTCTCCATCCATTAGGCTACTATCCCGAAGACACAACGGCAAGACTTCCTTCTTTAGGCTTTCACAAAAACAATTCTCGAACCATTATTTATCAGTTTAGACAAACCCAAAAAATCGTGACAAATTCAAATTGAAGAAATGTCATCACTTACATCACAAACAAACTGAGATTAAACAGTGGAGCATGCCGAGTAGACTACAATGATTCATTTACAGAAGTGCCAAATACTTTACCTTGTCATCTCTTTTACTGTTGATGAACAAATCATCTTTTATAGGAATACTTATGCTTTCAGATTTACCTTGCACTTTAAAATCAAACCACCTTAAAGGGAAATGGTAACGTCTCCTTTATGTCACTATTATCCACTCTAGATCATTATTTAAGCCACTGATTGTTTATCTAAAGCTGTGCCATTTCCTTAACACAGAGCAATAACAGAAAACATTGGAATTGTTTATGTTTTGAAACAAAGGACATTAATGGCAACAATTTCATCCTCCGCTCCTTTTCATTCATGTTTTAATCAGAACATGGTAATGAAGGGAGTAGGGAGGTGCACCTCCGAGCAGCGGCATTACCCTCCATGGTTAACTTGTCGAGAACACATTTTTGTAACAGACGGTAGTCGGCTTGGACAAACACAAAGAGACATATTTATTGATTCCAGTCAGCAACCAGCAATGCCAAACCAAATAGAGTTTCTACTCGTAGTGAAAATAACTTCTTTTTGGTGTGTGTGTGTGTGTGTTATTCACAGGCAATTTCCATTGTTCAGGTGTTGCACATCTTATCTTGGAAGCACAAAGCTTTGCAGAATCAAAAAGTTCGGAAAAATATATACACGTTGATTCTGATCATTACTCAGTGGTACAGAAATAATATGACAAAGGACCTTTTTGGTTCAGGGTATAGCACATGCACAAACAGTATTTTAATTGAATTGATATTAAATACTCAGTTTCTTGGTGATGCAGGTAAATAGAAAAAAATATATGAAACCAATTGTTTTCCTACAATATAGTCTGGGCATAATATATTTATACGGTGCTTTGGCAGGACTAGAATACAAAATATTGGAATTCTTGGAACACAAAGGTGTTTGGTGGAAGCCACAGAGCGATGGAGCAGTTGCTGACACACAGTGATGAGACTTCTCTTAGCGCATAAAGTCAGCTCCTCACTCGCTGCAGAGATGTCGCATGATAGGATAAAGTGGCTTTGACCCAAAATAAACATGCTTCACGGTCCATGCTGCAGCTAACTGGTTTGTCAATCAACTTGATGAAGAGCTGAAATAAGTACATTTACTCACCCACTGTACACAATGCAACTTTTAAATACTTGTACTTTACTTGTGCGTTTCCATTTCATGTCATTGCATACTTTGACTCCACTACAGATGAGGGGCGAAACATTTTCAATCTTTTGATAGCTTGTGTTACTAGTTACTTTCCAGACTCAGATAATTAATACAAAAACATAATCAAAAATAAATGATGATAGATTAAGATGGATTGAGATAAAACTGTATTCATCCCTTGGTGCAAATTACCCAGAAGATTATAAAGTGATTCAAATCATCCTCCCCTTTACCAACAGCAGCATTAAGGTGATGTAGACAGTACACTACACGTTATTCTTCAATTGGACATAATGCAAAATCAGTACTCTTTCTGTTGGTACCTTAAGTGTATTTTGTACATTCACTTACAATAAGCTACCATTTAAAAGCAAGAGTATTTCTCATAAGTGAGTGCCTTGCCTTGCCTGAGTGAGTGTATCTACACTATAGTATTGCTACTTCTACTTGTACTTCAACAACTGAGAGCTCCATTCCTGCCGAGCCAGGAGCTTTGGTCTATCACTCTTTCCACTTGGCTATCAGAGCCTGGACGCATTAAGAATATATATTGGCATTTGTTTTTACATATAGCCGTTACCTGACTATTTCTCAGCCAACGGCTAGAAAGTCTGCAAAGAAAAAACAATTTGTTTAAGCACGGGTCTCTGCTTGGCAAGGTCTCTTCTCTTGGTATGTGATGTTCCGTATAGAGGCCTATCGCTAAAGGGGGATGATGCAGGATTAGGGTATCTGACAGACAATTGGAGTTTGGAAGAGTTCCGGAACATTAGTCGCTATGGATGTGTCGTGATGACAAGCAGGCGGTGACATTCCTGTGCTAACAGGCAGGGAGAAGTGTGGGGCTGATTGTTGAATGCTTTATCATCTTGCCACCTGATTATTCTTCTCATTAAGACAATAAAGCGATGAGATATTACACAAGCTCTCTATGAAGATACAGTGGTACTGCGTGAAGAAGCTGTAGGATCTTTTCCTCTTCCCGTTTGTCGTGGTGTGGTATGAAGATGGTTTGATGGAAAAAAGAGGTTCGGTCGACAACAGGACTTATCAAAAATGTTGAGTTTATTTCTAATAAGCAAAGGTCAGGAAACAAACGCCCAGGAACGTTTGGAGACTCTCTGGAGGCCAGATTGGAGAAGTCTGACTAACATACATTTTACATACGTTTTTATACAGAAATAGAAGAGGTGGAGTTTATTGTCACAAGCCTTTGTGGCCCAATCAAATGTAGGCATAATTGCCTCATCCTAAAACTGCTTACCCAAGCCTAATCCTAACCCCGTCTAATCTTGGGGTTTGTGCGGTCCAAACTTGCTGATTCCCTGATGTCTGTTTGTTTAATGGCTTTACCTGTGGCCTAGTGGCGTTATATCTGAAAGCCAATGTACAGGTTACATGAGTTTATTGAACGTTGGTCCCTGACTTGCCTATTTCTGGATAAACTGATATTACATAGTATATGAAAATATACTACAAAGCTACTACATCGGCTAGTATCCATACTATGTGGACTACTGTCTCAAAATTGCGGGAAGCTTTTTCTGGAGGAGCCATTGTATGCTTAATGGCCTCGACTAGAACATGTGGCTGTGTGCCACTACACAGGGCTTTTAAAGTCACACCAAAATGCTGTTACAGCTTACTATAATAAAAAGAATAGGTGAACAAAAATGCTTTTTTTGCAGAACCAACTGTTCTGAAAGAAAGACAGAACAAAAAAAAGTGAGCACAAATAGCACAGCACTCGTGTGCTTTCCAGAACCAAATAAAATAAATAATAATAAATAATACATTTGATTTATATAGAGCTTTTCCAGGTGCTCAAAGACGCTTTACAACACATAATTAAAAACTAAACGCTATGCATTATAAATTACCATAAGACAAACGATAAAAGCAAATAAGAACATACAGAGCACACAATCACACATTAAAAGCAGTTTAAAGATCATGATTCTGATGCTTTAACCCTTTTAAACGGTTACATAGTATTCCTGTATTGCATCATACATTAAAGCACACTTACATGGTTTGCATATGCTGTAGTGAAATGGAATCAAACATTTCATTATAATTTAGCACGGGTGAAAAGAAGGCATTGTGCACCTTCTATTCATAGCCGGGCAGTCCTGCTGACAGGATTGCAGGAGTGTGATTGGCATCTATTCATTTCCTCTGAACTGGGAACAGGCTAAATCAGAGTCAATCAATGACCATTTCAAACAGATACCAAGGGCTGGATGAGGCAGAAGATTAGCTGTCTCTGCCATTGCCTTGTTTACCTCCTGTGTTCGCAAGCCAGAAAATAGCTGCATAAGTGGCACAAAACCATTAATCACCGCTAACAATTTTCTCTCCCACTGTAACCCCTTTCCATGCAAAAGGTTTTCATTTCCTGTCCAATCTCTTGACTGAAATCCAATCAACGATGAATCATAATTTATTCACACTTGGAGAGATAATCCACTTCAAGTACATAAAGACATCGCATTATCCGTCGAGACATACAAATGAAACAAAGACAAGATAATGTGGTTATAGGTAAAAGCACAGGGTGGTGTTTTCAACTGGGATGACAGTGAAATGAAAAAGAGAAATAATTTGTAAGTAAATATAGATGTATTTTGTTTGCAATAAAAATATAATATAAAGCAAAGACTCAGAAGCAGAGGACGACACAGGAGACGAGGTGAGGCAGAGGGCAAGGTCTTAACTGGGCAGACGGTCATACACTTGGGGTCAGTACAGAAAGGAAAACATATATATATATACATATATTGATTGATTGATTGATTGAGACTGAGAGCAGGGGAAGGAAATGACCAATCAGGAGACACTCAGAAGACACACATGGGACTAACAACATGTTATAAATAATAATTTCATCAGTTGCCGACAGACATTCGGGACAATGCCTGTGTCGACCACGACATTGATCACCCACTGAACTGTACATTACAGGATTAAACAACAATTTAAAGATTCATAATCATAAAGTATTGTATTAGATCTAATATGTATTTCACTGTATGGAATCATGACTTCAATGTTCATGGCATTACGAGATTAAGATAGCCCGATAAAATTATTCAGTGTGATACTTTCTATTTTTTTTTTTAAAGGAAATGTAATAATGAAAAATATTTATGCTATATAGCAATTATTCCAGTTATTGCAGTATAAAATATATTATAATGAGGTATAATGGACTGTAGTGGTTATGTGCCCATTGTGATCAGTGGTATAATATATAACAACAGTAATATCATACCAATATGATTTTTAACGTCAGTAATCTAAGGAGTTTTAAAGAGTAAATGCACACTTAATTGTGTTTAATCTCTAAATTAAATTATATGAATGTGCTTTTATCAAACACATTAATGCTGGTGTTAATATTGACATGTCTTATTAAATGTATCTGCATAGCGGGTGAGTTCATCTCCGAAGCTGGAGTCTGTTCTCCTCTCAGCAAAATAGTTTCCCATCGGCAGAGTGAGGCAGGAGGACAGAAAGGCGTCGTGCTCGTCCCAGTTGTGGTCTGATATACAGTAAATACATCAAATGGAGTACCCCGTGCTGTGAAGCTATTATGAGCTACAGTAGCTGTCGTCAACTCTGTCGTGTTCTCTGGCTTTCATGATTGTCGACATTGCGTTAAGGCTTTCATCATAGAATGAGAAATTCATCTCTCAGCTTCATGCTTAATATTAAATTATGCAGTGGGTGGACTCAGACCTGGGAATGTAGTTACACTTTAAGTAAAAGACGTTTGAGAACTGAGGACTTGGTTTTGAGCAGTAGTTTCAAGGGAATTAATAAAAATGTGGTCTACAGGGTAGCTTCCAGACAGTTATAATAGATGTCCTCACAGGCTGTTTAACAAGCTTCATGATGAAAAGCTGAACATCTTAGCCACAGATATTTGGCATTTTGACAATGTTATTTAATTTTTTGGTAAAGCCAAAACGTCTCCATTCATCCATATCTCCAGGTGATTAATACATATTTTCAATTCAACTCAGCATATTTTCAGTATTAAAGGGGCAATAAGTACTACTGCTCCTTTCCACGTCAACATATACAAGTACATCTGTGGTCCAACCCTTTTTACTGAAGAAATAATGAATTTACTATTACACAACTTCAGAACAATGTTGATAAACCTCCACATCCTTTTACATTTGATTATAATAATACTGCAATATTATCTCTAAAGGTAAAGAGGTCTTACCAAAAAAGTATATACATACTGTATATAGATACAAAACATATATTTATCTCTCAAAGCAGACTAGTTCTACAACCTTAATACAGTAGCGTTAAAACTACATTATCCAGAGTAGTTCAATGCCCCGCTACTCTAAATAGGATAAGCGGTTTGGATAATGGAATAAAATTTTATATATTAGATTTAGATTTTTTTTAACGTATTAAATAATAATAAAATATATATGCAGAACAATACGTGTTAATCTTGATTGAGAAGTGGCCAATGTGACTCTTACAGTTTATCATATAATTGAGTTAATTGTAGACCAGTTAAATACTTATCCAATCACATCAGAGATTTTAAATTGTTATGCGGCCAATTTATGAACAAAGGGGATATGTGTCACTGCACTTCCAACCGTATAAGTATATTTCGCAATGTGCCCCCGCAATTGAATTGTGTCTTTCCTTTGAGCTATGACAGAGAGAGAAAGGAGACTGAAAACAGTTTAAACTCACATCTCTATTGATTTATCCTTTATTGCTTGAGATTTATGAATTATTGTAAATCTGATGGTGTCTCTCATAATACTGCCACAGGCTTTTTAAATCAAGCTGACAGGCTTATTATTAAGCTCCGGCAGTGAAGGCAGCATAGCATGGAGGAATGTCCTATCCCTGATCCAGGAGGAAAATATATTACCCAACACTCCCCGGTGGTAAGAAGTTGTTGCACCAGAACTGTCCCCAAAACAAGCCATGGCACTCTCCATCAGTCAGAGCAATGAAATAGGATTGGCACAACAATAACGGAATCTAGAGCCGCTCACAAGATCAGTCCCACCAGCTTCGTTGATATCGCATCACTTTTCAAACGCACTAATAAATATTACAGCGCTGTCACCCTTCACAGTATTCCGTGCATGTGTGGGAATGAGCCTGATGATAATTTATGAGGATCAAAGTAATGTATTATAGACGGAAACCATGAGGGTAAGTAATAGGCAATGTGTGGGGTTACTCTTTTGCTCAAAAGACATAACGAAGAACACTGCAGAAGTGTCTCCGGGTTTTTTTACAGACTAGGATGCTACAAATTTGCAATTAATGTTAAATTTTTGGCTCTAAACATCGAAAAAACGCAAAACATATACTGGGAGATAGTAAATGCTTTGGGGAAAGTATCCAATCGTCATCCATGTTTGAACAAGAACAGAATATGAAACGTGACTCTTACATAGCCCTCTGAATTTCACATGAGAAAGTGCTTGTCTTAACTCCGAAGAACCGCAAGCTGCATTCCTCATGAATAAAACTGCGGCCTTTAAAATGTCCTACTCTGACTACTCTATGTCCTTCCACTCAGTATTTTATGAAGTATTTTTAAAACTTCCTCTACCCTGAAGTAGAGGGAATATGCCTTGGGTTTCTAATGCGCCAAATCTACCTGATATATTGTATCTCAGATTTATCTCTGGCACAATAAATTATGATGTGTCTGTATTTCTGTGGGCATCCATTCAGTTTTATCAGAACCGCTCTCAGTCCCTCCAAACACTCCAACATCCATGCTGCTTGTAATATATAATATGTTTGGAAGAGTTGTTTTAATTAAAACATTTTAGGATTTATGAAACAAAAATTCCTGAGCTCACTCTGAAATAAGACAGGTTCAAACAGATGAGATGAGGCAGTACGAAGAGAGTCACTTTTAACAATTTGGATACAGTTGAAAGCCCTTATTTTTTTTATTTTTCCATCATGAACTGGTAATGCTACTATGACACAATCCACCACTGAAACATACAATGGTAATATTAGTCGATTGAGATACAACTCAAACTCTGCAGAGGGTCAATGTTTCATACTCTAGTTCACATCACAGGCTACAAAAGTATCAGAGATGCTCAGGATGCTGTGCGACTTCCTGGAAATGGATCAACAAGCATGCAAATGAACCATTTGTCACGCTGAGGATATCACTGATGAGATCTCCTAGCTTTGTCATTTCAATCTATTGTAACATTTGTTCATTAGTATCTGACTTGTGATGTACAGGCAATTTCTGTTTCTTGCATTGCAAATATCTTAATTTCTTAATCTCAGTGTTGGGATGTTGCATTTGTTAAGTGTCTCTATGTGATGGCGGTGTCATTGGAGACGGACTGAACATTTTCAGTATTAAATCAATTGCCATGCAATTTTGTACCGAAACTCATGTTGGCCGGAAGATGAAACGAAAAAACAAATGTGTGCCATAATGAGGTCAAAATGTTGAGCTTTTGGTGAAATGTCAACATTTCTAAAAGTCTTAAACTATCTGGTGTACAACCCTCACAAGGACACAGGACTTTGGGGATTCTCTAACTTTTCCTCTTGTACCATCATCAGGTCAAATGTAATACTTCTACCAATACTTTATTGTATTGCCCATCAGCCTCAGCTTTACTTTGTATTCCGTGCTGAGAATGTTAGCATGCTCACATGCTAAACTAATATGGTAAAGATGATTAACGTACATCCAGCATATTTGCGTTGCCATTGTGAGCATGTTTACCCATTGTTCCGCCGTACAGCCTCACAGAGTCAATAGTGTGGCTGCAGACTATTCGTCTCGCTTTCTTTCCTGGCAGACATCTTAGTACTATTTTATTTGGCATAAATGATTCCGTGATAACTATATCTGGAATAATTCACACACACAGTGACACACTGAGATAGAGCAAGTTACAAATGGCCCCATGAAGAAACATACAGTATACGCGTTATCCTGGAATCTCCAGAAAGCAAGTCACACGCGATACGGGAGCTCAATATGTCACAGCAGGGTTTTTATTGAATAAGTGAGTTGGCTTGAAAAAAGAGTCCCGAGACTTTCAGTTGGGTTGAGTGTTCCGCATTCCTCCGGAGGAAATTATGTAAGAAATACTTTCCCAGCCTTCTGTGTGCATTAGTAATCACTCTGTCCTTTTTCCCTAGGTCAGCCACATTGTTGGGGCTAAAGCAGCTGAATGCTGATGGGACCAAAGCAGTGGCCACAATCCCATTCAAGCAGTCACTGGTACTTTGCCTTAAATGCTTTTCAATCTGCTGGCGATCACATTAGGCGGCTCCTTCTTATCGACTCATCTAAAGAGTTTATATCTTCATCTAATTAAGGACAGTGCTTCCTTAATAGCTCAATGCTTAGACTGAGCTATTTCATAAATGTGAAGCTTGGCCAACAATCCACTGTGTGCTACTCTACTGTCTGCTTAAAAGGATATGTTCATACTACCCAGTTGTGTCTGGTGTCACGGTAATATGCACGGTTACTGCCGTAACAGACATAATTATCATTATCTCTTGTTTAATCGTAAATGTAGGAATTACACAGAGGACCTTTTAACAATTGTGCATGAGCATCTTCATTCTATATATTCATCATCTAGTATGCATGTCCTGGACTCTCTTCATGTGTGCTGTAGGCTACCAGTGGTGAGTTTCAGTTTCTTAATATATTGTATTTCCTACCTGGGGTCCTGACAGGCAGATATGAGATGGGTCCAAGGTGTCCGCTGCCAGGGCCTGCCAGCTCCGCCTGTCTCCATGCTGCTGTGTGTGTCACGAGGGCAAGCCTCCTATTTAGACAAGGGAATGAAAGATGGGCCTGAGATGTATTATGCATGTGAATGCAGGGGAGGCAGGCATCTGCACTAACAAGCCAAGTCCCTTCCACAGGGCAACACACCGGCTTCTCCCTGTCTTCTCCCTTCGCAGATATACACTGAACTAGTGTACCGTGTATTTCTATGGAACACGGCAAGGATCACTTCTTTATGTTTTCCTTAATTAATAATTTGCAATATCTTCATTAAAAATAAATATGCAGTCTTTCGTAAGGAGTAAATATGACAACGGATTCAAGCTATACAAATACTGCAGGCAGCTCTTACATTGGCCAGTTTCTGGGCTTTCTTCACAGGAACTGGAACATCGAAAAATGATGTTTGACACCTGCACCAGTGGCAGAAAGCCACCATGCAAGTGCCAGCCTGATGAAGACGAGTTCTGAGAACCACAGTGTCTCGCCAAAGACACGTTGACACTCGAACAAGAGGATCCAGGGATGACACATTTAAATACATCGAGGCAAACTGGTAGGTATGTAGAGAGCAAGTATGAACCTAATGTCAGTGCACATATTGATATACAATAAAATAAATGATGTAACATTTAATTTAACACATTTCTCGTCACACAGCTATTTTGTGAACTCTATATGTGTGTATGGTTCTCTGTCAACCAGTCTTCATCCCAACTGACACCAGTGTTAAAGCCCCGCCTAAACTGGTTATCTTACACAAATAATAATACTTCAGATTTATACAGCGCTTTTATAGACACTCAATAGATTGATTTCATGGATTCAATCAATACCAAATAGCTTATACATATTAATATGAAACATCTGCATTTTGTCTGTACTTGCTCTCTGTTTCGGTCAATAAGTAATTTCTGAAACCCTTCCAATTTAGCAATTTAGCAGACGATTTATTGAATACGTAGTCCTTCAACTGGACTTCATTCCCTTTCAGAATGGACCACGTCCCGATGAAGGTTGTTCTCAATGAAAGCAGCAATAAATAAGCCAGTCTGCAATTAAGGGATAGTTTAGAAGAGGAGCCACGTGTCTCCTTCTGATTGTTGTCTTGCTCATCCTGTTGCTGCTGTTAAGGGACAGGTCAGCTCTATGAATGCAGATGAGCTTCTCTGAAACCTTTCGGTCGTCCTCATCCATCTGGTCTTTTATCTGTGTCAATGAAAACAGAAGGAATGAACGGTGGCATAACAAAAAATTCATCTCAAATAAAAAAACATATCCCTCTGCCTTGGAGGAACGCATATTATCGTTCCTCAGTGGTCTGATCATGTGAATATTACTAATATCATGCAGTTGTCATGGATACAGAGGTTCTTAAATCTCATTCCTTTTCTTCATAATTAAAAACATTGACTGCCAATGTTTTTTTGGGGTCAAGTGCTGTAAACTTAGTTATTGAACACGATGTTACATAATTATTCTGTCATGTCTTGTGAATTATGTTATCTTATGCTCATTATTCTGGTCCTAGATAGCCATGTCCCTGTCACACATTTTGAGGACCTCCATATTTTTTACACCAACGTATTTTTGTACATTTTGAAATGATTTTGTTTACATATTTTTAATCATGGACTAATAATAATAATAATGATAATGACAATACATTTATTTATAAAGCTTTAAAAAATGTTCAGATGTTAAAGTGCCTCTCAATACATCAAAGGCAGATATATGAAGCAAATGTAAAACAATAAGGTAATTGTTTAAACAAAACATATTAATAGTGAACTGCTAAAGAAGTTAAACAAGTTAATGAACACTTATGAAACACTTTTTTTAAAGTGGGTACAGGTGTCAATGGTTGTCGTAAAGTTACTATCTATTGAATTTTTACAATTTCCCTCTTGAGAGGAAATAGATCCGTCTACACAGATTTAAAACTGGAATTCCACTCAGACCACAACAACGTGCTCGTTTTTCCTCCTTTTATTTCGATAGTTTCACTCCAAGTCATGCATGTCAATCAGAAAGAGGTGAAAATCCTTTAAACAGAAAAAAACACATTTCAATTCAACAGTAAAAAGCAAAACACTCATCTTAACTGTGATAAGGCCCCAGTGCATTCTGACAGTCTATCTTATATATTTCACCACCGGTATCCCAGCTGTGCCTCTACCAACATGAGATTATCAAATAATATACTAAGTCATCGCTCAATCAGTCTATAAACAAATCAGCTACTTTTCACACCGACAACCAGTGGCGGCTGGTGGATATTTTCTTTGGTTGAGCCATCCAATCAATTTCAACAAACATTCCAGTGATTCAATGCCAAACAGGTGGCAAATACGCATTAGTAATTTGCAGTTAAATATTTATTTCAACAATTTTACACATTAAAGGACATTTTACTGATACAATTCAGGATATATTCTTTTTTATACCTGACAGAGAAAAAAATATTCATTTAATTTCACTACCACTATATAAAAGGAACACTGAGCACTTTATTTCAGTATGGGTGATAACCTTGTGAATAATTAAACAGCCAATGGGGCTTTTATAACATGCAGACTCATTTCAGCTAACTTCAAAACATTAGACTGGCCCTATTCACAGGCCAACCTCATATTAGAAGTCAGTTAATGGTTCTGCATGAAATTATTCAGAACAAACACAAGAGCTGTGAAAAGACAAAATGGGGATTATGAATTAATTTGGAGGGTATTTGTGATGCAAATGAAGGCAGATGTCTACCCCAAAACGAAGTCCACATTTGATATGCTTGTGATCTTTGGGCAGTATCCCAATTACGTTTATGAATGATATAAACATAAAGTGGTAATTTTGTATGGGTATTTGTGAGTATTTTGTGGAATGGATCAGTTCTGGCCTGGAAAATGTAGTCCAACCATAAAAACAGAGGAAATACAATTTGAGGTGGATTTCCCAATTACTAATATTGATTGGAAAGATGGTCTTTCTCACATGGTATTAGTATTCATGTCATGCGTTAAAGACACACCGCAGGAGACAGCATATAGCACATTCAAAATTAAACTCCATGACCACTCTTTTAGCTGTTATATTAATGAGCGCACACATATTTATTGAACGAGCAAGATAAATCAATGGTGTGTGTGCTTCTGAGTTGGGTGGGAAGCTAAGTGGAACATGTATTTTGTACAAACTCTTTATGGATGATTAAGAATGGATGCTGTTGAATGAACAAACTCGTACATCTGGTCGTCAACATGTCCCAAGTTGTGGCTGATGGTTAGTTATGAATTCGGAATGAAAATGTAGGACTTGCTCATGTAATTGCCGTCATTTCTTGTGGGTGTGTTTGTGCGGTGATGTGTTAAAGGGGATAATCTTGTTATTAGTACATAATCTTTACTCCACACAGTGGTTCTTTGATTATGTCATCAACTTGAGAACACCAGAAAAGGCAGATAGCTATAGTTTTGCCCATGGGCTGCTTGTAGTTCAATGCCATTAACCCCTGGACATTCTGGTCAATAGCTGCTGTGTGGTCACACCGTGTTAAACAGTGCTCATTGATGCTGTTTACTTAGTTTATACTTTCACTTTCATCCTCATTTAGCCTATATGCGTGTGCTTACTTCACTGAGACAAACAAATGTCAATTAAAGCTCAGCTTTCAGAAGAGATCCAATACGGGATAAGATGAGGTGACAGAGAAAAAAGAAAGAGAGCATCCAGATATGTAGCTACATGCTCATCTTATTAATACATTTAAAGTGAAAAGAATTATTTAGTATACAAGAAAAAGATTGTGTCCTTTTTCTTGTCTCTCTTGTCTAGGCAGTAATGTTCAGCCGTACAGAAAGGGCCAGATATCGATGCAAGACCTCAGCCATTGGCTAAAAGCGAACCCTTATTAGGCACTGGACAAGCGTCAATATCCAAACGGCGGTTAAATTGGTTTGGTTTTCACAAACAACTGCTCTCTTTGACACTGTAAGCTAAACTATTTGTCCAAGGGCGATCTGTGCGGCTAATTACCCAGATGTCAATATATACATACCTATACAACAGATGTCTTATATCATTAGACCAAGCTATTTTATTAACGTTCAACTGATGTAATAGGTAATCTATATGTAGGCTCACCATACGGCTAACGGAAACATAATGCATGGAGTTGGACCTCACATAGTTTACGCCACTATATTGGAAAAAAATAATTATAAGTAATTGTAAAAAGCCCTATACATGGATTAAAATACCTTGTGAATGTGCTTGTAATGCCTTATAGACGTGATCTTTATTACATTTTAATTTTTGTATAGTATTTGTAGAGTCCAATATCACAAATAACAAATTTTACGGTGGGCTGTTTAATCTGTACAGCAAACAACATTCTGTATCCTTGGACACTGGCATTACACAACTTTAATGGGGATAGAAAAGGGGAAAAAATGAATGGAGAGGAACTGAGAAGTAATAATGCAAAGTATTACCAACATATTTACAGGTAAGACCTTTTGTGTTTCTAATGGACATACATAACACAGACATGTAATTTGAAACGGGGGTCAGCAGAGCAGAATGCAAGACATCTCACTGTAGATGTAACATGTAAAGACATGAATGAGTGAATCCACAGTATCCACCACATTAATCAACATCAATAACTTACTGGCACTATACTCACTATATATTGACAATGTGCTAGTGTACCAGCAGAAGGTTGTCCCATGTTTATTACATGATAATATACAGCAGTGAAGAATGGGCCGCCATTAACACTACTTGTATAATAACCGATAAATCAGGACGCCTGTTGACCTTGTTCATTATGCAGATGGCGTAAGCAGCGGCTGGGGGAAATCTATTTGTCACAGTTTTGCTCTATAGTTCTTGTCATTGCTCTACTCTGTGAACAATTAGTCAACAAGTCAAGGATTGGTGGGTGTGTGGTGGGCGTGTATGTTTGGAAAGTACCTTTATAAATGGATAAGGGCATGAATATATAATCATTCCAGACGCAGGGCGTTCGGCGCCTTACATGAACTTTAGTTAAATTGTGTTTGCATTTCATTCGCGGGCTCATTTAAAATGCAATGTCTCTCGTGGAAGAACACCTGGTCTTATTAATATAGTGCAAAAATCCACAATATGCCTTCTGCAGCAGTGATGTCAGCACATCAGTGGCTGACTATTCCCACCTCTGCATCTCCCAGAATCAGTGGCGTTGGATGGCAAAGAACTGATAAAGAGGAGAACAAGCAGAATGAGAGATAGAACAGGTGGAAATCCCTGTGGTGAGAGGGTTTGATTGTGCTGGAAGCCGGCACTCCCTTGAGGAAACAGTCTCTGAACGGCAGAGCCGGGGAGGATGGAGAGGGGCCACTTGCGGTAACGCTTCTGGCTAATTATCAAGTCAACAAGGAACAACCAGCTGTTTGCATCCACCACACACCATTAGACTAATATTGCACATTAGCATGAGGAATAGAGTCCATATTGTTGATAACATCTGATGGGTAGATTGACATTATTTATGCGGGGAGCATAGGGAACACATTGCTTCAACACAAATCACAGTGGCATCCTATATAAAAGTATAATACTATAAATTTTTTTCTGAAAAATGCATATAGTTTGACAGTAAACAAAGCAGCAGGGAAGTTATCTTTGAAACACATCATACTAAAAACCAGCGTTGTGGTTATGTTTGGGAAATAACAGAATGGTTTACCTTATCTGGAGAAAGAATCAGTATTCCAATGTACTTTACTATGTATTTATGTTAACTTTATCTTAGCGTCAACTACACAAGTAAAGACACAAACAATTTTAATTAAATTTTGAGATGGAATTAGTGGGATGGTACCACTACAATGGATATCCTGCTGGTTGTCTTCAGATTTGGACATATCTAATTGTGTTCACAGTATTTAAAAGTGCCACATTCAGAGGAACTGAGTGCTCGAAACTTGAAAGTTGTAAAAAAAAAAAATACAAAAAGTTTTTGTGACATGAGAATTCTGTCAAATGCCACAATTTAGTAGTTCACATCCACAGAGGTTAGTGCAATTGAAGATGATTACCGTTAAATACATTTCACTCATGACTGGAAGCCTTTGTATTGAGTGACAATCAATCTAATTGGCTGCCAAATGCTGGGAAGCATTACACCTCCCCAGTGCCTTATGCATAGTGTGCAATCTGAAGAGGTCCATGCTGTAGTACACCATGTCATTGTAGACGAGCGGCTCAAAGCAGGCACCTATCCCTGAGCTCTAGTATATGGGCGTCACCAATGAAAGTGTATTTGAATGATTGTGACAAATCATGACAATAATGCAAAACTAACACAGCGTGTATATAATTGAAGTATCAGGAAGAGAAGGGAACCAAGTGAAACAGGTCTGAATATGACATTTAGAGAAAATACTAAGAGTCTGTTTGTTGTGCCATTTAGCATTAAACTGTTTTCATTTGAATATATGCATTGCTAAAATATCAAACAGAGACCAGTGTAGACATCTGGACAAGTGTTTACACAAGTAAGTGGCAAATGGTTTTCAAACCTGGCTGCCTCATATTGATAAGTAACAGATGCAAGCTCAGAAAAAGCAACATTTAGGGGATAACCAGAGCGAAAGCATCACGTTACAAGTGACAACCACGACACTGAACGATGAGTACTGGAATACAAAGTCATGTATACCCGAAACGAAGAATGGTGATATCAGTTATCCTGCTGAATAACAAAAACACCAACTACTGGAAAGGTTGCCATTATATTTGACACCTAGTGAATGATTCCTTTATGATTACATGTTTTAATTACTTTGCTGATTTTAATTCTTTTTTTTTTTTTGGGGGGGGGGGGTATATTGATGCTATTGATACAGATTTGACCTGTAACTGCTGTAGTTTTATAAAAGTTACATAGTCTTTCTGAATAGAGATTCTTTGACATTTTGGGGAATAAACTAATTGGCTCTCTTGCCGAGAGTTAGATGAGAAGATCGATGCCTGCATGTGCATAAGTATACACATACAACTTATTCACATATTACACTGGGAAATCCAGTGCGTTGCATTTCATTCATATGCCAAATTGCCCCTCCAAGCCTCCTCTCCCCTTCAACTCTATTTACGTGTCTAAAGTCATTGAGAGGCAACCAACCACAGCGACACAGTCTCAGAGCTCACTGCCTCAATGGAGCTGCTGAAGCATCGTCAGCCTTTGGAGTAAGCGAATCAGAGAGTCTCTACGGGTCCCCTATGGGAGGAGAAGAGAGCTCTTATTCTAACTCGGTGGGAAATGCCAGCACCCACAGGGGCACCGTTACACACAGCTGGGATAATAAGTATCACGGTGAGAGCTACGATCCACCAGCAAACTGAGGCCAGAGCAAGAATGTCTTCCCTTTCACCGATGCCACCAAGCTGAATCATCCCAAAAAGCCAATGAACGTGTGCCCTTGCTTTAGAAGGGGCCGTTTGAATGTCTGAATCAGTGTGCCATGTAATACAGAATGTGGTGTATCGGACCCCAGGGGAAAGTGGATGGGGTGAAACAGTATGGGGCTATGAGATGCACTCTCTGGAAAAAAGGCTTGAATTGAAACACTTAGGCAAATTATCCACACAGCAGACCGTCGACAAAAAGCTCCCGGTTTGAATGGATTAGGCTGTAATATAGTTTCCTTCACCACTTCACACACAGTGTCTCTTTTTGTTTCCATTAAATGGCTTTACGGTTGTTAAAGTCATCATATTCCTCATTGTCTGGCATTGCATTGCACATTCTGTATACGATGCATACTGTTAAAGTGAGTACAAAATTCAATCTCATCTACACAATTTTATAAATATTTTTTCCTCAAATTCAACCTGACATTTGTTATATATATATCGTAACCTTTTGGATTAAGAAAAAAATGTTCATTCTCCAACAATCTTGACGAATGCAGTCTATTTTATATTTTATACAACGTGTAGAAAAGTAGTAAAGTGTTTTTAAAATCAAGATAATTTCATTGCCAAAGCAACATACTTTCATATACCTCTTTAAGTAGCGTGTGTACCAATAAGAGATTCCAAATACCACATTTTAGATGGTAATTATCAAACTAGTGTTACTTTAAAGGCAAAAACAGAATACTTAGCAGGTGAGAGACGTAACTGTGTTAATAAAATGCAAAGAGGCATTAACACAAAGCCTTCACTTCATTAATTGTAACCCATGGAAATACCATGGAAGAGGGAAAGTGTATGCCTCACTAACACAAAAGCCTTGAGTCGCCTGAGGGAATCTCCCCCCACACACACACACACACACCACCACCACACTATGTGTTCTCCCTCTCTCTCCTCTCTTTCACTTGCTTCAGCTCACTCTGCTTTCTCCCTCTCTGGCATTCACTTGAATATGTTAGCGTGAATAGCTGTGACCGAACATAATGCCCAAGACGTGCTAGCAGGCTAAAAATGTAGCCCTAATGGCTAAACCATTATACCATTGGGTACAGACTCAGCCGCACTGCATGTCTTTCTGCAGGAAAATGGAAGTGGTGGAAGGCAGGAGATGATGACTAGGGGATGAAGAGCTCCATTAGCTGATTGAATTGGAAGCCTGAGGGCTGGGAATTCTTTGCCTCACCTCAAATGCAACTGAGATGTAAACACCTCTGTTAGTGTGAGATGGAACATGTCATATGAAACCAGGAAGACTACCTCACCGTGCACCCAGCGGCTACACAAAGGTCTGATCATGTGTGTGTTTTCTTTGTAACCAGGTCAACAGGCTCCACGTTTCTGAACAGAAAGTTGGGGAAGGGATGTCAGTCGTGTTGGTTGGGGTGCAGCGTTAAACACAGTGGACTACTGTATGACAAATGCTTCTTTTTTTTATCCCAGAAAAACCTTCATATTTTGGAGACAGTCTACAAGAAAGATGTGCCGTGAGATAGACAGGCATTTACAAACCACAAGGAATTATTTAATGTCAATAACAGTTTCTAAATCTGAGAGAAAACACACTTGTTTGTGGAGGAGGCATAATTTGAACGGGAAACCAAGTCCTGGAGGGGAATGCAGCCCACACATGCAACCTGATGAAGTGAAAACTGATTTTAAATGATGAGAGAACAGCATTCGGGATTATAAGAGCGTAAGAGAAATGCAAACACCGTGTGAAAATTTAATGAAAATATGTCTTCCATATTCAGTCAGGGATAGAAGTTAGCAGAGTAACCTCAGTTTATCCTGCGCTCGCCTACTAAACACTTTATCTGCACGGTAAGTATGCGCTGTGCACATGTTACTGAGTTTAACAGAGCGGCTTGCCACAGGTTTTGTTATGATTGCAACTCTGCCAACATTGCATGTCAAGAACCTGCCACCCTTTGGAGATAACTAGACCCTGGACGATCCCTGTCAATGGCTGCACTCTCACCACCCGAGTGACTAATTATAAAAGTCTAAAGAGAGAAATTCTATGATTAATTTTTTTCTAACCTTTAGATTCTCGAGGATGAGGAAAATAATAAGTGCAGTGTAGCCGGCTCTTTAGATGGAGTGTTAGTTACCGAGGTTGAATGTCATCAAGTCTGAGCTTGATGCTGAATTTGCTTGACAAATGTTACCAAAAAGCAGGCTTTAGTGATTGCAGCCGAGAATTATGTTCCGATGAAAGGAGGGAGGCACAGAATATACCCATGCATTAATGAGAATATGCACTGGATACATGTAACATCTTCTATGGCGCCACCCTATTTGCACATTTTTACATTACATTACATAGTGTCATTTAGCAGACACTTTTATCCAAAGCAATTTACAATAAGTGCATTTCAACCTAGAGTATAAACTAAGAACAACAAGATACAGAAAGTACCATTTCCTCAACATAGTCAAACTACAAAAGTACCACAATAAGAGCTATTTAAGAGCCACTGAAGTGCTAATCTTTGTTTTAATCCAGTTATAGTCGGAAAAGGTGCGTTTTCAGTTTCCGGCGGAAGCTGTAGAGACTTTCTGCTGCCCTGATGTCAGTGGGGAGCTCGTTCCACCACTGAGATATTTAAAGTCTTAATCTAAATGTGTAGCTGTTCTGTTAATCTCCTTCTCTGTGATTATTGAAGATGTAATAAACAATATGGCGTGATGGGTTTCAACTCATATGCACATGAGTGGGGGTGAGGCTCAGGCGCATCAGACAGGCTGGGATTCAATATGAAATAACAAAAGAAGCACTCTTTAATGAGGCAAAAACAGTTTACAAAAAACAAGGTCCAAACGGGACACGGAACTAGAGACGACCAAAGACAACAACCCACCAGGAGACAAGGGAAAGACTGACACAATATATAGGGGGGGAACACAGGTGTACGACATCAGACACTAACGAGACAAGAGTGGCTGAGGGCAGGTGCAGCGAATTAAACAATTAAAACAGAGAAGACGTGGAACACAGGAGAAACAGAAACGGGGTGTTGCACATACATGTGAGACATAGCTGCTCTTCATATTTGTTCTTTCTTGATAATGATATGTGTATTATTCTGTAACTGGATAGCTTTATGAATTTTGTTAAGCTAATTCAGTCAGGTAGAAAACAGTCAATACACAGCATTCATGGCACAACATTTTGTAACTAGGCTGTTTCTGTTAGATTTGACCTTTCATGGTGGGTCCAGTATGCAGCTGATGTAACTGTATATGTAATACTTTGTAAATGTGAATGTCTGACTTAGTTGCTCAGGGGACTGCTGTGTGTTTCAAGTAAAATAGCTCCAATTGAATATCACATTTAATAATTATTCAGATACAAGTCATGATGAACATATAGTTACATCTGGCTGTGAGGTTGAGGTTACACTATAATGGTTCCTCATAGGAATATCTAATTAAGTGTAGTCTGTTGAGTCTCGTCAGTCATCTGTGCGGCTTTCCCTATACCAGCATAACAAAGTTAATGCTGCTCTAAAGCCATCCTATGTGTTTCTGCTGTTGTATAAGCTGACAAGTCCGACCCCTCCCCTTCTTTTTTTTGTGCTGTCTCATGGTAGAATACAAATGGGTTTCTGTATACTGTGCTGCAGATAATGAGTGAGTCAGGAAAACATGCTGCAGGTCATGTGTGAAGACACATTACGCACAGGCTCACGTACACACGCAGACACACACACACACACACACACACACACACACACACACACACACATGCACATGCGCACCGGTTTTCCAACCCCAACAGGCACTCCACACATTTGACAGATGTAGCTCCAGCTGCTCATATGGCAACATCTATGTCTACTGACCATCTATTTCGTCGTTCCACTTGATTTTTTTTTGATAGTCTTAAACTCTTGCAGGACCAGTTCGGGGGATGCAGCCGGAGTCGTCCTCGGATCGGAGGATGTGCGCGCTGCTGTGTGTGTGGGTGACGGAGAGGCGCGGGGCGCTCTGCTCGGCTCGCCTCGGCTCGGTGCAGGGCGCAGGAGACGGTCGCTCCCCAAGGTGCTGAAAGTCGGAACGCTCCCTCCTCATTTCGCCTTCTGACGATGAACGCGACCTCTACCGAGAACCAAACATCAAACAATGACTTGCTTCGATCTCGCTTGGTTTAATTTTTCCTATTCTAACTTCTACCCTTCTGGATTGTGTATTGTTCATGCAACCACTGGATGTATGCAACAAGGCGAGACTGCAGCTTTCTAATATTCACCTGCGTCGTTGGGAAATATTGCATTGACTCCGGATTCTCAGGGAACGCGAGAGAGGATTTTTGGAGCTGTTTTTTTCTCGGTCGGTCTCTCCCTCCGTAACGCATGCCACTGGATGTGTACAGTTTGTCTAAAAAAAGGTGAGTCCGATGGGATAATCATGAAGCAGACCTACTTTTACGTGGATATCGTTTTCTTTCCAGTCGAAAGGGGAACCACGTCTCCAAAAGGCTGGTGTTTAATTGCTTTTATCCCCATCATCCAGACCGCGAGGGAGGATTATTGTGTCTTGAGGAGTCTGGGGAATTTACCCTGAGGATAAAGTGAAGTTTCCAATAGGCTATAGGTGGCTCTCTTTAGTCTGCTCTAGCCCTCTGTTTGTTGGGCTCTCTCTCATCACACTAAGTGGGTATCAAGGTATTTCAACGCGTGAGTTTGCCCTGCGTCGTGACATCCCTGTTGTCAGTGGCATTTCGATTGATCAGTCAAGACAGGCGGTGTATAGACCAAGTGATTCCAAGCCGAGGGCGCGTATTTATTATTTAATAACTGTCTGGATTCTGCTTTGTGTTTTTCGCCCCCCCGATGGAGTGATGCATTTTGGGTTAAATCATTGCGCATTCATGATTCGGGACATTTTCATGTTACATCGCTGATTAAGTTAAAACAGGTTGCTGCAGGTCCAGAGTTCCAATGGTAATTATTTATAATCACTGGCTTCAAAGCGAATATACCCATGTAGCTACCTGTTGTCTGTGGTAGCTCTCGTGGAGTTTGGAATTGTACAAAGAGCCACTAGTAGTGAAAAATAGGAATACAAATGTGGATAATAATGCTGTGATGAGTCCACTCCGCCCAATTTCGATAGTGGATGTTTTAACGTGGACGTGCACCCATTGCTTAGAGTTTGCACTAAGATAATTCATAATGACAGAGAGAGAGAGAGGGAGAGAGAGGGAGAGAGAGAGAGAGAGAGAGAATAATGAAAGCAGAGAAAAGGATAGATAAAGTGAAACTTGAATAATGCCTACAATGACTGTTTGCAGCAAAACAATGAACACTTGCTTCTGAGAGCTAAATTAACATGTAGGCTGACACGTGACGCTCCCTGGTTTATGAGGATGTGCAAAACAATAGGAATAGGAATCATCCCCCATCATATCATCTCTTATTTTCTTCCACTGCAGCCCTTTTCCTCAAGTGATGATGATGATGGTAATAATAATGACGCGCAGGATGGATGTGGAGAGGATACCGCGAGCCTAGGGATGACATCCACACACTTGTGTTGAACGTGGATATCGATGTCGCGGCGAAGGATGGGCCCTCTCCTCTCGGCCGCCTTCGTCCTCCTGCTGGCCCTGAGCGCCGCGTCTCCGGCCTCGGTCGGCAGCCCCGTGGATTACACCGCGGACGAGGCGGAGCGGACCGCCAGTGACAACATCGTCTTCGATGACTACCGGGGGAAAGGATGTGTGGACGACAGCGGCTTCGTGTACAAACTCGGGGAGCGCTTCTACCCGGGACACTCGAACTGTCCGTGCGAGTGCACGGAGGACGGGCCCGTGTGCGACCAGCCCGAGTGCCCCAAGCTGCACCCCAAGTGCACCAAGGTGGAGCACAATGGATGCTGCCCCGAGTGCAAGGAGGTGAAAAACTTTTGCGAGTACCGGGGGAAAACGTACAAAATACTGGAAGAATTCAAGGTAAGACGCGAGTTCTAAGATTTATTTATTTGCACAAAAAATAAGTAACACATGTAACATTATTAAAAAAGACACAGAAATGAGTGCAGGTGAGAAAAGAAATCCAAAGGGCTTATGAAAGGTTTTCACCTAAAGTAATGAATAATAAACCAGAATAACATTTAACGTGCTAAAACAAACAACAATACAAAGATCCAACCTGGATCGATTGAAACACTGACACAGTTCAGAATCCATCTTTCTTGTTCTTGTCTGAGTTGATATATGTCATACACAATCACAAAAACACCCCTAACTAGACTTACATGTTCATGTCAAATGATATATGTCAATTCATTTAAACATGAAACACAATCTGATGTCTATCGATGTCTATCGTGGAGAGGAGGAATATCAAGTACACTTGAGCAAACACCACACTCTGCTTTTGGTCTTGCAGATTGTTCAAAGCAACAGACTTCAAAGTTAAAAAACATGACAACACACACCACAGCATCAGCACTGACATGTGGTGTTGTGTTGTTAGTTTTGTGTTTGTGAGGGTGTGAGAATGCTGCTTGGCGGACAGTAAAACATTATTTATTGGCTAAGGGCACAAAGATGGCTGTCTCCCAGAGTGATGTCATCTCCCCCTTCCTGCACCATCAACTGAACATTCACCCAGCATTACTAAACTGACAGATGCTATATGAATATGTGATGCTTGGATTTTTTTAACTTATTTATGTTTTTCATAAACATCCACCACGTTTTACGAGTTTTAAAAAGTGGATGTGCAACTGAACTGTGACAAGTGGGTTCTCCCATTCAGGTGTCGAGTGGATTTATCTTCACAAGTCACTTTTCAGTCTATTTTCTGCAGCCAGCTCGAAATGATAGGCACTCCAGAACTACATTAATACATGAAACTAAGTTTCTAAAATAGTTTTAACAGTAACTTGCATTGTCTGTGGAAGATTAGCAATGTTCAACAGCATTGCTAACCACTTTAGAGATACCGCAGCTCAAACAATGTGCACATTAAAATAAACTAGTTAAACAAATGAACATATACAATGTAACATCTGATGAGTAAACCTCTTTTTCATACACGTCTATAAAATGTATCAGCAATTATTAGCATCTTTTTGCAAGTTGTATCCATCCAAATTTGACCCAAACCCAGACATCAACCATTAAACACATCTCAGCCTTCGTCAGCGATGTGAGAGCATAGATATTGTATGCTTTCAGCCTCATAAAGATAAATAAGAATGAAAGCATTTCAGCTACTCAGCACTCGTGTGCCTATAATACTTTGAAGGAAAACATTAGCACTTTTAATTGCTCCTCATTGATTTGCCACTTTTAGGCAGCAAAGTAAGGTGTGAACTCGACATCTTCTCACCTTGTGAAGCCGTATGAGGAAGATGCTCGTAAACAGAGCGACTACATACATCTCCAGCCTTCTGATGAATTCATAGTCAGTCTCTTTTTGCTCTGTTTGTGGTCTCTACCAACCCCTGCGGAAATATTTGTCTCTTTAGCTGCTAAATGCTCCACTAAATTCAACAGCTTGTTGTTAACTTTGCTCTCTGGTGTTGCACAAGGAGCAGTCATTTAATTTAACGGAGCTTTTTTCTGTAAACCTCTAGATATGAGGTTGATGACAGCAATGCCAGTAAATCAAAAACATTAAAGTTGCAGACCCTAAGAATGAGTCGGTCACCTCACAGTCACGTAAGCCAACATTCTTATACAAATATGGATTAGTGCAGCTTTAAAGTTCGGTAAATATAATAATGCTGGTTAAATAATAAAAGATAACGGCTGACTACTATCAGAGTGCCATGAACCTGTGCAGGCAAACACCTCATAACTAACTTAAATCACTTGTGCAGAAGAGTTGCATATGAATATCATTCACGGCAAATGGACAATTACACCAATTTATTTAGCTCGAAAACATCATCGCTGTTGACCTGCCTGGCAAGGCTTCAGCGGAATATTCTGTGATCTGTCGTATGTTTGCTTCAGTCGACCAAATAACTTCAAGGTAAAGCAAAAGAAACCTCTGCTGTGAGAAGTTGAAGGAACATGTCACACCTGTATGAATTATTCTGCTGTATTAAGGTAAAACCATTATCGTTGCTATTCATGTGTCTGTCTCGAGTACCTTCAGTTGAATGAATTCACTAGGATGTGTTTGGCTTCATCAACAGTTTGTTGATGAAATAAATAGTCAGTCCTCACAAAAATGGAGTATCAACAATTAAGATATGACATTGCTTTTTTGTGTTTTACACAATATTATTATTAGTATTATTATTAGTAGTAGTAGTAGTAGTAGTAGTAGTAATAGTGGTGGTATTTAAAACTATTGAACTTGTTTATAAATCTAAAATAAAAATAGAATATATACTGTATATATATATATATATATATATATATATATATATATATATATATATAATACATAAATATAATGAAATAAATAAAGTGAAAATAATTGTTAGATGTGGCCATATACATTATGCAGTATACATTATGCAGGGGTACATCCGCATGACTGGCATATTGGATGCTGTAAATGAGGGGTGAGTGGGATTTGCCCATTTAAAAGCTATGTACCTAATCGGTCCTGATTGGTGTGTTTGCACATCAGACAGCATCAAGCTCAACCTCGCATTGGGATGCAAGCCCATAGATGTTGTAAGGGCCACTGTGACTGCATAAACCTGGCAGTTGGATGTGAGATCAAGTCCATCAATAGTGCAGCCGCACGCTGACTTTGACTGGAGGGCCCCGAGAGGAAAGCTATTCTATGTACTTAAAGGAGACACAATTCATTCGTTTGATTTTATTGAGCATTTCAGTGTCAGTTACATAATAAAAAGAAAGAGAGAGGAAATCTGTAAATATCCGCATCTCCCATGAAAGACCACACAAGTAAGTCTAAAATCTTAGTCCAAATCCTGTGTGAAGAGCGTCTCTCTTCGGTGAAGACATGAAAGCTTCGGATCCCTGCAGTGTTCAAAGAAATCAAAAGCCGTCAGTGACTGATGTACAAGGCCCGGTTTAAAGACGGCACAGGTTAACCGTCGGTGTGGGCCTCATTGGCATTTCCCTCGCTGTGCTCGTGATACACTGTGCAGACAATTGCATTTATATTTAGTAGCAGATGATGGAGGAGACACGCACAGACAGTCAGTTTGGAGCTTCTGGGATAAAGAATTGAAATACACACAGCGTGGCGTCATCCAACACTTGAATTGGTTCCATTACGCTGGAAATCCCGACATGCAATATGTATGTCATTATCATCCACCATGCAGGTAGAGAACGCAGGCATTGTCATGCAAGTGGTATTGAGCATTCATTCAACACAACGTAGCTGACTGCAGTGCAAAGTCAGCCTGTCATTTGATGAATTGAAAGCTGGTATAACTCATGCATCAGCAACCTGCCAATTAGCTCTATAGTACGACCCGGCTCCAGAGACAGCGCCCAGAGACACTCTCATTAAAACACACAGATGAAGAGTGACTTCCTTTTCTCTTCAGAACGCCATAACTCCACTTTATCTTTACATACCACTTAGCTGCTTGCTCCTAAATGAATTCTCTGCATTTGGATTTTTTCTTTTTGAAATACTTAACTTATTCATATTCATCAAGTGATTAGCGAAAGTGTAGATCTAGTAGCAGTGGGTGTATTTTCTACCTATTTTCTTTTTTTTGCGATGTTGCCCTGTGAGAGAGTCATACCACTCAACCTTAGTAGGTGTTTCACCTACAGGGTTCCCCATCAGATGAGGAAGGGACCAGTCCGCCCAGCATGGCTGCCGGCGTCCCTCTGGCCCCAGCGCAGCTGCAATCAAGAACCGGGAGCGATAGGGTGAGTTCAGATCCCAGATCGTCAGGCTAGGGCTGGGATGTGAACTCAAAAGTGAACAATCCCGTGCTTCCTGCCATCCCCCCAAGGGAAGGGATGCAGAGTTTAAAAAATAAAAAGGGGGGGGGGGGGGGCTCCAACATCTTCAGTGACGAGGGATGCACAGTGGATTTCAGCCATCAGACTAACTTGAATGATTTCTCATTTAGAGGGAAGTAATCTTAATTGAATCATTTGCAAGCATATCACCGCTAAAACCTTCCTTAAATCCCCATGAGAC
The DNA here is from genome assembly GCA_036178185.1 of Liparis tanakae. Taxonomy (NCBI): domain Eukaryota; kingdom Metazoa; phylum Chordata; class Actinopteri; order Perciformes; family Liparidae; genus Liparis; species Liparis tanakae. The sequence continues at coordinate 18,473,340 of CM070107.1, forward strand.
AGGTACTAATCTATCCGCAGCAGCACAGTTAAGGCCTACTACTGAGTCTGGCTTAAATATGAAAGCAATTTAATTTTCACGTTGTGATTTGCCTGTTTCTCAGGACGTGTAATTGTTCTCTCAATACAACAGCAGTCTTAGCAGATCTCAGCTCGGTATGCCGTAATTACCGAAAATGTGATGTGAAAGCACATGTGCAGACAATTACAATAGAGCATTTGAAAGAATGAGCACACACACAAAGCCGACTACACCTCACACAGTACATGAATCAAACCTGTGAGACAAAACAGCCATGAAAGCTGTAAAAATGATTGTCCAAATAGATTTTCTCCTCCAACAAGCTCCATAATAAGGAGACATTTTCGAGAAAACAATTAGGCCACAATAAATAAAAAATAAAAAGTATATTTCTTGTTTGAACTTCCCTGCACCTAAGGTGCCCCTGAACAACTATAAAGGGTGTTTTTAGCATCCAACTCCCCTCATGTACAATACTCTCTCTCCCTCCCTCTCTCTCTAGTGAGATTCCCCTGACCCTGTTGTCCAACTTCAAAGTATCGTCCTTTCTCATTTGCCCCACTAAAGGTTATTTAACTATCCATTACTTCCTCACCCATCTCCATTTGTCTCAGAGTGGGAATGGAAATCACGACAACTGATTCCCTCTAATACACAGCCAATAAGACAGCAGGAGACTTTTCTTCACCACAACATCTGGCAGCACATCTTAGTTCAGAAGTGCTGGTGCTCCATTTCCTTTGTGAGTCTTGGCTGAGGCGTGACTGATCCTCTTCACGGCAGACCAAACAAAACGGTGCGCTGAAAGCAGCTCACGACATCCAAGGGATCTGCAATGTGGCCTCGGCACAGGGAGAAGTATTCTCTTTTTATTTGTAAGGGTTCATTGTATTGTGGGGAATTGAACATGTCTGACCCTCACTTCAGTAAAACAGGCTGTTCTCTTTACCGACATGCAGCTCAGCAACAGGTCATCTTCAAAATGCACGGATGGACAAAACATGATGTAGTTCTTGGGGTCCAGGGGTGGAATATAACTCTATTTTCTCAAGTACTCAAGTACTTAGGTGCAAAACTGACTCATAGGACTACTTTACTTGTGTATGTATTACGGTGTAAACATCTGCTCCCGTAAATTTCAATACTGTACCTTTCACTCCACAACATTTCAAGATCAAGATTGTATTAACATATGATCAAGAGATGAAACTACCAAACAGTATATACAGTTGTTATTAAAGTTAGTTATAGCTTTACAATCAGATTATGCATAGATGGTAACAAATCTATTGAAACCCGATTTTTTTTTTAACACTTTGAATTAAAAAAAATGCATTTCACAAAATCTTTTTTGATACAATACAATTTGCTGTAAATATTTGTGTATTTTTCCTTAAGTTTGATTTAGCAGGACTTGGTATTTCACATTTTACGTATAGGTCTTAAGAAAATATCTGAGTACTTCTTTGACTCTGTCTGGATCAATTCTTGAACCAGAACACATATAACATTTGTAACATTAACTGTTACACTTCATTTACAGAAAACAAAAAGAGCTATATGTCGCATTTCAATGTATCTCTAAAATGTATTGTATTTATTTATTTGGTATAATCAAAGACTTCACAACAATAAAATGAATTTCGCTTCTTTATTGCATGAACATGTTGCATCTCAGTAAATGTAACACAAACAAATAAGAAATATTGCAATAGGCTTAATTATATAGTTTCTCTGGCCATTCTAGCATAAAGCAATCAATACGTCAAACAAGCCAACTGCTCTTGACGTATTGACCTACGTCTTAGAATAATTAAATGAATGTGCAACATAAACAATGTATTCAAGTCTCTGTTTTGTTATTTCTGGACTACATTCCTGAAAAAAAATATTGATTGCATCGTCTCAAACCAAATGGAAAATATATATTAATTCCTATGTTGCGTTTAATTACAATTCATTGCGCCAATTTTAACAATGCATTTGTGAGGACAAAACAGTAAAAGTGAAAGCAGATTTAACGTCCGCATCCCTAAGGTGTACTTTAAGAACAACTATAGGATGTCTCATCAACTTCTTCTCCATCCTCTGAAGATATTAATATGCCTTATGGGAAGAAAATGTATTTGTGCCAGATGCAGACTCCAGTGAAATTGTGTCTAATTGTTTCCATTGTTATAGAAGAAATGTCCCTATACGTTTGGCCGCTGATCAAATATTCATCAGAATTGGTGTAAGCTGGACCCTTAAATCCACTTTCCTAATTGTCTCGTCCCTAGAGTGAATTGTGCTGTGCTTTTACCCATAATCAGATATTTCAGACTAACATGTTATCGACCATCCACTGCTCAGCAACGGCTCCTTTCGCAGCATGCAAGCTACTAGGGACTTTTTCTTTGCTCCGCCCCGGTGCGCAAGCCAGCGGAGCTCTGCGGCGAGCAAGACGGCGAGCAGAGGACTGTTAACACAACACGGAGAGACAGAAATGACGTGCTGTAATCTGGCGCTATAGAGAAAGTTACAGGGGGGCGGGCCCATTTCTTTTTCTGTCATGCGATCTACCAACACTACGCCGCGATCGACTGGCAGGTCGCGACATATTGAGCACCCCTGCTTTAAGGAGAGGAATATTGTGTTGTCTGTTAGTTGCTTATTTTAGGTAAGAAGTAATAACTATAAGATGCATGTGGTTGTGTTGATCCCGTTCATAGCTGTTTTTGTTATGAAGGCCATGTTTCCATGGACACTGGTATCCTGGTTTTAAGTTTGATCCCAGCAATGATCATACAAGGGATATGAAATCCACATGGGACATGAGAAACACGGTTATTCAAATCCTTTTGTTATTTTATCAATATCCAGGATTCTCAATGTCTACATCAATATAGGTCAGTCTGACTCTTCCATATCCAGCCGCTCTTTTTCTGTCCACACTGAGCTATTTCAGCATTTAAGATCCCATTTTAGTTTCTGGCTGCAAGGATTCTGCTGCATTCTGGTTTCAGTTCCTCCGTCTTATCAGCAGTATTAAGGGAGGAGAGCAACGATGCAGTTTATCCTCTATGTTGGAGTTTCAGACTCTCGTTAGCCACTCACTTTCTCTTCAGAGAGGGTTTCAAATACGAGGACCAGACAAGACTACGGGAGTTCCTCCAGCTACCCTTATCCTTTCTAATTAATCATATGTTGTGGAAATAATGTAACGCTGGTTCAATAAGGATGTGAGCCTCCTCCTTCTTCCCAGACTTTGGGATAATCTTAGAATCTGTATTGGTGTTTCATTGACTAATAACTAAATAATGATTCCCAGGTTTATGAAACTAGAATTGCATATGTTTTAGCAAAAATACAACCAGCACTACAACATAATGAAAGGAATATGATTGTGCATGTAAACAGCACAGTGGGATTGACCCTCCATTTAAAGACTTGTAAACACACACTATAAAGCTTATTAGTGTAAACTGATGTTGCTTCAATTCCCTGAAGAAACATATTTATTACTACCTAACATAATTTTGACTGACTTAAGGTAAGGTGTTATTGATTGTATATGTGGCCCAGGGTTAAGGTTTCTCATCTTCACTAAACCCAGAAGGCTTATAGAGAACAAAGCTAAGTCAGCTTTATATAGAATAGAATAGAATAGAAATATACTTTATTAATCCCCAAGGGGAAATGTGTGGACACAGTAGCACCAATAAACTAAACACACAAGAATAAAATATAAACATAAGAAAGAAAGAAAAAGTGCATAAACTATACAAGTGAAATATAAAATATAAAATAAAATATATATATATGTATATATACACACAACATATATGCAAATATGTATATATACACACAACATATATGCAAATATTCAGCAGTGTAAATTAAATTAAATATAGACAATGTGCAAAATGCAAAGTGTGTTTATGTTATTGCACTAGTTTCTTCTTATATATTATATTACTCATGCGGAGGCAAAGCCAAATATTCCTGTTTGATAAACACACAGAGACAGAAACCTGAAATGCAGCCATGACACCTTGGATGAAGATTGCATGCGTCAGACGCGGCATCTGCTCCGCCGCTGACTGCTGACCCCGAGTCCCACCTTGCCAGCCCCCACAGATTAAGTCTGTCGGGTAGACAACATGTGGTCCATCCTATATGTATGAGACAACATCTCGCTGTGTAATTGGTACATTTCTGTATCAGCGCTCAATCTGACAGAGGGGAAGATAACCGGAAGAATGTTTAACTCTGCTGAAGAGAAATATTGTTGCTATATTTACTTCAGCGCACGGCTACTTGGGTGGATACGATAGGAGAGGAATTTCTAATGAGAGGAGAGTCGAGTTTTACATGTTAATGTCCCATCTTTATGTGTATTTCTTAAAAGCGTTCATTATTTCCTTGCAGCTAGACTAGAGAAAGGAATGGGCATCAGGGAGTGTACGCTTTAAAATATACAACAGGCAGAATGGATAAGCAGATTAAATCTATCATCATTGACATCACTAAGAGTGTGAATTATTTAAAGCAGAGATATAGAACAATGTTTTTTATACCAGGACATAAACCGGTTTCAGACATTTCCATACATAAATGTAGGCGCTGCTCCTGCACTCAGTCATGTACTCTTTTTACTGTTTTCTTGCGATATGTAAACATCATATATGAAGATAGCTGGAAAAATGTCCGACATATCAGGATGTTTAGCTGTTACAGTTGAGACTCGAGTGCTCTACCTAACAACCTCCTTCGTTTAATGTTGCTCACTTGTGGCTGCAGTGCATTTAGTCTGCCATTAATTTAACTAAAAATGCAAGTCTGCTCACTTCCCACTTGATGCACTCTAATGCATCCTGGCTAATAAAAGTCCCATTAAATAATCCATTATTACCACAGGCCTTTCATTTATTCACGTGTTGACACAAAACTGAACTGTGGAAGAGTTGTTGTTGTTGTTGATAAAATTCAATTAAAGTGGGTGTAAATATGTCAGGAAAAATATCTGGAACTAATGCAGTTTGGGATCGGTGATGCCGTAATGACAAAAAATAAAATAAAGCCATTAATTCCACAGCGGAACATCAATCATATAAAGGAATAATAAAAATGATAATGTTTTGGTTTATAGACTGTTGAGAGAAAGACAGAATATTCAAACCAATGTCACTCTTGTCACTAAATATGTTGCTGAAGCCAGCTACTAGCTAGCCTAGCTTAGCATAAATATTGATAACAAAGGGAAAGCAGCTATGGCTTTGTCCCACCAATTAACACGCTTACTAATTAACATGATGCATCTTGTTTGGTAGGAAAACATGTGGACTTCAGACGGATAACTGAACTAGTGCACACGACTTAGCAGAACCTTTTGTTTGGTTTCAGTTTCTGCTCTCTGCGAAAATCACATATTCTATGAAGAGTGAGCTGCATAAGAATTATCAAATATGAAACATATGTACCCACTCAGCTTAGTACAGAGGGCTGATCAGCTGATGGAGCAGACCTAGAGCAGAGATGCCCTCAAAAGACAATTTGACGAGCAGAAGATGAATCTAATATGATGAAGAGTTGACCTTTGGTGATTTGGGAACAGTTTGTATTTTTCCACTCCATGTAATGACATTACAGTTCATTTTCCGGTCAGGAGACTTTGTAAAGCTGGAGTCAAGTGAGTGGCAGCAGCACAGAGGGCTGCAGAGCGCTGCTTTACATGTTGCAGAGGTGGGGAGATAAGCCTCTGGAACGCTGCAACATTCTGAATATCATCAACACGACTTTGTAGACGCTCTCGCTTTTTATTTCTGTTGATTTTATTTTAAAGTCAGCTCCAGGCGCTGGTTGTTAAGATGCGAGAAGCCTACTAAAACTGTCTCGGTGAATAATGTATTAACGGGTCTCTTTGTTTATGAAGACAGTAGGATATACATATAATGGGAATAATTTTTAATTAGAAAAAAAAACAGCACAGGGGGAGACTGTTAATTCTGCTGACCGGTCGTAATCACGGGGAGCACGCCAACCGATGGAGCTGATGTACTGGATCGTGTTAGGTTGTAATAGTTTATTTTGATATTGCACATGTACAGAGGTCTTATGCTTTAAATGAATACATATAGAAAGATATTATAACAGAAAATATTAGGGAGAATATTGATATTGTTATTAATGTATTATTTGCATAGGGGTAATGTTTACTCTATGCAAAATGTCAATGGCAAGAAGTAATGTTATGTATGTGCATGGAGTGAATGTTAGTTAGTATTTCAGAACTGTTGGAGCCGGTTAAAGCCCGTGAAAGTGACTAACGTAGACAATGATAGATGGGACTCTTATTGTAAAGGTGACTTTAATGCAGACAATAATGGACGGGACTTTTATTTTGAAAATATTTGTGTAGCGACTTGACCGTAAATTACGTTTTGACCGGGGGATCATGACATTCGACCCCTCATTGTTCTAGCGGGACCTTGGACCAACGAGAAGGTGTTAAGGGTTGGACTAACCTGTGAGAATAGGTGATTGGCTGTTATGCAACTAACACACGATGTATAGGGGGGCTCGTCCCTTTCGTTCTGATGCTGGTTAAGGAGTAACACACGTTTTCCGGAACTTGTACCTGCGGAGCCCTCATCACCACGGAAACCACGATCGTGAGCTTTTGATTATATGTTAAACTTTCGTTTATACTCCTTGCCATTAAATACTGTTAAACTTGATCGATCGCATCCAGTTTTGATTTCCATCGAGCGCGTGGTGCCCCATCCCAACTTTCACTCTTTAATCGTCTAACCCAGATTTCTCTTCCCTCCCCCATCCGCCCACAGCCGTCAGCCTGTGAATGGTGCCGCTGCGAACCAAATAACGAGGTGCACTGCGTGGTGTCCGACTGCGCCGTCCCAGAGTGCGTGAACCCCGTGTACGAGCCGGAGCAATGCTGCCCCATCTGTAAAAACGGTAAACACCCGCCTCCTCTGGACCACAGCACTCACTCCACACTCATTACATCACTATTAAAATCGATGATGGCGAGTTCATCGGCGCTATCGCCATTTGATGGCCGACAGGTTGAGGATGTAATTGATGTTTTATGAATTTAAATTATTACTTTGGACCCGTTGGACACTAATGAGCAGCACTAGGTTTAATTATAAATGACACACGAGGCAGAGTAAACATTAGCCCATTGATTAAAGGCACGGTAGGAGGGACTAATGGGTCCTCGGAGCCGTATCTCCCAGCGCCCTGACGCCCTTGTCACACACAGCCCATCCCTAAATTAGAATTATAGAATTCCAATGGTGCACTGGCTATTTACAAGGAGAAGTGGGAGATTTCCCTTTGCCAGCACCAATGCAGAGGACCAGATGGAGCTTTGTGACTTAAGTACAGTAACTGTCTGACTGCAATGTGACCGGTGCTGGAACGCTCAACAGCAAAGAGAGCCTGAGGGCAGCATCACAACACAATGTAGCATTATCTGTTTCAGTTGGCTTGAATGTGAGCTTCAGATCATTTGAGAGATGAACGAAAGAAAGTTGTTCTCAACACAAACGAACAACTGGTCAACAATAAAGACGCACTCAGGACGACCATATGGTTTATTTCATTCAGTGTTTTCATTGTGCCATTGACAAATTGTTCATGAGTATTCCTGTTGAAAGACGCCAAAATCAATGTCCTGAAAAAAATATATATATATTTATATATATATATATATATTTGTATGTATATATATTATATATACATACAAATATGTATATATATATATAAAAATAAATATGTACAAATATCCATATATGTATATTTGTACATATTTATTTATATATATATATATATATATATATATGTATATATATATTTATATGTATATATATTATATATACATACAAATATTTCTATATATAAAAATAAATATATATATATTTTTTTATGTGTATGTATATATATATATATATATTATAGCCACAGCTGACCTATAACCGTGATAAGAGGAACGTTGTTTGTGGCAGGTGCTAAATGCCTATTTTACTACAACTACCCACATTTTCTTTAACCTTTTCTCTCATTTCTTCCGTAACCCCCCTGTTTTCTTTCTTTTATTTCCAAACACCCTCACTAACAAGGCAGCAGTAGCTGCTAGAAGAGAGCTAATCCAGGCTGACAGGACACGGTGACACACTTGGCATTTCAGGGAAAGCCTGCCGTTCCCGGGCTCCCCTCGGCTGCGTGGTCAGGCTCTGGCAGCCATTAAATCCTCCGGGAGCTGAGGGCTGTGGGGAGAGGACAATGAAGAATGCTGCTTAGCTCTCATTATTTAGCCGAGGGACAGGGGGCTGTGAAATGAAGACGTCTACTTATGTGCTCCGGCTTGACATGCAATCAGTGGAAGACAGTCATGCATTTGTTGTCTTCACCTGCTGCGCGTGTTTGGGTTCACATCATGATGTGAAATGAGTGTAACTTCCAACAATATCACAATGGAACTATTACAAGACACAGACATGACTCGCAACAGTTCATAGTTTGATGAGATGATTGCGTTGTTGTTTTTATATTTAAAGTGAAATTCGCTAGAGTTGGCTAGATTTAAAAAAAAGAAGATCCAATCGAAAGATCCAGCCCAGAGTTGCCAAGTTTTTTCTCATAAAAGTATCTAGCAGCACTAGCTCCAAAAACTACTTAATCTAGTGAGAATAAAAGCTAAATTGGCGACCCTGACAGCTCGTCCCTGCAGTGCGCCCTCAAAAGCTACTCCCCATAAATTAGCATTATGAAAGAAAATAACGAACTTGGCTACTGCGAGTACTGTCAACTAGCATTGAGTGCTCCCAGGTAGGCCGTCCAAACAGCCTCGTTGCAGTCCTTTGTCAGATGTTAGATTTATTCATAGCTGTCTGGATGTACTAAAACATTTTACAAATATAAGAAAATGGTGGGAGATTACCAATCCCGCTTTCTACAGCCGTGTTAGCAGCGTAGCAGCGTCTTGAGCTTGAAGGGGCTTTTGCATCTGCAGACAAAAACTGCTGTGTAGGAAGTTCTAAAATGATATCCCACGATGCATTATAACCAGTCCAGCACCTGGTGACAGAACTGGCTGAACCCTATCATTGTGAGATGGTGAAAGAAAAGCTTTTGGCAATCAGAAGTGACAAGAGGTGGCTCACTTACAGAGGGCGGACGTGTGATGAATCCATGTTACGACCTTGACGTGTGGCCGTCTTTTGGGCACGTGGAGGCCTATTGTCAAGGCTTTACGTTATGAATTATCTCTTTATGGAAACACAATGGAACAGCGGGGGGGGGGGGGGGGGGGGCATTCCGGGGTGCTTATCTCTGGGATCCCCATTCAGTCTGACTGATTCAGCCCTCATCCTTATCATGAATTATATATAGTATTTCTATCAGGAGATACGTGTAACTATATATTTCTCAAGAAGAAAAAATAATAAGACGTGTTGAAAATGGCCAGCGTTTTCTCACTTTGATGGGATTAAGCCATCTACTTATCTGTCCGAAGTCTGCAATCATGGATTCTTAACTAACAGACGTACCATACAATAGCTGTGCTATATCGCTGGCTTGTCAGGTCACATATTCAGCTTGCAATGTTTTGAAAAGTGACGTTTTTTGGCATATGAGTTTGAACGGAAGTACTTCTCTCTAGACAAGAGCTATAATCACATTTGAGCCAAATAGACGGCAATGAGCCCTTATTCACTCCTTCAGACGCAGTCAGGGAAAGTATGATGAACAAGGACAGCTTTGACACAGGACAAACATTTCCTGACTTCGCCACATTGTATTGGCCGTAAATCGATCACGATCCCGACTGGATGACAGAGTGCCCTTTGGATGGAAATGGAGCTGGAACTGTGTCCTTGTGGCTCGGAGTCTGTCTGCTAATAAACAATCACACTTGGCAGCCACAACCAGTCATCCTCGTGCCTCATCAACCTCCACTGAGTTGGTCCTGTGACCTGCGCCGTCGGTCCCGAGGCAGATCAATGGGAGTTAAGACTTGGCGAGCGTTCTCAGTGTCTCCTCTAAGCTCAGATCAGAGGGCTTCCATCAGGACCAAAAGGAGCACATCTACAGAAACTGAATCATTTCTATTTTTACTGCACTACATTTTTTCCGACAGCTTAAGTTGCTAAATCATACATTTCAGGTTACACAATTTGCTAACCTTCTTGTCCAATGAAAACCATGCATCTCCACATTTGTTTAATTTGGAATGTTTGCTTTTTCACTAAACTGAAGGATGAAGTATTTCTTTTTTTGGTGGAGCTATTTCTCCCAATTAAGACTATACAAAAACACACATAAAATAGCTGGAAAATGCATCTTCACATACCTGAGAAGCAATGCAGTTTTTCTGAGCTTGTGAAAAGACTTAGACACATAAGTACTCACAGGAGCTCCCAAACTGTGATGAGCGTCAAGAAAACGATGCATTGCTGTTGATTACTCAACTGTATTTAAAGTGACACAATTAGCATAAGTCATGTTTACTTTTTTATTAGCACAACTGGAAACCAGTCTAGATTATACTGCTGTGAAAGTTGCATTCTACTGCTTTTGATGTTTCCGTTTGTGCTAAAGTTCAAATTACTTATGCTAATGTTGCCACTTAAAAAAGAACAAACACATTTATATAAAACTGTAAAACAACAACAGGGAATAATTTACTGCACAATGACAATACTTCTAATTTTGACACTTTAAGTAAGTCTCGCTGATTATACTTACATACTTGTACTCAATGTGTATAAGACTTACTTAGTTGAATATGGTATAAATACTTTGATTTAATTCGACGGGCATGTAAAAGTAATGCATATTCTCGTGCTTTGAGTCGGTGTGACTTTCATCATTTAACCAATACCACGATCTTCAGAAAACCGTAACTGTGTGCTTTGAAAACTGTATTATATACAGGGTTCTTACACATTTTGACCGATGGATTTCCATGACTTTTCCATGACAAATGTGCATGACCAAATTGAAATCTCAGTAAAAACATGAACAATTTAGAACATTTTACGCATTGAGAGTACGCCGGCTTATATTTTGAGCGTTTTTCTTTAAAAAACATATTAATTATTTCAAACACGGCGTAAATGAACATGTGATAACAAATTTCTAAGACTTTCTCCAAACTTTTATGATTTGACTTTTCCAGGCCTGGAAACGACCATTTTAAAATTCCATGACGTTTCCAGGTTTTCCATGACTGTACGAACCCTGTATATAACATAAGTGTTACAGCAGATATGTTGATTAGTAAGAAAAGAACAGATGTTAATGACATTGGCAATGGATCCATCCCATAAACCATGACAGTGTGACAGTGAACCAGCATGCACAATACCAAGACCCCGAAATGAAAGAAGAGAAGAGTAACACAGCCTTCATTTATTTTAATTAATACACCAGCCTCCCCCACTGTGACATCAGCATGTTTCCTCAGGTCAACCTACTGCACAGTTTCATGGCTCGTCTTAAGCTTCCAAGGACTAAATCAAATTCACCGTGACACGAAGATGTCCATGAAAATAAGATGTAAAAGCGACCGTGTCAAGAGTTATGACATACACGTTTTTTACGACTACTCAGCGCTGAATACTGGGAGCAAAGTCACCGTCACGCCGATAGCGCAGCAGATTGCTTCATCTTGATTACATTGGGGAAGAATTCCTGGCACCTTCTGGCGGCACCGTCTCAAGAAGTAGAGCGAGATGCACGCACCCTCCCATGGCCCGGTGAAACAAATCCAATTTAATTATTTCCTGTGGTATTTTACTAACAATAAATGCGTTGCATTCCCACGAAGGTAATAGTGTTTCATCTTCCGCATGTACGGATCCTAAAATGTACCCAGGATTAATCCGTCTGCTCATTTACTGATGTTATCAAATGCATGGGGAGGAGGAGTTCCACTGGTACAATCAAACTGGTTTCAGAAGTGGATTCAACAAAAATGGATTTCCGTGCCAGTAAAACCTTGTGTTTTTAGCATAAAACCACTTTACTTTGTTATTTCCCCTTATAGTATTTAGTAGTTTAGTATTTTAGTATTAGTATTTTTAGTAATTTAGTATTAGTATTTAGTATTGTATTTTAGTAATTTAGTATTAGTATTTTGTATTTTAGTAGTAGTATTAGTATTTTGTATTTTTAGTATTTAGTTTTTGTGTTTTAATTTTAATTTTATATTTAATTCTTATTAAGGCTCTAATGTAATTCACTGTTGTGATCCTGAAATGTCCCCACTGTGGGACTAATACATATATCTTATCTTATAAATCAGATGTCAAAATTAATCTGAGTTCTATATTGCGCAGTGTGTGTGTGAGTGTGTGTGTGTGTGTGTGGAGAAGTCATGTAAGGAATAGCCAAAGAGTGCTGTGGCCTTTTCCTGCAGACTGAAGTGATTAACAGCGTCCTCCCGACTGCCTCTCGGTACTCCAGCCTCTCTGTACTGCCAAGCCAGCGCCTGGCAGCTTCCCTGTTGCAGCGCATTAGGATGCAAAGCGCTCCATGTCCAGGGAGAAGGGGAGACTAACAAAAGCGCTTTAGTGTTGCAAAAACAAGCCCATCGGTGCATGCCCGTGAAAAGATCTGTAGGTCCGCTCCGGCTCCCCCGACTCCCTGCAGCTCTCTGCATCACTCCACCACCCCTCCGAAAAAGAGACGCCCTCAGGAGAGCCACGTCCATATCTTTGTCGTTCTCATTCCTTCTTTCCTTCCCCGTCTGTCTCCCCACTTTCCACACGGCAGGTCCAAACTGCTTCGCCGGAACGACGATCATCCCAGCCGGAATTGAAGTGAAGGTGGACGACTGCACCATCTGCCGCTGCCACAACGGGGACTGGTGGAAGCCGGCGCAGTGCTTGCGGCGGGAGTGCCTCAACGGCCAGACGTTGTCGTAAGGGAGACTCCGCGGGGGGCTGGCGGGAAAGCTCAGGCATGGCCCTGCCTACTGCACCATTTTGTATGATTGACAGGGCAGGAGCACAAAGTCCTAAAGGAGCATCGAGGAGATGCGCTCACAAGCCTCACGCAAACACCACGTTAGCCACTGAGAAGAAGGCGGGACTCGTCGCGAGGCTGTTTCCACGGTCCACTTGTAATTGTCCTATATATTTTCAGAAGTTGACTTGTTGCTCCCACACACACACACAACAACAAAAAAGTTTCTATGCTCCTTGAACACTTTCCTAACCATTGGTAATGTTGGATTGCTCATGCTGATTTCCGTACGGATGCCATCTGCTTGTTGTTTCTCACAGTCGGGTGTTGTCGTATTCCAACAGCAGGAAAAAACTAACTGTAAGCACACTTAACGGCGCTTTATTTTTGTCATACGAGGATTGACACCTGTGAAAGTACTGCAATGGTGCGCTCGAGTGTCAACACTTCACTCCCAGAGCTTGTTTACAAGATGCACATCTCACTTAAATGTTCGTGTCTCCATAAGACTTTGGATCCCTATGGCAGGAGATCCCCTCTAACACGTCGATGATGCTACCGTTCAGTTTATTAACAGCTTTAAAACCCACAAAAACGCAGATTTTATTGCTCCTCATTTCGTGGCTCGGAGTCTCGTCTCAGCACAGGAAGTCGGATGTGTGGAATTAGAAAAGCAGGAAACGTGGCGGCAACTATGAGAAGAGCAGATGTACATTTCTGCATCAAAACCACAACTTTGGGCAGCCTGTTCCGGTTTAATTGTCACTATTGTTTTCTCTCAGAGGTCCGTATCCTCCAAAATATTCCCGCTAACTAACTGCTTGAACTTGTTATCAAAGCAATTAGCGAGCCAACAGCAGCCTGCTTTAATTCCCCCTAATCAAGGAGTATTCTGTGATAAATCATCCAGCTGGGTGCTTGGTGCTGCTGCATCCTGCGTACTGGGCACACTCCACAAGAACCATCAGATGTAAGGAGGGAATCTGCGTCTGCCCAAATTCTTTTAAGCAGCATTCACGTGCACATTGTACATGTGAGCATGCACAAGCACGCCATTCATCCACAATCTCATAGCCACAGGATGTCGGTCTGCACCCAGTGAAGCACTTAGACCTATCTTACAAAGCGGTTACACTATCCTACTGCTGTGGATTGTGTCATAGATTTTCAGCCCCTCCCCCTCCCCGATATGGTCAGAAAGCTCTTCCAATGAGGTGTGGCTGTACGACAACATAAAGACGAGCTTGCCTTGATATTTCCCGAGACCACAGTGGCCGTCAACTGGTCGAGTCTCAAAGACAAATCACACAGCCAGGGCAAAAAACACTATATTTCCGAGATGATAAATACTGCTTTTTCATTTAAAAGTTGAATTCCAGTCGGCTCATGCCCTTCATCACTTACATTTTTTTCCATTTCCAGAAAAAAGGTTCCCGTTAACCTTTTAGACCCCATCCTGGGTGGTGATGGACGGGCTGCTTAATAGCAGCTCCCAGCTTTCTGTAACGAGACAGAAATGAACATAGGATACAAACCAATGAATAAAGAGCTGGATTACCTTCAAAAGGCACTAAAACTAATGTTTAGATGAATTTCATAGTCTGCAAATTCTGCTGCATATTCTACAGATGCAGCACACGGCTGACGGAGGACTTCTTTTTAAAGATTCAAAATGTCGGTGGAGGTCAATCCTAGGTGCAACAATGGAGCTCGGGTCATTTTCATCATTTACCTAGAGTGATGTAGTGTCTCTTAACGGGAAAAGACAGTCGTCATCTATCTGGCTGGAGGTCTGCGCTCTCATAAAACTCCATTGACGCCTCCTGTTTATCACATCCTCAGTGCTCCGGATATTTGAGGCTTAATTAAAAAAAATAAAAAAACACTTGTTACTTCATTGTAATCGTTTTCAATGCCGACCAATTATTCAGCCTGTACACGTATATACCGAAAAAGATATTGAAATGACTGGGTAGCAAAGACTGACGTGAGCATATCGGAGGTCGGAGGCATCGCCATCGACGCCGTGTTGCTTCTGTTCCAGACGAGTCACGAGCCGGAACAGACCCGACTGCTTGGAGTCACGTCGTCTTCACGCTGCTCTGTGCAAAGGTTTAACGTTACGTAGGACAAACAAATAGTTCTATAATAATTATTATCATTTTACTCTTCCAGTCAGTTTGGTGAACTAGGAGGTTTTTTTGTTGTTTTTTCTCCTGTGGTAAATTGTGTTTATTCTCAAAAGCAGAGTAGACAGTTATACATTGCACATGTTATTTTTAATTCCCCCCCCCCCATCCCAACACAAAACAAATCGAACAATTAGGAGTATTTTGACTACAAGGGAATTTACAGTTAAAAGATAAAAAAAAAAAAAAAATCAATTCAATTTCCAGAAATACAATTATATTATACTCAGTGTGGAAGACAATTCCTGGCATCTTTGTCTAAGTAACAATGTTACATGGCAACTCATTGTGGAGTTCAATTGACCCGATTCAGTTGCCTTCCATGCTTCCGAGCTTCATTGCATTTGTTAAAATAATCTGGGGTGCCACGGCTGCTCGGCTCCTTAATTTGCTCCGAGCTGCTGCCACCAACTAGGTGTGAAGGCCGGAGAGCAGAGGGGGAAGTGGTTGTCAACATAAAGTCAAATCATTCAGACCGAGATCCTGCTTAATTGGCCTTCTATAAAAGCAGAGTTTTGCGCTGTGCTAGCAACAAAAAAAAAAAGAGAGCTATGAAATAAATACAGCAAATGATATATTCATTCAGGTCCAGTAAAGAAAACCCTGCAAAGGAGACGTAGGAACACAGCAAGGCTGTACCGCTGCAGACGCTGCTCTGAGTCCGCCCAGAAACAGTCGTGGGGATTACTATAACATTACTAAACCTGCTGAAATAAAAGAATATACTGCATTTAAAAACCCTTTTTTTCTTTTAAAAAGGCATTTTGGAGAAAAGCCTCTTTTTGAGCAAACGGGGTGATTTACATTTCTCCTTGCAAAGGCGTGAAGCTGCAGTTTCAAGGACAGACCAGCAGGAGTCCGTCTTTGTTCCTTTTCTGCCAAGAAACTTGAGGATTTAAGTCGGTGTGTGAACGTCTGTCAGATGACCCCCATCTGTCCTCGAATCATTCAAAGTGGAGGCTTGTTCATGAGCCTTTTCCCTTTCTTCTTTCCATGAGACACCGACTTACTGCTTTTTTGTCCCCTTTTTTTTTCCAGCAACAAAACTGTGACATGAAGTGTGCCAGATAACCGCCACAGAATACGAAGAGAGAAGCTGTTATTATACAATCAACTGTATTTGTGTTGGGGCTCATAGGGGTCTGTTCGTGAGGTACTCAAAGGGGTTGCATCATTTCTATAACAAACTTGAAATTTAGGTTTAAAATTAAGATTCTATGATGATTGTATATGACTAATGCTCGCACAGGTTCACTCGACGCTGTACAAGAAACACGGTCAACATTTTTTGAAGTTTAAATAACATTGGTGTGCCCCATGTTGTTCTTATGTACATATTTTCAAAGGTTTAATGTGTATTCTGAAATATGAGGTGGAGTAAAGAAAAAAGAAAAAGGCATAAGAAATGTCTCTTATTGATTGAGACAAAACTATTTTGTTAAATAGAATTGAAAATAAGTGTTGTTCTGCAAAATTGAGTGTGGATCTTCTTTCTGTTGTAACCTTTTCTACTCTACATCATGCGGATGTTCCCCAACACAAGAACACTTAAGGTGGCAAGAAAAAAAAAAACACCATTAAATATGAAGGAAGAGTTGAAATATTTGTTAACGATGCTGCTTTTTTATTTTAACAGTAAAACAAACTTTATGAAACTTTACAGCTGACCCAAAATAAAGCAAAACTCCAAGTAATATTTCTATAAACGGAACATTTCACAATAAGAAATTTAATAAAATGTTCCTCGGGGTGGTTGAGAAAAAATAAGTAGTAATAATAATTTTAGCAATCCGTAATGACTTTGTAGTGCCCAGTGAGTTCAAGGGCATGACTCACAGGTTAATTCCCACATTCCAAGTCCGTCTGGACATTTATCTCGACCGCACGACTAATTGCCTTCTCCAACCACCCGCCGTGGGCAAGCAAAGAGAAGCAATTCTATGCAGCACATAGCAATCGATAGCAATTAGGTACATCCCTGACTAATCCCTCTGAAAACGGCATATTGGGAGACGGCCAGCAGAAGGACTCTAAAGCACACACAGCTTCAGGCCAGCGGTGGGTTGGGACACACACACACACACACACACACACACACACACACACACACACACTCTCATTCCTTGTGTACAGAACGGTGGACACCAAAAGTGCCAGTACTGGTGAGGAAACGATTAATTGCTTTGTTTTTTCCTATTCCATCCCATGTCCTCGCCATCGATTTGTTTTTGGGGGACAGGCATTCTTAATTAGGTAATTATCTTTTTCCTGGTAAACTAATCCAGATTATGGAACGCAATGCCACTCTAGAAATCCCACAACCACATCACTGGTGTGTTACGCCCAGATGGAACTGCACACACGTTTCATTCGAGAGGTGGGCTGCTGAAGGGCCGTGTCGTGGTGAAGAGGGAGCAATTTACCAGTATGCCTTTCCAACTCTCACCTCCGGCCAACCGCTCTGGTTAATGACTGGAAGAATCAGATAAAGCGTCCGGAATGAGTTTCCTGGGGAGTGAGGCCGGGCTCACCTTTAGAAATATATTGAGGACTCAGGATGCAGCGGAGAGATAAGTAACTGCCCTTTTGTGTTCAAAGGAGTCCATTAAGGTGGTCCGGG
The DNA here is from genome assembly GCA_036178185.1 of Liparis tanakae. NCBI lineage: Eukaryota > Metazoa > Chordata > Actinopteri > Perciformes > Liparidae > Liparis > Liparis tanakae. The sequence continues at coordinate 18,491,148 of CM070107.1, forward strand.
GATCTGGGAAGGATCCCTCCTGAACTCATGTCCAACTGGGTGGAAAACCCAGGACAGACCAAGAACTCCCAGTGCAAACAATGGTTTAAAAACGTTAATCTATGCAGTAAAACAGGGTTCCTTCACATGTGTTAGATTGTCCCGTGGCTCTGAAGCCATAGGACCAAACTCTCTGGAACATCTGGGTATAATGAAGATAAAAATAATTTAAAACATTTCTGAACACACAGAACAATGTAGCACAGGTGACAAACATTAAAGTATTCTTGTAAAATATGTATAGCATGTTCCATCAATCTTAAATGAACTACATTTAATCTGTTATAGCTAATTGCAAAACAATTTTCCATGACTTTTTCAATTTTCTGCACTCATTTATTTTTCAAAAACTCTTTTTATAAAACAACAATCAGTGTAGATTAGCAGATTAAAGTCAGATTTTTAAGAGCAACATAATTGTTTTAATGTTTGATTCGTGGCACATCAAAAACTAAATAAAAACATGATGAGAAGGCTTACGGACAAGTGATTTCTCAGTGCTAAATTGTTATTTATTGTAGCCCGAGACAGGGAGGAGCCGGAAGGCTGTGATGCAGTCGATGAGCCAGGTGGAGGGGGCCGACCACACCTTACCTCTCCTGGTCACGGCCGGCTTGTGAGGGGCCTCGGGGGCAAAGAGGACGTACTGGGTGCAGAGGGCCTGGTCGGAGCCGGGCAGCGCGTGGTAGGCAGCGGCACTCAGGGTTTGCGTCACATCGCTGTCGGGCTTGGGCTGCCGGCTCAGGAGCCGACCTCCTCCTTCCCGGAGCAGCTTGGTGAGCTCGTCTTTGGAAGGCGTCTTGAAGGAGCCGAGGAGGAAGAAGAAACAGCCGTCGAAGAGCGGCGGGAGCTGCGAGAGACGAACGATTAAAGAAAACCAATTCAAGCATTAGTGAACAATTCAAATCAAAGCAAAAGACAGACGAAAGCTAAGTCCTCGAGACTAAAGGATTAAAAGTCGCCCCATTTTGTTTAGAATAAAGAACAATGCTGAATCATTTCCCGCCAATAAATCTTTCATATGACCAATCGTCTGTGCGGAGGTTTTGTACTTATTTCTTTGCGGCAGCGCCAGGAGACATTTTTATCAGCAGCACTTAGCATTGCCGTTTAAAGCAGCGGTGAATTAGGCTGCTGGTTCCACTCACAGCATCGGTGAACTCAGACTGGCTCGGGCTGTAAACGGGCTCCCTCAGGAGCTCCTAGTAAGAACATTATTTGGGAACAATTTGGTTGGATTTCCCTTTTGCTGCACGTGTCCTTAGCTTCTGATGAAGATTGATGATGCACATTTTATTCAAGAGGGAAGCAACCAGAAGAAACAAGTGGGTTCAATCTACTCAAGAACATGCGCTCATGACCACGTTGGCCTGCACAGGGTCGTCATTACAACGAAGCGTATGTCGGCTAGATCTTAAAAAAGGTATTTGCCCATAACTTAGTGGATAGATACAATGTGTAAAACAACTATCCACTACCACTTGACTTTCTCCTGTTTATTGGAATCCCAATGGATGGAATTCTTTGACGTTTAACAGAAAAATATGACGCATCGTATTACAAATTCTACAAATGTATCTAAATTAAGTACAGTAGGTTTAAAAGACTAAATTATCCACCACCCTCAGTATTTAGTAGAGGCAAGCACAGTCTCGAGTGTCGTAAATGGGTCTGCATCAGCGTCTCCATCGAGACGAAGCATTCTTCCTTGTAAGACGACAAAAGCTCCGTCAAGAGTCGTCGGAAGGGAGCAGCAATGTTCAGTCCTGCCACACATTCTGGTTTCATAATAATAATAATAATTCTCTGCATTGACCCATCCTTAGTTATTAAGGAGCAGTGGGCTGCAGGGGGTTCAGTGTCCTTGCTCAAGGACACTTCAACATGCGAGTGTGGGGAGAGCGGGGGTTACAGTTCTCCCCATGAGCTGCAGCTCATGGGGAGAACTGATGTCATGACTAAAACCACGTCTTATCCCATTGGTACTTCTCTGAATGTCCCTCAGCGGTTGATTACAAAACCAAATATATATGCACTAGTTTTTTTCTACAACTAATGTGTAATAAATGCATTATAAACGGATTTAAAACACATTTTGAAACATGAAAAAAATAAAAGCCAGTACTTTTGATTGGCACTGATGCCGAAGACAAAACACACGTCACTGTCTCAAAGAGCTAATTGTTCTCACGGTCAGAGGTTCTCGACAACCTATAATCATCCATTTCATGTGTTTGCACGTCTCTAACTCACCAAGCTACATCTGTTGATGCGGCTGCGCCGGGGGCCTTCTCCCGCCTCATGCTCAGTTTCTGGCACCCATCCGCCTTCATGCAGACACGCCTCCACCCCTGGCATCAAAGAGAGGAGAACATTAAAGCTACAGCTAATAACATTGACATGACACGGCATGACAACTGACAAGGCGATCGCGAAGGGAGGATGATGAAGCTCACGTCTGTTTGAGCACAAATTGGAAGAGTTCAAGTATTGGCCAAGCCACGGCTGTTGACAGAGGAAGAGGCCCAGAGCGTGATGGAGTTAATGATGCAACTCTTGTTTTGAGTATCTGGAGCTCGAGCATCATCTCTCTGTCCCCCGAGTTCTTATAGAATTGAATTAGAACGATGTGACAGCCAGCATCCCGGCAATTACTATTTAAAAATAATTTGTTGTTATAAATCCTTTAAAATGCATTTTGAAAGACAGAAACATTTTATTAAAAAAAATAAAAAATTAAGGTACAGGCAGATACAGAGCCGGAACGCAACACACTTTAATGACCCCTTATGACCGTCACTGATTTTTTTTAAATGCTTCTGAACGTGAAAGTTCACACGGCTGCCCTTTTCCCGTAAACATTCAATTATTGAATATTATGTTTGGGGTCTTTTAAAAATATACTGCAGAAAGTGTATAGTATGGATGTGAAAGTCTTGGCTTGACTAACGATGCAGAGACTTCTCACGGCATTCCCAACTCGGATGCAAACAGTCCCACAAACTACACACACAACTGCAAAGTATCTGCAATTCATGGCATGAAAACATTAGTATAAATGTGTGTATTTTTGTGTGTGCGTGCAAACCGTATCGCAATACAGCAAACTGTATTGACGCAGCAAAATACACACACGCAGTCACCAGAGCACGGGGTGTGATATAATTACATCTCTTCATTCCCCTAAATTACAGCTTTCGTTTTCAGGGACCCTGCCAGAGACTTGTGCAGAAGAGGGGAGACGCTGGGGTGGAACACTCCGGACGATGGTGCTTAGTGCCGAAAAACAATTAGCATATTTGCTAATTACACTCTTAAAGACTGAATGCAGAAAACATCTCAGAGCCTTTCCTCCGCGAGTCGGTGAATGAATGAACGGATGAAACCACTTCCTTGATGAACCATGAAACCGACCGACGGTTGTCCTTTTATGATGAGGACAACAGCTGGATACCAGGGTTTGACTGATGTGAAGCTCAATTCAAATGTTGCCATGGAGACAGGGTACAATAGCTCACTCCTTGTCAGTATCCTAAAAAGCAGCCACTGTGTTTAGATGTTCACGGTGGCACAGCAGCCAACGGTCAACTCGGACCCTCAGAGCGCCGCCTCCGGCAGGCCGAGTGTGATGGGGGAGGTGACCGAGTGAAGCTTCTCGCTGGCCGCCGAGAAGGAGCAGCTAAAACTATATCAAAGTAGTACATCGCCATCCCCGAAGCCATAAAAGGGTCCTTCTTACAGGTGAGTGTGTATGTACAGGTTCCACTGATGAGATGCATGTTATTCCGTAAGCTTTTAATGTATTGGTTTGGTCTTTAAGCTAGATTTAACACATCCCGATTCCTAAAAATATTGCAAACGGCAACGATGCTGACAGAGGAACAGTCTCTTAAAGCGACACTATGTAACTTTTCCCATATTAAAATCGCCATATTAAAAGTCATTGTAGCGGCACAATTTTTTTTCAAGCCGCTATTTCAAGGTAGGAAAAGTTACATAGTCGCTTTAAGGTCAGGAGGTGGGCGTAATACTTCTGTGACGACGGCGTTACCGCCACAGATCAGCAAGCCACATTCACAAACGTGCACATCGAGGCCCTGTTGAGCAGAATAAAGTGCATGTTCATGGAAGGTTTAGACTTTAGAAGAATAAAAAAAAGCTTCTTTTCTAAACGGAAAATGTGTTGCAATGAAATGTCAGATCAATAAAGAGGTCAGCGGCGCCCTGGTCTCGTCAACAGCGATGGCAGATACAAGCAGGCGACGGTGAGAAGTCTGCTGCACACATGCTGAGCAAGGACAGTCAGATAAGACGCCAGAGTGATTGTCAGGACAGAGACGAGCCGTGTCAGCGGCTCGGTTAGCGTGGCAAGAAGAGAAGGGGACCGAGTCTAAACGCACAGTCTTCCACAGTGACAACCACAAACTCAAAATGAGACGAGCGAGCCGCTTCACGCCACAAACCCAGAGTGAAGCGATGCTACTGACGGACACGCCAGTCATGGCACACCAAAGACAGAAAGTCTAAAGCCACGTCTCTCAGAATATCTGCTTGTTGACTTGTTTAAACGGATGCCGGCGAGACTGATGGCAAATAGCAAAACATTTTCAAAGTATTTATCTTGGTATGAATCATCCAAGAAAAGAAAGTTGATCGTCTTTTCATCGTTATTATTACTAAAGTCATGAGGAGCGTTGATTTGCACACTATCTAGATATACATATTTTATTATTTGCACACTAGCTAGATATACATATTTTATTATTTGCACACTAGCTAGATATATATATATATATATATATATATATATATATTTTTTTTTTTTTTTTAATTTAATCTTACAGTGCTGTATTACATATATGTTGTGTATATATACATAAATATTTAATTTTATATTTCACTTTGCACACTTTACTTTATGCAAAGTCACTTTCTTTCTTTCTTATCCTTATATTTTATTGTGTTTAGTTTTATCGGTGCTGCTACTGTTGTCAACAAATTTCCCCTTGGGGATTAATAAAGTATATTTCTATTCTAGTCTATTGTATGCAGGTATGCACACAGAAGAGGGCTCAAACTATTTAACGGAAAACTGCAGCATGCAAATGTTCTTTTAATGTTTCCCGGGACAAACGGAGTTCTCAGTCCAGAACACGGATCTTAATGTCACCACGGTTAGGCTGGTAACATTTGTTCTGCACTGTGCTTCAAAGTGTCCCACATCAAACTCAGAGGTGTTGCACTGCGCACCGTATTCTACGCCAAGAGTCCTGCAGCAACCACATCAAGGGCGGATGAAAGTGGTCAGAGCCTCGCTGGACGACTAACTGAATACAAATGTGACCTTCAGGTGAGACAAACGTTGACTTTAACCCTCCCGTTACCTTCAAATGTACCAACATCTTTTACCCTAACCTACAGAAAATGATTAGAAGTAATATTGTTTCCCAAGTTTCAGTGTCAGGTACTTTATATTTGTTTGTTGATAACCTAAATAGCCATTTAAATAAATAAAAAAGTTGATATTTCTTATATGTTTGACACAGTGAAAAACAGCCTGGGGTCAAATTGACCCCGAAGAACACCGATGCGTACAAGTTGTGTTCAGGATGTTGAAAACATATCATCATGTGAATTTTATGTTTTCCCAGTTGTCCCCTATAAATTAGGAAAAGTCATAAAATATGAAGCAAAAATAATGATGTCAAACATTTTGTTTTTAGAGACGTGAAAAAATGAATGGGGTCAGATTGACCCTAAAGGTAACAGGAGGGTTAAAATAGATAACTGGTCAGAAGTCAGACCAAGCTCGGTCCATACTCACAGCTGAAGTTTACCACCCAGCAGCCAGAAAGAAGACCAAGGAGTGTGGAGTTGGTGGCGGGAAGGCGTCCTCCTGGCACCACGACGTGGCTCACTGGAGGAACACGAGAACAAACAGAAGCACAATTGAGAAGGAACATACGAGTTATGTCACACTTTGAAAAACAGATGCTGTGTTGCTTTAGCCCTCATGAACGTGGCTGACTATCCAGCGACACAGTGCACATGCATGTTATTCAGAAAATAAAGTTATGCGGTTAAAAAGTCTTGCAACACCTTTCTTTATTCCACAGTTTGGATAGTGTATTTTAGACGTTGCCTTGAATATCTCCAGAACAACATATCACAATTCTACTTGAACCCAACTCACTGCAGGGGGACTGATATCTTTTCTGAGTCCTGTTTTCTTTTTTTTACAAATACATCCCAAATGTATTTTCCCTGGCTGAATAGGCAAACGTGATCCCAACCTGTCAAACTGTGTATGGAGAAATACATCAGAAGGAAAGGCTACAGGTCATTTGTATAAAATGCTTCAGACCATAATTATAAGTTACTTAAAATGTAAATAAATGTTTATTGCCTGATTATTTAATATGGCAATGGTTGACAAGTACAACATTAGTATACAGGAATTATAACTTCAGGACTAAACCTTCTTATGTTGCTCATCGGCCATGCATCTGGAGCCTCGAGTGAAAGCACAAAATGTACCTCCTACAGGAGGTGGGGGAGTTGTGAAAACTCTGTTTTTTCATTTCTGCTTATTCATCCCCCTGACAGTAGCTCCAAACATTTCACAAGGAACCATTACAATAGCTTTTTCTCTCTGTTGCTCTCCTATCTCTACGACTGCAACACTGAAGGAGCTGTTGTCTCAGGATGATGTAAACAGCGTTGTTACTGTTCAACCTTCATGAGTGGTACTGCTCAAGCATCTACTCGAGGCTTTTCCAATGCAGCAGGGTCTCGTGATTACTTCGGAGTTGGCAGTGAACAAACGTACAAGCCGTGGCGACGCTGTGCCGCTGTCGAGTTGCAGCGTTGGCGGGAGAGCCCATGTGTTTCAAACAACATCATTAAAAAGAAAGGCAACCAGTATTCAAATAGGCTTTGCCGGAAATATTTAGAAAGTTTAAGGCCCCCCCCCCCCTCACACCCCTAAGGTGGTATTTCTGCGCCACACAAACAATACCTAGTCCAGAAAAGGTGTCAACCAGTCTCCCGCCCAGAAGCTCTCCCAGTGTGGCCACTTGAACCTGTTTTGGCGCCGACAGCTTGCTGGCCAGAAACACCATTTCATCTCTCCTCACACAGTGGCTCACCTAGAGGGGGACACAAGAATACAGCTTAGAAATGTCAAGGCCTAAAATGCATGAATATTAATTGTGTTATGGAAAACAACTTTTTTTTTTTTAAGTCTCATCTTCAAATGGACGTACCATAGAGAGACTGGTTGCGGGGCCAAGAGGAGGATTAGCATATTGGGTTGCTTCTGAGGCTTCCTGGAAAATCTCCAGCATCTCCAGTCCCACTGCGTAGTCAGCCGGCCGCTTTCCATACTGATTACTGGGAAGAAGTCAATTCAAAAGATAGTGTGAGTGCCTCACAAGATGCACACACCATCTGGTGACTAAAGGGGCTGGACAAAAAGTACAAAATGAGAAGCCATGACAGCATACGGTCATCTACGCATTATATTTACTGAGATCTGTTCACCGAACTCTTCAAAGCTGCTCCACATGTGGAGCACGGTATTGTTGATACCCGAGATGATAGTTTCCATATGCCGATGGGACTAAGCTTTCACAGACACTAAGGCAGCGTTGATGATAAGTCCAAAGAAAAGTCTTTGAGAGAATAATCATTCTCTCATATCATTTTCGTTCATGCTTTTTATTTTCAAATCACCGTCTGTCAAGCGAGAAAAGAAAAAAAGAAAAAAAAAAAATGTAAAAAAAAAAAAAAAGAGAAAGAAGAAATCTAGATTTGTCCATCCAGAGCTCTGAGAAAAACAATTTGGCAATGTCACAGCTCGCCTGTTCTGTGTAACTGTGCACTCATGTGTGTCATTCACTTGTTGGCGCATAATTGTTTGATATGAGGGTAAGTTGAGATCTGTGTTCTACTTCATTCCCAGGTTATGTTCCTCTACACAACACACCAGACTCACCGCAGGCAAAAGAAAAACTCAAGGCTGCATAACGTTACAGGAAGGTGCTCACCTTTCAGCACACGAGCATCCTCAACAACATGCGTTGATCTGGTCAGAAAACACGACCGTTAACCATTTAACTGCCAAACGCAAGAACCCCTCAGCACACAGCATGCGTAAAGGAGGCGTAGCGCCTTCATAAGAGCAGCGTTATGCACAGAGACTTTCCCTGGTTACAATAGGTATATTGGAGAAGAAGAAAACACTTGAAAGTTTGCATCTTCAAGTTTGAAAGAGCTGCATGAAACAAGACTGGAGGTGACCTTGAGGAAACGGGGATAGGAGAAAGGAATGAAGAAAAACACACACAGGAGGAGAGGAGGCAGAGAAGAACCAAGCCCAGCAGGTCGTCTCTAAAAGATTAGGCGTCAGCAAAGATAACACCTGGGGGACAATTAATAGGTCCACTGGTCCATAAAATATTTCATTTGGATTCATACTCCCAACTCTACACACACACACACACACACACAAACAAACAAACATAAAATGTCCCCGACACCACAAGCTGGTTCATGCAGCTGCACATGAGGAGAATATTTAAAAAGGGAAAAAATAATAAAGTGTGGAAAACAGTCCTGCAGGTAAAGTCACAAACACTCTCCCACAAGACTCCGTATTAAAAGGTACACAAGTAGCAGAGGAGGGCGGTGGTGGTTCTGGGGATAACCGCCGTCACCGGGACTGGTATTCTAACCAGGAGGACATTCACACTTTCATTTAGAGCTTAACACAAATACAGAGTTCAGTTAAACGGAACATAACATAAATACAGGTAATAATATCAGATTTTTATTGTGCCTGATTGTTTCCCCCCCCCGAACTTTCACTGTTCCTGGTCTGATGACTTTAATTTTTTTTTATTCCAGTTGAACCTGAGAGCAGTCATCTTATTGAAGAAGAAAAAACATGCTTATCAAATTAAACAAATATTTAATCTAACATCTGGATTAAGGTGGTTCAGCTGTAATATATATATATATATATATATATATATATATATATATATATATAAAAAAAAGGTCACTCCACATAGTGTTCAGTACTGTATGTAGTAATGCAATCCAACTGGCCAATAAAAAGTTGCATTGCTAACAATGGGAGACATTTAACTCAGAGCAGTGTACTCATACCAGCCCAGTGTACTGGATTGGAGCCCCAGTAAGAGGTGGTTGATATATTCATTCTAATACACGATTGTTAATTAATGTCTGTATGGATTCAGGGCTTTGGGTATTGGATGGTATTTAGGAATGAGACTATATGATTAAATCTTATTTGTCCCCATCTCATTAACAAGTTAAGTTTCCTTCTGTCCCGTTCACATAACAATCTAAAAAGTTATAGTACGATATAAATATAAATATTTGGTTTAAACGCTTTGGAAACATTCGTCTACAATTGTTATGCCAATAAAATCTAATTTAATTTAATTGAAAACTAAACGTTAGCAATAAAGTACACTAGATTACATCGTGGTCCATGCCATAACTCTGTCATGATTCCTTCTGTACACTTGACATCTATTGCTTCGGTCCAGATTGTACAGATTGTAAATCCCTCTCAGGCAAATTTGTGATATTTGGCTGTACAAAATTAAACTAAATTGAAAAATGAATGTTTAAATTATACAAACAACCAGGATGTTACTACCTGTTAACACCTTACAGGGCTTATCGTGGCTATCCAAATGTGCTGCTCTGGTATGTATTCTTCTGCCCTGCAGTGCAGCTTCTTAAACACGTTGTTTTTAGATAACAGGGAATCGTTGACTGTATAAAACAAATTAGTATTCTCTTAATAATTCGACTGACTTTGTTCAGTAGCTCTAATAACATGCACAGCAAGTCACATACTTGCACTTGATAGAAAGTAGATTCGCATTCACTGATTTAGAGGGCAGGTCCCTAATGAATAAATTCAGTCTAATCATTCAAATCTAATGAGCATGACAAAATATCCACAGAAGCAAAATCTGCAAAACTTGTATTTCCAATCCCCCGAGCTGTGTGCCAATCATTCCATTAGGGATTACATTGGCAGATGTCTTGGGTGCCTCTTGTGGGAGTCTATGCACACGTGTGTGTGAAGCTGGAAGCAAGGATTGCATTCATTTTGTGGGGTCCCAAATTCTCCCAATAACCGCCGCTTTTTTCCATGAGTAAAAAGGTAAAGAGGAAACATGTACGCTCTGCCAATTGGGACCCATCAAAGCACCGAGGTGAGCATGGTGGAATACATCGTGCTAACTGACCAACATACTGACCCTGATCAACTACTAGTGATCACACGTGCTCTACAGTGTCCTCTACTTTATTATCTTAAGCATCAATCCTGCCTCCAAAGACCAGAAAGGTTGATACAGCTGATCTGCCTTCATGATGTGATGCAATGAAATACAATAGCAGTGAAATAAACAAACATTTCTGAAATGTTCAACTTTTGTTGATTTGAACTTGAACTTATGAGTCCACCTAATATACACACATTACATATGAATGTAACCCAATACATAATACGACCTTTAATTAACCAGGTAAAATCAATTGAGAACCAATTCTAATTTGTTTATGATGACCTGGTCAAGAGACAGGCATGTTAATATTATTAACATAATTATTAACAAAGTACTTCACGACACAGCCCCAGCAACAATTTACACTTCACAAATTGTCATATTGGTATTTAATAAAATAATGTTTTAGTGGATTCTGGGTTTTTTGTCGTCTGTTTGTTATGCATGGTAGCACACATCATATAATTCATAACAGCATGTTATTTAGAATAGGATTATATTTGAATTCCAAAAGACATAAATACTCTCAAATAGTCAACATGTTAACATAGGAGAAACATGCAGCATTATTAGAAATATTATGATTCCATCCAGCAGCATTGCACAGCTGTGTTTTCATTTGTGTGGAGGCTGATGCATTTTAAATACTAGTGATCACAATGTATGGTGTAGTAATGTTTATTATGTTTTATTATTATTATGTGTTTGGCTTCGACTAGAAAGCGAAAATGTCCTGCTTCTGAATAAAACAATGTTTAAAAGAAATTATTTTTCTTAAAAATGTATTCAGCACAGACTTTTTAGTCAGCACTTGATGATTCTCAACCAAAAAGAAGAAGCGCCAAGCAAAACATGCCATCGATGTGATTCGTTTGAAATGAAGCTGCAGGGCTGTGTACAAGTAAACACTTACAGTGTCATGATCCCACCTGTGAAGCCAACAAACCTCAGGTATGAAAAAGAAACTTACAGCGTGTTCCCCGAGGCTCCGCACTGCAGCAGCAGTTTGACAACGGCTGGATGTCCGTTCCTCACAGCGTCGTGGAGCGGAGAGTCGTTCTCGTAGCCAGGTGTATTCAACAGGGCTCCCCTGGAGACCAACACCTCCACAATCACCAGGTGCCCAAGGTTACACGCTTCATGCTGGAACAAAGACAAGTCTCGTTTAGAAAAGTCATCCATCTTTCTGTCCCTCATCCTCATAATAGAGCCTTACTCTAGATCATCCATTTTCATTCACTTTAATATCAAAGTTAGTTTCAAGGAAATACTATTCTAGGTGAATGTACCAAACCAGATATTACAGCTCCATCGGATTTTGGGGAGCTCTCGAATAACGTAGCAGGTGGTGTTCCCAGCGCTCTCCGACTGATACAAGTCTATCAAATATGAAGGTGTCTAGCCAAGCTTATTGGTAGCAATTTGAAAGATGTCGACAAATCATACACTAACATATACAAGTAAACGATGAACTGATTTTGTATCTCTATAGATCGTTTCTGAGATTTAGCTTAAATTATGCTAACATTAAAACATGTTTACTGTACCAAGGAAGAGTTTATAAAAAATAAGTCAGACTTTTGTATGTTAAAAAAAGTCCTGTATATAGATTTCCCCAAGAGTTCCAGGAAATTAATAACACAGATGTGTTCCACACATATCTGAAATCAATCCCCTACAATAGCAATCAAACTATTTTAATGTAGCAATTAGGACAGTTTTCAAAGTAAAAGTCCTAAATGTTTAACGAAATCTGTCATTTCTTTAATGTTTGAGTTGCTTTAGATGTGTATTTCCTCATAGTCCTAGGCAATAATGCTACACAATAAATAGAGTGTTCAATCGACGCGGTGATCGGTATTATGGGATCGGCAGATACTATTTCAGTGATCGGTGATCGGCTGACACTGATTTCAGTGATCGGCCCAAAAAACCTGATCGGTGCATCTCTACTAAATGGCACTATGCAAATGTTGAAAAGCTACAGTGGACAAGAATGTGGAAAACTTTAGTGTCATCTGAATCTGACAAATCAGAGTAAAACTTTTGTTATTGACAAAACACACCCTACATTTCTTCCATCAATAGGAAAGAATAAGACCCTACCTACAATTATGTTCCTAACTATAGCCGCTTTGTTGATGAAACATTGTTGCCATTGCGTTTTTCAACACCACAAATACAGATTTAGATGCATCACTTCGTCTTACCAGAGGTGTCCACCCAGCATTATCCTTCAGGTTGGGGTCAGCCCCCTGGTCCAGCAGCTCCTTCACAGCCTCTACATCCCCCTGCAGGACCCAAGGAGAACAAACGTGAGGTCAGAATCGTAGACCTCTGAAAGCAACTCTTCAAACACAGCAGCTGATCCCTGTGTACCAAAGCTCTGGCGTTTATCAATCACACTCCACAGTGGGCCATTGATTACCTTGTCGTCTTGAATCCAGAGGGGGGATTACCGCTGTGTTTACAGGGATTACTGCGAGGCGGTCTATTCTCAATCATGTGAACACTTGGTGTTTTAGCTTTTAATGCCGTCACTTTACTTCAGAAAGAAATGCAACAGAAGATAGAGTGAGGAAAATAAGCTGAGGTATTCAGAAACCACTCGACCTTTATAGCAGCCAGATGCAGCGGGGTCTCTCCCTTGTGGTTCCGCTTCGTAACCGCAGGGCTCCCCGAGGTGGGTCGTCCAACAGATGCAACCGGAGAACAAGGAGATAGTCTACCAACAGAGGCTCGCGCAGAGGGGCCGTCTCCTGGCTCTTGTCCGGAGTTTGTGATGCTCTTATCACACCTGGGGCTCGCCAAAGAAAGAGGGTTAAGGACAGCTGGAGACGTCTGGGCTTTTCTCCGCCTGCCTGTGGAAGCCCTGGGCCTTTTTGGCGTGGTCTCCAATGTGGCAGCCTTCTCCTCCTCTCTGGATCTTTTTGATGAATGCTTTGGGGGAGACAAAGCGTCCCGTTTTTCAGGACTGTCAGTTTCAGACAGTTTGTCATGCGGGCCAACACTGTCCATCATTCTCTGACCACGCTGGGTTTGCTCGTTCAGTACAGCGACGCTGCCTTCTAAGAGACGCTTGCTCAGAGTGCTTCTGCCAGGGTCGAGTTCATCGGTACCCTGCGGTACTTGAGGCTGAGGCTCGTCAGGCACGACAGCAGGGCTATGGAAGGACACTCTTTTACTGCATCTCCTTGACCCTTCAGCCAAGTGCTGCTCTTTCATTTGTAAAGCATCAGCCTCCTTAGGAATCCCCCATTGCTGGTTTATAGCAGCCAGTCTGCGCGTCGTCGTCTTTAGCTTGGTCTGTTTTCGCGTGGTCCGAGTGGCTCGTGGCCCCGACACTTTCCTGGTGGCAACTTTTCTCTTAGTTGACCCCATTTTTCCGTTTTCATTTTTGTATCTTTGAGAACAAGATGAGGCAGAATCGGGGGAGGAAGAGATGAAATTGAAGACTGACAGGTCCTGGCATGGAGCAGT